>OY759153.1:13680327-14286327 GCA_963662125.1 Diplazon laetatorius
TCGACAACGTATTCCATCTTGAATAATAACTGATGCTGAGAACTTTGCAACGATTATGCATAGACGGCCGAAATCTCAACCCTTTATACTATTTCCCCTACCCCCATAATTTCACAATTCGTTTGAATGTTAATGAAGAGAACCAATTAGCGCAAAGATTCTCTGCGGCAGCCAATGTGGTATCGATGATCTCAATAGAGTCATTGCTCGTAGCGGCCAATCATCATCATCATCCATGTATAGATTCGAAAATTTTACGCTACGCCCCCAATCGATATGAGGATCTATAGCCACACACACACACACACACACACACACACACACACACACACACACACAATCTCAGCATGGACACTCATTATCTTCATTTGTTTTGAAATAGTATATATACTTGGCTCGCGGGGTCGTTGAGTATATACAGTTCGATCCAGTCGTTCGAACTAGTTCGTTGAAGTGTGCGAATAACCATGGATGCTCAAGCATGCATGGAATCTGTGAAAACGTGGAGTGAGGTGCTCGAGCTTATGCCCGGTCAAAACGCTACTGAACTTATGAAATGGTCGGATGAGCTTTCAAAATTGATTAAATTAATCGAAAATTATGTTCGATCGGCGAAAGGTGCAGAAGAAAAAAAATATTCAAATACGTTGGGACTGCTCATTGGTATAAAAATAAAAATTGATAATTTTTCGAAACGTGGTGGTGGAGTGAGAGCCGACGATGATGAAGAAGTTGTGGAGAAAAGTGTAGAGTGGATAGATATTCGATCCGCGTTTAAAGAACGCATAAAAACGAGTGTAATTGTGAATTTAAATCACGCGGATATAAAATCATTTATGTATGCATGCATGGAAATTTTTATTTCGAAGCTCGCGAGTGTGCTCGAGGTGCAGAAAGATTCGGTAAAAGTTTATGGTGTGCTCGCCGCTAAATTTGCCGTTACGAAAAACAATGAAGACATAGTGGAAATTAAATATTTTAATACCAAAGCATATCCAATTTATCCGACTACAAATGTCGGAGAATGGTTTGTGGAATATATGCATAATCCGTTGGCTAAAGACATTGAAGAATTTCAGCAGCGCGATTCGGGATGGGCCCTACGCTCAATTATTAATTTAACAATAAATATTAATAAATTTAACGCGATGCGCGGAACGTCATTCATTGATTTACCCACGGAGATTCGTAACAAGAACGCATGCATCAACGTGCGAAATGACGATGACATGTGTTTTAAATGGGCCGTATTATCGGCATTACATCCGGCGACTTTTAATAAATCGTCGGTGTCTTCGTATATTCGATACGAGGACGAGTTGGATTTCACGGGGATTGAATTTCCCATGAAACCTCGAGAAATTAGAAAATTTGAAAAACAAAATGAAATTTCTATAAACGTCTATATTTTGAAGAAACGTAATGGAAAATTCATTGTCGGCCCTCTGCACATCACAGATATTAAACAAGATGTGCACATCAATCTTCTCCTCATATGTGATCAATACACCGATGAGGAGGAGGAGGAGGAGGAGGAAGAGGGCGAGGAGGGTGAAGAATTTCACGCACCGCGATTCCATTACGTATGGATAAAAAATTTGTCGCGGTTGGTGTCGAGACAACTGTCGAAACGCAATCATCGACACCATATTTGTGATCGATGTCTTTATTATTTTCGAACTGCGGAAAAATTAGCTGCCCACGAAATAGACTGCAAAAACATTAATAAGTGCAAAGTGAATATGCCATCGATGGGGAATAAGTTTTTACGATTTAAGAACTATAGCAATCGCGAACGTGTGCCATTTATCGTGTATGCTGATATTGAATGTTTGTTGAAACCAACACGTGACGAGCATCGTTATCAACAGCACGAAGCATTCAGTATTGGGTATTACGTGAAGTGTAGTTTCGATGATGAAAAATCGGAATATCGGGCATATAGAGGACCCAACCCTGCCCAATGGTTTGTGGAACAGCTCGAGGGTTTCGCGAGAACGGTGGAAGAAATTCACAAAAATCCTCGACCGATGGATCGTCTATCCACAAACGAACTTAAAGAATTTCGCGCAGCAAACACATGTCATATATGCGAGAAATATCTAATCTCCAGCGACAAAGTGAAGGATCATTGCCATTTGACGGGAAAGTAAGTTATAACACGCGGACACACTAACCAAATCTTTTTTTAATCTAAAAATTTTTTTTCAAATACATTTTATTCGTTTTTTTTCTACAGATATCGCGGACCAGCACATAACGAGTGTAATCTTCATTATCAGGATTCGCGGACCATTCCCGTGGTTTTTCACAACCTCACGGGATATGATTCGCATTTCATTGTGAAGGAGATTGTCACGGGATTCCGAGGCCGAGTGGTAATTCTCCCGGAAAACAAGGAGCGATACATCGCATTCATCAAACACATCGCGGCGTGTGATGTAAATTATCGCTTCATCGATTCCTATCGTTTTATGGCATCGTCGTTGGAGAAACTTGCATCATACTTGACCGAACTGAAGATTGTACGAAGCGTATTCAGCGAAATTTCGGTTGAAAAATTCCATCTTCTTCGGAGAAAAGGTGTATTCCCATACGAATACGTCGATTCGTTGGGAAAACTCGACGAAACCACCTTGCCGGAGAAAAAGGACTTTCATAGTTCACTCACCAATAGTGACATCACCGACGCGGACTACGAGCACGCGAAGCAAGTGTGGCGCGAGTTTGATATAAAAACCCTCGGACAATATTCCGATTTATATTTAAAAACGGATGTGCTTTTGTTGAGTGATGTTTTTGAAAACTTTCGTGATAATTGTGTGAGTGCATACGGTTTGGATCCCGCGCATTATTACACCACGCCCGGACTCACCTGGGACGCTATGCTGAAGCATACGAAGGTGGAGTTGGAACTTTTAACGGACGTGGATATGCACATGTTCATCGAGCGGGGGATTCGCGGCGGCGTTAGTCAGTGTTGCAATCGATATGCCCAGGCGAATAATAAATACATGAGAAATTTTGATTCATCGCAAGAATCAAAGTATCTCATGTACTTTGATGTTAATAATTTATACGGCTGGGCGATGATTCAATCGCTACCCTACGGCGGTTTCAAATGGGTGGAAAAATGTGGGGACATTGACTACGTCGCGGTTCCCGATGATTCACCGGTGGGATATATATTGGAAGTTGATATCGACTATCCGACACATCTCCACGATGATCACAAAGATTTACCGCTTTGTCCAGAACACAAATGTGCACCGGGATCGAAGCAAAAAAAACTTTTGACCACATTGGATTCGAAAAATCGTTACGTTTTGCACTACCGAAGCCTGAAGCAAGCTTTGAAATATGGTTTGGTGTTGAAAAACATTCACAGAGTTTTACAGTTCCAACAAAAACCGTGGCTCAAATCATATATCGATCTCAATAGTGGAATGCGTCAACGTGCAACCAATGATTTCGAGAAAAATTTATTCAAATTAATGAATAATGCAGTTTTCGGAAAAACCATGGAAAACGTGCGGAAGCGCATCGATGTGAAGCTCGTATCGCGCTGGGATGGACGATATGGAGCCGAAGCATTAATCGCAAAACCGAATTATCATAGCTCGGCAATCTTTGACGAAAATCTCGTGGCCATACAAATGCGAAGGATTGAGGTTCAACTGAACAAACCGATATACGCAGGGTTATGCGTGCTCGATTTGTCCAAGATTCTCGTGTATGATTTTCATTATGATTACATGATTCCGCAATTCACGAGAGATCGATGCAAACTCTTGTATACCGATACCGATAGTCTCGTATACGAAATCCAATGTGCGGACATTTATGAAATTATGAAACGTGATATTGATAGGTTCGACACATCGGATTATCCGCAAAATAATCAATTTTCAATGCCGCGAGTTAATAAAAAAGTGGTTGGATTGATGAAGGATGAGTGTAATGGCGAAATCATGACGGAATTTGCGGGTTTGCGCAGTAAAATGTATAGCATACGAGTCAACGGTGTGGATCATTTGAAGAAGGTGAAAGGAGTGAAGACGAGTGTTGTGAGAGACACGATCACATTTAATGACTTTGTGGAGTGTCTACGACAAAATACTAGCCAAACACGAGAACAACGAGTCATTCGGTCGCGTTTACATCGGGTATATACGGAAAAGCAAGTTAAAATTGCGCTCAGTCCGCATGACGACAAACGCTTCATTCCGGAAAATAGTACCGATACACTCCCGTGGGGGCATTACCGAATTCCCTCCACGCACAACCACGCTACCATCGATGCTGCTGCTGCTGCTAACGAAGGAGGGGGTATGGATCTCGAATGATCCATCCAATCAGCTCCATATATCCCATTGAATTATAATGATGGAGGGAGGTGGCTGCTGCTGCTGCTATATATAAGCCGAGGATTGAATATTTCTCATCAGACGCGACAAAAAAATTCGTCCTCGACAACCGAATCGAAGAAATCTCTCATCAACCGAAATCACGCACACACACGCACAAACGAACAATGGATATCGCGCTGCTCAACGGAATCGGACGAGTGGATAATTTTCTTCCATTGAAGAAAATGACAGAAGTTCAGGCCAATCAGCTTTATAAAATTACGGAGTTGAAGCAAATCAACACAAAATTTGGTCTCAACACTTTGGCCAGCTTGGACGACATCTTCCAAGTTTTCCTACCGAAGCGCATCTCCGTGGCGTTTGAAAAAGACTCGGCATTGTTTAATCGTGTGTATGATATGGTTGAAAATAGACAATTGTCGTTGAAAAAGTTTGTCGGAGATGGAGATAAGAAACATGTAAGAATTGAATTTGTGCCTGAATGATGAAATTGTTTTTATTGAAAAAGTTTGTCGAAGAAGGAGATGAAGAAAAAAATGTAAAAATTGAGTTTGTATCTGATATATTTTAATTTTAATAAACCGTTTTTTACATTTTATAAATACACATATATGAAACTATTGTTTTTATTTATAAATCATCCTTATTTATCCAGCTATTATGCGAACTATCAAATCCCAACCATTTAACATAAGCTTGATTTCCTCGTTTTTTAATTACTTTTTCGACGAGATATACATCGGGGTATTGGGCTTTCTGCAGCTCTTCTTGATAAAAACCACCAGCGATGGGTTGATCTCGATAATCCATGAGTTGATACGTCGTGGGATTGGTAAGTATAACTCGATGAATTGTAAAAATCTCCGTCGTCCAATTTGGAGTGTAGCCTTTCTCGAAAACGTGTTTATTCTTGCTCACTCGTACTTTATCGCCGACTTTGAATTTTAGTATTTTGCGTTCACCGCAATGGTTGTGTGGAAAACGTTTTAATAACGTTTTATAATTCGTTGTTGTAACATCTTTGGGCTTCATGGCGATTGTTCGATGTTTGGTGTCGTTATACGTTGCGATGAGATCGGGTAAAATATCCAACCATTTATAACTTCCACGCAAACTAAATTGTATCCACATTTTATTTTTGAGTGTGCGATTGAAACGTTCAACAATAGATGCCTTGAGATTGCTATACGTAGAATAATGATTAACATTATATTTTTTCATGAGATTTTGAAAGTTTAAATTGTAAAACTCTTTGCCATGATCAGTTTGTAGATTTTTCGGGACTCGGCCTTTTTCGAAAATAAATTTCATAGCTGTGGTAACATCTTTTGCGGTTTTCCGTGATATGGGTATGGCCCAAGCGAACTTTGATAGCACATCAATGACCGTTAGCATATATCGAAAGTTCTTGTTTTCTCGAGCATACGGTTGCATCTCCACAAGATCGGCTTGCCATGTTTCATCTAAGCCTCGTACGAGAAATTTTCGTCGTGGATAATTGCGTCGTGCGGGTTTATGCAACTCTTCCACTAATCTTCGTCGCTCCATACTGTTGCTGCTGCTGCTGTTGCTGATTATCTCTTGGTAAAATTAACGTCCCATGCGCGCACATCGACGCTCATTATTAGACTGAGCATATTCATTTATCATGGTATTAATAAATCATTCGAGCTTCACGCAATTCTTCAATTATTGAGACAATTTCATTCGTATGACTGGGATTACCTGCGGATTTTTCCGCAAGCAATAAACGCAATCGATCGACCAATTCATTTGGATCATCCCAGTAAACGTAATCCATTTTAGTATTTGTTCGAGCAATTTTGAAACGCGGCAGTGCTCCACCAGTTGATTGACGCTTTCGCCCCGACTTATCCGCAATGTATGGAGCTATATAGTTTTTGAATTTTTTACTATTTTGCGTTCGCACACTTTCATCAGCATTATAATTTTTCTTATATGCATTTGTATTATTTAAAATTTTCGTATAATTATTTTGATCTTCGGTGCTTATGAGATTTCCATTGGGCTCTTTTCTGAATAATAATTCGAGGAGTCCGGCGGTTTTATGATATTTATCATGACCCACTGATATATACTCATTGTTGAAATCGATAGGTGAATTTCCAATCATAAGTGTACCATTGGATAATTTTCTAACTCCATATATCAAATCGAGAAACTTTTTTCGATTTTTATGCAATAAATTGAGATATTTATTCATCGTTGATTGTTCGTTCGTTTTTCCCGATAATTGTCCATAATCATCGCTATCATCATCATCATCATATTCATCTGCGGTTATATATGACGCATCATGATCTCGATTGAAAGGGGCATCCTCCTCCTCCTCCTCCTTCTCCTCCTCCTCCTCCTTCTCCTTCTCCTGATTCTTCTCCTCTTGCTTCATCTCCTCTTGCTTCATCTCTTTTTTCGTTTGCGGTAACCAGTTTTTCATTTCATTTTTAATCTTATGAGTTTTTTTGTCGGTAACGTTAATGAGTTTTTCCAATGGTTTGACTATTGGCATGAAAGTTTCATCCAATGCTTGCTCCATATTCTGCTTATCCGCTTTTAAAAGTTTGTATTTTTGTTTAACCGCAGCTCTCGCTTTTTCCAATTGGGAAAGTATTTTTTTCTCACGACGGAACTCTTCAGCAGCCATGTCTTATCACTTCAATTGATCACCGCGTACTATATATTTTCACGGTCTCGCACATCTATTTATGATGAAAAAAGCAATCGAATCCCTTTCTATAGCGCCCATTATCAAGACCCCGACGATCTTTATCAATCACCAAAAATCCATAATTATCATCATTCCAACACTTTGAGCACAAATCTTTGAATTGTGGATATGGCATATCCGTATTCACATGATCATCATAAATGTGTTTAAGATTTATTTCATCCTGACGAAAAATTGCCAGCATATTGACATTATCACGAACCAAATGTTTCGGAATTTGTGCATAAGACTGACATAGATAGAAACAATCGATATTTTTATGTCGCCCCATGCAATAAAACGCTCTCACATTATCTTGTTTCTCACACGCAACATCATCGAATATCATGATGGAATTACGATGTGCATCTGCAGGTGATACAACCTGGTCGTGCTCACCAAAAGCAAAATATCCAATACCCCGCACCGATCTTAACAATTTTTCCAAAAATTTATATTTCGGTTGATTCAAAGACTTTGAATATATATAAACATTTTCAAATCTCAATCCATTCGGGTGGGTAATAAGAGCGAGTAATGCATTTGTTTTACCGCAATTTGACGGACCGCAAAATACCGCACGAATACTATTGGGCAGCAATTTCCCATGCCGACTGCGTACGCTACGCTGCTGCGCAAGAGCATCAAAATTCGACACGGGTAACGCGAGTGATTGCTTCCGGAAATCCATATTGTTACAGACTGATGATCAATAATATAAATACCATGCTTATATACTCAACACTTCAGTCATTGTATGATCATCATCCTATGCGGATCATGCACAAAGGTCGCGGAGTTTTGAATAAATTAATTAATAAATTACCCGTTGAACTTCATATACCGGGCTATCAGTATTGTGGTCCGGGCACGAGACTAGCACAGCGTTTAGCACGCGGTGATCCTGGCATAAATCGTTTGGACGCAGCGTGCAAAGAACACGATATTGCATACTCGCAAAATCGTGAAAACGTTGCAGCGCGTAACGCCGCCGATCGTATTTTAGCGGAAAAAGCTTGGCAACGTGTTTCAGCCCGAGATTCTGGAGTGAGCGAAAAGGCTGCTGCATATGCCATAACAAACACAATGAAAATGAAATCGAAGCTTGGTATGGGAACCACGATTGCGCGAAAGGAAACGAAAAACAAGAAGATGAAGAAGAAGAGGAAGAAGAGGCTTAGAATTATGAAAATTGTAAAAGCAGCATCGAAATCTTGTGGAAATAATTCTCGTGAAATTATTCAATCGGCGTTGAGGCGAACTCGTGATGTTGTAAAACATGCAGGTGGAAGAAGAAATGTTCAAATACCTCGTATTCTACCTGTTTCCGCAAAAGTCGGAGGGTTTTTACCATTTCTCATTCCCTTGTTTGCCGGTTTAAGTGCGACCGGAGCATTGGCTGGTGGCGCTGCAGGTATAGCAAAAGCCGTAAACGACGCTAAAGCCGCTAAACAGCAATTAGAAGAGAGTCAGAGACATAATAAAACGATAGAGTCTATTGCTTTGGGTAAAGGTCTCTTTCTCAAACCGTATAAGACGGGGTTTGGTCTGCAGTTCGGAGAGCAATCGAAAAAAAAAAAAAAACTTCGGCATAAGATTGCCCCAGCGAGCTCTCACAGATGTCGAGCTGCTTAAGTATGCGCGTGTTTTGAAAATCCCCCATTTTCGTGGTGTATTTATGAGAAATGCTTTACCCCGAGGCGGACCGTATTATTGTGAATCAGCGATAATTAATCTCGATGATAAAAACGGTCCAGGTACACACTGGGTGGCATATCGAAAAAATGGCCGTAAAGTATGTTATTTCGATAGTTTTGGAGATTTACAACCACCACGAGATCTAATGGATTATCTCGGAGTTAATAATGAAATTAAATATAATCATAAAAGATATCAAGAATATGATACTTATATATGCGGTCATCTATGTTTAAAATTTTTACATAAAAGTTTGTAAAGCCGGAGGAATTGTGTCAGTCGATGATGAGTCGTCATGGTTGATTCATTAACGTTGAGTCTATCAGGCACCTCCGCCACATTGGAAACACAATATTTTCCCCCAATCGAACTTTCATCCGATAAGAACTACGTGCTTGGACTAGTGGAATTATTATCATTTAATTCCATACCCAATATTGATCGAGGAAAAAACAAGTTTTACGTCGGTGCGGAAGTGATTGAATTACCAACTGGAAGTTACGAAATTGAAGATATTGATGCGTATTTGAAGGAACAGCTCGAACCACGAGGAATTTCCATCGATCTCAAACCCAATAATAATACACTACGCAGTGTGATAAAGTGCAATCAAAACATCGATTTCCGACCGCATGATTCTATCGCTAGCCTATTAGGATTTACTCATCGTGAATTATCATCTAACACAACGCATAATTCAGATCTACCCGTACGTATTCTGAAAATAAATGCATTACGCATCGAGTGCAATATAACTTCAGGAGCGTATATTAACGAACAAAAAGTTCACACCATACACGAATTTTTCCCAGCCGTACCACCAGGATATAAGATCGTTGAGGTACCATCCCAAGTCATTTACCTTCCGGTCGTCGTGAAGATCATTGATCATTTACAATTACGCATAGTCGATCAAGATAACGAACCCGTAAATTTTCGTGGTGAAGTGATTACCGTGCGATTGCATCTTAAGCAAGTCGGTAATTGATATGGGCATTGTGTTTAATGGTAAAATCGTTCAAGACTATAAGAGACGGTCAGCATGCCGACGTATCATCAGTCATCATCGTGTTATCAAGACGCTCACACGTCGCAACATTCAGTTCCTAAGAAGTCTAGGACTCCGAGTCGTTGGTGGAAAAAAGTAACGTGTTGGATATTTTGCTGCTGTTATAATGGAAGAATGTCTGCGCGTGCGATCGCCCGTGGTGTTCGACGAATCCGTAACGCATTATGAGATCCATGCACATCAGCCATATACTTCATCATCGTTTAATAATAGCGATGAAATTCGCATAGCCATTCAACATCAAGATTTGTGTCTTTTACCATCGCAAAGTTCCATACATATATGTGGAAGATTGACAACATCAGATGGAAACCCCGTTACAACCACAACATTTGTCAACAATGCAATATTACATTTATTTGAAGAAATTCGTTATGAGATCAATGCCATGGAGATTGATCGATGTAAGAACGTTGGGTTGACTTGTCTCATGAAAGGTTATGTATCATTGAGTCCAAGTCAAAGTGCAATCATTGAAAATGCCGGTTGGATCGATGTGGAAGAAACGAAAAAAATTGTGGATGCTGAGGGATACTTCGATGTTTGCATTCCACTATCTATGATTCTTGGCTTTGCGGAGGACTATCGAAAAATAATTATCAATACGAAGCACGAGCTAATTCTCACAAGATCGAGAAGCGATACAAATGCAATTATACAAACAGCTCAAGCGGATGGAACCTATGAAAATGTTAAAATTGATCTGAAAAGAATTGAATGGTTAATGCCCTATGTAACACTATCGGACAAAAGTAAAATACAATTACTCGGCCATATTGATCGGGATATAAGCATGAGTTATCGCACGTGGGAATTGTATGAATATCCATTGCTTCCAAGCACAATGAAACACGTGTGGACGGTTAAAACGGCTAATCAATTGGAAAAACCGCGTTTTATCATTTTGGCATTTCAAACGAATCGAAAATTCGTAAAAAATACGAATGCCAGCCGTTTCGATCATTGTAACATCATGAATGTGAAACTTTTCCTCAACTCTCAGTGTTATCCATATGGTAATCTTAATCTCGATATTAGTACTCATCAATACGCATTATTGTATGATATGTATGCGAACTTTCGCAAAACATATTACGGTCAGGATTCACAACCCGTCCTCACGAAGCAAAATTTTCTCAAGCATGCTCCATTTTTCGTCATTGATTGCTCAAAGCAAAATGACACACTCAAACAAGCTCCGGTTGATGTTCGTTTGGAGTTTGAAGCAAGAACGAATTTCCCTGCCGCAACAGCCGCATACTGTTGAATTTTACACGATCGTATAGTGGACTATAATCCTATAAGCGGTGATGTGAAAAGACGTATATAATATCGATGGATGAGATCGAGCGAGCGAGAGAGAGAGAGAGAGAGCGAGATATGGTATGAATGAGTCTGCATTGAGACTCATGTTGGTGGAAGGGGGAGAGAGACAACGGCCCCGCCTACGGGTCTACGCGTGGATGTCGCACGAGCCTACGATGACTATGGGGGGCGGAGGGGGAGAGGTGGCGGTGGTTGTAAACTACGAATCTACAGTCAACGCATATGGTCAGCCTGCAAACAATAAAAATGGAGAAAAAACAGGCAGGCATGAATGAGACAAAAATGCCAATACATGGGAGGTTGAAAGTACGAGAAAAGTAAAAATGCATGAAAATCTCTGGCCTCTCTCCTTGACCATGTGGGGTTTTTCAAGCCCCCACCACCACCACCCCATTCTTTCTCCGCTTGCTCACCCACTCCCCCCACCACTTTTTTTGAAGTGGAAATTTTGTCAACCAGAGCTGCTCATTCTTCAAACAACTTTCTTCCAACGCACATTAAAAATCAACGGAAAAAATGTGTATTTTGCGGCGGGATTATAATTTAATTCCTCGAAGTTTCATCATACCCATGGGGTGGGGCCAAATTGTAAGTATTTACTACTACTACTACTACTAAAAATAAAAGTTTTTTTCTTTTTTTAACAAATTATTTTTGTCTTTATTTTTTCAGCCCGTCGATACAGCTTGGGCTATTTCCATGGGCCTGATGGAAGATTGGCAGGCGACGTTCCGGCAGGAACCCCACCTCCCTCCTGGCCCCGAAGGAGAAAGGAGGGCTGAGGTAATTCGCCGTCGCGTAATTCGTCGGGGGCGCGACGACAACCGGAGAGGTTGGGATATTTTGTGGAGCGAGGGCGATTTCGCGGATGAGGGAGAGCCATACGACAATTTTGTGGGGCTCCGAAACTTCTTCGATTAAAAAAATCATCCCTCCCATTGTGCGTCGGAGCCCCTTCCCTCACCCGCGTAAAAAAAAAAATTTGATAAAATTATTTGTATTGTTTTTTTTCAATTATCTCATGTATTATTATATTTTTTTGAATAAATAAAAAAAGAAAATAGAAATTTATTGTTTTTTTATTTGTGTGTATGCGTGAGAGAGAGAGAGAGAGAGAGAGAGAGAGAGAGAGAGAGAGAGAGAGAGAGAGAGAGAGAGAGAGAGAAAGAGAAAAAGGTGAGAGAGAGAGAGAGAGAGAGAAAGAGAAAAAGGTGAGAGAGAGAGAGAGAGAGAGAGAGAGAGAGAGGGAGAGAGAAAGAGAGAGATGGGATCTATGCGCCAAAATGGCGCAGCGGGAAAAAAATAACTATCTCATGGATGCCAGTGCGGCGGAAAAAATAGCGATCGATGCGCCAAAAATGCGTAGCGGGGAAAAAAATAATTATCGATCGGAATTATTGATTCGAAATTATCAATCTCGCGGCTGATAAAGTAGCGGATCGATATAACAGCCGATAACGTAGCGCTCTACCTTACCGACTGTCTTCCACTTACCATCAATGTCGGTCATTCCGCCGTCGGTAAATATTTTTAGTCTGGAAGCGGCCTAGCCCTCCTACTTTGGTGATTCAGTGTTTTTCATGTATCTCGGTTTCTCCGGGTCCTATGACGAAAAAAAATGAAAATTTCGGATCACAATGGTTTTTTGATCATATCCCCCGTTCTATCGGTCGAATAGCTAAAACTAGGTCAGTTTCGTGTTCAGGATGAAAAAACACATTAAATAGAGTCTTGCGGGAGCTCGAAAGATTGGGATTTTAGTGTTTTTCATGGCTCTCGGTTTTTCTTAGTCCTATGGCGAAAAAAAACGGAAATTTCGGGTCACTATGGTTTTTCGATTATATCTCCCGTTCTATCGGTCGTATCGCGAAAACTCGGTCAATTTCGTGTTCAGCGTGAAAAAACACATCGAATAGAGCCTTGCGGGAGCTCGAAATATTGGTAATTCAGTGTTTTTCATGTATCTCGGTTTCTCCGGGTCCTATGACGAAAAAAAATGAAAATTTCGGATCACTATGGTTTTTCGATCATATCTCCCGTTCTATCGGTCGTATAGCTGAAACTAGGTCAGTTTCGTGTTCAGCGTGAAAAAACACATTAAATAGAGTCTTGCGGGAGCTCGAAAGATTGGGATTTTAGTGTTTTTCATGTATCTCGGTTTCTCCGGGTCCTATGGCGAAAACAAAATGAAAATTTCGGATCACTATGGTTTTTCGATAACATCTCCCGTTCTATCGGTCGTATCGCTAAAACTCGGCCGGTTCCGTGTTCAGCGTGAAAAAACACATCGAATAGAGCCTTGCGGGAGCTCGAAATATTGGTAATTCAGTGTTTTTCATGTATCTCGGTTTCTCCGGGTCCTATGGCGAAAAAAAATGAAAATTTCGGATCACTATGGTTTTTCGATCATATCTCCCGTTCTTTCGGTCGTATCGCTCAAACTCGTTCGGTTTCATGTTCAGCGTGAGAAAACACATCGGATAGAGCCTTGCGCGAGCTCGAAAGTTTGGTAATTCAGTGTTTTTCATGTATCTCGGTTTCTCCGGGTCCTATGACGAAAAAAAATGAAAATTTCGTATCACAATGGTTTTTTGATCATATCTCCCGTTCTATCGGTCGTATAGCTAAAACTAGGTCAGTTTCGTGTTCAGCGTGGAAAAACACATTAAATAGAGTCTTGCGGGAGCTCGAAAGATTGGGATTTTAGTGTTTCTCATGGCTCTCGGTTTTTCTTAGTCCTATGGCGACAAAAACGGAAATTTCAGGTCACTATGGTTTTTCGATCATATCTCCCGTTCTATCGGTCGTATAGCTAAAACTAGGTCAGTTTCGTGTTCAGCGTGAAAAAACACATTAAATAGAGTCTTGCGGGAGCTCGAAAGATTGGGATTTTAGTGTTTTTCATGTATCTCGGTTTCTCCGGGTCCTATGGCGAAAACAAAATGAAAATTTCGGATCACTATGGTTTTTCGATAACATCTCCCGTTCTATCGGTCGTATCGCTAAAACTCGGCCGGTTCCGTGTTTAGCGTGAAAAAACACATCGAATAGAGCCTTGCGGGAGCTCGAAATATTGGTAATTCAGTGTTTTTCATGTATCTCGGTTTCTCCGGGTCCTATGGCGAAAAAAAATGAAAATTTCGGATCACTATGGTTTTTCGATCATACCTCCCGTTCTTTCGGTCGTATCGCTAAAACTCGGTCGGTTTCATGTTCAGCGTGAGAAAACACATCGGATAGAGCCTTGCGCGAGCTCGAAAGTTTGGTAATTCAGTGTTTTTCATGTATCTCGGTTTCTCCGGGTCCTATGACAAAAAAAATGAAAATTTCGGATCACAATGGTTTTTTGATCATATCTCCCGTTCTATCGGTCGTATTGCAAAAACTCGGTCAATTTCGTGTTCAGCGTGGAAAAACACATCGAATAGAGCCTTGCGGGAGCTCGAAATATTGGTAATTCAGTGTTTTTCATGTATCTCGGTTTCTCCGAGTCCTATGACGAAAAAAAATGAAAATTTCGGATTACTATGGTTTTTCGATCATATCTCCCGTTCTATCGGTCGTATAGCTAAAACTAGGTCAGTTTCGTGTTCAGCGTGAAAAAACACATTAAATAGAGTCTTGCGGGAGCTCGAAAGATTGGGATTTTAGTGTTTTTCATGTATCTCGGTTTCTCCGGGTCCTATGGCGAAAACAAAATGAAAATTTCGGATCACTATGGTTTTTCGATAACATCTCCCGTTCTATCGGTCGTATCGCTAAAACTCGGCCGGTTCCGTGTTTAGCGTGAAAAAACACATCGAATAGAGCCTTGCGGGAGCTCGAAATATTGGTAATTCAGTGTTTTTCATGTATCTCGGTTTCTCCGGGTCCTATGGCGAAAAAAAATGAAAATTTCGGATCACTATGGTTTTTCGATCATACCTCCCGTTCTTTCGGTCGTATCGCTAAAACTCGGTCGGTTTCATGTTCAGCGTGAGAAAACACATCGGATAGAGCCTTGCGCGAGCTCGAAAGTTTGGTAATTCAGTGTTTTTCATGTATCTCGGTTTCTCCGGGTCCTATGACAAAAAAAATGAAAATTTCGGATCACAATGGTTTTTTGATCATATCTCCCGTTCTATCGGTCGTATTGCAAAAACTCGGTCAATTTCGTGTTCAGCGTGGAAAAACACATCGAATAGAGCCTTGCGGGAGCTCGAAATATTGGTAATTCAGTGTTTTTCATGTATCTCGGTTTCTCCGAGTCCTATGACGAAAAAAAATGAAAATTTCGGATTACTATGGTTTTTCGATCATATCTCCCGTTCTATCGGTCGTATAGCTAAAACTAGGTCAGTTTCGTGTTCAGCGTGAAAAAACACATTAAATAGAGTCTTGCGGGAGCTCGAAAGATTGGGATTTTAGTGTTTTTCATGTATCTCGGTTTCTCCGGGTCCTATGGCGAAAACAAAATGAAAATTTCGGATCACTATGGTTTTTCGATAACATCTCCCGTTCTATCGGTCGTATCGCTAAAACTCGGCCGGTTCCGTGTTTAGCGTGAAAAAACACATCGAATAGAGCCTTGCGGGAGCTCGAAATATTGGTAATTCAGTGTTTTTCATGTATCTCGGTTTCTCCGGGTCCTATGGCGAAAAAAAATGAAAATTTCGGATCACTATGGTTTTTCGATCATACCTCCCGTTCTTTCGGTCGTATCGCTAAAACTCGGTCGGTTTCATGTTCAGCGTGAGAAAACACATCGGATAGAGCCTTGCGCGAGCTCGAAAGTTTGGTAATTCAGTTTTTTTCATGTATCTCGGTTTCTCCGGGTCCTATGACAAAAAAAATGAAAATTTCGGATCACAATGGTTTTTTGATCATATCTCCCGTTCTATCGGTCGTATTGCAAAAACTCGGTCAATTTCGTGTTCAGCGTGGAAAAACACATCGAATAGAGCCTTGCGGGAGCTCGAAATATTGGTAATTCAGTGTTTTTCATGTATCTCGGTTTCTCCGGGTCCTATGACGAAAAAAAATGAAAATTTCGGATTACTATGGTTTTTCGATCATATCTCCCGTTCTATCGGTCGTATAGCTAAAACTAGGTCAGTTTCGTGTTCAGCGTGAAAAAACACATTAAATAGAGTCTTGCGGGAGCTCGAAAGATTGGGATTTTAGTGTTTTTCATGTATCTCGGTTTCTCCGGGTCCTATGGCGAAAACAAAATGAAAATTTCGGATCACTATGGTTTTTCGATAACATCTCCCGTTCTATCGGTCGTATCGCTAAAACTCGGCCGGTTCCGTGTTCAGCGTGAAAAAACACATCGAATAGAGCCTTGCGGGAGCTCGAAATATTGGTAATTCAGTGTTTTTCATGTATCTCGGTTTCTCCGGGTCCTATGGCGAAAAAAAATGAAAATTTCGGATCACTATGGTTTTTCGATCATATCTCCCGTTCTTTCGGTCGTATCGCTAAAACTCGGTCGGTTTCATGTTCAGCGTGAGAAAACACATCGGATAGAGCCTTGCGCGAGCTCGAAAGTTTGGTAATTCAGTGTTTTTCATGTATCTCGGTTTCTCCGGGTCCTATGACGAAAAAAAATGAAAATTTCGGATCACAATGGTTTTTCGATCATATCTCCCGTTCTTTTGGTCGTATCGCTGAAACTCGGTCGGTTTCATGTTCAGCGTGAGAAAACACATCGGATAGAGCCTTGCGCGAGCTCGAAAGTTTGGTAATTCAGTGTTTTTCATGTATCTCGGTTTCTCCGGGTCCTATGACGAAAAAAAATGAAAATTTCGGATCACAATGGTTTTTTGATCATATCCCCCGTTCTATCGGTCGAATAGCTAAAACTAGGTCAGTTTCGTGTTCAGGATGAAAAAACACATTAAATAGAGTCTTGCGGGAGCTCGAAAGATTGGGATTTTAGTGTTTTTCATGGCTCTCGGTTTTTCTTAGTCCTATGGCGAAAAAAAACGGAAATTTCGGGTCACTATGGTTTTTCGATTATATCTCCCGTTCTATCGGTCGTATCGCGAAAACTCGGTCAGTTTCGTGTTCAGCGTGAAAAAACACATTAAATGGAGTCTTGCGGGAGCTCGAAAGATTGGGATTTCAGTGTTTTTCATGGCTCTTGGTTTTTCTTAGTCCTATGGCGAAAAAAATCGGAAATTTCGGGTCACTATGGTTTTTCCATTATATCTCCCGTTCTATCGGTCGTATTGCAAAAACTCGGTCAATTTCGTGTTCAGCGTGGAAAAACACATCGAATAGAGCCTTGCGGGAGCTCGAAATATTGGTAATTCAGTGTTTTTCATGTATCTCGGTTTCTCCGGGTCCTATGACGAAAAAAAATGAAAATTTCGGATCACTATGGTTTTTCGATCATATCTCCCGTTCTATCGGTCGTATAGCTAAAACTAGGTCAGTTTCGTGTTCAGCGTGAAAAAACACATTGAATAGAGTCTTGCGGGAGCTCGAAAGATTGGGATTTTAGTGTTTTTCATGTATCTCGGTTTCTCCGGGTCCTATGGCGAAAACAAAATGAAAATTTCGGATCACTATGGTTTTTCGATAACATCTCCCGTTCTATCGGTCGTATCGCTAAAACTCGGCCGGTTCCGTGTTCAGCGTGAAAAAACACATCGAATAGAGCCTTGCGGGAGCTCGAAATATTGGTAATTCAGTGTTTTTCATGTATCTCGGTTTCTCCGGGTCCTATGGCGAAAAAAAATGAAAATTTCGGATCACTATGGTTTTTCGATCATATCTCCCGTTCTTTCGGTCGTATCGCTCAAACTCGGTCGGTTTCATGTTCAGCGTGAGAAAACACATCGGATAGAGCCTTGCGCGAGCTCGAAAGTTTGGTAATTCAGTGTTTTTCATGTATCTCGGTTTCTCCGGGTCCTATGACGAAAAAAAATGAAAATTTCGTATCACAATGGTTTTTTGATCATATCTCCCGTTCTATCGGTCGTATAGCTAAAACTAGGTCAGTTTCGTGTTCAGCGTGGAAAAACACATTAAATAGAGTCTTGCGGGAGCTCGAAAGATTGGGATTTTAGTGTTTCTCATGGCTCTCGGTTTTTCTTAGTCCTATGGCGACAAAAACGGAAATTTCAGGTCACTATGGTTTTTCGATCATATCTCCCGTTCTATCGGTCGTATAGCTAAAACTAGGTCAGTTTCGTGTTCAGCGTGAAAAAACACATTAAATAGAGTCTTGCGGGAGCTCGAAAGATTGGGATTTTAGTGTTTTTCAAGTATCTCGGTTTCTCCGGGTCCTATGGCGAAAACAAAATGAAAATTTCGGATCACTATGGTTTTTCGATAACATCTCCCGTTCTATCGGTCGTATCGCTAAAACTCGGCCGGTTCCGTGTTCAGCGTGAAAAAACACATCGAATAGAGCCTTGCGGGAGCTCGAAATATTGGTAATTCAGTGTTTTTCATGTATCTCGGTTTCTCCGGGTCCTATGGCGAAAAAAAATGAAAATTTCGGATCACTATGGTTTTTCGATCATACCTCCCGTTCTTTCGGTCGTATCGCTAAAACTCGGTCGGTTTCATGTTCAGCGTGAGAAAACACATCGGATAGAGCCTTGCGCGAGCTCGAAAGTTTGGTAATTCAGTGTTTTTCATGTATCTCGGTTTCTCCGGGTCCTATGACAAAAAAAATGAAAATTTCGGATCACAATGGTTTTTTGATCATATCTCCCGTTCTATCGGTCGTATTGCAAAAACTCGGTCAATTTCGTGTTCAGCGTGGAAAAACACATCGAATAGAGCCTTGCGGGAGCTCGAAATATTGGTAATTCAGTGTTTTTCATGTATCTCGGTTTCTCCGGGTCCTATGACGAAAAAAAATGAAAATTTCGGATTACTATGGTTTTTCGATCATATCTCCCGTTCTATCGGTCGTATAGCTAAAACTAGGTCAGTTTCGTGTTCAGCGTGAAAAAACACATTAAATAGTCTTGCGGGAGCTCGAAAGATTGGGATTTTAGTGTTTTTCATGTATCTCGGTTTCTCCGGGTCCTATGGCGAAAACAAAATGAAAATTTCGGATCACTATGGTTTTTCGATAACATCTCCCGTTCTATCGGTCGTATCGCTAAAACTCGGCCGGTTCCGTGTTCAGCGTGAAAAAACACATCGAATAGAGCCTTGCGGGAGCTCGAAATATTGGTAATTCAGTGTTTTTCATGTATCTCGGTTTCTCCGGGTCCTATGGCGAAAAAAAATGAAAATTTCGGATCACTATGGTTTTTCGATCATATCTCCCGTTCTTTCGGTCGTATCGCTAAAACTCGGTCGGTTTCATGTTCAGCGTGAGAAAACACATCGGATAGAGCCTTGCGGGAGCTCGAAAGTTTGGTAATTCAGTGTTTTTCATGTATCTCGGTTTCTCCGGGTCCTATGGCGAAAAAAAATGAAAATTTCGGATCACTATGGTTTTTCGATCATATCTCCCGTTCTTTCGGTCGTATCGCTCAAACTCGGTCGGTTTCATGTTCAGCGTGAGAAAACACATCGGATAGAGCCTTGCGCGAGCTCGGAAGTTTGGTAATTCAGTGTTTTTCATGTATCTCGGTTTCTCCGGGTCCTATGACGAAAAAAAATGAAAATTTCGTATCACAATGGTTTTTTGATCATATCTCCCGTTCTATCGGTCGTATAGCTAAAACTAGGTCAGTTTCGTGTTCAGCGTGGAAAAACACATTAAATAGAGTCTTGCGGGAGCTCGAAAGATTGGGATTTTAGTGTTTCTCATGGCTCTCGGTTTTTCTTAGTCCTATGGCGACAAAAACGGAAATTTCAGGTCACTATGGTTTTTTGATCATATCTCCCGTTCTATCGGTCGTATTGCAAAAACTCGGTCAATTTCGTGTTCAGCGTGGAAAAACACATCGAATAGAGCCTTGCGGGAGCTCGAAATATTGGTAATTCAGTGTTTTTCATGTATCTCGGTTTCTCCGGGTCCTATGACGAAAAAAAATGAAAATTTCGGATTACTATGGTTTTTCGATCATATCTCCCGTTCTATCGGTCGTATAGCTAAAACTAGGTCAGTTTCGTGTTCAGCGTGAAAAAACACATTAAATAGTCTTGCGGGAGCTCGAAAGATTGGGATTTTAGTGTTTTTCATGTATCTCGGTTTCTCCGGGTCCTATGGCGAAAACAAAATGAAAATTTCGGATCACTATGGTTTTTCGATAACATCTCCCGTTCTATCGGTCGTATCGCTAAAACTCGGCCGGTTCCGTGTTCAGCGTGAAAAAACACATCGAATAGAGCCTTGCGGGAGCTCGAAATATTGGTAATTCAGTGTTTTTCATGTATCTCGGTTTCTCCGGGTCCTATGGCGAAAAAAAATGAAAATTTCGGATCACTATGGTTTTTCGATCATATCTCCCGTTCTTTCGGTCGTATCGCTAAAACTCGGTCGGTTTCATGTTCAGCGTGAGAAAACACATCGGATAGAGCCTTGCGGGAGCTCGAAAGTTTGGTAATTCAGTGTTTTTCATGTATCTCGGTTTCTCCGGGTCCTATGGCGAAAAAAAATGAAAATTTCGGATCACTATGGTTTTTCGATCATATCTCCCGTTCTTTCGGTCGTATCGCTCAAACTCGGTCGGTTTCATGTTCAGCGTGAGAAAACACATCGGATAGAGCCTTGCGCGAGCTCGGAAGTTTGGTAATTCAGTGTTTTTCATGTATCTCGGTTTCTCCGGGTCCTATGACGAAAAAAAATGAAAATTTCGTATCACAATGGTTTTTTGATCATATCTCCCGTTCTATCGGTCGTATAGCTAAAACTAGGTCAGTTTCGTGTTCAGCGTGGAAAAACACATTAAATAGAGTCTTGCGGGAGCTCGAAAGATTGGGATTTTAGTGTTTCTCATGGCTCTCGGTTTTTCTTAGTCCTATGGCGACAAAAACGGAAATTTCAGGTCACTATGGTTTTTCGATCATATCTCCCGTTCTATCGGTCGTATAGCTAAAACTAGGTCAGTTTCGTGTTCAGCGTGAAAAAACACATTAAATAGAGTCTTGCGGGAGCTCGAAAGATTGGGATTTTAGTGTTTTTCAAGTATCTCGGTTTCTCCGGGTCCTATGGCGAAAACAAAATGAAAATTTCGGATCACTATGGTTTTTCGATAACATCTCCCGTTCTATCGGTCGTATCGCTAAAACTCGGCCGGTTCCGTGTTCAGCGTGAAAAAACACATCGAATAGAGCCTTGCGGGAGCTCGAAATATTGGTAATTCAGTGTTTTTCATGTATCTCGGTTTCTCCGGGTCCTATGGCGAAAAAAAATGAAAATTTCGGATCACTATGGTTTTTCGATCATACCTCCCGTTCTTTCGGTCGTATCGCTAAAACTCGGTCGGTTTCATGTTCAGCGTGAGAAAACACATCGGATAGAGCCTTGCGCGAGCTCGAAAGTTTGGTAATTCAGTGTTTTTCATGTATCTCGGTTTCTCCGGGTCCTATGACAAAAAAAATGAAAATTTCGGATCACAATGGTTTTTTGATCATATCTCCCGTTCTATCGGTCGTATTGCAAAAACTCGGTCAATTTCGTGTTCAGCGTGGAAAAACACATCGAATAGAGCCTTGCGGGAGCTCGAAATATTGGTAATTCAGTGTTTTTCATGTATCTCGGTTTCTCCGGGTCCTATGACGAAAAAAAATGAAAATTTCGGATTACTATGGTTTTTCGATCATATCTCCCGTTCTATCGGTCGTATAGCTAAAACTAGGTCAGTTTCGTGTTCAGCGTGAAAAAACACATTAAATAGTCTTGCGGGAGCTCGAAAGATTGGGATTTTAGTGTTTTTCATGTATCTCGGTTTCTCCGGGTCCTATGGCGAAAACAAAATGAAAATTTCGGATCACTATGGTTTTTCGATAACATCTCCCGTTCTATCGGTCGTATCGCTAAAACTCGGCCGGTTCCGTGTTCAGCGTGAAAAAACACATCGAATAGAGCCTTGCGGGAGCTCGAAATATTGGTAATTCAGTGTTTTTCATGTATCTCGGTTTCTCCGGGTCCTATGGCGAAAAAAAATGAAAATTTCGGATCACTATGGTTTTTCGATCATATCTCCCGTTCTTTCGGTCGTATCGCTAAAACTCGGTCGGTTTCATGTTCAGCGTGAGAAAACACATCGGATAGAGCCTTGCGGGAGCTCGAAAGTTTGGTAATTCAGTGTTTTTCATGTATCTCGGTTTCTCCGGGTCCTATGACGAAAAAAAATGAAAATTTCGGATCACAATGGTTTTTCGATCATATCTCCCGTTCTTTTGGTCGTATCGCTGAAACTCGGTCGGTTTCATGTTCAGCGTGAGAAAACACATCGGATAGAGCCTTGCGCGAGCTCGAAAGTTTGGTAATTCAGTGTTTTTCATGTATCTCGGTTTCTCCGGGTCCTATGACGAAAAAAAATGAAAATTTCGGATTACTATGGTTTTTTGATCATATCTCCCGTTCTATCGGTCGTATAGCTAAAACTAGGTCAGTTTCGTGTTCAGCGTGAAAAAACACATTAAATAGAGTCTTGCGGGAGCTCGAAAGATTGGGATTTTAGTGTTTTTCATGTATCTCGGTTTCTCCGGGTCCTATGGCGAAAACAAAATGAAAATTTCGGATCACTATGGTTTTTCGATAACATCTCCCGTTCTATCGGTCGTATCGCTAAAACTCGGCCGGTTCCGTGTTCAGCGTGAAAAAACACATCGAATAGAGCCTTGCGGGAGCTCGAAATATTGGTAATTCAGTGTTTTTCATGTATCTCGGTTTCTCCGGGTCCTATGGCGAAAAAAAATGAAAATTTCGGATCACTATGGTTTTTCGATCATATCTCCCGTTCTTTCGGTCGTATCGCTCAAACTCGGTCGGTTTCAAGTTCAGCGTGAGAAAACACATCGGATAGAGCCTTGCGCGAGCTCGAAAGTTTGGTAATTCAGTGTTTTTCATGTATCTCGGTTTCTCCGGGTCCTATGACGAAAAAAAATGAAAATTTCGTATCACAATGGTTTTTTGATCATATCTCCCGTTCTATCGGTCGTATAGCTAAAACTAGGTCAGTTTCGTGTTCAGCGTGGAAAAACACATTAAATAGAGTCTTGCGGGAGCTCGAAAGATTGGGATTTTAGTGTTTCTCATGGCTCTCGGTTTTTCTTAGTCCTATGGCGACAAAAACGGAAATTTCAGGTCACTATGGTTTTTCGATCATATCTCCCGTTCTATCGGTCGTATAGCTAAAACTAGGTCAGTTTCGTGTTCAGCGTGAAAAAACACATTAAATAGAGTCTTGCGGGAGCTCGAAAGATTGGGATTTTAGTGTTTTTCAAGTATCTCGGTTTCTCCGGGTCCTATGGCGAAAACAAAATGAAAATTTCGGATCACTATGGTTTTTCGATAACATCTCCCGTTCTATCGGTCGTATCGCTAAAACTCGGCCGGTTCCGTGTTCAGCGTGAAAAAACACATCGAATAGAGCCTTGCGGGAGCTCGAAATATTGGTAATTCAGTGTTTTTCATGTATCTCGGTTTCTCCGGGTCCTATGGCGAAAAAAAATGAAAATTTCGGATCACTATGGTTTTTCGATCATACCTCCCGTTCTTTCGGTCGTATCGCTAAAACTCGGTCGGTTTCATGTTCAGCGTGAGAAAACACATCGGATAGAGCCTTGCGCGAGCTCGAAAGTTTGGTAATTCAGTGTTTTTCATGTATCTCGGTTTCTCCGGGTCCTATGACAAAAAAAATGAAAATTTCGGATCACAATGGTTTTTTGATCATATCTCCCGTTCTATCGGTCGTATTGCAAAAACTCGGTCAATTTCGTGTTCAGCGTGGAAAAACACATCGAATAGAGCCTTGCGGGAGCTCGAAATATTGGTAATTCAGTGTTTTTCATGTATCTCGGTTTCTCCGGGTCCTATGACGAAAAAAAATGAAAATTTCGGATTACTATGGTTTTTCGATCATATCTCCCGTTCTATCGGTCGTATAGCTAAAACTAGGTCAGTTTCGTGTTCAGCGTGAAAAAACACATTAAATAGTCTTGCGGGAGCACGAAAGATTGGGATTTTAGTGTTTTTCATGTATCTCGGTTTCTCCGGGTCCTATGGCGAAAACAAAATGAAAATTTCGGATCACTATGGTTTTTCGATAACATCTCCCGTTCTATCGGTCGTATCGCTAAAACTCGGCCGGTTCCGTGTTCAGCGTGAAAAAACACATCGAATAGAGCCTTGCGGGAGCTCGAAATATTGGTAATTCAGTGTTTTTCATGTATCTCGGTTTCTCCGGGTCCTATGGCGAAAAAAAATGAAAATTTCGGATCACTATGGTTTTTCGATCATATCTCCCGTTCTTTCGGTCGTATCGCTAAAACTCGGTCGGTTTCATGTTCAGCGTGAGAAAACACATCGAATAGAGCCTTGCGGGAGCTCGAAAGTTTGGTAATTCAGTGTTTTTCATGTATCTCGGTTTCTCCGGGTCCTATGACGAAAAAAAATGAAAATTTCGGATCACAATGGTTTTTCGATCATATCTCCCGTTCTTTTGGTCGTATCGCTGAAACTCGGTCGGTTTCATGTTCAGCGTGAGAAAACACATCGGATAGAGCCTTGCGCGAGCTCGAAAGTTTGGTAATTCAGTGTTTTTCATGTATCTCGGTTTCTCCGGGTCCTATGACGAAAAAAAATGAAAATTTCGGATCACAATGGTTTTTTGATCATATCTCCCGTTCTATCGGTCGTATAGCTAAAACGAGGTCAGTTTCGTGTTCAGCGTGAAAAAACACATTCAATAGAGTCTTGCGGGAGCTCGAAAGATTGGGATTTTAGTGTTTCTCATGGCTCTCGGTTTTTCTTAGTCCTATGGCGAAAAAAAACGGAAATTTCGGGTCACTATGGTTTTTCCATTATATCTCCCGTTCTATCGGTCGTATTGCAAAAACTCGGTCAATTTCGTGTTCAGCGTGGAAAAACACATCGAATAGAGCCTTGCGGGAGCTCGAAATATTGGTAATCCAGTGTTTTTCATGTATCTCGGTTTCTCCGGGTCCTATGACGAAAAAAAATGAAAATTTCGGATCACTATGGTTTTTCGATCATATCTCCCGTTCTATCGGTCGTATAGCTAAAACTAGGTCAGTTTCGTGTTCAGCGTGAAAAAACACATTAAATAGAGTCTTGCGGGAGCTCGAAAGATTGGGATTTTAGTGTTTTTCATGTATCTCGGTTTCTCCGGGTCCTATGGCGAAAACAAAATGAAAATTTCGGATCACTATGGTTTTTCGATAACATCTCCCGTTCTATCGGTCGTATCGCTAAAACTCGGCCGGTTCCGTGTTCAGCGTGAAAAAACACATCGAATAGAGCCTTGCGGGAGCTCGAAATATTGGTAATTCAGTGTTTTTCATGTATCTCGGTATCTCCGGGTCCTATGGCGAAAAAAAATGAAAATTTCGGATCACTATGGTTTTTCGATCATATCTCCCGTTCTTTCGGTCGTATCGCTAAAACTCGGTCGGTTTCATGTTCAGCGTGAGAAAACACATCGGATAGAGCCTTCCGCGAGCTCGAAAGTTTGGTAATTCAGTGTTTTTCATGTATCTCGGTTTCTCCGGGTCCTATGACGAAAAAAAATGAAAATTTCGGATCACAATGGTTTTTTGATCATATCTCCCGTTCTATCGGTCGTATTGCAAAAACTCGGTCAATTTCGTGTTCAGCGTGGAAAAACACATCGAATAGAGCCTTGCGGGAGCTCGAAATCTTGGTAATTCAGTGTTTTTCATGTATCTCGGTTTCTCCGGGTCCTATGACGAAAAAAAATGAAAATTTCGGATCACTATGGTTTTTCGATAACATCTCCCGTTCTATCGGTCGTATCGCTAAAACTCGGCCGGTTCCGTGTTCAGCGTGAGAAAACACATCGGATAGAGCCTTGCGCGAGCTCGAAAGTTTGGTAATTCAGTGTTTTTCATGTATCTCGGTTTCTCCGGGTCCTATGACGAAAAAAAATGAAAATTTCGGATCACAATGGTTTTTCGATCATATCTCCCGTTCTTTTGGTCGTATCGCTGAAACTCGGTCGGTTTCATGTTCAGCGTGAGAAAACACATCGGATAGAGCCTTGCGCGAGCTCGAAAGTTTGGTAATTCAGTGTTTTTCATGTATCTCGGTTTCTCCGGGTCCTATGACGAAAAAAAATGAAAATTTCGGATCACAATGGTTTTTTGATCATATCTCCCGTTCTATCGGTCGTATAGCTAAAACGAGGTCAGTTTCGTGTTCAGCGTGAAAAAACACATTCAATAGAGTCTTGCGGGAGCTCGAAAGATTGGGATTTTAGTGTTTCTCATGGCTCTCGGTTTTTCTTAGTCCTATGGCGAAAAAAAACGGAAATTTCGGGTCACTATGGTTTTTCCATTATATCTCCCGTTCTATCGGTCGTATTGCAAAAACTCGGTCAATTTCGTGTTCAGCGTGGAAAAACACATCGAATAGAGCCTTGCGGGAGCTCGAAATATTGGTAATCCAGTGTTTTTCATGTATCTCGGTTTCTCCGGGTCCTATGACGAAAAAAAATGAAAATTTCGGATCACTATGGTTTTTCGATCATATCTCCCGTTCTATCGGTCGTATAGCTAAAACTAGGTCAGTTTCGTGTTCAGCGTGAAAAAACACATTAAATAGAGTCTTGCGGGAGCTCGAAAGATTGGGATTTTAGTGTTTTTCATGTATCTCGGTTTCTCCGGGTCCTATGGCGAAAACAAAATGAAAATTTCGGATCACTATGGTTTTTCGATAACATCTCCCGTTCTATCGGTCGTATCGCTAAAACTCGGCCGGTTCCGTGTTCAGCGTGAAAAAACACATCGAATAGAGCCTTGCGGGAGCTCGAAATATTGGTAATTCAGTGTTTTTCATGTATCTCGGTATCTCCGGGTCCTATGGCGAAAAAAAATGAAAATTTCGGATCACTATGGTTTTTCGATCATATCTCCCGTTCTTTCGGTCGTATCGCTAAAACTCGGTCGGTTTCATGTTCAGCGTGAGAAAACACATCGGATAGAGCCTTCCGCGAGCTCGAAAGTTTGGTAATTCAGTGTTTTTCATGTATCTCGGTTTCTCCGGGTCCTATGACGAAAAAAAATGAAAATTTCGGATCACAATGGTTTTTTGATCATATCTCCCGTTCTATCGGTCGTATTGCAAAAACTCGGTCAATTTCGTGTTCAGCGTGGAAAAACACATCGAATAGAGCCTTGCGGGAGCTCGAAATCTTGGTAATTCAGTGTTTTTCATGTATCTCGGTTTCTCCGGGTCCTATGACGAAAAAAAATGAAAATTTCGGATCACTATGGTTTTTCGATAACATCTCCCGTTCTATCGGTCGTATCGCTAAAACTCGGCCGGTTCCGTGTTCAGCGTGAGAAAACACATCGGATAGAGCCTTGCGCGAGCTCGAAATATTGGTAATTCAGTGTTTCTCATGTATCTCGGTTTCTCCGGGTCCTATGGCGAAAAAAAATGAAAATTTCGGATCACTATGGTTTTTCGATCATATCTCCCGTTCTTTCGGTCGTATCGCTAAAACTCGGTCGGTTTCATGTTCAGCGTGAGAAAACACATCGGATAGAGCCTTGCGCGAGCTCGAAAGTTTGGTAATTCAGTGTTTTTCATGTATCTCGGTTTCTCCGGGTCCTATGACGAATAAAAATGAAAATTTCGGATCACAATGGTTTTTTGATCATATCTCCCGTTCTATCGGTCGTATAGCTAAAACTAGGTCAGTTTCGTGTTCAGCGTGAAAAAACACGTTAAATAGAGTCTTGCGGGAGCTCGAAAGATTGGGATTTTAGTGTTTCTCATGGCTCTCGGTTTTTCTTAGTCCTATGGCGACAAAAACGGAAATTTCAGGTCACTATGGTTTGTCGATTATGTCTCCCGTTCTATCGGTCGTATTGCAAAAACTCGGTCAATTTCGTGTTAAGCGTGAAAAAACACATCGAATAGATCCTTGCGGGAGATCGAAAGATTGGTGATTCAGTGTTTTTCATGTAACTCGGTTTCTCTGGGTCCTATGGCGAAAAAAAATGAAAATTTCGGATCACTATGGTTTTTCGATCATATCTCCCGTTCTATTGGTCGTATCGCTGAAACTCGGCCGGTTCCGTGTTCAGCGTGAAAAAACACGTCGAATAGATCCTTGCGGGAGATCAAAAGATTGGTAATTCAGTGTTTTTCATGCATCTCGGTTTCTCCGGGTCCTATGGCGAAAAAAAATGAAAATTTCGGATCACTATGGGTTTCCGATCATATCTCCCGTTCTATCGGTCGTATCGCTAAAACTCGGTCGGTTTCATGTTCAGCGTGAGGAAACACATCGGATAGAGCCTTGCGGGAGCTCGAAAGATTGGTGATTCAGTGTTTTTCATGTATCTCGGTTTCTCCGGGTCCTATGACGAACAAAAATAAAAATTTCGGATCACAATGGTTTTTTGATCATATCCCCCGTTCTATCGGTCGAATAGCTAAAACTAGGTCAGTTTCGTGTTTAGGATAAAAAAACACATTAAATAGAGTCTTGCGGGAGCTCGAAAGATTGGGATTTTAGTGTTTTTCATGGCTCTTGGTTTTTCTTAGTCCTGTGGCGAAAAAAATCGGAAATTTCGGGTCACTATGGTTTTTCGTTTATATCTCCCGTTCTATCGGTCGTATTGCAAAAACTCGGTCAGTTTCGTGTTCAGCGTGAAAAAACACATTAAATAGAGTCTTGCGGGAGCTCGAAAGATTGGGATTTTAGTGTTTTTCATGTATCTCGGTTTCTCCGGGTCCTATGGCGAAAAAAAATGAAAATTTCGGATCACTATGGTTTTTCGATCATATCTCCCGTTCTTTTGGTCGTATCGCAGAAACTCGGTCGGTTTCAAGTTCAGCGTGAGAAAACACATCGGATAGAGCCTTGGGCGAGCTCGAAAGTTTGGTAATTCAGTGTTTTTCATGTATCTCGGTTTCTCCGGGTCCTATGACGAAAAAAAATGAAAATTTCGGATCACAATGGTTTTTTGATCATATCTCCCGTTCTATCGGTCGTATAGCTAAAACGAGGTCAGTTTCGTGTTCAGCGTGAAAAAACACATTCAATAGAGTCTTGCGGGAGCTCGAAAGATTGGGATTTTAGTGTTTCTCATGGCTCTCGGTTTTTCTTAGTCCTATGGCGAAAAAAAACGGAAATTTCGGGTCACTATGGTTTTTCGATTATATCTCCCGTTCTATCGGTCGTATTGCAAAAACTCGGTCAATTTCGTGTTCAGAGTGAAAAAACACGACGAATAGAGCCTTGCGGGAGCTCGAAATATTGGTAATTCAGTGTTTTTCATGTATCTCGGTTTCTCCGGGTCCTATGGCGAAAAAAAATGAAAATTTCGGATCACTATGGTTTTTCGATCATATCTCCCGTTCTATTGGTCGTATTGCTAAAACTCGGCCGGTTCCGTGTTCAGCGTGAAAAAACACATCGACTAGATCCTTGCGGGAGCTCAAAAGATTGGTGATTCAGTGTTTTTCATGTATCTCGGTTTCTCCGGGTCCTATGACGAAAAAAAATGAAAATTTCGGATCACAATGGTTTTTTGATCATATCTCCCGTTCTATCGGTCGTATAGCTAAAACTAGGTCAGTTTCGTGTTCAGCGTGAAAAAACACATTAAATAGAGTCTTTCGGGAGCTCGAAAGATTGGGATTTTAGTTTTTTTCATGGCTCTCGGTTTTTCTTAGTCCTATGGCGAAAAAAAACGGATATTTCGGGTCACTATGGTTTTTCGATTATATCTCCCGTTCTATAAGTCGTATTGCAAAAACTCGGTCAATTTCGTGTTCAGCGTGAAAAAACACATCGAATAGATCCTTGCGGGAGATCGAAAGATTGGTAATTCAGTGTTTTTCATGCATCTCGGTTTCTCCGGGTCCTATGGCGAAAAAAAATGAAAATTTCGGATTACTATGGGTTTCCGATCATATCCCCCGTTCTATCGGTCGTATCGCTGAAACTTGGCCGGTTCCGTGTTCAGCGTGAAAAAACACGTCGAATAGATCCTTGCGAGAGATCGAAAGATTGGTAATTCAGTGTTTTTCATGCATCTCGGTTTCTCCGGGTCCTATAGCGAAAAAAAATGAAAATTTCGGATCACTATGGGTTTCCGATCATATCTCCCGTTCTATCGGTCGTATCGCTAAAACTCGGTCGGTTTCATGTTCAGCGTGAGGAAACACATCGGATAGAGCCTTGCGGGAGCTCGAAAGATTGGTGATTCCGTGTTTTTCATGTATCCCGGTTTCTCCGGGTCCTATGACGAAAAAAAATGAAAATTTCGGATCACAATGGTTTTTTGATCATATCTCCCGTTCTATCGGTCGTATAGCTAAAACTAGGTCAGTTTCGTGTTCAGCGTGAAAAAACACATTAAATAGAGTCTTGCGGGAGCTCGAAAGATTGGGATTTTAGTGTTTTTCATGGCTCTCGGTTTTTCTTAGTCCTATGGCGAAAAAAAACGGAAATTTCGGGTCACTATGGTTTTTCGATTATATCTCCCGTTCTATCGGTCGTATTGCAAAAACTCGGTCAATTTCGTGTTCAGCTTGAAAAAACACATCGAATAGAGCCTTGCGGGAGCTCGAAATATTGGTAATTCAGTGTTTTTCATGTATCTCGGTTTCTCCGGGTCCTATGGCGAAAAAAATGAAAATTTCGGATCACAATGGTTTTTCGATCATATCTCCCGTTCTATTGGTCGTATTGCTAAAACTCGGCCGGTTCCGTGTTCAGCGTGAAAAAACACATCGACTAGAGCCTTGCGGGAGCTCGAAATATTGGTAATTCAGTGTTTTTCATGTATCTCGGTTTCTCCGGGTCCTATGGCGAAAAAAATGAAAATTTCGGATCACAATGGTTTTTCGATCATATCTCCCGTTCTATTGGTCGTATTGCTAAAACTCGGCCGGTTCCGTGTTCAGCGTGAAAAAACACATCGACTAGATCCTTGCGGGAGCTCAAAAGATTGGTGATCCAGTGTTTTCCATGTATCTCGGTTTCTCCGGGTCCTATGACGAAAAAAAATGAAAATTTCGGATCACAATGGTTTTTTGATCATATCTCCCGTTCTATCGGTCGTATAGCTAAAACGAGGTCAGTTTCGTGTTCAGCGTGAAAAAACACATTAAATAGAGTCTTGCGGGAGCTCGAAAGATTGGAATTTTAGTGTTTTTAATGGCTCTCGGTTTTTCTTAGTCCTATGGCGAAAAAAACGGAAATTTCGGGTCACTATGGTGTTTCGATCATATCTCCCGTTCTATCGGTCGTATTGAAAAAACTCGGTCAATTTCGTGTTAAGCGTGAAAAAACACACGGAATAGATCCTTGCGGGAGCTCTAAAGATTGGTAATGCAGTGTTTCTCATGTACCTCGGTTTTTCTCAGTCCTATGTCGGAGAAAAACAGAAATTTTGGATTAGTATGGTTTTCCGATCATATCTCCCGTTCTGTCGGTCGTATCGCTAAAACTCGGTCGGTTTCATGTTCAGCGTGAGGAAACACATCGGATAGAGCCTTGCGGGAGCTCGAAAGATTGGTGATTCAGTGTTTTTCATGTATCTCGGTTTCTCCAGGTCCTATGACGAAAAAAAATGAAAATTTCGGATCACAATGGTTTTTTGATCATATCTCCCGTTCTATCGGTCGTATAGCTAAAACTAGGTCAGTTTCGTGTTCAGCGTGAAAAAACACATTAAATAGAGTCTTGCGGGAGCTCGAAAGATTGGGATTTTAGTGTTTTTCATGGCTCTCGGTTTTTCTTAGTCCTATGGCGAAAAAAAACGGAAATTTCGGGTCACTATGGTTTTTCGATTATATCTCCCGTTCTATCGGTCGTATTGCAAAAACTCGGTCAATTTCGTGTTCAGCGTGAAAAAACACATCGAATAGATCCTTGCGGGAGATCGAAAGATTGGTAATTCAGTGTTTTTCATGCATCTCGGTTTCTCCGGGTCCTATGGCGAAAAAAAATGAAAATTTCGGATCACTATGGGTTTCCGATCATATCTCCCGTTCTATCGGTCGTATCGCTGAAACTTGGCCGGTTCCGTGTTCAGCGTGAAAAAACACGTCGAATAGATCCTTGCGAGAGATCGAAAGATTGGTAATTCAGTGTTTTTCATGCATCTCGGTTTCTCCGGGTCCTATAGCGAAAAAAAATGAAAATTTCGGATCACTATGGGTTTCCGATCATATCTCCCGTTCTATCGGTCGTATCGCTAAAACTCGGTCGGTTTCATGTTCAGCGTGAGGAAACACATCGGATAGAGCCTTGCGGGAGCTCGAAAGATTGGTGATTCCGTGTTTTTCATGTATCTCGGTTTCTCCAGGTCCTATGACGAAAAAAAATGAAAATTTCGGATCACAATGGTTTTTTGATCATATCTCCCGTTCTATCGGTCGTATAGCTAAAACTAGGTCAGTTTCGTGTTCAGCGTGAAAAAACACATTAAATAGAGTCTTGCGGGAGCTCGAAAGATTGGGATTTTAGTGTTTTTAATGGCTCTCGGTTTTTCTTAGTCCTATGGCGAAAAAAAACGGAAATTTCGGGTCACTATGATTTTTCGATTATATCTCCCGTTCTATCGGTCGTATTGCAAAAACTCGGTCAATTTCGTGTTCAGCTTGAAAAAACACATCGAATAGAGCCTTGCGGGAGCTCGAAATATTGGTAATTCAGTGTTTTTCATGTATCTCGGTTTCTCCGGGTCCTATGGCGAAAAAAATAAAAATTTCGGATCACAATGGTTTTTCGATTATATCTCCCGTTCTATTGGTCGTATTGCTAAAACTCGGCCAGTTCCGTGTTCAGCGTGAAAAAACACATCGACTAGATCCTTGCGGAAGCTCAAAAGATTGGTAATTCAGTGTTTTTCATGTATCTCGGTTTCTCCGGGTCCTATGGCGAAAAAAATGAAAATTTCGGATCACAATGGTTTTTCGATCATATCTCCCGTTCTATTGGTCGTATTGCTAAAACTCGGCCGGTTCCGTGTTCAGCGTGAAAAAACACATCGACTAGATCCTTGCGGGAGCTCAAAAGATTGGTGATCCAGTGTTTTTCATGTATCTCGGTTTCTCCGGGTCCTATGACGAAAAAAAATGAAAATTTCGGATCACAATGGTTTTTTGATCATATCTCCCGTTCTATCGGTCGTATAGCTAAAACTAGGTCAGTTTCGTGTTCAGCGTGAAAAAACACATTAAATAGAGTCTTGCGGGAGCTCGAAAGATTGGGATTTTAGTGTTTTTCATGGCTCTCGGTTTTTCTTAGTCCTATGGCGAAAAAAACGGAAATTTCGGGTCACTATGGTGTTTCGATCATATCTCCCGTTCTATCGGTCGTATTGCAAAAACTCGGTCAATTTCGTGTTAAGCGTGAAAAAACACATTAAATAGAGTCTTGCGGGAGCTCTAAAGATTGGTAATGCAGTGTTTCTCATGTACCTCGGTTTTTCTCAGTCCTATGTCGGAGAAAAACAGAAATTTCGGATTACCATGGTTTTCCGATCATATCTCCCGTTCTATCGGTCGTATTGCAAAAACTCGGTCAATTTCGTGTTCAGCGTGAAAAAACACATCGAATAGAGCCTTGCGGGAGCTTAAAAGATTGGTGATTCAGTGTTTTTCATGTATCTCGGTTTCTCCGGGTCCTATGACGAAAAAAAATGAAAATTTCGGATCATAATGGTTTTTTGATCATATCTCCCGTTCTATCGGTCGTATAGCTAAAACTAGGTCAGTTTCGTGTTCAGCGTGAAAAAACACATTAAATAGAGTCTTGCGGGAGCTCGAAAGATTGGGATTTTAGTGTTTTTCATGGCTCTCGGTTTTTCTTAGTCCTATGGCGAAAAAAAACGGAAATTTCGGGTCACTATTGTTTTTCGATTATATCTCCCGTTCTATCGGTCGTATTGCAAAAACTCGGTCAATTTCGTGTTCAGCGTGAAAAAACACATCGAATAAAGCCTTGCGGGAGCTCGAAATATTGGTAATTCAGTGTTTTTCATGTATCTCGGTTTCTCCGGGTCCTATGGCGAAAAAAAATGAAAATTTCGGATCACTATGGTTTTTCGATCATATCTCCCGTTCTATTGGTCGTATTGCTAAAACTCGGCCGGTTCCGTGTTCAGCGTGAAAAAACACATCGAATAGATCCTTGCGGGAGATCGAAAGATTGGTAATTCAGTGTTTTTCATGCATCTCGGTTTCTCCGGGTCCTATGGCGAAAAAAAATGAAAATTTCGGATCACTATGGGTTTCCGATCATATCTCCCGTTCTATCGGTCGTATCGCTAAAACTCGGTCGGTTTCATGTTCAGCGTGAGGAAACACATCGGATAGATCCTTGCGGGAGCTCGAAAGATTGGTGATTCAGTGTTTTTCATGTATCTCGGTTTCTCCGGGTCCTATGACGAAAAAAAATGAAAATTTCGGATCACAATGGTTTTTTGATCATATCCCCCGTTCTATCGGTCGTATAGCTAAAACTAGGTCAGTTTCGTGTTCAGCGTGAAAAAACACATTAAATAGAGTCTTGCGGGAGCTCGAAAGATTGGGATTTTAGTGTTTTTTATGGCTCTCGGTTTTTCTTAGTCCTATGGCGAAAAAAAACGGAAATTTCGGGTCACTATGGTTTTTCGATTATATCTCCCGTTCTATCGGTCGTATTGCAAAAACTCGGTCAATCTCGTGTTCAGCGTGGAAAAACACATCGAATAGAGCCTTGCGGGAGCTCGAAATATTGGTAATTCAGTGTTTTTCATGTATCTCGGTTTCTCCGGGTCCTATGACGAAAAAAAATGAAAATTTCGGATCACAATGGTTTCTTGATCATATCTCCCGTTCTATCGGTCGTATAGCTAAAACTCGGTCAGTTTCGTGTTCAGCGTGAAAAAACACATTAATTAGAGTCTTGCGGGAGCTCAAAAGATTGGGATTTTAGTGTTTTTCATGGCTCTCGGTTTTTCTTAGTCCTATGGCGAAAAAAAACGGAAATTTCGGGTCACTATGGTTTTTCGATTATATCTCCCGTTCTATCGGTCGTATTGCAAAAACTCGGTCAATTTCGTGTTTAGCGTGAAAAAACACATCGAATAAAGCCTTGCGGGAGCTCGAAATATTGGTAATTCAGTGTTTTTCATGTATCTCGGTTTCTCCGGGTCCTATGGCGAAAAAAAATGAAAATTTCGGATCACTATGGTTTTTCGATCATATCTCCCGTTCTATTGGTCGTATTGCTAAAACTCGGCCGGTTCCGTGTTCAGCGTGAAAAAACACATCGAATAGATCCTTGCGGGAGATCGAAAAATTGGTAATTCAGTGTTTTTCATGCATCTCGGTTTCTCCGGGTCCTATGGCGAAAAAAAATAAAAATTTCGGATCACTATGGGTTTCCGATCATATCTCCCGTTCTATCGGTCGTATCGCTAAAACTCGGTCGGTTTCATGTTCAGCGTGAGAAAACACATCGGATAGATCCTTGCGGGAGCTCGAAAGATTGGTGATTCAGTGTTTTTCATGTATCTCGGTTTCTCCGGGTCCTATGACGAAAAAAAATGAAAATTTCGGATCACAATGGTTTTTTGATCATATCCTCCGTTCTATCGGTCGTATAGCTAAAACTAGGTCAGTTTCGTGTTCAGCGTGAAAAAACACATTAAATAGAGTCTTGCGGGAGCTCGAAAGATTGGGATTTTAGTGTTTTTCATGGCTCTCGGTTTTTCTTAGTCCTATGGCGAAAAAAAACGGAAATTTCGGGTCACTATGGTTTTTCGATTATATCTCCCGTTCTATCGGTCGTATTGCAAAAACTCGGTCAATTTCGTGTTCAGCGTGGAAAAACACATCGAATAGAGCCTTGCGGGAGCTCGAAATATTGGTAATTCAGTGTTTTTCATGTATCTCGGTTTCTCCGGGTCCTATGACGAAAAAAAATGAAAATTTCGGATCACAATGGTTTCTTGATCATATCTCCCGTTCTATCGGTCGTATAGCTAAAACTCGGTCAGTTTCGTGTTCAGCGTGAAAAAACACATTAATTAGAGTCTTGCGGGAGCTCAAAAGATTGGGATTTTAGTGTTTTTCATGGCTCTCGGTTTTTCTTAGTCCTATGGCGAAAAAAAACGGAAATTTCGGGTCACTATGGTTTTTCGATTATATCTCCCGTTCTATCGGTCGTATTGCAAAAACTCGGTCAATTTCGTGTTCAGCGTGGAAAAACACATCGAATAGAGCCTTGCGGGAGCTCGAAATATTGGTAATTCAGTGTTTTTCATGTATCTCGGTTTCTCCGGGTCCTATGACGAAAAAAAATGAAAATTTCGGATCACAATGGTTTCTTGATCATATCTCCCGTTCTATCGGTCGTATAGCTAAAACTCGGTCAGTTTCGTGTTCAGCGTGAAAAAACACATTAATTAGAGTCTTGCGGGAGCTCAAAAGATTGGGATTTTAGTGTTTTTCATGGCTCTCGGTTTTTCTTAGTCCTATGGCGAAAAAAAACGGAAATTTCGGGTCACTATGGTTTTTCGATTATATCTCCCGTTCTATCGGTCGTATTGCAAAAACTCGGCCGGTTCCGTGTTCAGCGTGAAAAAACACATCGAATAGAGCCTTGCGGGAGCTCGAAATATTGGTAATTCAGTGTTTTTCATGTATCTCGGTTTCTCCGGGTCCTATGGCGAAAAAAAATGAAAATTTCGGATCACTATGGTTTTTCGATCATATCTCCCGTTCTACTGGTCGTATTGCTAAAACTCGGCCGGTTCCGTGTTCAGCGTGAAAAAACACATCGACTAGATCCTTGCGGGAGCTCAAAAAATTGGTGATTCAGTGTTTTTCATGTATCTCGGTTTCTCCGGGTCCTATGGCGAAAAAAAATGAAAATTTCGGATCACAATGGTTTTTTGATCATATCTCCCGTTCTATCGGTCGTATTGCAAAAACTCGGTCAATTTCGTGTTCAGCTTGAAAAAACACATCGAATAGAGCCTTGCGGGAGCTCGAAATATTGGTAATTCAGTGTTTTTCATGTATCTCGGTTTCTCCGGGTCCTATGGCGAAAAAAACGGAAATTTCGGGTCACTATGGTGTTTCGATCATATCTCCCGTTCTATCGGTCGTATTGCAAAAACTCGGTCAATTTCGTGTTAAGCGTGAAAAAACACACGGAATAGATCCTTGCGGGAGCTCTAAAGATTGGTAATGCAGTGTTTCTCATGTACCTCGGTTTTTCTCAGTCCTATGTCGGAGAAAAACAGAAATTTTGGATTACTATGGTTTTCCGATCATATCTCCCGTTCTGTCGGTCGTATCGCTAAAACTCGGTCGGTTTCATGTTCAGCGTGAGGAAACACATCGGATAGAGCCTTGCGGGAACTCGAAAGATTGGTGATTCAGTGTTTTTTATGTATCTCGGTTTCTCCGGGTCCTATGACGAAAAAAAATGAAAATTTCGGATCACAATGGTTTTTTGATCATATCTCCCGTTCTATCGGTCGTATAGCTAAAACTAGGTCAGTTTCGTGTTCAGCGTGAAAAAACACATTGAATAGAGTCTTGCGGGAGCTCGAAAGATTGGGATTTTAGTGTTTTTCATGGCTCTCGGTTTTTCTTAGTCCTATGGCGAAAAAAAACGGAAATTTCGGGTCACTATGGTTTTTCGATTATATCTCCCGTTCTATCGGTCGTATTGCAAAAACTCGGCCAGTTCCGTGTTCAGCGTGAAAAAACACATCGACTAGATCCTTGCGGGAGCTCAAAAGATTGGTAATTCAGTGTTTTTCATGTATCTCGGTTTCTCCGGGTCCTATGGCGAAAAAAATGAAAATTTCGGATCACAATGGTTTTTCGATCATATCTCCCGTTCTATTGGTCGTATTGCTAAAACTCGGCCGGTTCCGTGTTCAGCGTGAAAAAACACATCGACTAGATCCTTGCGGGAGCTCAAAAGATTGGTGATTCAGTGTTTTTCATGTATCTCGGTTTCTCCGGGTCCTATGACGAAAAAAAAATGAAAATTTCGGATCATAATGGTTTTTTGATCATATCTCCCGTTCTATCGGTCGTATAGCTAAAAATAGGTCAGTTTCGTGTTCAGCGTGAAAAAACACATTAAATAGAGTCTTTCGGGAGCTCGAAAGATTGGGATTTTAGTGTTTTTCATGGCTGTCGGTTTTTCTTAGTCCTATGGCGAAAAAAAAACGGAAATTTCGGGTCACTATGGTTTTTCGATTATATCTCCCGTTCTATCGGTCGTATTGCAAAAACTCGGTCAATTTCGTGTTCAGCGTGAAAAAACACATCGAATAAAGCCTTGCGGGAGCTCGAAATATTGGTAATTCAGTGTTTTTCATGTATCTCGGTTTCTCCGGGTCCTATGGCGAAAAAAAATGAAAATTTCGGATCACTATGGTTTTTCGATCATATCTCCCGTTCTATTGGTCGTATTGCTAAAACTCGGCCGGTTCCGTGTTCAGCGTGAAAAAACACATCGAATAGATCCTTGCGGGAGATCGAAAGATTGGTAATTCAGTGTTTTTCATGCATCTCGGTTTCTCCGGGTCCTATGGCGAAAAAAAATGAAAATTTCGGATCACTATGGGTTTCCGATCATATCTCCCGTTCTATCGGTCGTATCGCTAAAACTCGGTCGGTTTCATGTTCAGCGTGAGGGAACACATCGGATAGAGCCTTGCGCGAGCTCGAAAGATTGGTGATTCAGTGTTTTTCATGTATCTCGGTTTCTCCGGGTCCTATGACGAAAAAAAATGAAAATTTCGGATCACAATGGTTTTTTGATCATATCTCCCGTTCTATCGGTCGTATAGCTAAAACTAGGTCAGTTTCGTGTTCAGCGTGAAAAAACACATTAAATAGAGTCTTGCGGGAGCTCGAAAGATTGGGATTTTAGTGTTTTTCATGGCTCTCGGTTTTTCTTAGTCCTATGGCGAAAAAAACGGAAATTTCGGGTCACTATGGTTTTTCGATTATATCTCCCGTTCTATCGGTCGTATTGCAAAAACTCGGTCAATTTCGTGTTCAGCGTGAAAAAACACATCGAATAAAGCCTTGCGGGAGCTCGAAATATTGGTAATTCAGTGTTTTTCATGTATCTCGGTTTCTCCGGGTCCTATGGCGAAAAAAAATGAAAATTTCGGATCACTATGGTTTTTCGATCATATCTCCCGTTCTATTGGTCGTATTGCTAAAACTCGGCCGGTTCCGTGTTCAGCGTGAAAAAACACATCGAATAGATCCTTGCGGGAGATCGAAAGATTGGTAATTCAGTGTTTTTCATGCATCTCGGTTTCTCCGGGTCCTATGGCGAAAAAAAATGAAAATTTCGGATCACTATGGGTTTCCGATCATATCTCCCGTTCTATCGGTCGTATCGCTAAAACTCGGTCGGTTTCATGTTCAGCGTGAGGGAACACATCGGATAGAGCCTTGCGCGAGCTCGAAAGATTGGTGATTCAGTGTTTTTCATGTATCTCGGTTTCTCCGGGTCCTATGACGAAAAAAAATGAAAATTTCGGATCACAATGGTTTTTTGATCATATCTCCCGTTCTATCGGTCGTATAGCTAAAACTAGGTCAGTTTCGTGTTCAGCGTGAAAAAACACATTAAATAGAGTCTTGCGGGAGCTCGAAAAATTGGGATTTTAGTGTTTTTCATGGCTCTCGGTTTTTCTTAGTCCTATGGCGAAAAAAACGGAAATTTCGGGTCACTATGGTTTTTCGATTATATCTCCCGTTCTATCGGTCGTATTGCAAAAACTCGGTCAATTTCGTGTTCAGCGTGAAAAAACACATCGAATAAAGCCTTGCGGGAGCTCGAAATATTGGTAATTCAGTGTTTTTCATGTATCTCGGTTTCTCCGGGTCCTATGGCGAAAAAAAATGAAAATTTCGGATCACTATGGTTTTTCGATCATATCTCCCGTTCTATTGGTCGTATTGCTAAAACTCGGCCGGTTCCGTGTTCAGCGTGAAAAAACACATCGAATAGATCCTTGCGGGAGATCGAAAGATTGGTAATTCAGTGTTTTTCATGCATCTCGGTTTCTCCGGGTCCTATGGCGAAAAAAAATGAAAATTTCGGATCACTATGGGTTTCCGATCATATCTCCCGTTCTATTGGTCGTATCGCTAAAACTCGTTCGGTTTCATGTTCAGCGTGAGGAAACACATCGGATAGATCCTTGCGGGAGCTCGAAAGATTGGTGATTCAGTGTTTTTCATGTATCTCGGTTTCTCCGGGTCCTATGACGAAAAAAAATGAAAATTTCGGATCACAATGGTTTTTTGATCATATCCCCCGTTCTATCGGTCGTATAGCTAAAACTAGGTCAGTTTCGTGTTCAGCGTGAAAAAACACATTAAATAGAGTCTTGCGGGAGCTCGAAAGATTGGGATTTTAGTGTTTTCCATGGCTCTCGGTTTTTCTTAGTCCTATGGCGAAAAAAAACGGAAATTTCGGGTCACTATGGTTTTTCGATTATATCTCCCGTTCTATCGGTCGTATTGAAAAAACTCGGTCAATTTCGTGTTCAGCGTGGAAAAACACATCGAATAGAGCCTTGCGGGAGCTCGAAATATTGGTAATTCAGTGTTTTTCATGTATCTCGGTTTCTCCGGGTCCTATGACGAAAAAAAATGAAAATTTCGGAACACAATGGTTTCTTGATCATATCTCCCGTTCTATCGGTCGTATAGCTAAAACTCGGTCAGTTTCGTGTTCAGCGTGAAAAAACACATTAATTAGAGTCTTGCGGGAGCTCAAAAGATTGGGATTTTAGTGTTTTTCATGGCTCTCGGTTTTTCTTAGTCCTATGGCGAAAAAAAACGGAAATTTCGGGTCACTATGGTTTTTCGATTATATCTCCCGTTCTATCGGTCGTATTGCAAAAACTCGGTCAATTTCGTGTTCAGCGTGAAAAAACACATCGAATAGAGCCTTGCGGGAGCTCGAAATATTGGTAATTCAGTGTTTTTCATGTATCTCGGTTTCTCCGGGTCCTATGGCGAAAAAAAATAAAAATTTCGGATCACTATGGTTTTTCGATCATATCTCCCGTTCTATTGGTCGTATTGCTAAAACTCGGCCGGTTCCGTGTTCAGCGTGAAAAAACACATCGACTAGATCCTTGCGGGAGCTCAAAAGATTGGTGATTCAGTGTTTTTCATGTATCTCGGTTTCTCCGGGTCCTATGACGAAAAAAAATGAAAATTTCGGATCACAATGGTTTTTTGATCATATCTCCCGTTCTATCGGTCGTATAGCTAAAACTAGGTCAGTTTCGTGTTCAGCGTGAAAAAACACATTAAATAGAGTCTTGCGGGAGCTCGAAAGATTGGGATTTTAGTGTTTTTCATGGCTCTCGGTTTTTCTTAGTCCTATGGCGAAAAAAAAACGGAAATTTCGGGTCACTATCGTTTTTCGATTATATCTCCCGTTCTATCGGTCGTATTGCAAAAACTCGGTCAATTTCGTGTTCAGCGTGAAAAAACACATCGAATAAAGCCTTGCGGGAGCTCGAAATATTGGTAATTCAGTGTTTTTCATGTATCTCGGTTTCTCCGGGTCCTATGGCGAAAAAAAATGAAAATTTCGGATCACTATGGTTTTTCGATCATATCTCCCGTTCTATTGGTCGTATTGCTAAAACTCGGTCGGTTCCGTGTTCAGCGTGAAAAAACACATCGAATAGATCCTTGCGGGAGATCGAAAGATTGGTAATTCAGTGTTTTTCATGCATCTCGGTTTCTCCGGGTCCTATGGCGAAAAAAAATGAAAATTTCGGATCACTATGGGTTTCCGATCATATCTCCCGTTCTATCGGTCGTATCGCTAAAACTCGGTCGGTTTCTTGTTCAGCGTGAGGAAACACATCGGATAGATCCTTGCGGGAGCTCGAAAGATTGGTGATTCAGTGTTTTTCATGTATCTCGGTTTCTCCGGGTCCTATGACGAAAAAAAATGAAAATTTCGGATCACAATGGTTTTTTGATCATATCCCCCGTTCTATCGGTCGTATAGCTAAAACTAGGTCAGTTTCGTGTTCAGCGTGAAAAAACACATTAAATAGAGTCTTGCGGGAGCTCGAAAGATTGGGATTTTAGTGTTTTCCATGGCTCTCGGTTTTTCTTAGTCCTATGGCGAAAAAAAACGGAAATTTCGGGTCACTATGGTTTTTCGATTATATCTCCCGTTCTATCGGTCGTATTGAAAAAACTCGGTCAATTTCGTGTTCAGCGTGGAAAAACACATCGAATAGAGCCTTGCGGGAGCTCGAAATATTGGTAATTCAGTGTTTTTCATGTATCTCGGTTTCTCCGGGTCCTATGACGAAAAAAAATGAAAATTTCGGATCACAATGGTTTCTTGATCATATCTCCCGTTCTATCGGTCGTATAGCTAAAACTCGGTCAGTTTCGTGTTCAGCGTGAAAAAACACATTAATTAGAGTCTTGCGGGAGCTCAAAAGATTGGGATTTTAGTGTTTTTCATGGCTCTCGGTTTTTCTTAGTCCTATGGCGAAAAAAAACGGAAATTTCGGGTCACTATGGTTTTTCGATTATATCTCCCGTTCTATCGGTCGTATTGCAAAAACTCGGTCAATTTCGTGTTCAGCGTGAAAAAACACATCGAATAAAGCCTTGCGGGAGCTCGAAATATTGGTAATTCAGTGTTTTTCATGTATCTCGGTTTCTCCGGGTCCTATAGCGAAAAAAAATGAAAATTTCGGATCACTATGGTTTTTCGATCATATCTCCCGTTCTATTGGTCGTATTGCTAAAACTCGGTCGGTTCCGTGTTCAGCGTGAAAAAACACATCGAATAGATCCTTGCGGGAGATCGAAAGATTGGTAATTCAGTGTTTTTCATGCATCTCGGTTTCTCCGGGTCCTATGGCGAAAAAAAATGAAAATTTCGGATCACTATGGGTTTCCGATCATATCTCCCGTTCTATTGGTCGTATCGCTAAAACTCGGTCGGTTTCATGTTCAGCGTGAGGGAACACATCGGATAGAGCCTTGCGGGAGCTCGAAAGATTGGTGATTCAGTGTTTTTCATGTATCTCGGTTTCTCCGGGTCCTATGACGAAAAAAAATGAAAATTTCGGATCACAATGGTTTTTTGATCATATCTCCCGTTCTATCGGTCGTATAGCTAAAACTAGGTTAGTTTCGTGTTCAGCGTGAAAAAACACATTGAATAGAGTCTTGCGGGAGCTCGAAAGATTGGGATTTTAGTGTTTTTCATGGCTCTCGGTTTTTCTTAGTCCTATGGCGAAAAAAACGGAAATTTCGGGTCACTATGGTTTTTCGATTATATCTCCCGTTCTATCGGTCGTATTGCAAAAACTCGGTCAATTTCGTGTTCAGCGTGAAAAAACACATCGAATAAAGCCTTGCGGGAGCTCGAAATATTGGTAATTCAGTGTTTTTCATGTATCTCGGTTTCTCCGGGTCCTATGGCGAAAAAAAATGAAAATTTCGGATCACTATGGTTTTTCGATCATATCTCCCGTTCTATTGGTCGTATTGCTAAAACTCGGCCGGTTCCGTGTTCAGCGTGAAAAAACACATCGAATAGATCCTTGCGGGAGATCGAAAGATTGGTAATTCAGTGTTTTTCATGCATCTCGGTTTCTCCGGGTCCTATGGCGAAAAAAAATGAAAATTTCGGATCACTATGGGTTTCCGATCATATCTCCCGTTCTATCGGTCGTATCGCTAAAACTCGGTCGGTTTCTTGTTCAGCGTGAGGAAACACATCGGATAGATCCTTGCGGGAGCTCGAAAGATTGGTGATTCAGTGTTTTTCATGTATCTCGGTTTCTCCGGGTCCTATGACGAAAAAAAATGAAAATTTCGGATCACAATGGTTTTTTGATCATATCCCCCGTTCTATCGGTCGTATAGCTAAAACTAGGTCAGTTTCGTGTTCAGCGTGAAAAAACACATTAATTAGAGTCTTGCGGGAGCTCGAAAGATTGGGATTTTAGTGTTTTTCATGGCTCTCGGTTTTTCTTAGTCCTATGGCGAAAAAAAACGGAAATTTCGGGTCACTATGGTTTTTCGATTATATCTCCCGTTCTATCGGTCGTATTGCAAAAACTCGGTCAATTTCGTGTTTAGCGTGGAAAAACACATCGAATAGAGCCTTGCGGGAGCTCGAAATATTGGTAATTCAGTGTTTTTCATGTATCTCGGTTTCTCCGGGTCCTATGACGAAAAAAAATGAAAATTTCGGATCACAATGGTTTCTTGATCATATCTCCCGTTCTATCGGTCGTATAGCTAAAACTCGGTCAGTTTCGTGTTCAGCGTGAAAAAACACATTAATTAGAGTCTTGCGGGAGCTCAAAAGATTGGGATTTTAGTGTTTTTCATGGCTCTCGGTTTTTCTTAGTCCTATGGCGAAAAAAAACGGAAATTTCGGGTCACTATGGTTTTTCGATTATATCTCCCGTTCTATCGGTCGTATTGCAAAAACTCGGTCAATTTCGTGTTCAGCGTGAAAAAACACATCGAATAGAGCCTTGCGGGAGCTCGAAATATTGGTAATTCAGTGTTTTTCATGTATCTCGGTTTCTCCGGGTCCTATGGCGAAAAAAAATGAAAATTTCGGATCACTATGGTTTTTCGATCATATCTCCCGTTCTATTGGTCGTATTGCTAAAACTCGGCCGGTTCCGTGTTCAGCGTGAAAAAACACATCGACTAGATCCTTGCGGGAGCTCAAAAGATTGGTGATTCAGTGTTTTTCATGTATCTCGGTTTCTCCGGGTCCTATGACGAAAAAAAATGAAAATTTCGGATCACAATGGTTTTTTGATCATATCTCCCGTTCTATCGGTCGTATAGCTAAAACTAGGTCAGTTTCGTGTTCAGCGTGAAAAAACACATTAAATAGAGTCTTGCGGGAGCTCGAAAGATTGGGATTTTAGTGTTTTTCATGGCTCTCGGTTTTTCTTAGTCCTATGGCGAAAAAAAACGGAAATTTCGGGTCACTATGGTTTTTCGATTATATCTCCCGTTCTATCGGTCGTATTGCAAAAACTCGGTCAATTTCGTGTTCAGCGTGAAAAAACACATCGAATAAAGCCTTGCGGGAGCTCGAAATATTGGTAATTCAGTGTTTTTCATGTATCTCGGTTTCTCCGGGTCCTATAGCGAAAAAAAATGAAAATTTCGGATCACTATGGTTTTTCGATCATATCTCCCGTTCTATTGGTCGTATTGCTAAAACTCGGTCGGTTCCGTGTTCAGCGTGAAAAAACACATCGAATAGATCCTTGCGGGAGATCGAAAGATTGGTAATTCAGTGTTTTTCATGCATCTCGGTTTCTCCGGGTCCTATGGCGAAAAAAAATGAAAATTTCGGATCACTATGGGTTTCCGATCATATCTCCCGTTCTATTGGTCGTATCGCTAAAACTCGGTCGGTTTCATGTTCAGCGTGAGGGAACACATCGGATAGAGCCTTGCGGGAGCTCGAAAGATTGGTGATTCAGTGTTTTTCATGTATCTCGGTTTCTCCGGGTCCTATGACGAAAAAAAATGAAAATTTCGGATCACAATGGTTTTTTGATCATATCTCCCGTTCTATCGGTCGTATAGCTAAAACTAGGTTAGTTTCGTGTTCAGCGTGAAAAAACACATTGAATAGAGTCTTGCGGGAGCTCGAAAGATTGGGATTTTAGTGTTTTTCATGGCTCTCGGTTTTTCTTAGTCCTATGGCGAAAAAAACGGAAATTTCGGGTCACTATGGTTTTTCGATTATATCTCCCGTTCTATCGGTCGTATTGCAAAAACTCGGTCAATTTCGTGTTCAGCGTGAAAAAACACATCGAATAAAGCCTTGCGGGAGCTCGAAATATTGGTAATTCAGTGTTTTTCATGTATCTCGGTTTCTCCGGGTCCTATGGCGAAAAAAAATGAAAATTTCGGATCACTATGGTTTTTCGATCATATCTCCCGTTCTATTGGTCGTATTGCTAAAACTCGGCCGGTTCCGTGTTCAGCGTGAAAAAACACATCGAATAGATCCTTGCGGGAGATCGAAAGATTGGTAATTCAGTGTTTTTCATGCATCTCGGTTTCTCCGGGTCCTATGGCGAAAAAAAATGAAAATTTCGGATCACTATGGGTTTCCGATCATATCTCCCGTTCTATCGGTCGTATCGCTAAAACTCGGTCGGTTTCTTGTTCAGCGTGAGGAAACACATCGGATAGATCCTTGCGGGAGCTCGAAAGATTGGTGATTCAGTGTTTTTCATGTATCTCGGTTTCTCCGGGTCCTATGACGAAAAAAAATGAAAATTTCGGATCACAATGGTTTTTTGATCATATCCCCCGTTCTATCGGTCGTATAGCTAAAACTAGGTCAGTTTCGTGTTCAGCGTGAAAAAACACATTAATTAGAGTCTTGCGGGAGCTCGAAAGATTGGGATTTTAGTGTTTTTCATGGCTCTCGGTTTTTCTTAGTCCTATGGCGAAAAAAAACGGAAATTTCGGGTCACTATGGTTTTTCGATTATATCTCCCGTTCTATCGGTCGTATTGCAAAAACTCGGTCAATTTCGTGTTTAGCGTGGAAAAACACATCGAATAGAGCCTTGCGGGAGCTCGAAATATTGGTAATTCAGTGTTTTTCATGTATCTCGGTTTCTCCGGGTCCTATGACGAAAAAAAATGAAAATTTCGGATCACAATAGTTTCTTGATCATATCTCCCGTTCTATCGGTCGTATAGGTAAAACTCGGTCAGTTTCGTGTTCAGCGTGACAAAACACATTAATTAGAGTCTTGCGGGAGCTCAAAAGATTGGGATTTTAGTGTTTTTCATGGCTTTCGGTTTTTCTTAGTCCTATGGCGAAAAAAAACGGAAATTTCGGGTCACTATGGTTTTTCGATTATATCTCCCGTTCTATCGGTCGTATTGCAAAAACTCGGTCAATTTCGTGTTCAGCGTGAAAAAACACATCGAATAGAGCCTTGCGGGAGCTCGAAATATTGGTAATTCAGTGTTTTTCATGTATCTCGGTTTCTCCGGGTCCTATGGCGAAAAAAAATGAAAATTTCGGATCACTATGGTTTTTCGATCATATCTCCCGTTCTATTGGTCGTATTGCTAAAACTCGGCCGGTTCCGTGTTCAGCGTGAAAAAACACATCGACTAGATCCTTGCGGGAGCTCAAAAGATTGGTGATTCAGTGTTTTTCATGTATCTCGGTTTCTCCGGGTCCTATGACGAAAAAAAATGAAAATTTCGGATCACAATGGTTTTTTGATCATATCTCCCGTTCTATCGGTCGTATAGCTAAAACTAGGTCAGTTTCGTGTTCAGCGTGAAAAAACACATTAAATAGAGTCTTGCGGGAGCTCGAAAGATTGGGATTTTAGTGTTTTTCATGGCTCTCGGTTTTTCTTAGTCCTATGGCGAAAAAAAAACGGAAATTTCGGGTCACTATGGTTTTTCGATTATATCTCCCGTTCTATCGGTCGTATTGCAAAAACTCGGTCAATTTCGTGTTCAGCGTGAAAAAACACATCGAATAAAGCCTTGCGGGAGCTCGAAATATTGGTAATTCAGTGTTTTTCATGTATCTCGGTTTCTCCGGGTCCTATGGCGAAAAAAAATGAAAATTTCGGATCACTATGGTTTTTCGATCATATCTCCCGTTCTATTGGTCGTATTGCTAAAACTCGGCCGGTTCCGTGTTCAGCGTGAAAAAACACATCGAATAGATCCTTGCGGGAGATCGAAAGATTGGTAATTCAGTGTTTTTCATGCATCTCGGTTTCTCCGGGTCCTATGGCGAAAAAAAATGAAAATTTCGGATCACTATGGGTTTCCGATCATATCTCCCGTTCTATGAGTCGTATCGCTAAAACTCGGTCGGTTTCATGTTCAGCGTGAGAAAACACATCGGATAGAGCCTTGCGGGAGCTCGAAAGATTGGTGATTCAGTGTTTTTCATGTATCTCGGTTTCTCCGGGTCCTATGACGAAAAAAAATGAAAATTTCGGATCACAATGGTTTTTTGATCATATCTCCCGTTCTATCGGTCGTATAGCTAAAACTAGGTCAGTTTCGTGTTCAGCGTGAAAAAACACATTAAATAGAGTCTTGCGGGAGCTCGAAAGATTGGGATTTTAGTGTTTTTCATGGCTCTCGGTTTTTCTTAGTCCTATGGCGAAAAAAAACGGAAATTTCGGGTCACTATGGTTTTTCGATTATATCTCCAGTTCTATCGGTCGTATTGCAAAAACTCGGTCAATTTCGTGTTCAGCGTGAAAAAACACATCGAATAGAGCCTTGCGGGTGCTCGAAATATTGGTAATTCAGTGTTTTTCATGTATCTCGGTTTCTCCGGGTCCTATGGCGAAAAAAAATGAAAATTTCGGATCACTATGGTTTTTCGATCATATCTCCCGTTCTATTGGTCGTATTGCTAAAACTTGGCCGGTTCCGTGTTCGGCGTGAAAAAACACATCGAATAGATCCTTGCGGGAGATCGAAAGATTGGTAATTCAGTGTTTTTCATGCATCTCGGTTTCTCCGGGTCCTATGGCGAAAAAAAATGAAAATTTCGGATCACTATGGGTTTCCGATCATATCTCCCGTTCTATCGGTCGTATCGCTAAAACTCGGTCGGTTTCATGTTCAGCGTGAGAAAACACATCGGATAGAGCCTTGCGGGAGCTCGAAAGATTGGTGATTCAGTGTTTTTCATGTATCTCGGTTTCTCCGGGTCCTATGACGAAAAAAAATGAAAATTTCGGATCACAATGGTTTTTTGATCATATCTCCCGTTCTATCGGTCGTATAGCTAAAACTAGGTCAGTTTCGTGTTCAGCGTGAAAAAACACATTAAATAGAGTCTTGCGGGAGCTCGAAAGATTGGGATTTTAGTGTTTTTCATGGCTCTCGGTTTTTCTTAGTCCTATGGCGAAAAAAACGGAAATTTCAAGTCACTATGGTGTTTCGATCATATCTCCCGTTCTATCGGTCGTATTGCAAAAACTCGGTCATTTTCGTGTTAAGCGTGAAAAAACACACGGAATAGATCATTGCGGGAGATCGAAAGATTGGTAATTCAGTGTTTTTCATGTATCTCGGTTTCTCCGGGTCCTATGGCGAAAAAAAATGAAAATTTCGGGTCACTATGGTTTTTCGATCATATCTCCCGTTTTATCAGTCGTATTGCTAAAACTCGGTCGGTTTCCTCTCCAGCGTGAAAAATCACATCGACCAGAGCATTGCGGGAGCTCTAAAGATTGGTAATGCAGTGTTTCTCATGTACCTCGGTTTTTCTCGGTCCTATATCGGAGAAAAACAGAAATTTTGGATTACTATGGTTTTCCGATCATATCTCCCGTTCTATCGGTCGTATCGCTCAAACTCGGTCGGTTTCATGTTCAGCGTGAGAAAACACATCGGATAGAGCCTTGCGGGAGCTCGAAAGATTGGTGATTCAGTGTTTTTCATGTATCTCGGTTTCTCCGGGTCCTATGACGAAAAAAAATGAAAATTTCGGATCACAATGGTTTTTTGATCATATCTCCCGTTCTATCGGTCGTATAGCTAAAACTAGGTCAGTTTCGTGTTCAGCGTGAAAAAACACATTAAATAGAGTCTTGCGGGAGCTCGAAAGATTGGGATTTTAGTGTTTTTCATGGCTCTCGGTTTTTCTTAGTCCTATGGCGAAAAAAACGGAAATTTCGGGTCACTATGGTGTTTCGATCATATCTCCCGTTCTATCGGTCGTATTGCAAAAACTCGGTCAATTTTGTGTTAAGCGTGAAAAAATACACGGAATAGATCCTTGCGGGAGATCGAAAGATTAATTCAGTGTTTTTCATGGATCTCGGTTTCTCCGGGTCCTATGGCGAAAAAAATGAAAATTTCGGGTCACTATGGTTTTTCGATCATATCTCCCGTTTTATTTGTCGTATCGCTAAAACTCGGTCGGTTTCCTCTTCAGCGTGAAAAATCACATCGACCAGAGCATTGCGGGAGCTCTAAAGATTGGTAATGCAGTGTTTCTCATGTACCTCGGTTTTTCTCGGTCCTATATCGGAGAAAAACAGAAATTTTGGATTACTATGGTTTTCCGATCATATCTCCCGTTCTATCGGTCGTATCGCTAAAACTCGGTCAGTTTCGTGTTCAGCGTGAAAAAACACATTAATTAGAGTCTTGCGGGAGCTCGAAAGATTGGTAATTCAGTGTTTTTCATGAATCTCGGTTTCTCCGGGTCCTATGGCGAAAAAAAATGAAAATTTCGGATCACTATGGTTTTTCGATCATATCTCCCGTTCTATTGGTCGTATTGCTAAAACTTGGCCGGTTCCGTGTTCAGCGTGAAAAAACGGATCGAATAGATCCTTGCGGGAGATCGAAAGATTGGTAATTCAGTGTTTTTCATGCATCTCGGTTTCTCCGGGTCCTATGGCGAAAAAAAATGAAAATTTCGGATCACTATGGGTTTCCGATCATATCTCCCGTTCTATCGGTCGTATCGCTAAAACTCGGTCGGTTTCATGTTCAGCGTGAGGAAACACATCGGATAGAGCCTTGCGGGAGCTCGAAAGATTGGTGATTCAGTGTTTTCCATGTATCTCGGTTTCTCCGGGGCCTATGACGAAAAAAAATGAAAATTTCGGATCACAATGGTTTTTTGATCATATCTCCCGTTCTATCGGTCGTATAGCTAAAACTAGGTCAGTTTCGTGTTCAGCGTGGAAAAACACATTAAATAGAGTCTTGCGGGAGCTCGAAAGATTGGGATTTTAGTGTTTTTCATGGCTCTCGGTTTTTCTTAGTCCTATGGCGAAAAAAACGGAAATTTCGGGTCACTATGGTGTTTCGATCATATCTCCCGTTCTATCGGTCGTATTGCAAAAACTCGGTCAATTTTGTGTTAAGCGTGAAAAAATACACGGAATAGATCCTTGCGGGAGATCGAAAGATTGGTAATTCAGTGTTTTTCATGTATCTCGGTTTCTCCGGGTCCTATGGCGAAAAAAATGAAAATTTCGGGTCACTATGGTTTTTCGATCATATCTCCCGTTTTATTTGTCGTATCGCTAAAACTCGGTCGGTTTCCTCTTCAGCGTGAAAAATCACATCGACCAGAGCATTGCGGGAGCTCTAAAGATTGGTAATGCAGTGTTTCTCATGTACCTCCGTTTTTCTCGGTCCTATATCGGAGAAAAACAGAAATTTTGGATTACTATGGTTTTCCGATCATATCTCCCGTTCTATCGGTCGTATCGCTAAAACTCGGCCGGTTTCGTGTTCAGCGTGAAAAAACACATCGAATAGATTCTTGCGGAAGATCAAAAGATTGGTAATTCAGCGTTTTTCATGTATCTCGGTTTCTCCGGGTCCTATGGCGAAAAAAAATGAAAATTTGTAATCATTATGGTTTTTCGATCATATCTCCCGTTCTATTGGTCGTATTGCTAAAACTTGGCCGGTTCCGTGTTCAGCGTGAAAAAACACATCGAATAGATCCTTTTGGGAGATCGAAAGATTGGTAATTCAGTGTTTTTCATGCATCTCGGTTTCTCCGGGTCCTATGGCGAAAAAAAATGAAAATTTCGTATCACTATGGGTTTCCGATCATATCTCCCGTTCTATCGGTCGTATCGCTAAAACTCGGTCGGTTTCATGTTCAGCGTGAGAAAACACATCGGATAGAGCCTTGCGGGAGCTCGAAAGATTGGTGATTCAGTGTTTTTCATGTATCTCGGTTTCTCCGGGTCCTATGACGAAAAAAAATGAAAATTTCGGATCACAATGGTTTTTTGATCATATCTCCCGTTCTATCGGTCGTATAGCTAAAACTAGGTCAGTTTCGTGTTCAGCGTGGAAAAACACATTAAATAGAGTCTTGCGGGAGCTCGAAAGATTGGGATTTTAGTGTTTTTCATGGCTCTCGGTTTTTCTTAGTCCTATGGCGAAAAAAACGGAAATTTCGGGTCACTATGGTGTTTCGATCATATCTCCCGTTCTATCGGTCGTATTGCAAAAACTCGGTCAATTTTGTGTTAAGCGTGAAAAAATACACGGAATAGATCCTTGCGGGAGATCGAAAGATTGGTAATTCAGTGTTTTTCATGTATCTCGGTTTCTCCGGGTCCTATGGCGAAAAAAATGAAAATTTCGGGTCACTATGGTTTTTCGATCATATCTCCCGTTTTATTTGTCGTATCGCTAAAACTCGGTCGGTTTCCTCTTCAGCGTGAAAAATCACATCGACCAGAGCATTGCGGGAGCTCTAAAGATTGGTGATGCAGTGTTTCTCATGTACCTCGGTTTTTCTCGGTCCTATATCGGAGAAAAACAGAAATTTTGGATTACTATGGTTTTCCGATCATATCTCCCGTTCTATCGGTCGTATCGCTAAAACTCGGCCAGTTTCGTGTTCAGCGTGAAAAAACACATCGAATAGATTCTTGCGGAAGATCAAAAGATTGGTAATTCAGTGTTTTTCATGTATCTCGGTTTCTCCGGGTCCTATGGCGAAAAAAAAATGAAAATTTGTAATCATTATGGTTTTTCGATCACATCTCCCGTTCTATCGGTCGTATCGCCAAAACTTTGTCAATTTCGTGTTCAGCGTGGAGAAACACATCGAATAGAGCCTTGCGGGAGCTCGAAATATTGGTAATTCAGTGTTTTTCATGTATCTCGGTTTCTCCGGGTCCTATGGCGAAAAAAATGAAAATTTCGGGTCACTATGGTTTTTCGATCATATCTCCCGTTTTATTTGTCGTATCGCTAAAACTCGGTCGGTTTCCTCTTCAGCGTGAAAAATCACATCGACCAGAGCATTGCGGGAGCTCTAAAGATTGGTAATGCAGTGTTTCTCATGTACCTCGGTTTTTCTCGGTCCTATATCGGAGAAAAACAGAAATTTTGGATTACTATGGTTTTCCGATCATATCTCCCGTTCTATCGGTCGTATCGCTAAAACTCGGCCGGTTTCGTGTTCAGCGTGAAAAAACACATCGAATAGATTCTTGCGGAAGATCAAAAGATTGGTAATTCAGTGTTTTTCATGTATCTCGGTTTCTCCGGGTCCTATGGCGAAAAAAAAATGAAAATTTGTAATCATTATGGTTTTTCGATCACATCTCCCGTTCTATCGGTCGTATCGCCAAAACTTTGTCAATTTCGTGTTCAGCGTGGAGAAACACATCGAATAGAGCCTTGCGGGAGCTCGAAATATTGGTAATTCAGTGTTTTTCATGTATCTCGGTTTCTCCGGGTCCTATGACGAAAAAAAATGAAAATTTCGGATCACAATGGTTTCTCGATCATATCTCCCGTTCTATCGGTCGTATAGCTAAAACTCGGTCAGTTTCGTGTTCAGCGTGAAAAAACACATTAATTAGAGTTTTGCGGGAGCTCGAAAGATTGGGATTTTAGTGTTTTTCATGGCTCTCGGTTTTTCTTAGTCCTATGGCGAAAAAAAACGGAAATTTCGGGTCACTATGGTTTTTCGATTATATCTCCCGTTCTATCGGTCGTATTGCAAAAACTCGGTCAATTTCGTGTTCAGCGTGAAAAAACACATCGAATAGATTCTTGCGGAAGATCAAAAGATTGGTAATTCAGTGTTTTTCATGTATCTCGGTTTCTCCGGGTCCTATGGCGAAAAAAAAATGAAAATTTGTAATCATTATGGTTTTTCGATCACATCTCCCGTTCTATCGGTCGTATCGCCAAAACTTTGTCAATTTCGTGTTCAGCGTGGAGAAACACATCGAATAGAGCCTTGCGGGAGCTCGAAATATTGGTAATTCAGTGTTTTTCATGTATCTCGGTTTCTCCGGGTCCTATGGCGAAAAAAATGAAAATTTCGGGTCACTATGGTTTTTCGATCATATCTCCCGTTTTATTTGTCGTATCGCTAAAACTCGGTCGGTTTCCTCTTCAGCGTGAAAAATCACATCGACCAGAGCATTGCGGGAGCTCTAAAGATTGGTAATGCAGTGTTTCTCATGTACCTCGGTTTTTCTCGGTCCTATATCGGAGAAAAACAGAAATTTTGGATTACTATGGTTTTCCGATCATATCTCCCGTTCTATCGGTCGTATCGCTAAAACTCGGCCGGTTTCGTGTTCAGCGTGAAAAAACACATTGAATAGATTCTTGCGGAAGATCAAAAGATTGGTAATTCAGTGTTTTTCATGTATCTCGGTTTCTCCGGGTCCTATGGCGAAAAAAAAATGAAAATTTGTAATCATTATGGTTTTTCGATCACATCTCCCGTTCTATCGGTCGTATCGCCAAAACTTTGTCAATTCCGTGTTCAGCGTGGAGAAACACATCGAATAGAGCCTTGCGGGAGCTCGAAATATTGGTAATTCAGTGTTTTTCATGTATCTCGGTTTCTCCGGGTCCTATGACGAAAAAAAATGAAAATTTCGGATCACAATGGTTTCTCGATCATATCTCCCGTTCTATCGGTCGTATAGCTAAAACTCGGTCAGTTTCGTGTTCAGCGTGAAAAAACACATTAATTAGAGTTTTGCGGGAGCTCGAAAGATTGGGATTTTAGTGTTTTTCATGGCTCTCGGTTTTTCTTAGTCCTATGGCGAAAAAAAACGGAAATTTCGGGTCACTATGGTTTTTCGATTATATCTCCCGTTCTATCGGTCGTATTGCAAAAACTCGGTCAATTTCGTGTTCAGCGTGAAAAAACACATCGAATAGATTCTTGCGGAAGATCAAAAGATTGGTAATTCAGTGTTTTTCATGTATCTCGGTTTCTCCGGGTCCTATGGCGAAAAAAAAATGAAAATTTGTAATCATTATGGTTTTTCGATCACATCTCCCGTTCTATCGGTCGTATCGCCAAAACTTTGTCAATTTCGTGTTCAGCGTGGAGAAACACATCGAATAGAGCCTTGCGGGAGCTCGAAATATTGGTAATTCAGTGTTTTTCATGTATCTCGGTTTCTCCGGGTCCTATGGCGAAAAAAATGAAAATTTCGGGTCACTATGGTTTTTCGATCATATCTCCCGTTTTATTTGTCGTATCGCTAAAACTCGGTCGGTTTCCTCTTCAGCGTGAAAAATCACATCGACCAGAGCATTGCGGGAGCTCTAAAGATTGGTAATGCAGTGTTTCTCATGTACCTCGGTTTTTCTCGGTCCTATATCGGAGAAAAACAGAAATTTTGGATTACTATGGTTTTCCGATCATATCTCCCGTTCTATCGGTCGTATCGCTAAAACTCGGCCGGTTTCGTGTTCAGCGTGAAAAAACACATCGAATAGATTCTTGCGGAAGATCAAAAGATTGGTAATTCAGTGTTTTTCATGTATCTCGGTTTCTCCGGGTCCTATGGCGAAAAAAAAATGAAAATTTGTAATCATTATGGTTTTTCGATCACATCTCCCGTTCTATCGGTCGTATCGCCAAAACTTTGTCAATTTCGTGTTCAGCGTGGAGAAACACATCGAATAGAGCCTTGCGGGAGCTCGAAATATTGGTAATTCAGTGTTTTTCATGTATCTCGGTTTCTCCGGGTCCTATGACGAAAAAAAATGAAAATTTCGGATCACAATGGTTTCTCGATCATATCTCCCGTTCTATCGGTCGTATAGCTAAAACTCGGTCAGTTTCGTGTTCAGCGTGAAAAAACACATTAATTAGAGTTTTGCGGGAGCTCGAAAGATTGGGATTTTAGTGTTTTTCATGGCTCTCGGTTTTTCTTAGTCCTATGGCGAAAAAAAACGGAAATTTCGGGTCGCTATGGTTTTTCGATTATATCTCCCGTTCTATCGGACGTATTGCAAAAACTCGGTCAATTTCGTGTTCAGCGTGAAAAAACACATCGAATAGATCCTTGCGGGAGATCAAAAGATTGGTAATTCAGTGTTTTTCATGTATCTCGGTTTCTCCGGGTCCTATGGCGAAAACAAAATGAAAATTTGGAATCACTATGGTTTTTCGATCATATCTCCCGTTCTATTGGTCGTATCGCTGAAACTCGGCCGGTTCCGTGTTCAGCGTGAAAAAACACGTCGAATAGATCCTTGCGGGAGATCAAAAGATTGGTAATTCAGTGTTTTTCATGCATCTCGGTTTCTCCGGGTCCTATGGCGAAAAAAAATGAAAATTTCGGATCACTATGGGTTTCCGATCATATCTCCCGTTCTATCGGTCGTATCGCTAAAACTCGGTCGGTTTCATGTTCAGCGTGAGGAAACACATCGGATAGAGCCTTGCGGGAGCTCGAAAGATTGGTGATTCAGTGTTTTTCATGTATCTCGGTTTCTCCGGGTCCTATGACGAAAAAAAATGAAAATTTCGGATCACAATGGTTTTTTGATCATATCCCCCGTTCTATCGGTCGAATAGCTAAAACTAGGTCAGTTTCGTGTTCAGGATGAAAAAACACATTAAATAGAGTCTTGCGGGAGCTCGAAAGATTGGGATTTTAGTGTTTTTCATGGCTCTCGGTTTTTCTTAGTCCTATGGCGAAAAAAAACGGAAATTTCGGGTCACTATGGTTTTTCGATTATATCTCCCGTTCTATCGGTCGTATCGCGAAAACTAGGTCAGTTTCGTGTTCAGCGTGAAAAAACACATTAAATAGAGTCTTGCGGGAGCTCGAAAGATTGGGATTTTAGTGTTTTTCATGGCTCTTGGTTTTTCTTAGTCCTATGGCGAAAAAAATCGGAAATTTCGGGTCACTATGGTTTTTCGATTATATCTCCCGTTCTATCGGTCGTATTGCAAAAACTCGGTCAATTTCGTGTTCAGCGTGAAAAAACACATCGAATAGAGCCTTGCGGGAGCTCGAAATATTGGTAATTCAGTGTTTTTCATGTATCTCGGTTTCTCCGGGTCCTATGACGAAAAAAAATAAAAATTTCTGATCACTATGGTTTTTCGATCATATCTCCCGTTCTATCGGTCGTATAGCTAAAACTAGGTCAGTTTCGTGTTCAGCGTGAAAAAACACATTAAATAGAGTCTTGCGGGAGCTCGAAAGATTGGGATTTTAGTGTTTTTCATGTATCTCGGTTTCGCCGGGTCCTATGGCGAAAACAAAATGAAAATTTCGGATCACTATGGTTTTTCGATCACATCTCCCGTTCTATCGGTCGTATCGCTAAAACTAGGTCAGTTTCGTGTTCAGCGTGAAAAAACACATTAAATAGAGTCTTGCGGGAGCTCGAACGATTGGGATTTTAGTGTTTTTCATGGCTCTCGGTTTTTCTTAGTCCTATGGCGAAAAAAAACGGAAATTTCGGGTCACTATGGTTTTTCGATTATATCTCCCGTTCTATCGGACGTATTGCAAAAACTCGGTCAATTTCGTGTTCAGCGTGAAAAAACACATCGAATAGAGCCTTGCGGGAGCTCGAAATATTGGTAATTCAGTGTTTTTCATGTATCTCGGTTTCTCCGGGTCCTATGGCGAAAAAAAATGAAAATTTCGGATCACTATGGTTTTTCGATCATATCTCCCGTTCTATTGGTCGTATTGCTGAAACTCGGCCGGTTCCGTGTTCAGCGTGAAAAAACACGTCGAATAGATCCTTGCGGGAGATCAAAAGATTGGTAATTCAGTGTTTTTCATGCATCTCGGTTTCTCCGGGTCCTATGGCGAAAAAAAATGAAAATTTCGGATCACTATGGGTTTCCGATCATATCTCCCGTTCTATCGGTCGTATCGCTAAAACTCGGTCGGTTTCATGTTCAGCGTGAGGAAACACATCGGATAGAGCCTTGCTGGAGCTCGAAAGATTGGTGATTCAGTGTTTTTCATGTATCTCGGTTTCTCCGGGTCCTATGACGAACAAAAATACAAATTTCGGATCACAATGGTTTTTTGATCATATCCCCCGTTCTATCGGTCGAATAGCTAAAACTAGGTCAGTTTCGTGTTCAGGATGAAAAAACACATTAAATAGAGTCTTGCGGGAGCTCGAAAGATTAGGATTTTAGTGTTTTTCATGGCTCTTGGTTTTTCTTAGTCCTATGGCGAAAAAAATCGGAAATTTCGGGTCACTATGGTTTTTCGATTATATCTCCCGTTCTATCGGTCGTATTGCAGAAACTCGGTCAGTTTCGTGTTCAGCGTGAAAAAACACATTAAATAGAGTCTTGCGGGAGCTCGAAAGATTGGGATTTTAGTGTTTTTCATGTATCTCGGTTTCTCCGGGTCCTATGGCGAAAACAAAATGAAAATTTCGGGTCACTATGGTTTTTCGATTATATCTCCCGTTCTATCGGTCGTATTGCAAAAACTCGGTCAATTTCGTGTTCAGCGTGAAAAAACACATCGAATAGAGCCTTGCGGGAGCTCGAAATATTGGTAATTCAGTGTTTTTCATGTATCTCGGTTTCTCCGGGTCCTATGGCGAAAAAAAATGAAAATTTCGGATCACTATGGTTTTTCAATCATATCTCCCGTTCTATTGGTCGTATTGCTGAAACTCGGCCGGTTCCGTGTTCAGCGTGAAAAAACACATCGAATAGATCCTTGCGGGAGATCGAAAGATTGGTAATTCAGTGTTTTTCATGCATCTCGGTTTCTCCGGGTCCTATGGCGAAAAAAAAAATTGTGTGCGTGGAAACCACGCGCGACTGAAGTGAAACTTCGCGCCTGTTAGTAGTGTACATAATTCCCCATATTTTATGAGTATAGGATGCAGGTATGATCTTAAATGAATTAAAAAAAGACAATTTAGGATTCATTTTTGTGGATATATATTTTACATGAATTGGTGATTACATTGAAAAATATATGGAAATGACATTAATCCATGACTGATTAGCGAATTTTTGCATTTACAACTCTCGAAGATTTAGAATTGATCATTGAGTTCTGCATTTCGAATATGACTTATACAAAATTTGTGATTATATTTAAAGATAATTCTCGTGATTTACGGAAATTCTACCCTGATTTTTATGATTCGATTTCCATGTCTCCATTCTAACTATCGGGCTCTATCATTGTCACAATTGGTTTGTGATAACTAGAAGAGGACACAAATGTCTGTGACTTGATATTCGTCAAATGCTTGCTGAATATAGCATCAATCGTTGTACCCGACCTGGTTGTTGGAGTACTAACACTACTATTGATTTTCAAATTCAATTCTCCTTCCAAAAAGTCGATGAGAGGTTGACTCTCTAACTTGGCAAAGTTGACATTGAAGTCTCCGCTCATTATCATGGGTAAACTCCCCCAGTCCTTTTTCAGCAATGCTGCACCAGCAGGTGTGTATTTTTCTTCAAATCTCTTCAGCACCTATACCCAAATCACTCTTACATGAGAATGTTTTATATTGAATGAACTTTTTTATACAAAAATTAAAAGTGTAATGTAAGAAATTTGCTTATTTTATATTTTTCCTTAATTCTAACTAACTTACAGTACAAAACAATAGTTACATTTTTATGGCGTTCATTCTTTTTTTTATATCGCACTTTAGTTTTTCTTACAATCACGTAACCTTTCAATCTTGCTCTAAAGTTCCGCCGGAGCCCGGATGATATTCATCGTAAAAGCAAGGAAAACAAAACGTTTTACTAAAGTGCAATAAAAAAGAATGAACGTCATAAATTTAACTATTATTTTTGTAGTGTAAGTTAGTTAGAATTAAGGAAAAATATAAAATAAGCAAATTTCTTAAATTACACTCTTTATTTTTGTATACAAAAGTTCATTCAACATAAACATTCTCATGTAAGAGTGATTTGGGGTGTAACGCTGTGACGACGAACTCTCCTTGTGACGCAGAGATAGCCAACTCTCTCTAGATACCACCCCCGGATGACCATTGCACAGCGACGACGACGAACTCTTCCTGTGACTCAGGGATAACCAACTCTCTCTAGATACCACCCCCGGATGACCATTGCCCAGCGATGACGATGAACTCTCCCTGTGACTTAGAGATAACCAACTCTCTCTAGATACCACTCGGAACAACTATATATATCGCACCTCGGACACCCCGAAAACCAGTCTACTCGGACCATCGAACCTACGACGGTCTTATATATAATTATACTCTACGGATATCAATTATTGTAGATTCCACGCCGAATAATATTGTAATAGTCTGTTATACGAATAAAAAGAAATCATAGAGAGACTATAGTGAAAGCTATAGCCTTCTCTTCCTTTTTAAACAGTCTTTATTGATTCGAGCCCCGTAACATTTTGGCGATCCTGCCAGGATAGTACTCGCGATTTGCCGAAAGTTATTCCATTTGTACGAGCTACATCTCAGAATTAGCCACGACTTGGACCCTGAACTTTCAATAAATTCACATCGAGACTATCCGATACGAACCCTGGGACGTCCTCCAACGGAGACATCACCATTCAACAAAGGGACAACGTTCATACGAAGCAATCACCGGTAAGCATAATAAATCGTGGAACTCAGCCCGTGAACTGAGAACCTCGTCAATAAAAACCGAATGTGAACTTCTATGACAAACAAGCTTGTAGCAGCTTGCGAAGCATAAAGGTTGTAATAAAACCGCGCTTAAAAAAAAAAAAACGTAACCACACTGGCCTTCGTGACATATCGCGTTCGGAAGGAATTCCAAACCAGCGGAGAAACGAGCAGCAGTGGAACTGATATAATAGAAAGGATCCAGAATCCTTGCAACACGACACCAACCATGTCGAGAGCTACGTCACCCAACAAATCCCTCACAGAGGATCGGAGCACAATGCTCATTTTAGAAAAATTAGATTCGATATCCCTCCGACTCGAACGAGTCGAGACAGGAGTCCTCACGCTAAGAGAAGAAAACGAAAGACGTTCCAACGAAATAAAAGCCATATGGAAGCACTTAAAAGCCGACATCACCGAGGACGAAGCACCAAAACTTCCTATAAACCCGGGATTAAACGCGACTATGGGATTACTCACAGCCTCACAAACTCGAGAAGAAAGATCCAGAACACGCGACCATAGAAGAGAACACCCGACTCCTCACCAGAAACATCAAACATAAGCGACCCAACGCTATCCATCTACGAACAGGGAACTCTACAAGACATCCCCAATTTTCTATCGCACAAACTAAACAACACCATTAGAATCTGCCACAAAGAAAGACAACTAACGGAAGCAGAAAAGAAGCAATTACTTGCGGAAAACCACGGAGGATCATTGACCCACCACTTGGGCGAGAACAAGTCCATCGCACGATTAAAAGAGAATTACGAATGGAAAGGTATGGAAAAGGAAATGATAGACTTCATACGGAACTGTCAAACCTGCCAACAATCCAAGCTCACACGAATAAGACTCAAAGCACCCGCTATGCTCACCGATACACCCAAAGAAGCTAACGAGAAGATAGCAATGGATATATTCGGACCACTACCAAAAACAACCAAAGGAAACAGATTTCTACTTACCATTCAAGATACATTTACCAAATATCTACTCATGGTACCACTAAAACAAACAACATCGGAGGATATAGCGAACGCCCTCATACGGCATTACATCTACACGTTCGGTACACCAAAAAACATCCTTACCGATCAAGGACGAAATTTCTTGTCCAGTGTAATGCAAGAATTCGAGCGAAGCCTCGGCATAACACCAATAAAAACGACTGCATATCATCCACAGTCTAATGGATCTTTAGAAAGAACCCACGCGGTAATCAAAGATCTCATTAAAACATCAATCAACGCCGAAGAAAGGAACCAACGATGGGATGAAAACATCCAAACGATCGGATTCGCATACAACACATCTGTCCATGAAGGACACGGAAACACGCCTTTCGAACTAACGTTCGGAAGAAAAGCCAGATTACCATCCTCTATCGACAGTACAAACAACCTGACGTACAACGATTTGAAAGAGAAATGGAAGAAAAGACACAACGAAACCTTGGAAAGAGCACGAAACCGCTTAATCAAAGCCAAAAAAAAAAGCAAAGAATATCACGATAAAAACATATGTCGCATGCAGCCACTGTACCAAATAGGAGAAAAAGTTTGGACGACGGACGGAACTAGAAAAAGGAAACTAGACGATGACTGAGAAGGCCCATATACTATAACAAATATATTCGATAATAATAACTTAGAAATCGAAAAATTTGGCCAAAAAATTCGAATTCATATAGATCGAACCCAACCTTTTTCCGGACATGAAGACAATCACGTGGATGGTCTTGCTATCGACTCAGATAGCATGGACAATGACGACAACACTAACAGTTCAACCACTGAATGACACTACATTCTTCCTAGAAGACCTCGGAAAAGCCAAGCTGTACCATCAGACATGGAGAATAGTTGGAACGATTGAATTAATCGATCTAACAGATCGTTACATTCAACTACGGAAAATGAACATAGACGCCGAAACAGCATGCCAAGACAAATGCAATGAGAAAACCGCTATCGGACTGATGAATGCCAGATTGAGAAGAACCCACAACGACATCCAACTACTGGCACACTTGACCAACAAGAAGCGCACCAAAAGAGGGTTGATCAACGGAATTGGATCAATATCTAAAGCCCTCTTTGGAACACTATCAGACGACGACCTGAACCACATCAATCAGGAGATTGACAAAATATACGAAACAACGAACACACTAGGACAAGGACTATCAAACCAGACACGAATAATTAAAATCCTACTAAGTAACGCTAGCCACGACCTGAACGCCTTGATAAAACTAGGAGACGAATATTTGAAACAAATAAACAAAACCACCAGCCAAATAAACAACAACACGATAGATATTAACTTAGCCAATCAAATTACAATCAGTGGATTCCTACTAGCCGATCTTCAGGAAGACACTAACACCTTACTCAACGCTATCAGTGACGCTAAACATGGCATTATTCATCCCCAAGTATTTGCCCCGACGAATCTTGCGGACGGGATTGCATCACTCGAAAAAATCAACGGAGTCCCGTACAGCCTCGAAAGCAAAATCGAAAATTACCATGACATCTTGAATATGGCGCAAATTAATATCATGCTGACGAGACAGAGACTGACTTACATTATTGACTTACCTCTTTGGGAACAAGACACATACGACATTAAGCACGTAATCCCAATCCCACGGAAACAAGGAGACGCCTACACAGCTCTTATACCTGAATCTCAATTCGTCCTAATAAACAGAGCACATAGTTCATACGTACCTACGACAGACGAAACTCTACTAGCCTGCACTACTTCGGGAGATTTCAAAGTCTGCAAAAGATCCCAACCTTCTTTCCTGCTCGCGGAAACCGAATCCTGCGATACCCAAATCCTCAACAGAAAGACTAAGACTATGACGCACCCAAAATGTAAAACCGCGTTATTCATGATACAAGAATTAACATACATACAACTGCGCAACGACCAAGGATATCTAATTTTTCCTCAAAACGAACAATACTTAGACACTATTTGCGGAAATAAGATAGAAATGATTAAGGTCAGTCGACCAAGTTGGATAAAATCGAACGTAGATTGCACGGTAACAACGAACGGAGCAATGTTAAAAATCGCACCCTCCAGCAATGTAACTATAGACATACAGTATCACAAAGATTACAAACTACCTTTCGACGAAGCTAGTATCAACCTCATCAAAAACATCTTGATTCCTGTCCAACATCATTTAGACACTAACGAACTCAAAGAATTAGAAGCAGATCTAAACTCAGTACAAAATCAAATTGATCTAACGAAAAATCAAAGAAGAACAAAAACTTGGAGCGAAAACGCTATAAGCATACTCACTATCTGTGGCTATGGATCACTCGGAATTATTATCCTATGGACCCTAAACAAATTGGGAATATTCGAATGTTTAAAAAACTGTGCTCCGAAAATATGTCTAAAAATATGCTGTAATAGACAAACTAATTATGTACCACCCACGGATTATCAAGTAGTGTACCAACCTGCTATCGAAAGAACCAACCCCTTACCACCACACACGCAATCTATGGCACCTCTGGTAAAAACCTGTCGACCACCAAGGAAACGACATGACTTCCGGGAGTAAGTCCAATCTACTCAGGGGGATGTAACGCTGTGACGACGAACTCTCCTTGTGACGCAGAGATAGCCAACTCTCTCTAGATACCACCCCCGGATGACCATTGCACAGCGACGACGACGAACTCTTCCTGTGACTCAGGGATAACCAACTCTCTCTAGATACCACCCCCGGATGACCATTGCCCAGCGATGACGATGAAGTCTCCCTGTGACTTAGAGATAACCAACTCTCTCTAGATACCACTCGGAACAACTATATATATCGCACCTCGGACACCCCGAAAACCAGTCTACTCGGACCATCGAACCTACGACGGTCTTATATATAATTATACTCTACGGATATCAATTATTGTAGATTCCACGCCGAATAATATTGTAATAGTCTGTTATACGAATAAAAAGAAATCATAGAGAGACTATAGTGAAAGCTATAGCCTTCTCTTCCTTTTTAAACAGTCTTTATTGATTCGAGCCCCGTAACATGGGGGTATAGGCGCTGAAAAAGATTTGAAGGAACAAAAATGTCATCTGTTTGGGGCTTGAACCCGCGATCTCATGAATACCTGTCTAGTACGCTATCCACCGACCCGCGATCGCCGTTTGAAAGTGCCATAACTTCAGCGGATTTCCGTCGCTCTCCTTGTCAGTCGGACTCAATCTTTACTTGTCAATGATCTCTTGTTTTATTGCAATATTCTTTAGTTTGTGTTATTGAAACAGAAAAGTTATAGTGTTCAATTGTATTCTCAATGATAAATATTTATTGTGTATTTTAAGTACATTCATATTGACTATTCATCGAAAATGAAAAGTTCTAATCTAGTACATATATGTGGAATTGGATATAATAAATATCTATGTAATAAATACATAAATATTGTTTTATTTCCAAAATAGATCAAGTACCCTGTAACATGTCGTACTCATGCCATCGAGGTTGATTCGTGACGTCACTGGGCGCTAGTGTGAGAGAGAGAAAGAGCTATCTCTCTCTCACACACACTAGTGTGCGACTAGTGTGCGAGTGAGACAGAGTATGCTCAGCAGAGCCACCCGTTTGCCCCCCTGTTTATTTTTTTTTGCCTGGGTTGGCTCGTCCACATCTAGGGACCTGTGCCACACTCTTCTGCCCCCCCCCCCGCCCCCTGTTCATGCCTACTGCCAGATACTAACGCGTCATGCCACCTCCCTCCATGCCTTGCCGCGTGCAAGCGGTGTCGCTGCCGGGTCCGACTCCCCAGTCTCGCCGTTCCCCCCACCACGTATCGGCCTATTCCCCTCACGGGATCTTAATTTTCGTAACGCTCTGAAAATCCCAGACCCTCGCTAAAGAAGTTTCACTTCAAAAATGAAAATTTCGGATCACTATGGGTTTCCGATCATATCTCCCGTTCTATCGGTCGTATCGCTGAAACTTGGCCGGTTCCGTGTTCAGCGTGAAAGAACACGTCGAATAGATCCTTGCGAGAGATCGAAAGATTGGTAATTCAGTGTTTTTCATGCATCTCGGTTTCTCCGGGTCCTATAGCGAAAAAAAATGAAAATTTCGGATCACTATGGGTTTCCGATCATATCTCCCGTTCTATCGGTCGTATCGCTAAAACTCGGTCGGTTTCATGTTCAGCGTGAGGAAACACATCGGATAGAGCCTTGCGGGAGCTCGAAAGATTGGTGATTCAGTGTTTTTCATGTATGTCGGTTTCTCCGGGTCCTATGACGAAAAAAAATGAAAATTTCGGATCACAATGGTTTTTTGATCATATCTCCCGTTCTATCGGTCGTATAGCTAAAACTAGGTCAGTTTCGTGTTCAGCGTGAAAAAACACATTAAATAGAGTCTTGCGGGAGCTCGAAAGATTGGGATTTTAGTGTTTTTCATGGCTCTCGGTTTTTCTTAGTCCTATGGCGAAAAAAAACGGAAATTTCGGGTCACTATGGTTTTTCGATTATATCTCCCGTTCTATCGGTCGTATTGCAAAAACTCGGTCAATTTCGTGTTCAGCTTGAAAAAACACATCGAATAGAGCCTTGCGGGAGCTCGAAATATTGGTAATTCAGTGTTTTTCATGTATCTCGGTTTCTCCGGGTCCTATGGCGAAAAAAATGAAAATTTCGGATCACAATGGTTTTTCGATCATATCTCCCGTTCTATTGGTCGTACTACTAAAACTCGGCCGGTTCCGTGTTCAGCGTGAAAAAACACATCGACTAGATCCTTGCGGGAGCTCAAAAGATTGGTGATTCAGTGTTTTTCATGTATCTCGGTTTCTCCGGGTCCTATGGCGAAAAAAATGAAAATTTCGGATCACAATGGTTTTTCGATCATATCTCCCGTTCTATTGGTCGTATTGCTAAAACTCGGCCAGTTCCGTGTTCAGCGTGAAAAAACACATCGACTAGATCCTTGCGGGAGCTCAAAAGATTGGTAATTCAGTGTTTTTCATGTATCTCGGTTTCTCCGGGTCCTATGGCGAAAAAAATTAAAATTTCGGATCACAATGGTTTTTCGATCATATCTCCCGTTCTATTGGTCGTATTGCTAAAACTCGGCCGGTTCCGTGTTCAGCGTGAAAAAACACATCGACTAGAGCCTTGCGGGAGCTCGAAATATTGGTAATTCAGTGTTTTTCATGTATGTCGGTTTCTCCGGGTCCTATGACGAAAAAAAATGAAAATTTCGGATCACAATGGTTTTTTGATCATATCTCCCGTTCTATCGGTCGTATAGCTAAAACTAGGTCAGTTTCGTGTTCAGCGTGAAAAAACACATTAAATAGAGTCTTGCGGGAGCTCGAAAGATTGGGATTTTAGTGTTTTTCATGGCTCTCGGTTTTTCTTAGTCCTATGGCGAAAAAAAACGGAAATTTCGGGTCACTATGGTTTTTCGATTATATCTCCCGTTCTATCGGTCGTATTGCAAAAACTCGGTCAATTTCGTGTTCAGCGTGAAAAAACACATCGAATAGAGCCTTGCGGGAGCTCGAAATATTGGTAATTCAGTGTTTTTCATGTATCTCGGTTTCTCCGGGTCCTATGGCGAAAAAAAATGAAAATTTCGGATCACTATGGTTTTTCGATCATATCTCCCGTTCTATTGGTCGTATTGCTAAAACTCGGCCGGTTTCGTGTTCAGCGTGAAAAAACACATCGAATAGATCCTTGCGGGAGATCAAAAGATTGGTAATTCAGTGTTTTTCATGTATCTCGGTTTCTCCGGGTCCTATGGCGAAAACAAAATGAAAATTTGAAATCAATATGGTTTTTCGATCACATCTCCCGTTCTATCGGTCGTATCGCCAAAACTTGGTCAGTTTCGTGTTCAGCGTGAAAAAACACATTAAATAGAGTCTTGCGGGAGCTCGAAAGATTGGGATTTTAGTGTTTTTCATGGCTCTCGGTTTTTCTTAGTCCTATGGCGAAAAAAAACGGAAATTTCGGGTCACTATGGTTTTTCGATTATATCTCCCGTTCTATCGGTCGAATTGCAAAAACTCGGTCAATTTCGTGTTCAGCTTGAAAAAACACATCGAATAGAGCCTTGCGGGAGCTCGAAATATTGGTAATTCAGTGTTTTTCATGTATCTCGGTTTCTCCGGGTCCTATGGCGAAAAAAATGAAAATTTCGGATCACAATGGTTTTTCGATCATATCTCCCGTTCTATTGGTCGTACTACTAAAACTCGGCCGGTTCCGTGTTCAGCGTGAAAAAACACATCGACTAGATCCTTGCGGGAGCTCAAAAGATTGGTGATTCAGTGTTTTTCATGTATCTCGGTTTCTCCGGGTCCTATGGCGAAAAAAATGAAAATTTCGGATCACAATGGTTTTTCGATCATATCTCCCGTTCTATTGGTCGTATTGCTAAAACTCGGCCAGTTCCGTGTTCAGCGTGAAAAAACACATCGACTAGATCCTTGCGGGAGCTCAAAAGATTGGTAATTCAGTGTTTTTCATGTATCTCGGTTTCTCCGGGTCCTATGGCGAAAAAAATTAAAATTTCGGATCACAATGGTTTTTCGATCATATCTCCCGTTCTATTGGTCGTATTGCTAAAACTCGGCCGGTTCCGTGTTCAGCGTGAAAAAACACATCGACTAGAGCCTTGCGGGAGCTCGAAATATTGGTAATTCAGTGTTTTTCATGTATGTCGGTTTCTCCGGGTCCTATGACGAAAAAAAATGAAAATTTCGGATCACAATGGTTTTTTGATCATATCTCCCGTTCTATCGGTCGTATAGCTAAAACTAGGTCAGTTTCGTGTTCAGCGTGAAAAAACACATTAAATAGAGTCTTGCGGGAGCTCGAAAGATTGGGATTTTAGTGTTTTTCATGGCTCTCGGTTTTTCTTAGTCCTATGGCGAAAAAAAACGGAAATTTCGGGTCACTATGGTTTTTCGATTATATCTCCCGTTCTATCGGTCGTATTGCAAAAACTCGGTCAATTTCGTGTTCAGCGTGAAAAAACACATCGAATAGAGCCTTGCGGGAGCTCGAAATATTGGTAATTCAGTGTTTTTCATGTATCTCGGTTTCTCCGGGTCCTATGGCGAAAAAAAATGAAAATTTCGGATCACTATGGTTTTTCGATCATATCTCCCGTTCTATTGGTCGTATTGCTAAAACTCGGCCGGTTTCGTGTTCAGCGTGAAAAAACACATCGAATAGATCCTTGCGGGAGATCAAAAGATTGGTAATTCAGTGTTTTTCATGTATCTCGGTTTCTCCGGGTCCTATGGCGAAAACAAAATGAAAATTTGGAATCAATATGGTTTTTCGATCACATCTCCCGTTCTATCGGTCGTATCGCCAAAACTTGGTCAGTTTCGTGTTCAGCGTGAAAAAACACATTAAACACAGTCTTGCGGAAGCTCGAAAGATTGGGATTTTAGTGTTTTTCATGGCTCTCGGTTTTTCTTAGTCCTATGGCGAAAAAAAATGAAAATTTCGGATCACTATGGTTTTTCAATCATATCTCCCGTTCTATTGGTCGTATTGCTGAAACTCGGCCGGTTCCGTGTTCAGCGTGAAAAAACACATCGAATAGATCCTTGCGGGAGATCGAAAGATTGGTAATTCAGTGTTTTTCATGCATCTCGGTTTCTCCGGGTCCTATGGCGAAAAAAAATGAAAATTTCGGATCACTATGGGTTTCCGATCATATCTCCCGTTCTATCGGTCGTATCGCTGAAACTTGGCCGGTTCCGTGTTCAGCGTGAAAGAACACGTCGAATAGATCCTTGCGAGAGATCGAAAGATTGGTAATTCAGTGTTTTTCATGCATCTCGGTTTCTCCGGGTCCTATAGCGAAATAAAATGAAAATTTCGGATCACTATGGGTTTCCGATCATATCTCCCGTTCTATCGGTCGTATCGCTAAAACTCGGTCGGTTTCATGTTCAGCGTGAGGAAACACATCGGATAGAGCCTTGCGGGAGCTCGAAAGATTGGTGATTCAGTGTTTTTCATGTATGTCGGTTTCTCCGGGTCCTATGACGAAAAAAAATGAAAATTTCGGATCACAATGGTTTTTTGATCATATCTCCCGTTCTATCGGTCGTATAGCTAAAACTAGGTCAGTTTCGTGTTCAGCGTGAAAAAACACATTAAATAGAGTCTTGCGGGAGCTCGAAAGATTGGGATTTTAGTGTTTTTCATGGCTCTCGGTTTTTCTTAGTCCTATGGCGAAAAAAAACGGAAATTTCGGGTCACTATGGTTTTTCGATTATATCCCCCGTTCTATCGGTCGTATTGCAAAAACTCGGTCAATTTCGTGTTCAGCTTGAAAAAACACATCGAATAGAGCCTTGCGGGAGCTCGAAATATTGGTAATTCAGTGTTTTTCATGTATCTCGGTTTCTCCGGGTCCTATGGCGAAAAAAATGAAAATTTCGGATCACAATGGTTTTTCGATCATATCTCCCGTTCTATTGGTCGTATTGCTAAAACTCGGCCGGTTCCGTGTTCAGCGTGAAAAAACACATCGACTAGATCCTTGCGGGAGCTCAAAAGATTGGTGATTCAGTGTTTTTCATGTATCTCGGTTTCTCCGGGTCCTATGGCGAAAAAAATGAAAATTTCGGATCACAATGGTTTTTCGATCATATCTCCCGTTCGATTGGTCGTATTGCTAAAACTCGGCCAGTTCCGTGTTCAGCGTGAAAAAACACATCGACTAGATCCTTGCGGGAGCTCAAAAGATTGGTAATTCAGTGTTTTTCATGTATCTCGGTTTCTCCAGGTCCTATGGCGAAAAAAATTAAAATTTCGGATCACAATGGTTTTTCGATCATATCTTCCGTTCTATTGGTCGTATTGCTAAAACTCGGCCGGTTCCGTGTTCAGCGTGAAAAAACACATCGACTAGAGCCTTGCGGGAGCTCGAAATATTGGTAATTCAGTGTTTTTCATGTATGTCGGTTTCTCCGGGTCCTATGACGAAAAAAAATGAAAATTTCGGATCACAATGGTTTTTTGATCATATCTCCCGTTCTATCGGTCGTATAGCTAAAACTAGGTCAGTTTCGTGTTCAGCGTGAAAAAACACATTAAATAGAGTCTTGCGGGAGCTCGAAAGATTGGGATTTTAGTGTTTTTCATGGCTCTCGGTTTTTCTTAGTCCTATGGCGAAAAAAAACGGAAATTTCGGGTCACTATGGTTTTTCGATTATATCTCCCGTTCTATCGGTCGTATTGCAAAAACTCGGTCAATTTCGTGTTCAGCGTGAAAAAACACATCGAATAGAGCCTTGCGGGAGCTCGAAATATTGGTAATTCAGTGTTTTTCATGTATCTCGGTTTCTCCGGGTCCTATGGCGAAAAAAAATGAAAATTTCGGATCACTATGGTTTTTCGATCATATCTCCCGTTCTATTGGTCGTATTGCTAAAACTCGGCCGGTTTCGTGTTCAGCGTGAAAAAACACATCGAATAGATCCTTGCGGGAGATCAAAAGATTGGTAATTCAGTGTTTTTCATGTATCTCGGTTTCTCCGGGTCCTATGGCGAAAACAAAATGAAAATTTGGAATCAATATGGTTTTTCGATCACATCTCCCGTTCTATCGGTCGTATCGCCAAAACTTGGTCAGTTTCGTGTTCAGCGTGAAAAAACACATTAAACACAGTCTTGCGGAAGCTCGAAAGATTGGGATTTTAGTGTTTTTCATGGCTCTCGGTTTTTCTTAGTCCTATGGCGACAAAAACGGAAATTTCAGGTCACTATGGTTTGTCGATTATATCTCCCGTTCTATCGGTCGTATTGCAAAAACTCGGTCAATTTCGTGTTAAGCGTGAAAAAACACATCGAATAGATCATTGCGGGAGATCGAAAGATTGGTGATTCAGTGTTTTTCATGTATCTCGGTTTCTCTGGGTCCTATGGCGAAAAAAAGTGAAAATTTCGGATCACTATGGTTTTTCGATCATATCTCCCGTTCTATTGGTCGTATCGCTGAAACTCGGCCGGTTCCGTGTTCAGCGTGAAAAAACACGTCGAATAGATCCTTGCGGGAGATCAAAAGATTGGTAATTCAGTGTTTTTCATGCATCTCGGTTTCTCCGGGTCCTATGGCGAAAAAAAATTAAAATTTCGGATCACTATGGGTTTCCGATCATATCTCCCGTTCTATCGGTCGTATCGCTAAAACTCGGTCGGTTTCATGTTCAGCGTGAGGAAACACATCGGATAGAGCCTTGCGGGAGCTCGAAAGATTGGTGATTCAGTGTTTTTCATGTATCTCGGTTTCTCCGGGTCCTATGACGAAAAAAAATGAAAATTTCGGATCACAATGGTTTTTTGATCATATCCCCCGTTCTATCGGTCGAATAGCTAAAACTAGGTCAGTTTCGTGTTCAGGATGAAAAAACACATTAAATAGAGTCTTGCGGGAGCTCGAAAGATTGGGATTTTAGTGTTTTTCATGGCTCTCGGTTTTTCTTAGTCCTATGGCGAAAAAAAACGGAAATTTCGGGTCACTATGGTTTTTCGATTATATCTCCCGTTCTATCGGTCGTATCGCGAAAACTAGGTCAGTTTCGTGTTCAGCGTGAAAAAACACATTAAATAGAGTCTTGCGGGAGCTCGAAAGATTGGGATTTTAGTGTTTTTCATGGCTCTTGGTTTTTCTTAGTCCTATGGCGAAAAAAATCGGAAATTTCGGGTCACTATGGTTTTTCGATTATATCTCCCGTTCTATCGGTCGTATTGCAAAAACTCGGTCAATTTCATGTTCAGCGTGCAAAACACATCGAATAGAGCCTTGCGGGAGCTCGAAATATTGGTAATTCAGTGTTTTTCATGTATCTCGGTTTCTCCGGGTCCTATGACGAAAAAAAATAAAAATTTCTGATCACTATGGTTTTTCGATCATATCTCCCGTTCTATCGGTCGTATAGCTAAAACTAGGTCAGTTTCGTGTTCAGCGTGAAAAAACACATTAAATAGAGTCTTGCGGGAGCTCGAAAGATTGGGATTTTAGTGTTTTTCATGTATCTCGGTTTCGCCGGGTCCTATGGCGAAAACAAAATGAAAATTTCGGATCACTATGGTTTTTCGATCACATCTCCCGTTCTATCGGTCGTATCGCTAAAACTAGGTCAGTTTCGTGTTCAGCGTGAAAAAACACATTAAATAGAGTCTTGCGGGAGCTCGAAAGATTGGGATTTTAGTGTTTTTCATGGCTCTCGGTTTTTCTTAGTCCTATGGCGAAAAAAAACGGAAATTTCGGGTCACTATGGTTTTTCGATTATATCTCCCGTTCTATCGGACGTATTGCAAAAACTCGGTCAATTTCGTGTTCAGCGTGAAAAAACACATCAAATAGAGCCTTGCGGGAGCTCGAAATATTGGTAATTCAGTGTTTTTCATGTATCTCGGTTTCTCCGGGTCCTATGGCGAAAAAAAATGAAAATTTCGGATCACTATGGTTTTTCGATCATATCTCCCGTTCTATTGGTCGTATTGCTAAAACTCGGCCGGTTTCGTGTTCAGCGTGAAAAAACACATCGAATAGATCCTTGCGGGAGATCAAAAGATTGGTAATTCAGTGTTTTTCATGTATCTCGGTTTCTCCGGGTCCTATGGCGAAAACAAAATGAAAATTTGGAATCAATATGGTTTTTCGATCACATCTCCCGTTCTATCGGTCGTATCGCCAAAACTTGGTCAGTTTCGTGTTCAGCGTGAAAAAACACATTAAACACAGTCTTGCGGAAGCTCGAAAGATTGGGATTTTAGTGTTTTTCATGGCTCTCGGTTTTTCTTAGTCCTATGGCGACAAAAACGGAAATTTCAGGTCACTATGGTTTGTTGATTATATCTCCCGTTCTATCGGTCGTATTGCAAAAACTCGGTCAATTTCGTGTTAAGCGTGAAAAAACACATCGAATAGATCCTTGCGGGAGATCGAAAGATTGGTGATTCAGTGTTTTTCATGTATCTCGGTTTCTCTGGGTCCTATGGCGAAAAAAAATGAAAATTTCGGATCACTATGGTTTTTCGATCATATCTCCCGTTCTATTGGTCGTATCGCTGAAACTCGGCCGGTTCCGTGTTCAGCGTGAAAAAACACATCGAATAGATCCTTGCGGGAGATCGAAAGATTGGTGATTCAGTGTTTTTCATGTATCTCGGTTTCTCTGGGTCCTATGGCGAAAAAAAATGAAAATTTCGGATCACTATGGTTTTTCGATCATATCTCCCGTTCTATTGGTCGTATCGCTGAAACTCGGCCGGTTCCGTGTTCAGCGTGAAAAAACACGTCGAATAGATCCTTGCGGGAGATCAAAAGATTGGTAATTCAGTGTTTTTCATGCATCTCGGTTTCTCCGGGTCCTATGGCGAAAAAAAATGAAAATTTCGGATCACTATGGGTTTCCGATCATATCTCCCGTTCTATCGGTCGTATCGCCAAAACTCGGTCGGTTTCATGTTCAGCGTGAGGAAACACATCGGATAGAGCCTTGCGGGAGCTCGAAAGATTGGTGATTCAGTGTTTTTCATGTATCTCGGTTTCTCCGGGTCCTATGACGAACAAAAATAAAAATTTCGGATCACAATGGTTTTTTGATCATATCCCCCGTTCTATCGGTCGAATAGCTAAAACTAGGTCAGTTTCGTGTTCAGGATGAAAAAACACATTAAATAGAGTCTTGCGGGAGCTCGAAAGATTAGGATTTTAGTGTTTTTCATGGCTCTTGGTTTTTCTTAGTCCTATGGCGAAAAAAATCGGAAATTTCGGGTCACTATGGTTTTTCGATTATATCTCCCGTTCTATCGGTCGTATTGCAGAAACTCGGTCAGTTTCGTGTTCAGCGTGAAAAAACACATTAAATAGAGTCTTGCGGGAGCTCGAAAGATTGGGATTTTAGTGTTTTTCATGTATCTCGGTTTCTCCGGGTCCTATGGCGAAAACAAAATGAAAATTTCGGGTCACTATGGTTTTTCGATTATATCTCCCGTTCTATCGGTCGTATTGCAAAAACTCGGTCAATTTCGTGTTCAGCGTGAAAAAACACATCGAATAGAGCCTTGCGGGAGCTCGAAATATTGGTAATTCAGTGTTTTTCATGTATCTCGGTTTCTCCGGGTCCTATGGCGAAAAAAAATGAAAATTTCGGATCACTATGGTTTTTCAATCATATCTCCCGTTCTATTGGTCGTATTGCTGAAACTCGGCCGGTTCCGTGTTCAGCGTGAAAAAACACATCGAATAGATCCTTGCGGGAGATCGAAAGATTGGTAATTCAGTGTTTTTCATGCATCTCGGTTTCTCCGGGTCCTATGGCGAAAAAAAATGAAAATTTCGGATCACTATGGGTTTCCGATCATATCTCCCGTTCTATCGGTCGTATCGCTGAAACTTGGCCGGTTCCGTGTTCAGCGTGAAAGAACACGTCGAATAGATCCTTGCGAGAGATCGAAAGATTGGTAATTCAGTGTTTTTCATGCATCTCGGTTTCTCCGGGTCCTATAGCGAAAAAAAATGAAAAATTCGGATCACTATGGGTTTCCGATCATATCTCCCGTTCGATCGGTCGTATCGCTAAAACTCGGTCGGTTTCATGTTCAGCGTGAGGAAACACATCGGATAGAGCCTTGCGGGAGCTCGAAAGATTGGTGATTCAGTGTTTTTCATGTATGTCGGTTTCTCCGGGTCCTATGACGAAAAAAAATGAAAATTTCGGATCACAATGGTTTTTTGATCATATCTCTTGTTCTATCGGTCGTATAGCTAAAACTAGGTCAGTTTTGTGTTCAGCGTGAAAAAACACATTAAATAGAGTCTTGCGGGAGCTCGAAAGATTGGGATTTTAGTGTTTTTCATGGCTCTCGGTTTTTCTTAGTCCTATGGCGAAAAAAAACGGAAATTTCGGGTCACCATGGTTTTTCGATTATATCTCCCGTTCTATCGGTCGTATTGCAAAAACTCGGTCAATTTCGTGTTCAGCTTGAAAAAACACATCGAATAGAGCCTTGCGGGAGCTCGAAATATTGGTAATTCAGTGTTTTTCATGTATCTCGGTTTCTCCGGGTCCTATGGCGAAAAAAATGAAAATTTCGGATCACAATGGTTTTTCGATCATATCTCCCCGTTCTATTGGTCGTATTGCTAAAACTCGGCCGGTTCCGTGTTCAGCGTGAAAAAACACATCGACTAGATCCTTGCGGGAGCTCAAAAGATTGGTGATTCAGTGTTTTTCATGTATCTCGGTTTCTCCGGGTCCTATGGCGAAAAAAATGAAAATTTCGGATCACAATGGTTTTTCGATCATATCTCCCGTTCTATTGGTCGTATTGCTAAAACTCGGCCAGTTCCGTGTTCAGCGTGAAAAAACACATCGACTAGATTCTTGCGGGAGCTCAAAAGATTGGTAATTCAGTGTTTTTCATGTATCTCGGTTTCTCCGGGTCCTATGGCGAAAAAAATGAAAATTTCGGATCACAATGGTTTTTCGATCATATCTCCCGTTCTATTGGTCGTATTGCTAAAACTCGGCCGGTTCCGTGTTCAGCGTGAAAAAACACATCGACTAGAGCCTTGCGGGAGCTCAAAATATTGGTAATTCAGTGTTTTTCATGTATGTCGGTTTCTCCGGGTCCTATGACGAAAAAAAATGAAAATTTCGGATCACAATGGTTTTTTGATCATATCTCCCGTTCTATCGGTCGTATAGCTAAAACTAGGTCAGTTTCGTGTTCAGCGTGAAAAAACACATTAAATAGAGTCTTGCGGGAGCTCGAAAGATTGGGATTTTAGTGTTTTTCATGGCTCTCGGTTTTTCTTAGTCCTATGGCGAAAAAAAACGGAAATTTCGGGTCACTATGGTTTTTCGATTATATCTCCCGTTCTATCGGTCGTATTGCAAAAACTCGGTCAATTTCGTGTTCAGCGTGAAAAAACACATCGAATAGAGCCTTGCGGGAGCTCGAAATATTGGTAATTCAGTGTTTTTCATGTATCTCGGTTTCTCCGGGTCCTATGGCGAAAAAAAATGAAAATTTCGGATCACTATGGTTTTTCGATCATATCTCCCGTTCTATTGGTCGTATTGCTAAAACTCGGCCGGTTCCGTGTTTAGCGTGAAAAAACACATTGACTAGATCCTTGCGGGAGCTCAAAAGATTGGTGATTCAGTGTTTTTCATGTATCTCGGTTTCTCCGGGTCCTATGACGGAAAAAAATGAAAATTTCGGATCATAATGGTTTTTTGATCATATCTCCCGTTCTATCGGTCGTATAGCTAAAACTAGGTCAGTTTCGTGTTCAGCGTGAAAAAACACATTAAATAGAGTCTTGCGGGAGCTCGAAAGATTGGGATTTTAGTGTTTTTCATGGCTCTCGGTTTTTCTTAGTCCTATGGCGAAAAAAAAACGGAAATTTCGGGTCACTATGGTTTTTCGATTATATCTCCCGTTCTATCGGTCGTATTGCAAAAACTCGGCCGGTTCCGTGTTCAGCGTGAAAAAACACATCGAATAGATCCTTGCGGGAGATCGAAAGATTGGTAATTCAGTGTTTTTCATGCATCTCGGTTTCTCCGGGTCCTATGGCGAAAAAAAATGAAAATTTCGGAACACTATGGGTTTCCGATCATATCTCCCGTTCTATCGGTCGTATCGCTAAAACTCGGTCGGTTTCTTGTTCAGCGTGAGGAAACACATCGGATAGATCCTTGCGGGAGCTCGAAAGATTGGTGATTCAGTGTTTTTCATGTATCTCGGTTTCTCCGGGTCCTATGACGAAAAAAAATGAAAATTTCGGATCACAATGGTTTCTTGATCATATCTCCCGTTCTATCGGTCGTATAGCTAAAACTCGGTCAGTTTCGTGTTCAGCGTGAAAAAACACATTAATTAGAGTCTTGCGGGAGCTCGAAAGATTGGTGATTCAGTGTTTTTCATGTATCTCGGTTTCTCCGGGTCCTATGACGGAAAAAAATGAAAATTTCGGATCATAATGGTTTTTTGATCATATCTCCCGTTCTATCGGTCGTATAGCTAAAACTAGGTCAGTTTCGTGTTCAGCGTGAAAAAACACATTAAATAGAGTCTTGCGGGAGCTCGAAAGATTGGGATTTTAGTGTTTTTCATGGCTCTCGGTTTTTCTTAGTCCTATGGCGAAAAAAAAACGGAAATTTCGGGTCACTATGGTTTTTCGATTATATCTCCCGTTCTATCGGTCGTATTGCAAAAACTCGGCCGGTTCCGTGTTCAGCGTGAAAAAACACATCGAATAGATCCTTGCGGGAGATCGAAAGATTGGTAATTCAGTGTTTTTCATGCATCTCGGTTTCTCCGGGTCCTATGGCGAAAAAAAATGAAAATTTCGGAACACTATGGGTTTCCGATCATATCTCCCGTTCTATCGGTCGTATCGCTAAAACTCGGTCGGTTTCTTGTTCAGCGTGAGGAAACACATCGGATAGATCCTTGCGGGAGCTCGAAAGATTGGTGATTCAGTGTTTTTCATGTATCTCGGTTTCTCCGGGTCCTATGACGAAAAAAAATGAAAATTTCGGATCACAATGGTTTCTTGATCATATCTCCCGTTCTATCGGTCGTATAGCTAAAACTCGGTCAGTTTCGTGTTCAGCGTGAAAAAACACATTAATTAGAGTCTTGCGGGAGCTCGAAAGATTGGGATTTTAGTGTTTTTCATGGCTCTCGGTTTTTCTTAGTCCTATGGCGAAAAAAAACGGAAATTTCGGGTCACTATGGTTTTTCGATTATATCTCCCGTTCTATCGGTCGTATTGCAAAACTCGGTCAATTTCGTGTTCAGCGTGAAAAAACACATCGAATAGAGCCTTGCGGGAGCTCGAAATATTGGTAATTCAGTGTTTTTCATGTATCTCGGTTTCTCCGGGTCCTATGGCGAAAAAAAATGAAAATTTCGGATCACTATGGTTTTTCGATCATATCTCCCGTTCTATTGGTCGTATTGCTAAAACTTGGCCGGTTCCGTGTTCAGCGTGAAAAAACACATCGAATAGATCCTTGCGGGAGATCGAAAGATTGGTAATTCAGTGTTTTTCATGCATCTCGGTTTCTCCGGGTCCTATGGCGAAAAAAAATGAAAATTTCGGATCACTATGGGTTTCCGATCATATCTCCCGTTCTATCGGTCGTATCGCTAAAACTCGGTCGGTTTCATGTTCAGCGTGAGAAAACACATCGGATAGAGCCTTGCGGGAGCTCGAAAGATTGGTGATTCAGTGTTTTTCATGTATCTCGGTTTCTCCGGGTCCTATGACGAAAAAAAATGAAAATTTCGGATCACAATGGTTTTTTGATCATATCTCCCGTTCTATCGGTCGTATAGCTAAAACTAGGTCAGTTTCGTGTTCAGCGTGAAAAAACACATTAAATAGAGTCTTGCGGGAGCTCGAAAGATTGGGATTTTAGTGTTTTTCATGGCTCTCGGTTTTTCTTAAACCTATGGCGAAAAAAACGGAAATTTCGGGTCACTATAGTGTTTCGATCATATCTCCCGTTCTATCGGTCGTATTGCAAAAACTCGGTCAATTTTGTGTTAAGCGTGAAAAAATACACGGAATAGATCCTTGCGGGAGATCGAAAGATTGGTAATTCAGTGTTTTTCATGTATCTCGGTTTCTCCGGGTCCTATGGCGAAAAAAATGAAAATTTCGGGTCACTATGGTTTTTCGATCATATCTCCCGTTTTATTTGTCGTATCGCTAAAACTCGGTCGGTTCCGTGTTCAGCGTGAAAAAACACATCGAATAGATCCTTGCGGGAGATCGAAAGATTGGTAATTCAGTGTTTTTCATGCATCTCGGTTTCTCCGGGTCCTATGGCGAAAAAAAATGAAAATTTCGGATCACTATGGGTTTCCGATCATATCTCCCGTTCTATCGGTCGTATCGCTAAAACTCGGTCGGTTTCATGTTCAGCGTGAGAAAACACATCGTATAGAGCCTTGCGGGAGCTCGAAAGATTGGTGATTCAGTGTTTTTCATGTATCTCGGTTTCTCCGGGTCCTATGACGAAAAAAAATGAAAATTTCGGATCACAATGGTTTTTTGATCATATCTCCCGTTCTATCGGTCGTATAGCTAAAACTAGGTCAGTTTCGTGTTCAGCGTGAAAAAACACATCGAATAGATCCTTGCGGGAGATCGAAAGATTGGTAATTCAGTGTTTTTCATGCATCTCGGTTTCTCCGGGTCCTATGGCGAAGAAAAATGAAAATTTCGGATCACTATGGGTTTCCGATCATATCTCCCGTCCTATCGGTCGTATCGCTAAAACTCGGTCGGTTTCATGTTCAGCGTGAGGGAACACATCGGATAGAGCCTTGCGGGAGCTCGAAAGATTGGTGATTCAGTGTTTTTCATGTATCTCGGTTTCTCCGGGTCCTATGACGAAAAAAAATGAAAATTTCGGATCACAATGGTTTTTTGATCATATCTCCCGTTCTATCGGTCGTATAGCTAAAACTAGGTCAGTTTCGTGTTCAGCGTGAAAAAACACATTAAATAGAGTCTTGCGGGAGCTCGAAAGATTGGGATTTTAGTGTTTTTCATGTATCTCGGTTTCTCCGGGTCCTATGGCGAAAACAAAATGAAAATTTCGGGTCACTATGGTTTTTCGATCATATCTCCCGTTCTATTGGTCGTATTGCTAAAACTCGGCCGGTTCCGTGTTCAGCGTGAAAAAACACATCGACTAGAGCCTTGCGGGAGCTCGAAATATTGGTAATTCAGTGTTTTTCATGTATGTCGGTTTCTCCGGGTCCTATGACGAAAAAAAATGAAAATTTCGGATCACAATGGTTTTTTGATCATATCTCCCGTTCTATCGGTCGTATAGCTAAAACTAGGTCAGTTTCGTGTTCAGCGTGAAAAAACACATTAAATAGAGTCTTGCGGGAGCTCGAAAGATTGGGATTTTAGTGTTTTTCATGGCTCTCGGTTTTTCTTAGTCCTATGGCGAAAAAAAACGGAAATTTCGGGTCACTATGGTTTTTCGATTATATCTCCCGTTCTATCGGTCGTATTGCAAAAACTCGGTCAATTTCGTGTTCAGCGTGAAAAAACACATCGAATAGAGCCTTGCGGGAGCTCGAAATATTGGTAATTCAGTGTTTTTCATGTATCTCGGTTTCTCCGGGTCCTATGGCGAAAAAAAATGAAAATTTCGGATCACTATGGTTTTTCGATCATATCTCCCGTTCTATTGGTCGTATTGCTAAAACTCGGCCGGTTCCGTGTTTAGCGTGAAAAAACACATTGACTAGATCCTTGCGGGAGCTCAAAAGATTGGTGATTCAGTGTTTTTCATGTATCTCGGTTTCTCCGGGTCCTATGACGGAAAAAAATGAAAATTTCGGATCATAATGGTTTTTTGATCATATCTCCCGTTCTATCGGTCGTATAGCTAAAACTAGGTCAGTTTCGTGTTCAGCGTGAAAAAACACATTAAATAGAGTCTTGCGGGAGCTCGAAAGATTGGGATTTTAGTGTTTTTCATGGCTCTCGGTTTTTCTTAGTCCTATGGCGAAAAAAAAACGGAAATTTCGGGTCACTATGGTTTTTCGATTATATCTCATGTTCTATCGGTCGTATTGCAAAAACTCGGCCGGTTCCGTGTTCAGCGTGAAAAAACACATCGAATAGATCCTTGCGGGAGATCGAAAGATTGGTAATTCAGTGTTTTTCATGCATCTCGGTTTCTCCGGGTCCTATGGCGAAAAAAAATGAAAATTTCGGAACACTATGGGTTTCCGATCATATCTCCCGTTCTATCGGTCGTATCGCTAAAACTCGGTCGGTTTCTTGTTCAGCGTGAGGAAACACATCGGATAGATCCTTGCGGGAGCTCGAAAGATTGGTGATTCAGTGTTTTTCATGTATCTCGGTTTCTCCGGGTCCTATGACGAAAAAAAATGAAAATTTCGGATCACAATGGTTTCTTGATCATATCTCCCGTTCTATCGGTCGTATAGCTAAAAATCGGTCAGTTTCGTGTTCAGCGTGAAAAAACACATTAATTAGAGTCTTGCGGGAGCTCGAAAGATTGGGATTTTAGTGTTTTTCATGGCTCTCGGTTTTTCTTAGTCCTATGGCGAAAAAAAACGGAAATTTCGGGTCACTATGGTTTTTCGATTATATCTCCCGTTCTATCGGTCGTATTGCAAAACTCGGTCAATTTCGTGTTCAGCGTGAAAAAACACATCGAATAGAGCCTTGCGGGAGCTCGAAATATTGGTAATTCAGTGTTTTTCATGTATCTCGGTTTCTCCGGGTCCTATGGCGAAAAAAAATGAAAATTTCGGATCACTATGGTTTTTCGATCATATCTCCCGTTCTATTGGTCGTATTGCTAAAACTTGGCCGGTTCCGTGTTCAGCGTGAAAAAACACATCGAATAGATCCTTGCGGGAGATCGAAAGATTGGTAATTCAGTGTTTTTCATGCATCTCGGTTTCTCCGGGTCCTATGGCGAAAAAAAATGAAAATTTCGGATCACTATGGGTTTCCGATCATATCTCCCGTTCTATCGGTCGTATCGCTAAAACTCGGTCGGTTTCATGTTCAGCGTGAGAAAACACATCGGATAGAGCCTTGCGGGAGCTCGAAAGATTGGTGATTCAGTGTTTTTCATGTATCTCGGTTTCTCCGGGTCCTATGACGAAAAAAAATGAAAATTTCGGATCACAATGGTTTTTTGATCATATCTCCCGTTCTATCGGTCGTATAGCTAAAACTAGGTCAGTTTCGTGTTCAGCGTGAAAAAACACATTAAATAGAGTCTTGCGGGAGCTCGAAAGATTGGGATTTTAGTGTTTTTCATGGCTCTCGGTTTTTCTTAGTCCTATGGCGAAAAAAACGGAAATTTCGGGTCACTATGGTGTTTCGATCATATCTCCCGTTCTATCGGTCGTATTGCAAAAACTCGGTCAATTTTGTGTTAAGCGTGAAAAAATACACGGAATAGATCCTTGCGGGAGATCGAAAGATTGGTAATTCAGTGTTTTTCATGTATCTCGGTTTCTCCGGGTCCTATGGCGAAAAAAATGAAAATTTCGGGTCACTATGGTTTTTCGATCATATCTCCCGTTTTATTTGTCGTATCGCTAAAACTCGGTCGGTTCCGTGTTCAGCGTGAAAAAACACATCGAATAGATTCTTGCGGGAGATCGAAAGATTGGTAATTCAGTGTTTTTCATGCATCTCGGTTTCTCCGGGTCCTATGGCGAAAAAAAATGAAAATTTCGGATCACTATGGGTTTCCGATCATATCTCCCGTTCTATCGGTCGTATCGCTAAAACTCGGTCGGTTTCATGTTCAGCGTGAGAAAACACATCGTATAGAGCCTTGCGGGAGCTCGAAAGATTGGTGATTCAGTGTTTTTCATGTATCTCGGTTTCTCCGGGTCCTATGACGAAAAAAAATGAAAATTTCGGATCACAATGGTTTTTTGATCATATCTCCCGTTCTATCGGTCGTATAGCTAAAACTAGGTCAGTTTCGTGTTCAGCGTGAAAAAACACATCGAATAGATCCTTGCGGGAGATCGAAAGATTGGTAATTCAGTGTTTTTCATGCATCTCGGTTTCTCCGGGTCCTATGGCGAAGAAAAATGAAAATTTCGGATCACTATGGGTTTCCGATCATATCTCCCGTCCTATCGGTCGTATCGCTAAAACTCGGTCGGTTTCATGTTCAGCGTGAGGGAACACATCGGATAGAGCCTTGCGGGAGCTCGAAAGATTGGTGATTCAGTGTTTTTCATGTATCTCGGTTTCTCCGGGTCCTATGACGAAAAAAAATGAAAATTTCGGATCACAATGGTTTTTTGATCATATCTCCCGTTCTATCGGTCGTATAGCTAAAACTAGGTCAGTTTCGTGTTCAGCGTGAAAAAACACATTAAATAGAGTCTTGCGGGAGCTCGAAAGATTGGGATTTTAGTGTTTTTCATGTATCTCGGTTTCTCCGGGTCCTATGGCGAAAACAAAATGAAAATTTCGGGTCACTATGGTTTTTCGATTATATCTCCCGTTCTATCGGTCGTATTGCAAAAACTCGGTCAATTTCGTGTTCAGCGTGAAAAAACACATCGAATAGAGCCTTGCGGGAGCTCGAAATATTGGTAATTCAGTGTTTTTCATGTATCTCGGTTTCTCCGGGTCCTATGGCGAAAAAAAATGAAAATTTCGGATCACTATGGTTTTTCAATCATATCTCCCGTTCTATTGGTCGTATTGCTGAAACTCGGCCGGTTCCGTGTTCAGCGTGAAAAAACACATCGAATAGATCCTTGCGGGAGATCGAAAGATTGGTAATTCAGTGTTTTTCATGCATCTCGGTTTCTCCGGGTCCTATGGCGAAAAAAAATGAAAATTTCGGATCACTATGGGTTTCCGATCATATCTCCCGTTCTATCGGTCGTATCGCTGAAACTTGGCCGGTTCCGTGTTCAGCGTGAAAGAACACGTCGAATAGATCCTTGCGAGAGATCGAAAGATTGGTAATTCAGTGTTTTTTATGCATCTCGGTTTCTCCGGGTCCTATAGCGAAAAAAAATGAAAAATTCGGATCACTATGGGTTTCCGATCATATCTCCCGTTCTATCGGTCGTATCGCTAAAACTCGGTCGGTTTCATGTTCAGCGTGAGGAAACACATCGGATAGAGCCTTGCGGGAGCTCGAAAGATTGGTGATTCAGTGTTTTTCATGTATGTCGGTTTCTCCGGGTCCTATGACGAAAAAAAATGAAAATTTCGGATCACAATGGTTTTTTGATCATATCTCTTGTTCTATCGGTCGTATAGCTAAAACTAGGTCAGTTTCGTGTTCAGCGTGAAAAAACACATTAAATAGAGTCTTGCGGGAGCTCGAAAGATTGGGATCTTAGTGTTTTTCATGGCTCTCGGTTTTTCTTAGTCCTATGGCGAAAAAAAACGGAAATTTCGGGTCACTATGGTTTTTCGATTATATCTCCCGTTCTATCGGTCGTATTGCAAAAACTCGGTCAATTTCGTGTTCAGCTTGAAAAAACACATCGAATAGAGCCTTGCGGGAGCTCGAAATATTGGTAATTCAGTGTTTTTCATGTATCTCGGTTTCTCCGGGTCCTATGGCGAAAAAAATGAAAATTTCGGATCACAATGGTTTTTCGATCATATCTCCCCGTTCTATTGGTCGTATTGCTAAAACTCGGCCGGTTCCGTGTTCAGCGTGAAAAAACACATCGACTAGATCCTTGCGGGAGCTCAAAAGATTGGTGATTCAGTGTTTTTCATGTATCTCGGTTTCTCCGGGTCCTATGGCGAAAAAAATGAAAATTTCGGATCACAATGGTTTTTCGATCATATCTCCCGTTCTATTGGTCGTATTGCTAAAACTCGGCCAGTTCCGTGTTCAGCGTGAAAAAACACATCGACTAGATTCTTGCGGGAGCTCAAAAGATTGGTAATTCAGTGTTTTTCATGTATCTCGGTTTCTCCGGGTCCTATGGCGAAAAAAATGAAAATTTCGGATCACAATGGTTTTTCGATCATATCTCCCGTTCTATTGGTCGTATTGCTAAAACTCGGCCGGTTCCGTGTTCAGCGTGAAAAAACACATCGACTAGAGCCTTGCGGGAGCTCGAAATATTGGTAATTCAGTGTTTTTCATGTATGTCGGTTTCTCCGGGTCCTATGACGAAAAAAAATGAAAATTTCGGATCACAATGGTTTTTTGATCATATCTCCCGTTCTATCGGTCGTATAGCTAAAACTAGGTCAGTTTCGTGTTCAGCGTGAAAAAACACATTAAATAGAGTCTTGCGGGAGCTCGAAAGATTGGGATTTTAGTGTTTTTCATGGCTCTCGGTTTTTCTTAGTCCTATGGCGAAAAAAAACGGAAATTTCGGGTCACTATGGTTTTTCGATTATATCTCCCGTTCTATCGGTCGTATTGCAAAAACTCGGTCAATTTCGTGTTCAGCGTGAAAAAACACATCGAATAGAGCCTTGCGGGAGCTCGAAATATTGGTAATTCAGTGTTTTTCATGTATCTCGGTTTCTCCGGGTCCTATGGCGAAAAAAAATGAAAATTTCGGATCACTATGGTTTTTCGATCATATCTCCCGTTCTATTGGTCGTATTGCTAAAACTCGGCCGGTTCCGTGTTTAGCGTGAAAAAACACATTGACTAGATCCTTGCGGGAGCTCAAAAGATTGGTGATTCAGTGTTTTTCATGTATCTCGGTTTCTCCGGGTCCTATGACGGAAAAAAATGAAAATTTCGGATCATAATGGTTTTTTGATCATATCTCCCGTTCTATCGGTCGTATAGCTAAAACCAGGTCAGTTTCGTGTTCAGCGTGAAAAAACACATTAAATAGAGTCTTGCGGGAGCTCGAAAGATTGGGATTTTAGTGTTTTTCATGGCTCTCGGTTTTTCTTAGTCCTATGGCGAAAAAAAAACGGAAATTTCGGGTCACTATGGTTTTTCGATTATATCTCCCGTTCTATCGGTCGTATTGCAAAAACTCGGTCAATTTCGTGTTCAGCGTGAAAAAACACATCGAAAAAACCCTTGCGGGAGCTCGAAATATTGGTAATTCAGTGTTTTTCATGTATCTCGGTTTCTCCGGGTCCTATGGCGAAAAAAAATGAAAATTTCGGATCACTATGGTTTTTCGATCATATCTCCCGTTCTATTGGTCGTATTGCTAAAATTCGGCCGGTTCCGTGTTCAGCGTGAAAAAACACATCGAATAGATCCTTGCGGGAGATCGAAAGATTGGTAATTCAGTGTTTTTCATGCATCTCGGTTTCTCCGGGTACTATGGCGAAAAAAAATGAAAATTTCGGAACACTATGGGTTTCCGATCATATCTCCCGTTCTATCGGTCGTATCGCTAAAACTCGGTCGGTTTTTTGTTCAGCGTGAGGAAACACATCGGATAGATCCTTGCGGGAGCTCGAAAGATTGGTGATTCAGTGTTTTTCATGTATCTCGGTTTCTCCGGGTCCTATGACGAAAAAAAATGAAAATTTCGGATCACAATGGTTTCTTGATCATATCTCCCGTTCTATCGGTCGTATAGCTAAAACTCGGTCAGTTTCGTGTTCAGCGTGAAAAAACACATTAATTAGAGTCTTGCGGGAGCTCGAAAGATTGGGATTTTAGTGTTTTTCATGGCTCTCGGTTTTTCTTAGTCCTATGGCGAAAAAAAACGGAAATTTCGGGTCACTATGGTTTTTCGATTATATCTCCCGTTCTATCGGTCGTATTGCAAAAACTCGGTCAATTTCGTGTTCAGCGTGAAAAAACACATCGAATAGAGCCTTGCGGGAGCTCGAAATATTGGTAATTCAGTGTTTTTCATGTATCTCGGTTTCTCCGGGTCCTATGACGAAAAAAAATGAAAATTTCGGATCACAATGGTTTTTTGATCATATCTCCCGTTCTATCGGTCGTATAGCTAAAACTAGGTCAGTTTCGTGTTCAGCGTGAAAAAACACATTAAATAGAGTCTTGCGGGAGCTCGAAAGATTGGGATTTTAGTGTTTTTCATGTATCTCGGTTTCTCCGGGTCCTATGGCGAAAACAAAATGAAAATTTCGGGTCACTATGGTTTTTCAATCATATCTCCCGTTCTATTGGTCGTATTGCTGAAACTCGGCCGGTTCCGTGTTCAGCGTGAAAAAACACATCGAATAGATCCTTGCGGGAGATCGAAAGATTGGTAATTCAGTGTTTTTCATGCATCTCGGTTTCTCCGGGTCCTATGGCGAAAAAAAATGAAAATTTCGGATCACTATGGGTTTCCGATCATATCTCCCGTTCTATCGGTCGTATCGCTGAAACTTGGCCGGTTCCGTGTTCAGCGTGAAAGAACACGTCGAATAGATCCTTGCGAGAGATCGAAAGATTGGTAATTCAGTGTTTTTCATGCATCTCGGTTTCTCCGGGTCCTATAGCGAAAAAAAATGAAAAATTCGGATCACTATGGGTTTCCGATCATATCTCCCGTTCTATCGGTCGTATCGCTAAAACTCGGTCGGTTTCATGTTCAGCGTGAGGAAACACATCGGATAGAGCCTTGCGGGAGCTCGAAAGATTGGTGATTCAGTGTTTTTCATGTATGTCGGTTTCTCCGGGTCCTATGACGAAAAAAAATGAAAATTTCGGATCACAATGGTTTTTTGATCATATCTCTTGTTCTATCGGTCGTATAGCTAAAACTAGGTCAGTTTCGTGTTCAGCGTGAAAAAACACATTAAATAGAGTCTTGCGGGAGCTCGAAAGATTGGGATTTTAGTGTTTTTCATGGCTCTCGGTTTTTCTTAGTCCTATGGCGAAAAAAAACGGAAATTTCGGGTCACTATGGTTTTTCGATTATATCTCCCGTTCTATCGGTCGTATTGCAAAAACTCGGTCAATTTCGTGTTCAGCTTGAAAAAACACATCGAATAGAGCCTTGCGGGAGCTCGAAATATTGGTAATTCAGTGTTTTTCATGTATCTCGGTTTCTCCGGGTCCTATGGCGAAAAAAATGAAAATTTCGGATCACAATGGTTTTTCGATCATATCTCCCCGTTCTATTGGTCGTATTGCTAAAACTCGGCCGGTTCCGTGTTCAGCGTGAAAAAACACATCGACTAGATCCTTGCGGGAGCTCGAAATATTGGTAATTCAGTGTTTTTCATGTATGTCGGTTTCTCCGGGTCCTATGACGAAAAAAAATGAAAATTTCGGATCACAATGGTTTTTTGATCATATCTCCCGTTCTATCGGTCGTATAGCTAAAACTAGGTCAGTTTCGTGTTCAGCGTGAAAAAACACATTAAATAGAGTCTTGCGGGAGCTCGAAAGATTGGGATTTTAGTGTTTTTCATGGCTCTCGGTTTTTCTTAGTCCTATGGCGAAAAAAAACGGAAATTTCGGGTCACTATGGTTTTTCGATTATATCTCCCGTTCTATCGGTCGTATTGCAAAAACTCGGTCAATTTCGTGTTCAGCTTGAAAAAACACATCGAATAGAGCCTTGCGGGAGCTCGAAATATTGGTAATTCAGTGTTTTTCATGTATCTCGGTTTCTCCGGGTCCTATGGCGAAAAAAATGAAAATTTCGGATCACAATGGTTTTTCGATCATATCTCCCCGTTCTATTGGTCGTATTGCTAAAACTCGGCCGGTTCCGTGTTCAGCGTGAAAAAACACATCGACTAGATCCTTGCGGGAGCTCGAAATATTGGTAATTCAGTGTTTTTCATGTATGTCGGTTTCTCCGGGTCCTATGACGAAAAAAAATGAAAATTTCGGATCACAATGGTTTTTTGATCATATCTCCCGTTCTATCGGTCGTATAGCTAAAACTAGGTCAGTTTCGTGTTCAGCGTGAAAAAACACATTAAATAGAGTCTTGCGGGAGCTCGAAAGATTGGGATTTTAGTGTTTTTCATGGCTCTCGGTTTTTCTTAGTCCTATGGCGAAAAAAAACGGAAATTTCGGGTCACTATGGTTTTTCGATTATATCTCCCGTTCTATCGGTCGTATTGCAAAAACTCGGTCAATTTCGTGTTCAGCGTAAAAAAAAACATCGAATAGAGCCTTGCGGGAGCTCGAAATATTGGTAATTCAGTGTTTTTCATGTATCTCGGTTTCTCCGGGTCCTATGGCGAAAAAAAATGAAAATTTCGGATCACTATGGTTTTTCGATCATATCTCCCGTTCTATTGGTCGTATTGCTAAAACTCGGCCGGTTCCGTGTTTAGCGTGAAAAAACACATTGACTAGATCCTTGCGGGAGCTCAAAAGATTGGTGATTCAGTGTTTTTCATGTATCTCGGTTTCTCCGGGTCCTATGACGGAAAAAAATGAAAATTTCGGATCATAATGGTTTTTTGATCATATCTCCCGTTCTATCGGTCGTATAGCTAAAACCAGGTCAGTTTCGTGTTCAGCGTGAAAAAACACATTAAATAGAGTCTTGCGGGAGCTCGAAAGATTGGGATTTTAGTGTTTTTCATGGCTCTCGGTTTTTCTTAGTCCTATGGCGAAAAAAAAACGGAAATTTCGGGTCACTATGGTTTTTCGATTATATCTCCCGTTCTATCGGTCGTATTGCAAAAACTCGGTCAATTTCGTGTTCAGCGTGAAAAAACACATCGAAAAAACCCTTGCGGGAGCTCGAAATATTGGTAATTCAGTGTTTTTCATGTATCTCGGTTTCTCCGGGTCCTATGGCGAAAAAAAATGAAAATTTCGGATCACTATGGTTTTTCGATCATATCTCCCGTTCTATTGGTCGTATTGCTAAAATTCGGCCGGTTCCGTGTTCAGCGTGAAAAAACACATCGAATAGATCCTTGCGGGAGATCGAAAGATTGGTAATTCAGTGTTTTTCATGCATCTCGGTTTCTCCGGGTCCTATGGCGAAAAAAAATGAAAATTTCGGAACACTATGGGTTTCCGATCATATCTCCCGTTCTATCGGTCGTATCGCTAAAACTCGGTCGGTTTCTTGTTCAGCGTGAGGAAACACATCGGATAGATCCTTGCGGGAGCTCGAAAGATTGGTGATTCAGTGTTTTTCATGTATCTCGGTTTCTCCGGGTCCTATGACGAAAAAAAATGAAAATTTCGGATCACAATGGTTTCTTGATCATATCTCCCGTTCTATCGGTCGTATAGCTAAAACTAGGTCAGTTTCGTGTTCAGCGTGAAAAAACACATTAAATAGAGTCTTGCGGGAGCTCGAAAGATTGGGATTTTAGTGTTTTTCATGGCTCTCGGTTTTTCTTAGTCCTATGGCGAAAAAAAACGGAAATTTCGGGTCACTATGGTTTTTCGATTATATCTCCCGTTCTATCGGTCGTATTGCAAAAACTCGGTCAATTTCGTGTTCAGCGTGAAAAAACACATCGAATAGAGCCTTGCGGGAGCTCGAAATATTGGTAATTCAGTGTTTTTCATGTATCTCGGTTTCTCCGGGTCCTATGGCGAAAAAAAATGAAAATTTCGGATCACTATGGTTTTTCGATCATATCTCCCGTTCTATTGGTCGTATTGCTAAAACTCGGCCGGTTCCGTGTTTAGCGTGAAAAAACACATTGACTAGATCCTTGCGGGAGCTCAAAAGATTGGTGATTCAGTGTTTTTCATGTATCTCGGTTTCTCCGGGTCCTATGACGGAAAAAAATGAAAATTTCGGATCATAATGGTTTTTTGATCATATCTCCCGTTCTATCGGTCGTATAGCTAAAACCAGGTCAGTTTCGTGTTCAGCGTGAAAAAACACATTAAATAGAGTCTTGCGGGAGCTCGAAAGATTGGGATTTTAGTGTTTTTCATGGCTCTCGGTTTTTCTTAGTCCTATGGCGAAAAAAAAACGGAAATTTCGGGTCACTATGGTTTTTCGATTATATCTCCCGTTCTATCGGTCGTATTGCAAAAACTCGGTCAATTTCGTGTTCAGCGTGAAAAAACACATCGAAAAAACCCTTGCGGGAGCTCGAAATATTGGTAATTCAGTGTTTTTCATGTATCTCGGTTTCTCCGGGTCCTATGGCGAAAAAAAATGAAAATTTCGGATCACTATGGTTTTTCGATCATATCTCCCGTTCTATTGGTCGTATTGCTAAAATTCGGCCGGTTCCGTGTTCAGCGTGAAAAAACACATCGAATAGATCCTTGCGGGAGATCGAAAGATTGGTAATTCAGTGTTTTTCATGCATCTCGGTTTCTCCGGGTCCTATGGCGAAAAAAAATGAAAATTTCGGAACACTATGGGTTTCCGATCATATCTCCCGTTCTATCGGTCGTATCGCTAAAACTCGGTCGGTTTCTTGTTCAGCGTGAGGAAACACATCGGATAGATCCTTGCGGGAGCTCGAAAGATTGGTGATTCAGTGTTTTTCATGTATCTCGGTTTCTCCGGGTCCTATGACGAAAAAAAATGAAAATTTCGGATCACAATGGTTTCTTGATCATATCTCCCGTTCTATCGGTCGTATAGCTGAAACTCGGTCAGTTTCGTGTTCAGCGTGAAAAAACACATTAATTAGAGTCTTGCGGGAGCTCGAAAGATTGGGATTTTAGTGTTTTTCATGGCTCTCGGTTTTTCTTAGTCCTATGGCGAAAAAAAACGGAAATTTCGGGTCACTATGGTTTTTCGATTATATCTCCCGTTCTATCGGTCGTATTGCAAAAACTCGGTCAATTTCGTGTTCAGCGTGAAAAAACACATCGAATAGAGCCTTGCGGGAGCTCGAAATATTGGTAATTCAGTGTTTTTCATGTATCTCGGTTTCTCCGGGTCCTATGACGAAAAAAAATGAAAATTTCGGATCACAATGGTTTTTTGATCATATCTCCCGTTCTATCGGTCGTATAGCTAAAACTAGGTCAGTTTCGTGTTCAGCGTGAAAAAACACATTAAATAGAGTCTTGCGGGAGCTCGAAAGATTGGGATTTTAGTGTTTTTCATGTATCTCGGTTTCTCCGGGTCCTATGGCGAAAACAAAATGAAAATTTCGGGTCACTATGGTTTTTCGATTATATCTCCCGTTCTATCGGTCGTATTGCAAAAACTCGGTCAATTTCGTGTTCAGCGTGAAAAAACACATCGAATAGAGCCTTGCGGGAGCTCGAAATATTGGTAATTCAGTGTTTTTCATGTATCTCGGTTTCTCCGGGTCCTATGGCGAAAAAAAATGAAAATTTCGGATCACTATGGTTTTTCAATCATATCTCCCGTTCTATTGGTCGTATTGCTGAAACTCGGCCGGTTCCGTGTTCAGCGTGAAAAAACACATCGAATAGATCCTTGCGGGAGATCGAAAGATTGGTAATTCAGTGTTTTTCATGCATCTCGGTTTCTCCGGGTCCTATGGCGAAAAAAAATGAAAATTTCGGATCACTATGGGTTTCCGATCATATCTCCCGTTCTATCGGTCGTATCGCTGAAACTTGGCCGGTTCCGTGTTCAGCGTGAAAGAACACGTCGAATAGATCCTTGCGAGAGATCGAAAGATTGGTAATTCAGTGTTTTTCATGCATCTCGGTTTCTCCGGGTCCTATAGCGAAAAAAAATGAAAAATTCGGATCACTATGGGTTTCCGATCATATCTCCCGTTCTATCGGTCGTATCGCTAAAACTCGGTCGGTTTCATGTTCAGCGTGAGGAAACACATCGGATAGAGCCTTGCGGGAGCTCGAAAGATTGGTGATTCAGTGTTTTTCATGTATGTCGGTTTCTCCGGGTCCTATGACGAAAAAAAATGAAAATTTCGGATCACAATGGTTTTTTGATCATATCTCTTGTTCTATCGGTCGTATAGCTAAAACTAGGTCAGTTTCGTGTTCAGCGTGAAAAAACACATTAAATAGAGTCTTGCGGGAGCTCGAAAGATTGGGATTTTAGTGTTTTTCATGGCTCTCGGTTTTTCTTAGTCCTATGGCGAAAAAAAACGGAAATTTCGGGTCACTATGGTTTTTCGATTATATCTCCCGTTCTATCGGTCGTATTGCAAAAACTCGGTCAATTTCGTGTTCAGCTTGAAAAAACACATCGAATAGAGCCTTGCGGGAGCTCGAAATATTGGTAATTCAGTGTTTTTCATGTATCTCGGTTTCTCCGGGTCCTATGGCGAAAAAAATGAAAATTTCGGATCACAATGGTTTTTCGATCATATCTCCCCGTTCTATTGGTCGTATTGCTAAAACTCGGCCGGTTCCGTGTTCAGCGTGAAAAAACACATCGACTAGATCCTTGCGGGAGCTCGAAATATTGGTAATTCAGTGTTTTTCATGTATGTCGGTTTCTCCGGGTCCTATGACGAAAAAAAATGAAAATTTCGGATCACAATGGTTTTTTGATCATATCTCCCGTTCTATCGGTCGTATAGCTAAAGCTAGGTCAGTTTCGTGTTCAGCGTGAAAAAACACATTAAATAGAGTCTTGCGGGAGCTCGAAAGATTGGGATTTTAGTGTTTTTCATGGCTCTCGGTTTTTCTTAGTCCTATGGCGAAAAAAAACGGAAATTTCGGGTCACTATGGTTTTTCGATTATATCTCCCGTTCTATCGGTCGTATTGCAAAAACTCGGTCAATTTCGTGTTCAGCGTAAAAAAAAACATCGAATAGAGCCTTGCGGGAGCTCGAAATATTGGTAATTCAGTGTTTTTCATGTATCTCGGTTTCTCCGGGTCCTATGGCGAAAAAAAATGAAAATTTCGGATCACTATGGTTTTTCGATCATATCTCCCGTTCTATTGGTCGTATTGCTAAAACTCGGCCGGTTCCGTGTTTAGCGTGAAAAAACACATTGACTAGATCCTTGCGGGAGCTCAAAAGATTGGTGATTCAGTGTTTTTCATGTATCTCGGTTTCTCCGGGTCCTATGACGGAAAAAAATGAAAATTTCGGATCATAATGGTTTTTTGATCATATCTCCCGTTCTATCGGTCGTATAGCTAAAACCAGGTCAGTTTCGTGTTCAGCGTGAAAAAACACATTAAATAGAGTCTTGCGGGAGCTCGAAAGATTGGGATTTTAGTGTTTTTCATGGCTCTCGGTTTTTCTTAGTCCTATGGCGAAAAAAAAACGGAAATTTCGGGTCACTATGGTTTTTCGATTATATCTCCCGTTCTATCGGTCGTATTGCAAAAACTCGGTCAATTTCGTGTTCAGCGTGAAAAAACACATCGAAAAAACCCTTGCGGGAGCTCGAAATATTGGTAATTCAGTGTTTTTCATGTATCTCGGTTTCTCCGGGTCCTATGGCGAAAAAAAATGAAAATTTCGGATCACTATGGTTTTTCGATCATATCTCCCGTTCTATTGGTCGTATTGCTAAAATTCGGCCGGTTCCGTGTTCAGCGTGAAAAAACACATCGAATAGATCCTTGCGGGAGATCGAAAGATTGGTAATTCAGTGTTTTTCATGCATCTCGGTTTCTCCGGGTCCTATGGCGAAAAAAAATGAAAATTTCGGAACACTATGGGTTTCCGATCATATCTCCCGTTCTATCGGTCGTATCGCTAAAACTCGGTCGGTTTCTTGTTCAGCGTGAGGAAACACATCGGATAGATCCTTGCGGGAGCTCGAAAGATTGGTGATTCAGTGTTTTTCATGTATCTCGGTTTCTCCGGGTCCTATGACGAAAAAAAATGAAAATTTCGGATCACAATGGTTTCTTGATCATATCTCCCGTTCTATCGGTCGTATAGCTAAAACTCGGTCAGTTTCGTGTTCAGCGTGAAAAAACACATTAATTAGAGTCTTGCGGGAGCTCGAAAGATTGGGATTTTAGTGTTTTTCATGGCTCTCGGTTTTTCTTAGTCCTATGGCGAAAAAAAACGGAAATTTCGGGTCACTATGGTTTTTCGATTATATCTCCCGTTCTATCGGTCGTATTGCAAAAACTCGGTCAATTTCGTGTTCAGCGTGAAAAAACACATCGAATAGAGCCTTGCGGGAGCTCGAAATATTGGTAATTCAGTGTTTTTCATGTATCTCGGTTTCTCCGGGTCCTATGACGAAAAAAAATGAAAATTTCGGATCACAATGGTTTTTTGATCATATCTCCCGTTCTATCGGTCGTATAGCTAAAACTAGGTCAGTTTCGTGTTCAGCGTGAAAAAACACATTAAATAGAGTCTTGCGGGAGCTCGAAAGATTGGGATTTTAGTGTTTTTCATGGCTCTCGGTTTTTCTTAGTCCTATGGCGAAAAAAAACGGAAATTTCGGGTCACTATGGTTTTTCGATTATATCTCCCGTTCTATCGGTCGTATTGCAAAAACTCGGTCAATTTCGTGTTCAGCTTGAAAAAACACATCGAATAGAGCCTTGCGGGAGCTCGAAATATTGGTAATTCAGTGTTTTTCATGTATCTCGGTTTCTCCGGGTCCTATGGCGAAAAAAATGAAAATTTCGGATCACAATGGTTTTTCGATCATATCTCCCCGTTCTATTGGTCGTATTGCTAAAACTCGGCCGGTTCCGTGTTCAGCGTGAAAAAACACATCGACTAGATCCTTGCGGGAGCTCAAATGATTGGTGATTCAGTGTTTTTCATGTATCTCGGTTTCTCCGGGTCCTATGGCGAAAAAAAATGAAAATTTCGGATCACAATGGTTTCTCGATCATATCTCCCGTTCTATCGGTCGTATAGCTAAAACTCGGTCAGTTTCGTGTTCAGCGTGAAAAAACACATTAATTAGAGTCTTGCGGGAGCTCGAAAGATTGGGATTTTAGTGTTTTTCATGGCTCTCGGTTTTTCTTAGTCCTATGGCGGAAAAAAACGGAAATTTCGGGTCACTATGGTTTTTCGATTATATCTCCCGTTCTATCGGTCGTATTGCAAAAACTCGGTCAATTTCGTGTTCAGCGTGAAAAAACACATCGAATAGAGCCTTGCGGGAGCTCGAAATATTGGTAATTCAGTGTTTTTCATGTATCTCGGTTTCTCCGGCTCCTATGGCGAAAAAAAATGAAAATTTCGGATCACTATGGTTTTTCGATCATATCTCCCGTTCTATTGGTCGTATTGCTAAAACTTGGCCGGTTCCGTGTTCAGCGTGAAAAAACACATCGAATAGATCCTTGCGGGAGATCGAAAGATTGGTAATTCAGTGTTTTTCATGCATCTCGGTTTCTCCGGGTCCTATGGCGAAAAAAAATGAAAATTTCGGATCACTATGGGTTTCCGATCATATCTCCCGTTCTATCGGTCGTATCGCTAAAACTCGGTCGGTTTCATGTTCAGCGTGAGAAAACACATCGTATAGAGCCTTGCGGGAGCTCGAAAGATTGGTGATTCAGTGTTTTTCATGTATCTCGGTTTCTCCGGGTCCTATGACGAAAAAAAATGAAAATTTCGGATCACAATGGTTTTTTGATCATATCTCCCGTTCTATCGGTCGTATAGCTAAAACTAGGTCAGTTTCGTGTTCAGCGTGAAAAAACACATCGAATAGATCCTTGCGGGAGATCGAAAGATTGGTAATTCAGTGTTTTTCATGCATCTCGGTTTCTCCGGGTCCTATGGCGAAGAAAAATGAAAATTTCGGATCACTATGGGTTTCCGATCATATCTCCCGTCCTATCGGTCGTATCGCTAAAACTCGTTCGGTTTCATGTTCAGCGTGAGGGAACACATCGGATAGAGCCTTGCGGGAGCTCGAAAGATTGGTGATTCAGTGTTTTTCATGTATCTCGGTTTCTCCGGGTCCTATGACGAAAAAAAATGAAAATTTCGGATCACAATGGTTTTTTGATCATATCTCCCGTTCTATCGGTCGTATAGCTAAAACTAGGTCAGTTTCGTGTTCAGCGTGAAAAAACACATTAAATAGAGTCTTGCGGGAGCTCGAAAGATTGGGATTTTAGTGTTTTTCATGTATCTCGGTTTCTCCGGGTCCTATGGCGAAAACAAAATGAAAATTTCGGGTCACTATGGTTTTTCGATTATATCTCCCGTTCTATCGGTCGTATTGCAAAAACTCGGTCAATTTCGTGTTCAGCGTGAAAAAACACATCGAATAGAGCCTTGCGGGAGCTCGAAATATTGGTAATTCAGTGTTTTTCATGTATCTCGGTTTCTCCGGGTCCTATGGCGAAAAAAAATGAAAATTTCGGATCACTATGGTTTTTCAATCATATCTCCCGTTCTATTGGTCGTATTGCTGAAACTCGGCCGGTTCCGTGTTCAGCGTGAAAAAACACATCGAATAGATCCTTGCGGGAGATCGAAAGATTGGTAATTCAGTGTTTTTCATGCATCTCGGTTTCTCCGGGTCCTATGGCGAAAAAAAATGAAAATTTCGGATCACTATGGGTTTCCGATCATATCTCCCGTTCTATCGGTCGTATCGCTGAAACTTGGCCGGTTCCGTGTTCAGCGTGAAAGAACACGTCGAATAGATCCTTGCGAGAGATCGAAAGATTGGTAATTCAGTGTTTTTCATGCATCTCGGTTTCTCCGGGTCCTATAGCGAAAAAAAATGAAAAATTCGGATCACTATGGGTTTCCGATCATATCTCCCGTTCTATCGGTCGTATCGCTAAAACTCGGTCGGTTTCATGTTCAGCGTGAGGAAACACATCGGATAGAGCCTTGCGGGAGCTCGAAAGATTGGTGATTCAGTGTTTTTCATGTATGTCGGTTTCTCCGGGTCCTATGACGAAAAAAAATGAAAATTTCGGATCACAATGGTTTTTTGATCATATCTCTTGTTCTATCGGTCGTATAGCTAAAACTAGGTCAGTTTCGTGTTCAGCGTGAAAAAACACATTAAATAGAGTCTTGCGGGAGCTCGAAAGATTGGGATTTTAGTGTTTTTCATGGCTCTCGGTTTTTCTTAGTCCTATGGCGAAAAAAAACGGAAATTTCGGGTCACTATGGTTTTTCGATTATATCTCCCGTTCTATCGGTCGTATTGCAAAAACTCGGTCAATTTCGTGTTCAGCTTGAAAAAACACATCGAATAGAGCCTTGCGGGAGCTCGAAATATTGGTAATTCAGTGTTTTTCATGTATCTCGGTTTCTCCGGGTCCTATGGCGAAAAAAATGAAAATTTCGGATCACAATGGTTTTTCGATCATATCTCCCCGTTCTATTGGTCGTATTGCTAAAACTCGGCCGGTTCCGTGTTCAGCGTGAAAAAACACATCGACTAGATCCTTGCGGGAGCTCAAAAGATTGGTGATTCAGTGTTTTTCATGTATCTCGGTTTCTCCGGGTCCTATGGCGAAAAAAATGAAAATTTCGGATCACAATGGTTTTTCGATCATATCTCCCGTTCTATTGGTCGTATTGCTAAAACTCGGCCAGTTCCGTGTTCAGCGTGAAAAAACACATCGACTAGATTCTTGCGGGAGCTCAAAAGATTGGTAATTCAGTGTTTTTCATGTATCTCGGTTTCTCCGGGTCCTATGGCGAAAAAAATGAAAATTTCGGATCACAATGGTTTTTCGATCATATCTCCCGTTCTATTGGTCGTATTGCTAAAACTCGGCCGGTTCCGTGTTCAGCGTGAAAAAACACATCGACTAGAGCCTTGCGGGAGCTCGAAATATTGGTAATTCAGTGTTTTTCATGTATGTCGGTTTCTCCGGGTCCTATGACGAAAAAAAATGAAAATTTCGGATCACAATGGTTTTTTGATCATATCTCCCGTTCTATCGGTCGTATAGCTAAAACTAGGTCAGTTTCGTGTTCAGCGTGAAAAAACACATTAAATAGAGTCTTGCGGGAGCTCGAAAGATTGGGATTTTAGTGTTTTTCATGTATCTCGGTTTCTCCGGGTCCTATGGCGAAAACAAAATGAAAATTTCGGGTCACTATGGTTTTTCGATTATATCTCCCGTTCTATCGGTCGTATTGCAAAAACTCGGTCAATTTCGTGTTCAGCGTGAAAAAACACATCGAATAGAGCCTTGCGGGAGCTCGAAATATTGGTAATTCAGTGTTTTTCATGTATCTCGGTTTCTCCGGGTCCTATGGCGAAAAAAAATGAAAATTTCGGATCACTATGGTTTTTCAATCATATCTCCCGTTCTATTGGTCGTATTGCTGAAACTCGGCCGGTTCCGTGTTCAGCGTGAAAAAACACATCGAATAGATCCTTGCGGGAGATCGAAAGATTGGTAATTCAGTGTTTTTCATGCATCTCGGTTTCTCCGGGTCCTATGGCGAAAAAAAATGAAAATTTCGGATCACTATGGGTTTCCGATCATATCTCCCGTTCTATCGGTCGTATCGCTGAAACTTGGCCGGTTCCGTGTTCAGCGTGAAAGAACACGTCGAATAGATCCTTGCGAGAGATCGAAAGATTGGTAATTCAGTGTTTTTCATGCATCTCGGTTTCTCCGGGTCCTATAGCGAAAAAAAATGAAAAATTCGGATCACTATGGGTTTCCGATCATATCTCCCGTTCTATCGGTCGTATCGCTAAAACTCGGTCGGTTTCATGTTCAGCGTGAGGAAACACATCGGATAGAGCCTTGCGGGAGCTCGAAAGATTGGTGATTCAGTGTTTTTCATGTATGTCGGTTTCTCCGGGTCCTATGACGAAAAAAAATGAAAATTTCGGATCACAATGGTTTTTTGATCATATCTCTTGTTCTATCGGTCGTATAGCTAAAACTAGGTCAGTTTCGTGTTCAGCGTGAAAAAACACATTAAATAGAGTCTTGCGGGAGCTCGAAAGATTGGGATTTTAGTGTTTTTCATGGCTCTCGGTTTTTCTTAGTCCTATGGCGAAAAAAAACGGAAATTTCGGGTCACTATGGTTTTTCGATTATATCTCCCGTTCTATCGGTCGTATTGCAAAAACTCGGTCAATTTCGTGTTCAGCTTGAAAAAACACATCGAATAGAGCCTTGCGGGAGCTCGAAATATTGGTAATTCAGTGTTTTTCATGTATCTCGGTTTCTCCGGGTCCTATGGCGAAAAAAATGAAAATTTCGGATCACAATGGTTTTTCGATCATATCTCCCCGTTCTATTGGTCGTATTGCTAAAACTCGGCCGGTTCCGTGTTCAGCGTGAAAAAACACATCGACTAGATCCTTGCGGGAGCTCAAAAGATTGGTGATTCAGTGTTTTTCATGTATCTCGGTTTCTCCGGGTCCTATGGCGAAAAAAATGAAAATTTCGGATCACAATGGTTTTTCGATCATATCTCCCGTTCTATTGGTCGTATTGCTAAAACTCGGCCAGTTCCGTGTTCAGCGTGAAAAAACACATCGACTAGATTCTTGCGGGAGCTCAAAAGATTGGTAATTCAGTGTTTTTCATGTATCTCGGTTTCTCCGGGTCCTATGGCGAAAAAAATGAAAATTTCGGATCACAATGGTTTTTCGATCATATCTCCCGTTCTATTGGTCGTATTGCTAAAACTCGGCCGGTTCCGTGTTCAGCGTGAAAAAACACATCGACTAGAGCCTTGCGGGAGCTCGAAATATTGGTAATTCAGTGTTTTTCATGTATGTCGGTTTCTCCGGGTCCTATGACGAAAAAAAATGAAAATTTCGGATCACAATGGTTTTTTGATCATATCTCCCGTTCTATCGGTCGTATAGCTAAAACTAGGTCAGTTTCGTGTTCAGCGTGAAAAAACACATTAAATAGAGTCTTGCGGGAGCTCGAAAGATTGGGATTTTAGTGTTTTTCATGGCTCTCGGTTTTTCTTAGTCCTATGGCGAAAAAAAACGGAAATTTCGGGTCACTATGGTTTTTCGATTATATCTCCCGTTCTATCGGTCGTATTGCAAAAACTCGGTCAATTTCGTGTTCAGCGTGAAAAAACACATCGAATAGAGCCTTGCGGGAGCTCGAAATATTGGTAATTCAGTGTTTTTCATGTATCTCGGTTTCTCCGGGTCCTATGGCGAAAAAAAATGAAAATTTCGGATCACTATGGTTTTTCGATCATATCTCCCGTTCTATTGGTCGTATTGCTAAAACTCGGCCGGTTCCGTGTTTAGCGTGAAAAAACACATTGACTAGATCCTTGCGGGAGCTCAAAAGATTGGTGATTCAGTGTTTTTCATGTATCTCGGTTTCTCCGGGTCCTATGACGGAAAAAAATGAAAATTTCGGATCATAATGGTTTTTTGATCATATCTCCCGTTCTATCGGTCGTATAGCTAAAACCAGGTCAGTTTCGTGTTCAGCGTGAAAAAACACATTAAATAGAGTCTTGCGGGAGTTCGAAAGATTGGGATTTTAGTGTTTTTCATGGCTCTCGGTTTTTCTTAGTCCTATGGCGAAAAAAAAACGGAAATTTCGGGTCACTATGGTTTTTCGATTATATCTCCCGTTCTATCGGTCGTATTGCAAAAACTCGGTCAATTTCGTGTTCAGCGTGAAAAAACACATCGAAAAAACCCTTGCGGGAGCTCGAAATATTGGTAATTCAGTGTTTTTCATGTATCTCGGTTTCTCCGGGTCCTATGGCGAAAAAAAATGAAAATTTCGGATCACTATGGTTTTTCGATCATATCTCCCGTTCTATTGGTCGTATTGCTAAAATTCGGCCGGTTCCGTGTTCAGCGTGAAAAAACACATCGAATAGATCCTTGCGGGAGATCGAAAGATTGGTAATTCAGTGTTTTTCATGCATCTCGGTTTCTCCGGGTCCTATGGCGAAAAAAAATGAAAATTTCGGAACACTATGGGTTTCCGATCATATCTCCCGTTCTATCGGTCGTATCGCTAAAACTCGGTCGGTTTCTTGTTCAGCGTGAGGAAACACATCGGATAGATCCTTGCGGGAGCTCGAAAGATTGGTGATTCAGTGTTTTTCATGTATCTCGGTTTCTCCGGGTCCTATGACGAAAAAAAATGAAAATTTCGGATCACAATGGTTTCTTGATCATATCTCCCGTTCTATCGGTCGTATAGCTAAAACTCGGTCAGTTTCGTGTTCAGCGTGAAAAAACACATTAATTAGAGTCTTGCGGGAGCTCGAAAGATTGGGATTTTAGTGTTTTTCATGGCTCTCGGTTTTTCTTAGTCCTGTGGCGAAAAAAAACGGAAATTTCGGGTCACTATGGTTTTTCGATTATATCTCCCGTTCTATCGGTCGTATTGCAAAAACTCGGTCAATTTCGTGTTCAGCGTGAAAAAACACATCGAATAGAGCCTTGCGGGAGCTCGAAATATTGGTAATTCAGTGTTTTTCATGTATCTCGGTTTCTCCGGGTCCTATGGCGAAAAAAAATGAAAATTTCGGATCACTATGGTTTTTCGATCATATCTCCCGTTCTATTGGTCGTATTGCTAAAACTTGGCCGGTTCCGTGTTCAGCGTGAAAAAACACATCGAATAGATCCTTGCGGGAGATCGAAAGATTGGTAATTCAGTGTTTTTCATGCATCTCGGTTTCTCCGGGTCCTATGGCGAAAAAAAATGAAAATTTCAGATCACTATGGGTTTCCGATCATATCTCCCGTTCTATCGGTCGTATCGCTAAAACTCGGTCGGTTTCATGTTCAGCGTGAGAAAACACATCGGATAGAGCCTTGCGGGAGCTCGAAAGATTGGTGATTCAGTGTTTTTCATGTATCTCGGTTTCTCCGGGTCCTATGACGAAAAAAAATGAAAATTTCGGATCACAATGGTTTTTTGATCATATCTCCCGTTCTATCGGTCGTATAGCTAAAACTAGGTCAGTTTCGTGTTCAGCGTGAAAAAACACATTAAATAGAGTCTTGCGGGAGCTCGAAAGATTGTGATTTTAGTGTTTTTCATGGCTCTCGGTTTTTCTTAGTCCTATGGCGAAAAAAACGGAAATTTCGGGTCACTATGGTGTTTCGATCATATCTCCCGTTCTATCGGTCGTATTGCAAAAACTCGGTCAATTTTGTGTTAAGCGTGAAAAAATACACGGAATAGATCCTTGCGGGAGATCGAAAGATTGGTAATTCAGTGTTTTTCATGTATCTTGGTTTCTCCGGGTCCTATGGCGAAAAAAATGAAAATTTCGGGTCACTATGGTTTTTCGATCATATCTCCCGTTTTATTTGTCGTATCGCTAAAACTCGGTCGGTTTCCTCTTCAGCGTGAAAAATCACATCGACCAGAGCATTGCGGGAGCTCTGAAGATTGGTAATGCAGTGTTCCTCATGTACCTCGGTTTTTCTCGGTCCTATATCGGAGAAAAACAGAAATTTTGGATTACTATGGTTTTCCGATCATATCTCCCGTTCTATCGGTCGTATCGCCAAAACTTGGTCAATTTCGTGTTCAGCGTGGAAAAACACATCGAATAGAGCCTTGCGGGAGCTCGAAATATTGGTAATTCAGTGTTTTTCATGTATCTCGGTTTCTCCGGGTCCTATGACGAAAAAAAATGAAAATTTCGGATCACAATGGTTTCTCGATCATATCTCCCGTTCTATCGGTCGTATAGCTAAAACTCGGTCAGTTTCGTGTTCAGCGTGAAAAAACACATCGAATAAAGCCTTGCGGGAGATCGAAAGATTGGTAATTCAGTGTTTTTCATGTATCTCGGTTTCTCCGGGTCCTATGGCGAAAAAAATGAAAATTTCGGGTCACTATGGTTTTTCGATCATATCTCCCGTTTTATTTGTCCTATCGCTAAAACTTGGCCGGTTCCGTGTTCAGCGTGAAAAAACACATCGAATAGATCCTTGCGGGAGATCGAAAGATTGGTAATTCAGTGTTTTTCATGCATCTCGGTTTCTCCGGGTCCTATGGCGAAAAAAAATGAAAATTTCGGATCACAATGGTTTTTTGATCATATCTCCCGTTCTATCGGTCGTATAGCTAAAACTAGGTCAGTTTCGTGTTCAGCGTGGAAAAACACATTAAATAGAGTCTTGCGGGAGCTCGAAAGATTGGGATTTTAGTGTTTTTCATGGCTCTCGGTTTTTCTTAGTCCTATGGCGAAAAAAACGGAAATTTCGGGTCACTATGGTGTTTCGATCATATCTCCCGTTCTATCGGTCGTATTGCAAAAACTCGGTCAATTTTGTGTTAAGCGTGAAAAAATACACGGAATAGATCCTTGCGGGAGATCGAAAGATTGGTAATTCAGTGTTTTTCATGTATCTCGGTTTCTCCGGGTCCTATGGCGAAAAAAATGAAAATTTCGGGTCACTATGGTTTTTCGATCATATCTCCCGTTTTATTTGTCCTATCGCTAAAACTCGGTCGGTTTCCTCTTCAGCGTGAAAAATCACATCGACCAGAGCATTGCGGGAGCTCTAAAGATTGGTAATGCAGTGTTTCTCATGTACCTCGGTTTTTCTCGGTCCTATATCGGAGAAAAACAGAAATTTTGGATTACTATGGTTTTCCGATCATATCTCCCGTTCTATCGGTCGTATCGCTAAAACTCGGCCGGTTTCGTGTTCAGCGTGAAAAAACACATCGAATAGATCCTTGCGGAAGATCAAAAGATTGGTAATTCAGTGTTTTTCATGTATCTCGGTTTCTCCGGGTCCTATGGCGAAAACAAAATGAAAATTTGTAATCACTATGGTTTTTCGATCACATCTCCCGTTCTATCGGTCGTATCGCCAAAACTTGGTCAATTTCGTGTTCAGCGTGGAAAAACACATCGAATAGAGCCTTGCGGGAGCTCGAAATATTGGTAATTCAGTGTTTTTCATGTATCTCGGTTTCTCCGGGTCCTATGACGAAAAAAAATGAAAATTTCGGATCACAATGGTTTCTTGATCATATCTCCCGTTCTATCGGTCGTATAGCTAAAACTCGGTCAGTTTCGTGTTCAGCGTGAAAAAACACATCGAATAGATCCTTGCGGGAGATCGAAAGATTGGTAATTCAGTGTTTTTCATGCATCTCGGTTTCTCCGGGTCCTATGGCGAAAAAAAATGAAAATTTCGGATCACAATGGTTTTTTGATCATATCTCCCGTTCTATCGGTCGTATAGCTAAAACTAGGTCAGTTTCGTGTTCAGCGTGGAAAAACACATTAAATAGAGTCTTGCGGGAGCTCGAAAGATTGGGATTTTAGTGTTTTTCATGGCTCTCGGTTTTTCTTAGTCCTATGGCGAAAAAAACGGAAATTTCGGGTCACTATGGTGTTTCGATCATATCTCCCGTTCTATCGGTCGTATTGCAAAAACTCGGTCAATTTTGTGTTAAGCGTGAAAAAATACACGGAATAGATCCTTGCGGGAGATCGAAAGATTGGTAATTCAGTGTTTTTCATGTATCTCGGTTTCTCCGGGTCCTATGGCGAAAAAAATGAAAATTTCGGGTCACTATGGTTTTTCGATCATATCTCCCGTTTTATTTGTCCTATCGCTAAAACTCGGTCGGTTTCCTCTTCAGCGTGAAAAATCACATCGACCAGAGCATTGCGGGAGCTCTAAAGATTGGTAATGCAGTGTTTCTCATGTACCTCGGTTTTTCTCGGTCCTATATCGGAGAAAAACAGAAATTTTGGATTACTATGGTTTTCCGATCATATCTCCCGTTCTATCGGTCGTATCGCTAAAACTCGGCCGGTTTCGTGTTCAGCGTGAAAAAACACATCGAATAGATCCTTGCGGAAGATCAAAAGATTGGTAATTCAGTGTTTTTCATGTATCTCGGTTTCTCCGGGTCCTATGGCGAAAACAAAATGAAAATTTGTAATCACTATGGTTTTTCGATCACATCTCCCGTTCTATCGGTCGTATCGCCAAAACTTGGTCAATTTCGTGTTCAGCGTGGAAAAACACATCGAATAGAGCCTTGCGGGAGCTCGAAATATTGGTAATTCAGTGTTTTTCGTGTATCTCGGTTTCTCCGGGTCCTATGACGAAAAAAAATGAAAATTTCGGATCACAATGGTTTTTTGATCATATCTCCCGTTCTATCGGTCGTATAGCTAAAACTAGGTCAGTTTCGTGTTCAGCGTGAAAAAACACATTAAATAGAGTCTTGCGGGAGCTCGAAAGATTGTGATTTTAGTGTTTTTCATGGCTCTCGGTTTTTCTTAGTCCTATGGCGAAAAAAACGGAAATTTCGGGTCACTATGGTGTTTCGATCATATCTCCCGTTCTATCGGTCGTATTGCAAAAACTCGGTCAATTTTGTGTTAAGCGTGAAAAAATACACGGAATAGATCCTTGCGGGAGATCGAAAGATTGGTAATTCAGTGTTTTTCATGTATCTTGGTTTCTCCGGGTCCTATGGCGAAAAAAATGAAAATTTCGGGTCACTATGGTTTTTCGATCATATCTCCCGTTTTATTTGTCGTATCGCTAAAACTCGGTCGGTTTCCTCTTCAGCGTGAAAAATCACATCGACCAGAGCATTGCGGGAGCTCTGAAGATTGGTAATGCAGTGTTCCTCATGTACCTCGGTTTTTCTCGGTCCTATATCGGAGAAAAACAGAAATTTTGGATTACTATGGTTTTCCGATCATATCTCCCGTTCTATCGGTCGTATCGCCAAAACTTGGTCAATTTCGTGTTCAGCGTGGAAAAACACATCGAATAGAGCCTTGCGGGAGCTCGAAATATTGGTAATTCAGTGTTTTTCATGTATCTCGGTTTCTCCGGGTCCTATGACGAAAAAAAATGAAAATTTCGGATCACAATGGTTTCTCGATCATATCTCCCGTTCTATCGGTCGTATAGCTAAAACTCGGTCAGTTTCGTGTTCAGCGTGAAAAAACACATCGAATAAAGCCTTGCGGGAGATCGAAAGATTGGTAATTCAGTGTTTTTCATGTATCTCGGTTTCTCCGGGTCCTATGGCGAAAAAAATGAAAATTTCGGGTCACTATGGTTTTTCGATCATATCTCCCGTTTTATTTGTCCTATCGCTAAAACTTGGCCGGTTCCGTGTTCAGCGTGAAAAAACACATCGAATAGATCCTTGCGGGAGATCGAAAGATTGGTAATTCAGTGTTTTTCATGCATCTCGGTTTCTCCGGGTCCTATGGCGAAAAAAAATGAAAATTTCGGATCACAATGGTTTTTTGATCATATCTCCCGTTCTATCGGTCGTATAGCTAAAACTAGGTCAGTTTCGTGTTCAGCGTGGAAAAACACATTAAATAGAGTCTTGCGGGAGCTCGAAAGATTGGGATTTTAGTGTTTTTCATGGCTCTCGGTTTTTCTTAGTCCTATGGCGAAAAAAACGGAAATTTCGGGTCACTATGGTGTTTCGATCATATCTCCCGTTCTATCGGTCGTATTGCAAAAACTCGGTCAATTTTGTGTTAAGCGTGAAAAAATACACGGAATAGATCCTTGCGGGAGATCGAAAGATTGGTAATTCAGTGTTTTTCATGTATCTCGGTTTCTCCGGGTCCTATGGCGAAAAAAATGAAAATTTCGGGTCACTATGGTTTTTCGATCATATCTCCCGTTTTATTTGTCCTATCGCTAAAACTCGGTCGGTTTCCTCTTCAGCGTGAAAAATCACATCGACCAGAGCATTGCGGGAGCTCTAAAGATTGGTAATGCAGTGTTTCTCATGTACCTCGGTTTTTCTCGGTCCTATATCGGAGAAAAACAGAAATTTTGGATTACTATGGTTTTCCGATCATATCTCCCGTTCTATCGGTCGTATCGCTAAAACTCGGCCGGTTTCGTGTTCAGCGTGAAAAAACACATCGAATAGATCCTTGCGGAAGATCAAAAGATTGGTAATTCAGTGTTTTTCATGTATCTCGGTTTCTCCGGGTCCTATGGCGAAAACAAAATGAAAATTTGTAATCACTATGGTTTTTCGATCACATCTCCCGTTCTATCGGTCGTATCGCCAAAACTTGGTCAATTTCGTGTTCAGCGTGGAAAAACACATCGAATAGAGCCTTGCGGGAGCTCGAAATATTGGTAATTCAGTGTTTTTCATGTATCTCGGTTTCTCCGGGTCCTATGACGAAAAAAAATGAAAATTTCGGATCACAATGGTTTCTTGATCATATCTCCCGTTCTATCGGTCGTATAGCTAAAACTCGGTCAGTTTCGTGTTCAGCGTGAAAAAACACATCGAATAGATCCTTGCGGGAGATCGAAAGATTGGTAATTCAGTGTTTTTCATGCATCTCGGTTTCTCCGGGTCCTATGGCGAAAAAAAATGAAAATTTCGGATCACAATGGTTTTTTGATCATATCTCCCGTTCTATCGGTCGTATAGCTAAAACTAGGTCAGTTTCGTGTTCAGCGTGGAAAAACACATTAAATAGAGTCTTGCGGGAGCTCGAAAGATTGGGATTTTAGTGTTTTTCATGGCTCTCGGTTTTTCTTAGTCCTATGGCGAAAAAAACGGAAATTTCGGGTCACTATGGTGTTTCGATCATATCTCCCGTTCTATCGGTCGTATTGCAAAAACTCGGTCAATTTTGTGTTAAGCGTGAAAAAATACACGGAATAGATCCTTGCGGGAGATCGAAAGATTGGTAATTCAGTGTTTTTCATGTATCTCGGTTTCTCCGGGTCCTATGGCGAAAAAAATGAAAATTTCGGGTCACTATGGTTTTTCGATCATATCTCCCGTTTTATTTGTCCTATCGCTAAAACTCGGTCGGTTTCCTCTTCAGCGTGAAAAATCACATCGACCAGAGCATTGCGGGAGCTCTAAAGATTGGTAATGCAGTGTTTCTCATGTACCTCGGTTTTTCTCGGTCCTATATCGGAGAAAAACAGAAATTTTGGATTACTATGGTTTTCCGATCATATCTCCCGTTCTATCGGTCGTATCGCTAAAACTCGGCCGGTTTCGTGTTCAGCGTGAAAAAACACATCGAATAGATCCTTGCGGAAGATCAAAAGATTGGTAATTCAGTGTTTTTCATGTATCTCGGTTTCTCCGGGTCCTATGGCGAAAACAAAATGAAAATTTGTAATCACTATGGTTTTTCGATCACATCTCCCGTTCTATCGGTCGTATCGCCAAAACTTGGTCAATTTCGTGTTCAGCGTGGAAAAACACATCGAATAGAGCCTTGCGGGAGCTCGAAATATTGGTAATTCAGTGTTTTTCGTGTATCTCGGTTTCTCCGGGTCCTATGACGAAAAAAAATGAAAATTTCGGATCACAATGGTTTCTTGATCATATCTCCCGTTCTATCGGTCGTATAGCTAAAACTCGGTCAGTTTCGTGTTCAGCGTGAAAAAACACATTAATTAGAGTCTTGCGGGAGCTCGAAAGATTGGGATTTTAGTGTTTTTCATGGCTCTCGGTTTTTCTTAGTCCTATGGCGAAAAAAAACGGAAATTTCGGGTCACTATGGTTTTTCGATTATATCTCCCGTTCTATCGGTTGTATTGCAAAAACTCGGTCAATTTCGTGTTCAGCGTGAAAAAACACATCGAATAGAGCCTTGCGGGAGCTCGAAATATTGGTAATTCAGTGTTTTTCATGTATCTCGGTTTCTCCGGGTCCTATGGCGAAAAAAAATGAAAATTTCGGATCACTATGGTTTTTCGATCATATCTCCCGTTCTATTGGTCGTATTGCTAAAACTTGGCCGGTTCCGTGTTCAGCGTGAAAAAACACATCGAATAGATCCTTGCGGGAGATCGAAAGATTGGTAATTCAGTGTTTTTCATGCATCTCGGTTTCTCCGGGTCCTATGGCGAAAAAAAATGAAAATTTCGGATCACTATGGGTTTCCGATCATATCTCCCGTTCTATCGGTCGTATCGCTAAAACTCGGTCGGTTTCATGTTCAGCGTGAGAAAACACATCGGATAGGGCCTTGCGGAAGCTCGAAAGATTGGTGATTCAGTGTTTTTCATGTATCTCGGTTTCTCCGGGTCCTATGTCGAAAAAAAATGAAAATTTCGGATCACAATGGTTTTTTGATCATATCTCCCGTTCTATCGGTCGTATAGCTAAAACTCGGTCAGTTTCGTGTTCAGCGTGAAAAAACACATTAATTAGAGTCTTGCGGGAGCTCGAAAGATTGGGATTTTAGTGTTTTTCATGGCTCTCGGTTTTTCTTAGTCCTATGGCGAAAAAAAACGGAAATTCCGGGTCACTATGGTTTTTCGATTATATCTCCCGTTCTATCGGTCGTATTGCAAAAACTCGGTCAATTTCGTGTTCAGCGTGAAAAAACACATCGAATAGAGCCTTGCGGGAGCTCGAAATATTGGTTATTCAGTGTTTTTCATGTATCTCGGTTTCTCCGGGTCCTATGGCGAAAAAAAATGAAAATTTCGGATCACTATGGTTTTTCGATCATATCTCCCGTTCTATTGGTCGTATTGCTAAAACTTGGCCGGTTCCGTGTTCAGCGTGAAAAAACACATCGAATAGATCCTTGCGGGAGATCGAAAGATTGGTAATTCAGTGTTTTTCATGTATCTCGGTTTCTCCGGGTCCTATGGCGAAAAAAAATGAAAATTTCGGATCACTATGGTTTTTCGATCATATCTCCCGTTCTATTGGTCGTATTGCTAAAACTCGGCCGGTTCCGTGTTCAGCGTGAAAAAACACATCGAATAGAGCCTTGCGGAAGCTCGAAAGATTGGTGATTCAGTGTTTTTCATGTATCTCGGTTTCTCCGGGTCCTATGTCGAAAAAAAATGAAAATTTCGGATCACAATGGTTTTTTGATCATATCTCCCGTTCTATCGGTCGTATAGCTAAAACTCGGTCAGTTTCGTGTTCAGCGTGAAAAAACACATTAATTAGAGTCTTGCGGGAGCTCGAAAGATTGGGATTTTAGTGTTTTTCATGGCTCTCGGTTTTTCTTAGTCCTATGGCGAAAAAAAACGGAAATTCCGGGTCACTATGGTTTTTCGATTATATCTCCCGTTCTATCGGTCGTATTGCAAAAACTCGGTCAATTTCGTGTTCAGCGTGAAAAAACACATCGAATAGAGCCTTGCGGGAGCTCGAAATATTGGTAATTCAGTGTTTTTCATGTATCTCGGTTTCTCCGGGTCCTATGGCGAAAAAAAATGAAAATTTCGGATCACTATGGTTTTTCGATCATATCTCCCGTTCTCTTGGTCGTATTGCTAAAACTTGGCCGGTTCCGTGTTCAGCGTGAAAAAACACATCGAATAGATCCTTGCGGGAGATCGAAAGATTGGTAATTCAGTGTTTTTCATGTATCTCGGTTTCTCCGGGTCCTATGGCGAAAAAAAATGAAAATTTCGGATCACTATGGTTTTTCGATCATATCTCCCGTTCTATTGGTCGTATTGCTAAAACTCGGCCGGTTCCGTGTTCAGCGTGAAAAAACACATCGAATAGATCCTTGCGGGAGCTCAAAAGATTGGTGATTCAGTGTTTTTCATGTATCTCGGTTTCTCCGGGTCCTATGACGAAAAAAAATGAAAATTTCGGATCACAATGGTTTTTTGATAATATCTCCCGTTCTATCGGTCGTATAGCTAAAACTAGGTCAGTTTCGTGTTCAGCGTGAAAAAACACATTAAATAGAGTCTTGCGGGAGCTCGAAAGATTAGGATTTTAGTGTTTTTCATGGCTCTCGGTTTTTCTTAGTCCTATGGCGAAAAAAAACGGAAATTTCGGGTCACTATGGTTTTTCGATTATATCTCCCGTTCTATCGGTCGTTGTTCGGTCACTCAGGGGTAGTTTGCGTTCGGACCATTGTGATCTCGCTAACAGCCGCGTTCGACCAACTCGGGTCAACAGGGATGCCAAACTTCTTGTCGATCAGTTGGACGAGCGTGCGCATGTCAACCAGTCGGTCGCGGTCGTCCCACGAGAGACGATCGTCAGTAATACGCTGGGACTGGGCCCTAGACCCTTTCTCAAGACTCTGCGGAGTAACAATACGAGCAACTCTTCGGAGTATCAATACAACCGACTCTTCGGAGTATAAAAAAAGCAACTCTTCGGAGTATCATCATACAAACTCAGACCAAAACGCGCGAGATCGCAATGGCACGAGCCAAACGGGCCTTATACGCAACAATACATAATATTTAAATCATCGTGGGTTTTTATGCCGCAAGGCTTTTTCCACAAGAGCCAATAAACATACAAAATTATACGGCTCAAAAACGCGAGTTTTTCATTTCGTAAAAAAAACCTAAATCTCCATCCTTCATAAAAATATATATCCAAAACTACGAGGTAACTTCGCATTTGAAGGAGCTTCGACAATACAATTTGGTGTCAGAAGTGGGATTCAAACCCACACCCACAAAGGGGACTGTGAAAAAAGTGCATCTTAATAACAAAGGGACGACTCGACGACCAGCCGACCATCGCCTCCGGACTCGCCACCCCCAGTTCGCTGCCTGTGGGAAACAATCATCATCTACAAAAATATAAGTTCACTGTTAATTTTCGAATATATTTTTCTTTCTTGTATCGCATGATTTTCTGGCAACATCTTTTTCTCCATGACTCAACGTTCGACATAGTCGAATACAGATTTCTGTTCAACGTACACTTTGTGCGAAGAACAAAGCATGCTTTTTCTATATTCTACAATCACGCGTATAAGAAACATACATAGGCTGCGTTTGACCTGAGGGTCTCGGTTTACGAGCGTTGAAGGGTACCCGCTATAGGGGGGGTCCTTGTTTATTTGACACGAGCCAGGCTCAGTCTCTTAATCTTTTGTCCGTGGACGCACGAGTGCAGGCGCGTCTACGAAAAACACGTGCAAGGCGTATAGCTGGCTCTTGGGATTTTTAGTTATTGCATGTGGCAAGGCGTAGAGTTGACTCTTAAGATTTTTAGTCGCGTTCGAATATTCAACGCATACACATCGTGTTTCTTTACTCGAAGTGTCGATACGTTTCTGTTTAAAATATCTGTGAAATATTTATCCGGTTCAAATTTGGTCGAAATGGCTAGCCGGGTAAAATTCATTCTCCAAAAACGCGGGACTTTGAGAGCGCAAATAACTAAACTCGAAAAAATTGCGGGCGACGCCGAGTTAGATCCCGCGAATATAAAAATGCGTTTAGATCGCGTAAAAGAGCAATTTCGTGCATACGAAGAATTGCACGACGAGTTGACGTTATTGGTCGAAGCGGAGAGTGACCAAACCGACGATTTCGACGAACTGCAAGATCGGTTTTACGCGGTCGCGACAAGGATCGAGGCAGACCAGGCATCGTCAACGCCGCACCCTTCAGGTGTGTTAAACGTAACCTCTCTGCCGATCGACGGCACGCGTCGACTTAAATTACCGGTCGCCGACCTCCCAAAGTTCGACGGTAACATTGAAAAGTGGTTATCATTTAAAAACACGTTTCTCACAATGATAGATTCTCGCGAGGATATAACAAAATTGCAAAAATTCTTATATTTGAAAAATTGCCTCGAGGGTGACGCGTTAAATAAAATTCTCATTTATAACGTGAGCGAAGAAAATTACGAAACGGCGTGGAAATTGCTCTTAGATTCGTATGATAAGGTCCGAATTCTAATCGTGAAACATCTCGACGCGATTCTCGAATTACCGGTGTTGACAAAAGCGACGCATAAAGGTTTGGCGCGACTCATCGACGACATGCGTCAACACGTGAATATGCTTGCGTCAATGAACGTGACACCGGACGAACATTTATTAGTCCGAATAATCGAACGCGCGCTGCCTAACAATATTCGGGTTAAATGGGAAGAAACGCTCAATCTCGACACTTCGCCGACACTCGAGCAAATTTACAAATTTGTCTCCGAGACCGCGTTTCGTTTGTGCACGCTCGATCAAGATGCATCGCGTTCGCGACAAGAAAACAATGGGAAACGACCATTCTCGAATCATAAAGATCAAGGCGGATTCAAATCACGACGGGGAGAAAACGGCGTGCGTACATTCGCGACCGGCGCGTACCTGAAGTGCGTGGTGTGCAAGAGGGAGAGTCATCCCGTGTATTTCTGTCAAGAATTTAAAAAAATGACGATCCAACAGCGGTGGAATTTTGTTAAAAATTCATCCCTGTGTAAGAATTGTCTTCGCTCGCACCGCGGCATATGCTCTGCGATGCCTTGCAAAATCTGCTCAAGATATCATCACACTCTTTTGCACGGCGAGTCTCCTGCTGCATCCACCAACGCGACTCAGGGAGCGGAAAAATCGAGCGCTGCAACCGATTCGATAACAAAGGTAAATTCACCATGTCACGAAATACTTGCACACAATTTTACATCGCGAGCTTTGCAGTCGCAATTAATGCTGAGCGCTCAAATACGCGTCAGGGATTCGCGTGGTCAATTCGTAAAATGTCATGCTCTATTAGATACGTGTGCAACGGCACATTTCATCACGGAGGATTTCGTGAGAAAACTGAAATTACCGATACGCGCATGCTCCATCTCGGTGGGAATGATTGACGACGCGAATACAATTTCTAAGGGCACGGCCGAGTGCACATTTTATTCGATACATAATAACTTCAATAAAACTTTAACGTTTCTGATCATCCCGAAAATCGCTGATAATATACCAAACGAAATTTTTCCTCGCGAATCAATTGATATACCGCGGAATGTAAAATTGGCCGATCCGCAATTTCATTTGCCTAAAAAAATCGACGTCCTTATCGGGTCAGGGACGACATTATCATTATTATCGATCGGACAATGTGATCTATCTCGCGACGGGTGCGATCTCTTCTTACAAAAAACTCAGCTCGGTTGGGTCGTTGCCGGCGGGAAAACGAACACCGCGGTCGGACAACGAGTATCGTGTCAATTAATTGAACTAAAAAATCAAATCGAGAAATTCTGGTTGCTCGACGATGCAAGCGCGAGTCAAATAAAATTGTCAGAAAATACGGATTGCGAAACTCATTTCAATCAAAACGTTAGCCGCGATTCGTCGGGACGATACATCGTTCGTCTGCCGTTTCGCAGCACCGATCGAGACCTCGGTGATTCGCGATCAATAGCCTTACGACGATTCGCTGGCTTGCAAAAAAGACTCAACGCGGATCCGATCCTCAGACTAGAATATCATCGCGTTATGAACGAATACATCGAGTTAGGCCACATGTCGATCGTTGTCGACGAATCGGAACCCGGGTATTATCTTCCACATCACGCCGTTATAAAATCGACGAGCGCTACAACAAAAACTCGAGTTGTCTTCGATGCGTCCGCTAAGACAAGCAAGGGAATATCGCTCAACGATGCGTTGATGGTCGGCCCGACTATTCAATTAAAATTATTCGAACATCTTTTACGGTTTCGCGGCCATAAATACGTAATCACCGCGGATATCGCGAAAATGTATCGACAAGTTTGGATCCATCCCAGCGACCGTCGTTATCAACGAATTTTCTGGATACAAAATGATAGGGTACGCGTATTCGAATTAAACACGGTAACGTTCGGCGTTTCGTCCGCTCCGTTTCTCGCGAGACGAACCATACAGAGACTCGCGAATGATGAGGGCGCGGATTTTCCAAAAGGGGCCGAGGCTTTGACACGTGATTTATACGTCGACGATTTATTATCGGGAGCAGACACTTTTGATGAAATCGTACAAATCCGAGACGAAGTCATCGAAATACTGAAACGCGGCGGATTCGAGATCCGACAATGGGCGTCAAATCACCCGCGAGCTCTGAATAATTTGAACGAAAAAACTGCAAATATCGAATTTCTTACAGACGAAAATCCTGTGCACAAGACACTCGGGGTCTCGTGGAACGCGAAAAATGACGAATTATTATACACGGTAAAACGGATCGAGCCCTCCGAAAGAGTTACGAAACGATATATTTTATCAGAAATCGCTAACATTTTCGACCCCCTCGGTCTACTCGGTCCGGTCATTCTCGTTTCAAAAGTGCTTATGCAGCACTGCTGGAAGGCAAAAACTACCTGGGACGAATCTGTGCCCAGCGCGTTAGATTCGGCGTGGCGATCATTCGCGGAGCAATTGTCATTAATCGACAATCGAAAGATTGATCGATATGTTTCGATAAATAACCCAATCGCTATTCAAATTCACGGATTTTGCGACGCGAGTAAGGCAGGTTACGGGGCTTGTATATACGTGCGGTCTTGCAACGAAAAGGGCGAAATTCGCGTGAAACTTTTATGTTCAAAGGGGCGTGTCGCTCCACTAAAAGAGCAAACGATCCCTCGACTCGAACTCTGCGGCGCATTAATACTCGCTCGTCTGTATCACGAAGTCCGTAAGGTAATAACTTTTCGCGTTTGCAAGACAATTTTCTGGTCAGACTCGACAATAGTTTTACAATGGCTAAATAAACATCCGAGCGTTTCAAAAGTATTTGAAGCAAATCGCGTTGCAGAGATACAAGAGGTCAGTAAAAATGCAGAGTGGCGACACATTCGAACCGATCAAAACCCGGCGGACGCGTTATCGAGAGGTCAGCTCCCTCGAGAATTTTTAAATAACGATTCGTGGTTTCGGGGCCCTGCGTGGCTGGCCCAGCCCGAATCCGTCTGGCCGCAAGTGACCGTGACGCCTCAAGACGATTTACCGGGAATCAAAAAACTCTTTTGCATGGTCTCGCAATCGCAACCGGAAGAAATTTTCGAAAAATTCTCGTCGTACACACGATTGATTCGCGTTGTCGCGTATTGCCTACGTTTCTTGCGCGATAATAAAGTCAAAGGCGCTTTGACGATCAAGGAAATTAACGAGGCCGAGTACCGCGTTATTCGATTAATACAACAGGCGTACTTTCAAGACGAGATCGATCGTCTTTTATCCGAAAAAAAGGTGAAATGCGCGAAACTCGGATCTCTGAATCCGCTGGTCGACGAAAGAGGCCTGATTCGCGTCGGGGGTCGCATAAATAAGGCTGATATCTCGCTAGATCAAAGGAATCCAATGCTTCTTCCATCGCGACATTACGTAACCGATCTTTTAATTCGACATATGCACGAAAAATTTTATCATACCGGGATTCAATCGACATTATATAATATCCGGCAAAGATTCTGGATATTGGACGGTAGAAATCAAATCCGTAAAATCGTTCAACGTTGCATGAGATGCATCCGGTTTCGAGCCGTACCAGGGGCGTATAAAATGGCTGACTTGCCTAAATCAAGAGTAGATAACGCGCCGGCGTTTTATCACACGGGAGTCGATTATTTCGGTCCTATACTCATCAAAGAGAAAAAACATCGGAATCGCGGTAGCATCAAGGCATACGGCTGCGTATTCATCTGCATGTCAACTAAGGCTATTCATCTCGAGATCGCGAGCGATCTATCAACAGACGCGTTTCTAGCAGCTTTACGACGATTCATAAGTCGTCGGGGTATTCCGGGCCACATCTATTCTGATAACGGGACAAATTTTGTCGGCGCGAATAGTCAGCTTCGCGAATTTTACGCATTGAGAGAATCCGAAGAATTTCGTTCGCAGCTTTACGAATTTACTTCAACTAGAAAAATCGAATGGCATTTCAATCCACCCCTCTCACCTCATTTCGGAGGGATCTGGGAGGCGGCTGTAAAATCGTGCAAACACCACCTCAAGCGCGTCATGCGCGATCTTTTATTCACGTACGAGGAATTAACCACTTTGGCAATCGAGATCGAAGCCATTCTCAACTCGCGCCCATTGTGCCCTATTTCTACCGATCCAAACGATCCAATCGCTCTAACACCTGCACACTTTCTTGTTGGTCGACCTCTCACTATGCTGCCGGAAAATAATTTTTCACCTGTTCCAGACAACCGATTGTCGTCGTGGCAATTAATAACTAAGACCCGGCAAGAATTCTGGCGCAGATGGCAACTCGAATATCTGAGCGAGTTGCAAAAACGACAAAAATGGATAAATCCAATCGACAACATCAAGCAGGACACAGTGGTCCTATTAATCGACAAACATCAACCATGTATGCAGTGGCGACTGGGTCGAGTGGTCGAGTTACATCCTGGAGGCGATGGCGTGGTCAGAGTCGTCACCGTCAAAACAACACACGGATTATACAAACGCAACATGAAATCGATTTGCCCCTTGCCCATTAACGTTTGAATTTATTGTCAACTATCAAGCGATATACGATCACTTGATTAATTTCTCATTTCTAATTTTTTAATTTCTCATATAATTTCTCAATTATCAGTTCTCAATCTCTACTCGTATAAAATTCAATTTAGTTTAAAAAATTAAAAATGTAAGTTGAACAATATTTCTCTGTATAACTTTTCAATTATGTATATCAATAAGTTTATGATTGTTATAATGATCAATTGTAATGATATGTATTACTATTTTGAATAATTTTGCTCGTTACCACTCCCAACGGGGGGGAGGATGTTCGGTAACTCAAGGGTAGTTTGCGTTCGGACCATTGTGATCTCGCTAACAGCCGCGTTCGACCAACTCGGGTCAACAGGGATGCCAAACTTCTTGTCGATCAGTTGGACGAGCGTGCGCATGTCAACCAGTCGGTCGCGGTCGTCCCACGAGAGACGATCGTCAGTAATACGCTGGGACTGGGCCCTAGACCCTTTCTCAAGACTCTGCGGAGTAACAATACGAGCAACTCTTCGGAGTATCAATACAACCGACTCTTCGGAGTATAAAAAAAGCAACTCTTCGGAGTATCAATACATACAACTCTTCGGAGTATCAACAAAAAGCAACTCTTCGGAGTATCAACACAAACGACTCTTCGGAGTATAAAAAAGCAGCTCTTCGGAGTATCATCATACAGCTCTTCGGAGTATCATCATACAGCTCTTCGGAGTATCATCATACAGCTCTTCGGAGTATCATCAAACGACTCTTCGGAGTATAAAAAATCGAACATACAGCTCTTCGGAGTATCATCATACAAACTCAGACCAAAACGCGCGAGATCGCAATGGCACGAGCCAAACGGGCCTTATACGCAACAATACATAATATTTAAATCATCGTGGGTTTTTATGCCGCAAGGCTTTTCCCACAAGAGCCAATAAACATACAAAATTATACGGCTCAAAAACGCGAGTTTTTCATTTCGTAAAAAAAACCTAAATCTCCATCCTTCATAAAAATATATATCCAAAACTACGAGGTAACTTCGCATTTGGAGGAGCTTCGACAATACAGTCGTATTGCAAAAACTCGGTCAATTTCGTGTTCAGCGTGAAAAAACACATCGAATGGAGCCTTGCGGGAGCTCGAAATATTGGTAATTCAGTGTTTTTCATGTATCTCGGTTTCTCCGGGTCCTATGGCGAAAAAAAATGAAAATTTCGGATCACTATGGTTTTTTGATAATATCTCCCGTTCTATCGGTCGTATAGCTAAAACTAGGTCAGTTTCGTGTTCAGCGTGAAAAAACACATTAAATAGAGTCTTGCGGGAGCTCGAAAGATTAGGATTTTAGTGTTTTTCATGGCTCTCGGTTTTTCTTAGTCCTATGGCGAAAAAAAACGGAAATTTCGGGTCACTATGGTTTTTCGATTATATCTCCCGTTCTATCGGTCGTATTGCGAAAACTCGGTCAATTTCGTGTTCAGCGTGAAAAAACACATCGAATAGAGCCTTGCGGGAGCTCGAAATATTGGTAATTCAGTGTTTTTCATGTATCTCGGTTTCTCCGGGTCCTATGGCGAAAAAAAATGAAAATTTCGGATCACTATGGTTTTTCGATCATATCTCCCGTTCTATTGGTCGTATTGCTAAAACTCGGCCGGTTCCGTGTTCAGCGTGAAAAAACACATCGAATAGATCCTTGCGGGAGATCGAAAGATTGGTAATTCAGTGTTTTTCATGCATCTCGGTTTCTCCGGGTCCTATGGCGAAAAAAAATGAAAATTTCGGATCACTATGGGTTTCCGATCATATCTCCCGTTCTATCGGTCGTATCGCTAAAACTCGGTCGGTTTCATGTTCAGCGTGAGGAAACACATCGGATAGAGACTTGCGGGAGCTCGAAAGATTGGTGATTCACTGTTTTTCATGTATCTCGGTTTCTCCGGGTCCTATGACGAAAAAAAATGAAAATTTCGGATCACAATGGTTTTTTGATCATATCTCCCGTTCTATCGGTCGTATAGCTAAAACTAGGTCAGTTTCGTGTTCAGCGTGAAAAAACACATGAAATAGAGTCTTGCATGAGCTCGAAAGATTGGGATTTTAGTGTTTTTCATGGCTCTCGGTTTTTCTTAGTCCTATGGCGAAAAAAACGGAAATTTCGGGTCACTATGGTGTTTCGATCATATCTCCCGTTCTATCGGTCGTATTGCAAAAACTCGGTCAATTTCGTGTTAAGCGTGAAAAAACACACGGAATAGATCCTTGCGAGAGATCGAAAGATTGGTAATTCAGTGTTTTTCATGTATCTCGGTTTCTCCGGGTCCTATGGCGAAAAAAAATGAAAATTTCGGGTCACTATGGTTTTTCGATCATATCTCCCGTTTTATCTGTCGTATCGCTAAAACTCGGTCGGTTTCCTCTTCAGCGTGAAAAATCACATCGACCAGAGCATTGCGGGAGCTCTAAAGATTGGTAATGCAGTGTTTCTCATGTACCTCGGTTTTTCTCGGTCCTATGTCGGAGAAAAACAGAAATTTTGGATCACTATGGTTTTCCGATCATATCTCCCGTTCTATCGGTCGTATCGCTAAAACTCGGTCAATTTCGTGTTCAGCGTGAAAAAACACATCGAATAGAGCCTTGCGGGAGCTCGAAATATTGGTAATTCAGTGTTTTTCATGTATCTCGGTTTCTCCAGGTCCCATGGCGAAAAAAAATGAAAATTTCGGATCACTATGGTTTTTCGATCATATCTCCCGTTCTATTGGCCGTATTGCTGAAACTCGGCCGGTTCCGTGTTCAGCGTGAAAAAACACATCGAATAGATCCTTGCGGGAGCTCAAAAGATTGGTGATTCAGTGTTTTTCATGTATCTCGGTTTCTTCGGGTCCTATGACGAAAAAAAATGAAAATTTCGGATCACAATGGTTTTTTGATCATATCTCCCGTTCTATCGGTCGTGTAGCTAAAACTAGGTCAGTTTCGTGTTCAGCGTGAAAAAACACATTAAATAGAGTCTTGCGGGAGCCCGAAAGATTAGGATTTTAGTGTTTTTCATGGCTCTCGGTTTTTCTTAGTCCTATGGCGAAAAAAAACGGAATATTCGGGTCACTATGGTTTTTCGATTATATCTCCCGTTCTATCGGTCGTATTGCAAAAACTCGGTCAATTTCGTGTTCAGCGTGAAAAAACACATCGAATAGAGCCTTGCGGGAGCTCGAAATATTGGTAATTCAGTGTTTTTCATGTATCTCGGTTTCTCCGGGTCCTATGGCGAAAAAAAATGAAAACTTCGGATCACTATGGTTTTTCGATCATATCTCCCGTTCTATTGGTCGTATTGCTAAAACTCGGCCGGTTCCGTGTTCAGCGTGAAAAAACACATCGAATAGATCCTTGCGGGATATCGAAAGATTGGTAATTCAGTGTTTTTCATGCATCTCGGTTTCTCCGGGTCCTATGGCGAAAAAAAATGAAAATTTCGGATCACTATGGGTTTCCGATCATATCTCCCGTTCTATCGGTCGTATCGCTAAAACTCGGTCGGTTTCATGTTCAGCGTGAGGAAACACATCGGATAGAGCCTTGCGGAAGCTCGAAAGATTGGTGATTCAGTGTTTTTCATGTATCTCGGTTTCTCCGGGTCCTATGACGAAAAAAAATGAAAATTTCGGATCACAATGGTTTTTTGATCATATCTCCCGTTCTATCGGTCGTATAGCTAAAACTAGGTCAGTTTCGTGTTCAGCGTGAAAAAACACATGAAATAGAGTCTTGCATGAGCTCGAAAGATTGGGATTTTAGTGTTTTTCATGGCTCTCGGTTTTTCTTAGTCCTATGGCGAAAAAAACGGAAATTTCGGGTCACTATGGTGTTTCGATCATATCTCCCGTTCTATCGGTCGTATTGCAAAAACTCGGTCAATTTCGTGTTAAGCGTGAAAAAACACACGGAATAGATCCTTGCGGGAGATCGAAAGATTGGTAATTCAGTGTTTTTCATGTATCTCGGTTTCTCCGGGTCCGATGGCGAAAAAAAATGAAAATTTCGGGTCACTATGGTTTTTCGATCATATCTCCCGTTTTATCTGTCGTATCGCTAAAACTCGGTCGGTTTCCTCTTCAGCGTGAAAAATCACATCGACCAGAGCATTGCGGGAGCTCCAAAGATTGGTAATGCAGTGTTTCTCATGTACCTCGGTTTTTCTCGGTCCTATGTCGGAGAAAAACTGAAATTTTGGATTAGTATGGTTTTCCGATCATATCTCCCGTTCTATCGGTCGTATCGCTAAAACTCGGCCGGTTTCGTGTTCAGCGTGAAAAAACACATCGAATAGATCCTTGCGGGAGATCAAAAGATTGGTAATTCAGTGTTTTTCATGTATCTCGGTTTCTCCGGGTCCTATGGCGAAAACAAAATGAAAATTTGTAATCACTATGGTTTTTCGATCACATCTCCCGTTCTATCGGTCGTATCGCCAAAACTTGGTCAGTTTCGTGTTCAGCGTGGAAAAACACATTAAACACAGTCTTGCGGGAACTCGAAAGATTGGGATTTTAGTGTTTTTCATGGCTCTCGGTTTTTCTTAGTCCTATGGCGACGAAAACGGAAATTTCAGGTCACTATGGTTTGTCGATTATGTCTCCCGTTCTATCGGTCGTATTGCAAAAACTCGGTCAATTTCGTGTTAAGCGTGGAAAAACACATCGAATAGATCCTTGCGGGAGATCGAAAGATTGGTGATTCAGTGTTTTTCATGTATCTTGGTTTCTCTGGGTCCTATGGCGAAAAAAAAATGAAAATTTCCGATCACTATGGGTTTCCGATCATATCTCCCGTTCTATCGGTCGTATCGCTAAAACTCGGTCGGTTTCATGTTCAGCGTGAAAAAACACATCAAATAGAGTCTTGCGGGAGCTCGAAAGATTGGGATTTTAGTGTTTTTCATGGCTCTCGGTTTTTCTTAGTCCTATGGCGAAAAAAACGGAAATTTCGGGTCACTATGGTGTATCGATCATATCTCCCGTTCTATCGGTCGTATTGCAAAAACTCGGTCAATTTTGTGTTGAGCGTGAAAAAATACACGGAATAGATCCTTGCGGGAGATCGAAAGATTGGTAATTCAGTGTTTTTCATGTATCTCGGTTTCTCCGGGTCCTATGGCGAAAAAAAATGAAAATTTCGGGTCACTATGGTTTTTCGATCATATCTCCCGTTTTATCTGTCGTATCGCTAAAACTCGGTCGGTTTCCTCTTCAGCGTGAAAAATCATATCGACCAGAGCATTGCGGGAGCTCTAAAGATTGGTAATGCAGTGTTTCTCATGTACCTCGGTTTTTCTCGGTCCTATATCGGAGAAAAACAGAAATTTTGGATTACTATGGTTTTCCGATCATATCTCCCGTTCTATCGGTCGTATCGCTAAAACTCGGCCGGTTTCGTGTTCAGCGTGAAAAAACACATCGAATAGATCCTTGCGGGAGATCAAAAGATTGGTAATTCAGTGTTTTTCATGTATCTCGGTTTCTCCGGGTCCTATGGCGAAAACAAAATGAAAATTTGTAATCACTATGGTTTTTCGATCACATCTCCCGTTCTATCGGTCGTATCGCCAAAACTTGGTCAGTTTTGTGTTCAGCGTGAAAAAACACATTAAACACAGTCTTGCGGGAGCTCGAAAGATTGGGATTTTAGTGTTTTTCATGGCTCTCGGTTTTTCTTAGTCCTATGGCGACAAAAACGGAAATTTCAGGTCACTATGGTTTGTCGATTATGTCTCCCGTTCTATCGGTCGTATTGCAAAAACTCGGTCAATTTCGTGTTAAGCGTGAAAAAACACATCGAATAGATCCTTCCGGGAGATCGAAAGATTGGTAATTCAGTGTTTTTCATGCATCTCGGTTTCTCCGGGTCCTATGGCGAAAAAAAATGAAAATTTCGGATCACTATGGGTTTCCGATCATATCTCCCGTTCTATCGGTCGTATCGCTAAAACTCGGTCGGTTTCATGTTCAGCGTTAGGTAACACATCGGATAGAGCCTTGCGGGAGCTCGAAAGATTGGTGATTCAGTGTTTTTCATGTATCTCGGTTTCTCCGGGTCCTATGACGAAAAAAAATGAAAATTTCTTATCACAATGGTTTTTTGATCATATCTCCCGTTCTATCGGTCGTATAGCTAAAACTAGGTCAATTTCGTGTTCAGCGTGAAAAAACACATCGAATAGAGCCTTGCGGGAGCTCGAAATATTGGTAATTCAGTGTTTTTCATGTATCTCGGTTTCTCCGGGTCCTATGGCGAAAAAAAATGAAAATTTCGGATCACTATGGTTTTTCGATCATATCTCCCGTTCTATTGGTCGTATTGCTAAAACTCGGCCGGTTCCGTGTTCAGCGTGAAAAAACACATCGAATAGATCCTTGCGGGAGCTCAAAAGATTGGTGATTCAGTGTTTTTCATGTATCTCGGTTTCTCCGGGTCCTATGACGAAAAAAAATGAAAATTTCGGATAACAATGGTTTTTTGATCATATCTCCCGTTCTATCGGCCGTATAGCTAAAACTAGGTCAGTTTCGTGTTCAGCGTGAAAAAACACATTAAATAGAGTCTTGCGGGAGCTCGAAAGATTGGGATTTTAGTGTTTTTCATGGCTCTCGGTTTTTCTTACTCCTATGGCGAAAAAAACGGAAATTTCGGGTCACTATGGTGTTTCAATCATATCTCCCGTTCTATCGGTCGTATTGCAAAAACTCGGTCAATTTCGTGTTAAGCGTGAAAAAACACACGGAATAGATCCTTGCGGGAGATCGAAAGATTGGTAATTCAGTGTTTTTCATGTATCTCGGTTTCTCCGGGTCCTATGGCGAAAAAAAATGAAAATTTCGGGTCACTATGGTTTTTCGATCATATCTCCCGTTTTATCAGTCGTATCGCTAAAACTCGGTCGGTTTCCTCTTCAGCGTGAAAAATCACATCGAACAGAGCATTGCGGGAGCTCTAAAGATTGGTAATGCAGTGTTTCTCATGTACCTCGGTTTTTCTCGGTCCTATGTCGGAGAAAAACAGAAATTTTGGATTACAATGGTTTTCCGATCATATCTCCCGTTCTATCGGTCGTATCGCTAAGACTCGGCCGGTTTCGTGTTCAGCGTGAAAAAACACATCGAATAGATCCTTGCGGGAGATCAAAAGATTGGTAATTCAGTGTTTTTCATGTATCTCGGTTTCTCCGGGTCCTATGGCGAAAACAAAATGAAAATTTGTAATCACTATGGTTTTTCGATCACATCTCCCGTTCTATCGGTCGTATCGCCAAAACTTGGTCAGTTTTGTGTTCAGCGTGAAAAAACACATTGAACACAGTCTTGCGGGAGCTCGAAAGATTGGGATTTTAGTGTTTTTCATGGCTCTCGGTTTTTCTTAGTCCTATGGCGACAAAAACGGAAATTTCAGGTCACTATGGTTTGTCGATTATGTCTCCCGTTCTATCGGTCGTATTGCAAAAACTCGGTCAATTTCGTGTTAAGCGTGAAAAAACACATCGAATAGATCCTTCCGGGAGATCGAAAGATTGGTAATTCAGTGTTTTTCATGCATCTCGGTTTCTCCGGGTCCTATGGCGAAAAAAAATGAAAATTTCGGATCACTATGGGTTTCCGATCATATCTCCCGTTCTATCGGTCGTATCGCTAAAACTCGGTCGGTTTCATGTTCAGCGTGAGGTAACACATCGGATAGAGCCTTGCGGGAGCTCGAAAGATTGGTGATTCAGTGTTTTTCATGTATCTCGGTTTCTCCGGGTCCTATGACGAAAAAAAATGAAAATTTCTTATCACAATGGTTTTTTGATCATATCTCCCGTTCTATCGGTCGTATAGCTAAAACCAGGTCAGTTTCGTGTTCAGCGTGAAAAAACACGATAAATAGAGTCTTGCGGGAGCTCGAAAGATTCGGATTTTAGTGTTTTTCATGGCTCTCGGTTTTTCTTAGTCCTATGGCGACAAAAACGGAAATTTCAGGTCACTATGGTTTGTCGATTATGTCTCCCGTTCTATCGGTCGTATTGCAAAAACTCGGTCAATTTCGTGTTAAGCGTGAAAAAACACATCGAATAGATCCTTCCGGGAGATCGAAAGATTGGTGATTCAGTGTTTTTCATGTATCTCGGTTTCTCCGGGTCCTATGACGAAAAAAAATGGAAATTTCGGATCACAATGGTTTTTTGATCATATCTCCCGTTCTATCGGTCGTATAGCTAAAACTAGGTCAGTTTCGTGTTCAGCGTGAAAAAACATGATAAATAGAGTCTTGCGGGAGCTCGAAAGATTGGGATTTTAGTGTTTTTCATGGCTCTCGGTTTTTCTTAGTCCTATGGCGAAAAAAAACGGAAATTTCGGGTCACTATGGTTTTTCGATTATATCTCCCGTTCTATCGGTCGTATTGCAGAAACTCGGTCAATTTCGTGTTCAGCGTGAAAAAACACATCGAATAGAGCCTTGCGGGAGCTCGAAATATTGGTAATTCAGTGTTTTTCATGTATCTCGGTTTCTCCGGGTCCTATGGCGAAAAAAAATGAAAATTTCGGATCACTATGGTTTTTCGATCATATCTCCCGTTCTATTGGTCGTATTGCTAAAACTCGGCCGGTTCCGTGTTCAGCGTGAAAAAACACATCGAATAGATCCTTGCGGGAGCTCAAAAGATTGGTGATTCAGTGTTTTTCATTTATCTCGGTTTCTCCGGGTCCTATGACGAAAAAAAATGAAAATTTCGGATCACAATGGTTTTTTGATCATATCTCCCGTTCTATCGGCCGTATAGCTAAAACTAGGTCAGTTTCGTGTTCAGCGTGAAAAAACACATTAAATAGAGTCTTGCGGGAGCTCGAAAGATTGGGATTTTAGTGTTTTTCATGGCTCTCGGTTTTTCTTACTCCTATGGCGAAAAAAACGGAAATTTCGGGTCACTATGGTGTTTCAATCATATCTCCCGTTCTATCGGTCGTATTGCAAAAACTCGGTCAATTTCGTGTTAAGCGTGAAAAAACACACGGAATAGATCCTTGCGGGAGATCGAAAGATTGGTAATTCAGTGTTTTTCATGTATCTCGGTTTCTCCGGGTCCTATGGCGAAAAAAAATGAAAATTTCGGGTCACTATGGTTTTTCGATCATATCTCCCGTTTTATCAGTCGTATCGCTAAAACTCGGTCGGTTTCCTCTTCAGCGTGAAAAATCACATCGACCAGAGCATTGCGGGAGCTCTAAAGATTGGTAATGCAGTGTTTCTCATGTACCTCGGTTTTTCTCGGTCCTATGTCGGAGAAAAACAGAAATTTTGGATTACAATGGTTTTCCGATCATATCTCCCGTTCTATCGGTCGTATTGCTAAGACTCGGCCGGTTTCGTGTTCAGCGTGAAAAAACACATCGAATAGATCCTTGCGGGAGATCAAAAGATTGGTAATTCAGTGTTTTTCATGTATCTCGGTTTCTCCGGGTCCTATGGCGAAAACAAAATGAAAATTTGGAATCACTATGGTTTTTCGATCACATCTCCCGTTCTATCGGTCGTATCGCCAAAACTTGGTCAGTTTCGTGTTCAGCGTGAAAAAACACATCAAACACAGTCTTGCGGAAGCTCGAAAGATTGGGATTTTAGTGTTTTTCATGGCTCTCGGTTTTTCTTAGTCCTATGGCGACAAAAACGGAAATTTCAGGTCACTATGGTTTGTCGATTATGTCTCCCGTTCTATCGGTCGTATTGCAAAAACTCGGTCAATTTCGTGTTAAGCGTGAAGAAACACATCGAATAGATCCTTGCGGGAGATCGAAAGATTGGTGATTCAGTGTTTTTCATGTATCTCGGTTTCTCTGGGTCCTATGGCGAAAAAAAATGAAAATTTCGGATCACTATGGTTTTTCGATCATATCTCCCGTTCTATTGGTCGTATCGCTGAAACTCGGCCGGTTCCGTGTTCAGCGTAAAAAAACACGTCGAATAGATCCTTGCGGGAGATCGAAAGATTGGTAATTCAGTGTTTTTCATGCATCTCGGTTTCTCCGGGTCCTATGGCGAAAAAAAATGAAAATTTCGGATCACTATGGGTTTCCGATCATATCTCCCGTTCTATCGGTCGTATCGCTGAAACTCGGTCGGTTTCATGTTCAGCGTGAGGAAACACATCGGATAGAGCCTTGCGGGAGCTCGAAAGAATGGTGATTCAGTGTTTTTCATGTATCTCGGTTTCTCCGGGTCCTATGACGAAAAAAAATGAAAATTTCGGATCACAATGGTTTTTTGATCATATCTCCCGTTCTATTGGTCGTATTGCTAAAACTCGGTCAGTTTCGTGTTCAGCGTGAAAAAACGCATTAAATAGAGTCTTGCGGGAGCTCGAAAGATTGGGATTTTAGTGTTTTTCATGGCTCTCGGTTTTTCTTAGTCCTATGGCGAAAAAAAACGGAAATTTCGGGTCACTATGGTTTTTCGATTATATCTCCCGTTCTATCGGTCGTATTGCAAAAACTCGGTCAATTTCGTGTTAAGCGTGAAAAAACACACGGAATAGATCCTTGCGGGAGATCGAAAGATTGGTAATTCAGTGTTTTTCATGTATCTCGGTTTCTCCGGGTCCTATGGCGAAAAAAAATGAAAATTTCGGGTCACTATGGTTTTTCGATCATATCTCCCGTTTTATCAGTCGTATCGCTAAAACTCGGTCGGTTTCCTCTTCAGCGTGAAAAATCACATCGACCAGAGCATTGCGGGAGCTCTAAAGATTGGTAATGCAGTGTTTCTCATGTACCTCGGTTTTTCTCGGTCCTATGTCGGAGAAAAACAGAAATTTTGGATTACAATGGTTTTCCGATCATATCTCCCGTTCTATCGGTCGTATTGCTAAGACTCGGCCGGTTTCGTGTTCAGCGTGAAAAAACACATCGAATAGATCCTTGCGGGAGATCAAAAGATTGGTAATTCAGTGTTTTTCATGTATCTCGGTTTCTCCGGGTCCTATGGCGAAAACAAAATGAAAATTTGGAATCACTATGGTTTTTCGATCACATCTCCCGTTCTATCGGTCGTATCGCCAAAACTTGGTCAGTTTCGTGTTCAGCGTGAAAAAACACATCAAACACAGTCTTGCGGAAGCTCGAAAGATTGGGATTTTAGTGTTTTTCATGGCTCTCGGTTTTTCTTAGTCCTATGGCGACAAAAACGGAAATTTCAGGTCACTATGGTTTGTCGATTATGTCTCCCGTTCTATCGGTCGTATTGCAAAAACTCGGTCAATTTCGTGTTAAGCGTGAAGAAACACATCGAATAGATCCTTGCGGGAGATCGAAAGATTGGTGATTCAGTGTTTTTCATGTATCTCGGTTTCTCTGGGTCCTATGGCGAAAAAAAATGAAAATTTCGGATCACTATGGTTTTTCGATCATATCTCCCGTTCTATTGGTCGTATCGCTGAAACTCGGCCGGTTCCGTGTTCAGCGTAAAAAAACACGTCGAATAGATCCTTGCGGGAGATCGAAAGATTGGTAATTCAGTGTTTTTCATGCATCTCGGTTTCTCCGGGTCCTATGGCGAAAAAAAATGAAAATTTCGGATCACTATGGGTTTCCGATCATATCTCCCGTTCTATCGGTCGTATCGCTGAAACTCGGTCGGTTTCATGTTCAGCGTGAGGAAACACATCGGATAGAGCCTTGCGGGAGCTCGAAAGAATGGTGATTCAGTGTTTTTCATGTATCTCGGTTTCTCCGGGTCCTATGACGAAAAAAAATGAAAATTTCGGATCACAATGGTTTTTTGATCATATCTCCCGTTCTATTGGTCGTATTGCTAAAACTCGGTCAGTTTCGTGTTCAGCGTGAAAAAACGCATTAAATAGAGTCTTGCGGGAGCTCGAAAGATTGGGATTTTAGTGTTTTTCATGGCTCTCGGTTTTTCTTAGTCCTATGGCGAAAAAAAACGGAAATTTCGGGTCACTATGGTTTTTCGATTATATCTCCCGTTCTATCGGTCGTATTGCAAAAACTCGGTCAATTTCGTGTTAAGCGTGAAGAAACACATCGAATAGATCCTTGCGGGAGATCGAAAGATTGGTGATTCAGTGTTTTTCATGTATCTCGGTTTCTCTGGGTCCTATGGCGAAAAAAAATGAAAATTTCGGATCACTATGGTTTTTCGATCATATCTCCCGTTCTATTGGTCGTATCGCTGAAACTCGGCCGGTTCCGTGTTCAGCGTAAAAAAACACGTCGAATAGATCCTTGCGGGAGATCGAAAGATTGGTAATTCAGTGTTTTTCATGCATCTCGGTTTCTCCGGGTCCTATGGCGAAAAAAAATGAAAATTTCGGATCACTATGGGTTTCCGATCATATCTCCCGTTCTATCGGTCGTATCGCTAAAACTCGGTCGGTTTCATGTTCAGCGTGAGGAAACACATTGGATAGAGCCTTGCGGGAGCTCGAAAGAATGGTGATTCAGTGTTTTTCATGTATCTCGGTTTCTCCGGGTCCTATGACGAAAAAAAATGAAAATTTCGGATCACAATGGTTTTTTGATCATATCTCCCGTTCTATTGGTCGTATTGCTAAAACTCGGTCAGTTTCGTGTTCAGCGTGAAAAAACACATAAAATAGAGTCTTGCGGGAGCTCGAAAGATTGGGATTTCAGTGTTTTTCATGGCTCTCGGTTTTTCTTAGTCCTATGGCGAAAAAAAACGGAAATTTCGGGTCACTATGAGTTTTCGATTATATCTCCCGTTCTATCGGTCGTATTGCAAAAACTCGGTCAATTTCGTGTTCAGCGTGAAAAAACGCATCGAATAGAGTATTGCGGGAGCTCGAAATATTGGTAATTCAGTGTTTTTCATGTATCTCGGTTTCTCCGGGTCCTATGGCGAAAAAAAATGAAAATTTCGGATCACTATGGTTTTTCGATCATATCTCCCGTTCTATTGGTCGTATTGCTAAAACTCGGCCGGTTCCGTGTTCAGCGTGAAAAAACACATCGAATAGATCCTTGCGGGAGATCGAAAGATTGGTAATTCAGTGTTTTTCATGCATCTCGGTTTCTCCGGGTCCTATGGCGAAAAAAAATTAAAATTTCGGATCACTATGGGTTTCCGATCATATCTCCCGTTCTATCGGTCGTATCGCTAAAACTCGGTCGGTTTCATGTTCAGCGTGAGGAAACACATCGGATAGAGCCTTGCGGGAGCTCGAAAGATTGGTGATTCAGTGTTTTTCATGTATCTCGGTTTCTCCGGGTCCTATGACGAAAAAAAATGAAAATTTCTTATCACAATGGTTTTTTGATCATATCTCCCGTTCTATCGGTCGTATAGCTAAAACTAGGTCAATTTCGTGTTCAGCGTGAAAAAACACATCGAATAGAGCCTTGCGGGAGCTCGAAATATTGGTAATTCAGTGTTTTTCATGTATCTCGGTTTCTCCGGGTCCTATGGCGAAAAAAAATGAAAATTTCGGATCACTATGGTTTTTCGATCATATCTCCCGTTCTATTGGTCGTATTGCTAAAACTCGGCCGGTTCCGTGTTCAGCGTGAAAAAACACATCGAATAGATCCTTGCGGGAGCTCAAAAGATTGGTGATTCAGTGTTTTTCATGTATCTCGGTTTCTCCGGGTCCTATGACGAAAAAAAATGAAAATTTCGGATCACAATGGTTTTTTGATCATATCTCCCGTTCTATCGGCCGTATAGCTAAAACTAGGTCAGTTTCGTGTTCAGCGTGAAAAAACACATTAAATAGAGTCTTGCGGGAGCTCGAAAGATTGGGATTTTAGTGTTTTTCATGGCTCTCGGTTTTTCTTACTCCTATGGCGAAAAAAACGGAAATTTCGGGTCACTATGGTGTTTCAATCATATCTCCCGTTCTATCGGTCGTATTGCAAAAACTCGGTCAATTTCGTGTTAAGCGTGAAAAAACACACGGAATAGATCCTTGCGGGAGATCGAAAGATTGGTAATTCAGTGTTTTTCATGTATCTCGGTTTCTCCGGGTCCTATGGCGAAAAAAAATGAAAATTTCGGGTCACTATGGTTTTTCGATCATATCTCCCGTTTTATCAGTCGTATCGCTAAAACTCGGTCGGTTTCCTCTTCAGCGTGAAAAATCACATCGACCAGAGCATTGCGGGAGCTCTAAAGATTGGTAATGCAGTGTTTCTCATGTACCTCGGTTTTTCTCGGTCCTATGTCGGAGAAAAACAGAAATTTTGGATTACAATGGTTTTCCGATCATATCTCCCGTTCTATCGGTCGTATCGCTAAGACTCGGCCGGTTTCGTGTTCAGCGTGAAAAAACACATCGAATAGATCCTTGCGGGAGATCAAAAGATTGGTAATTCAGTGTTTTTCATGTATCTCGGTTTCTCCGGGTCCTATGGCGAAAACAAAATGAAAATTTGTAATCACTATGGTTTTTCGATCACATCTCCCGTTCTATCGGTCGTATCGCCAAAACTTGGTCAGTTTTGTGTTCAGCGTGAAAAAACACATTGAACACAGTCTTGCGGGAGCTCGAAAGATTGGGATTTTAGTGTTTTTCATGGCTCTCGGTTTTTCTTAGTCCTATGGCGACAAAAACGGAAATTTCAGGTCACTATGGTTTGTCGATTATGTCTCCCGTTCTATCGGTCGTATTGCAAAAACTCGGTCAATTTTGTGTTGAGCGTGAAAAAATACACGGAATAGATCCTTGCGGGAGATCGAAAGATTGGTAATTCAGTGTTTTTCATGTATCTCGGTTTCTCCGGGTCCTATGGCGAAAAAAAATGAAAATTTCGGGTCACTATGGTTTTTCGATCATATCTCCCGTTTTATCTGTCGTATCGCTAAAACTCGGTCGGTTTCCTCTTCAGCGTGAAAAATCACATCGAACAGAGCATTGCGGGAGCTCTAAAGATTGGTAATGCAGTGTTTCTCATGTACCTCGGTTTTTCTCGGTCCTATATCGGAGAAAAACAGAAATTTTGGATTACTATGGTTTTCCGATCATATCTCCCGTTCTATCGGTCGTATCGCTAAAACTCGGCCGGTTTCGTGTTCAGCGTGAAAAAACACATCGAATAGATCCTTGCGGGAGATCAAAAGATTGGTAATTCAGTGTTTTTCATGTATCTCGGTTTCTCCGGGTCCTATGGCGAAAACAAAATGAAAATTTGTAATCACTATGGTTTTTCGATCACATCTCCCGTTCTATCGGTCGTATCGCCAAAACTTAGTCAGTTTTGTGTTCAGCGTGAAAAAACACATTAAACACAGTCTTGCGGGAGCTCGAAAGATTGGGATTTTAGTGTTTTTCATGGCTCTCGGTTTTTCTTAGTCCTATGGCGACAAAAACGGAAATTTCAGGTCACTATGGTTTGTCGATTATGTCTCCCGTTCTATCGGTCGTATTGCAAAAACTCGGTCAATTTCGTGTTAAGCGTGAAAAAACACATCGAATAGATCCTTCCGGGAGATCGAAAGATTGGTAATTCAGTGTTTTTCATGCATCTCGGTTTCTCCGGGTCCTATGGCGAAAAAAAATGAAAATTTCGGATCACTATGGGTTTCCGATCATATCTCCCGTTCTATCGGTCGTATCGCTAAAACTCGGTCGGTTTCATGTTCAGCGTGAGGTAACACATCGGATAGAGCCTTGCGGGAGCTCGAAAGATTGGTGATTCAGTGTTTTTCATGTATCTCGGTTTCTCCGGGTCCTATGACGAAAAAAAATGAAAATTTCTTATCACAATGGTTTTTTGATCATATCTCCCGTTCTATCGGTCGTATAGCTAAAACCAGGTCAGTTTCGTGTTCAGCGTGAAAAAACACGATAAATAGAGTCTTGCGGGAGCTCGAAAGATTCGGATTTTAGTGTTTTTCATGGCTCTCGGTTTTTCTTAGTCCTATGGCGACAAAAACGGAAATTTCAGGTCACTATGGTTTGTCGATTATGTCTCCCGTTCTATCGGTCGTATTGCAAAAACTCGGTCAATTTCGTGTTAAGCGTGAAAAAACACATCGAATAGATCCTTCCGGGAGATCGAAAGATTGGTGATTCAGTGTTTTTCATGTATCTCGGTTTCTCCGGGTCCTATGACGAAAAAAAATGGAAATTTCGGATCACAATGGTTTTTTGATCATATCTCCCGTTCTATCGGTCGTATAGCTAAAACTAGGTCAGTTTCGTGTTCAGCGTGAAAAAACATGATAAATAGAGTCTTGCGGGAGCTCGAAAGATTGGGATTTTAGTGTTTTTCATGGCTCTCGGTTTTTCTTAGTCCTATGGCGAAAAAAAACGGAAATTTCGGGTCACTATGGTTTTTCGATTATATCTCCCGTTCTATCGGTCGTATTGCAGAAACTCGGTCAATTTCGTGTTCAGCGTGAAAAAACACATCGAATAGAGCCTTGCGGGAGCTCGAAATATTGGTAATTCAGTGTTTTTCATGTATCTCGGTTTCTCCGGGTCCTATGGCGAAAAAAAATGAAAATTTCGGATCACTATGGTTTTTCGATCATATCTCCCGTTCTATTGGTCGTATTGCTAAAACTCGGCCGGTTCCGTGTTCAGCGTGAAAAAACACATCGAATAGATCCTTGCGGGAGCTCAAAAGATTGGTGATTCAGTGTTTTTCATGTATCTCGGTTTCTCCGGGTCCTATGACGAAAAAAAATGAAAATTTCGGATCACAATGGTTTTTTGATCATATCTCCCGTTCTATCGGCCGTATAGCTAAAACTAGGTCAGTTTCGTGTTCAGCGTGAAAAAACACATTAAATAGAGTCTTGCGGGAGCTCGAAAGATTGGGATTTTAGTGTTTTTCATGGCTCTCGGTTTTTCTTACTCCTATGGCGAAAAAAACGGAAATTTCGGGTCACTATGGTGTTTCAATCATATCTCCCGTTCTATCGGTCGTATTGCAAAAACTCGGTCAATTTCGTGTTAAGCGTGAAAAAACACACGGAATAGATCCTTGCGGGAGATCGAAAGATTGGTAATTCAGTGTTTTTCATGTATCTCGGTTTCTCCGGGTCCTATGGCGAAAAAAAATGAAAATTTCGGGTCACTATGGTTTTTCGATCATATCTCCCGTTTTATCAGTCGTATCGCTAAAACTCGGTCGGTTTCCTCTTCAGCGTGAAAAATCACATCGACCAGAGCATTGCGGGAGCTCTAAAGATTGGTAATGCAGTGTTTCTCATGTACCTCGGTTTTTCTCGGTCCTATGTCGGAGAAAAACAGAAATTTTGGATTACAATGGTTTTCCGATCATATCTCCCGTTCTATCGGTCGTATTGCTAAGACTCGGCCGGTTTCGTGTTCAGCGTGAAAAAACACATCGAATAGATCCTTGCGGGAGATCAAAAGATTGGTAATTCAGTGTTTTTCATGTATCTCGGTTTCTCCGGGTCCTATGGCGAAAACAAAATGAAAATTTGGAATCACTATGGTTTTTCGATCACATCTCCCGTTCTATCGGTCGTATCGCCAAAACTTGGTCAAATTCGTGTTCAGCGTGAAAAAACACATCAAACACAGTCTTGCGGAAGCTCGAAAGATTGGGATTTTAGTGTTTTTCATGGCTCTCGGTTTTTCTTAGTCCTATGGCGACAAAAACGGAAATTTCAGGTCACTATGGTTTGTCGATTATGTCTCCCGTTCTATCGGTCGTATTGCAAAAACTCGGTCAATTTCGTGTTAAGCGTGAAGAAACACATCGAATAGATCCTTGCGGGAGATCGAAAGATTGGTGATTCAGTGTTTTTCATGTATCTCGGTTTCTCTGGGTCCTATGGCGAAAAAAAATGAAAATTTCGGATCACTATGGTTTTTCGATCATATCTCCCGTTCTATTGGTCGTATCGCTGAAACTCGGCCGGTTCCGTGTTCAGCGTAAAAAAACACGTCGAATAGATCCTTGCGGGAGATCGAAAGATTGGTAATTCAGTGTTTTTCATGCATCTCGGTTTCTCCGGGTCCTATGGCGAAAAAAAATGAAAATTTCGGATCACTATGGGTTTCCGATCATATCTCCCGTTCTATCGGTCGTATCGCTAAAACTCGGTCGGTTTCATGTTCAGCGTGAGGAAACACATCGGATAGAGCCTTGCGGGAGCTCGAAAGAATGGTGATTCAGTGTTTTTCATGTATCTCGGTTTCTCCGGGTCCTATGACGAAAAAAAATGAAAATTTCGGATCACAATGGTTTTTTGATCATATCTCCCGTTCTATTGGTCGTATTGCTAAAACTCGGTCAGTTTCGTGTTCAGCGTGAAAAAACGCATTAAATAGAGTCTTGCGGGAGCTCGAAAGATTGGGATTTTAGTGTTTTTCATGGCTCTCGGTTTTTCTTAGTCCTATGGCGAAAAAAAACGGAAATTACGGGTCACTATGGTTTTTCGATTATATCTCCCGTTCTATCGGTCGTATTGCAAAAACTCGGTCAATTTCGTGTTAAGCGTGAAGAAACACATCGAATAGATCCTTGCGGGAGATCGAAAGATTGGTGATTCAGTGTTTTTCATGTATCTCGGTTTCTCTGGGTCCTATGGCGAAAAAAAATGAAAATTTCGGATCACTATGGTTTTTCGATCATATCTCCCGTTCTATTGGTCGTATCGCTGAAACTCGGCCGGTTCCGTGTTCAGCGTAAAAAAACACGTCGAATAGATCCTTGCGGGAGATCGAAAGATTGGTAATTCAGTGTTTTTCATGCATCTCGGTTTCTCCGGGTCCTATGGCGAAAAAAAATGAAAATTTCGGATCACTATGGGTTTCCGATCATATCTCCCGTTCTATCGGTCGTATCGCTAAAACTCGGTCGGTTTCATGTTCAGCGTGAGGAAACACATTGGATAGAGCCTTGCGGGAGCTCGAAAGAATGGTGATTCAGTGTTTTTCATGTATCTCGGTTTCTCCGGGTCCTATGACGAAAAAAAATGAAAATTTCGGATCACAATGGTTTTTTGATCATATCTCCCGTTCTATTGGTCGTATTGCTAAAACTCGGTCAGTTTCGTGTTCAGCGTGAAAAAACACATAAAATAGAGTCTTGCGGGAGCTCGAAAGATTGGGATTTCAGTGTTTTTCATGGCTCTCGGTTTTTCTTAGTCCTATGGCGAAAAAAAACGGAAATTTCGGGTCACTATGAGTTTTCGATTATATCTCCCGTTCTATCGGTCGTATTGCAAAAACTCGGTCAATTTCGTGTTCAGCGTGAAAAAACGCATCGAATAGAGCCTTGCGGGAGCTCGAAATATTGGTAATTCAGTGTTTTTCATGTATCTCGGTTTCTCCGGGTCCTATGGCGAAAAAAAATGAAAATTTCGGATCACTATGGTTTTTCGATCATATCTCCCGTTCTATTGGTCGTATTGCTAAAACTCGGCCGGTTCCGTGTTCAGCGTGAAAAAACACATCGAATAGATCCTTGCGGGAGCTCGAAAGATTGGTGATTCAGTGTTTTTTATGTATCTCGGTTTCTCCGGGTCCTATGACGAAAAAAAATGAAAATTTCGGATCACAATGGTTTTTTGATCATATTTCCCGTTCTATCGGTCGTATAGCTAAAACTAGGTCAGTTTTGTGTTCAGCGTGAAAAAACACATTAAATAGAGTCTTGCGGGAGCTCGAAAGATTGGGATTTTAGTGTTTTTCATGGCTCTCGGTTTTTCTTCGTCCTATGGCGAAAAAAAACGGAAATTTCAGGTCACTATGGTTTTTCGATTATATCTCCCGTTCTATCGGTCGTATTGCAAAAACTCGGTCAATTTCGTGTTCAGCGTGAAAAAACACATCGAATAGAGCCTTGCGGGAGCTCGACATATTGGTAATTCAGTGTTTTTCATGTATCTCGGTTTCTCCGGGTCCTATGGCGAAAAAAAATGAAAATTTCGGATCACTATGGTTTTTCGATCATATCTCCCGTTCTATTGGTCGTATTGCTAAAACTCGGCCGGTTCCGTGTTCAGCGTGAAAAAACACATCGAATAGATCCTTGCGGGAGATCGAAAGATTGGTAATTCAGTGTTTTTCATGCATCTCGGTTTCTCCGGGTCCTATGGCGAAAAAAAATTAAAATTTCGGATCACTATGGGTTTCCGATCATATCTCCCGTTCTATCGGTCGTATCGCTAAAACTCGGTCGGTTTCATGTTCAGCGTGAGGAAACACATCGGATAGAGCCTTGCGGGAGCTCGAAAGATTGGTGATTCAGTGTTTTTCATGTATCTCGGTTTCTCCGGGTCCTATGACGAAAAAAAATGAAAATTTCGGATCACAATGGTTTTTTGATCATATCTCCCGTTCTATCGGCCGTATAGCTAAAACTAGGTCAGTTTCGTGTTCAGCGTGAAAAAACACATTAAATAGAGTCTTGCGGGAGCTCGAAAGATTGGGATTTTAGTGTTTTTCATGGCTCTCGGTTTTTCTTAGTCCTATGGCGAAAAAAACGGAAATTTCGGGTCACTATGGTGTTTCGATCATATCTCCCGTTCTATCGGTCGTATTGCAAAAACTCGGTCAATTTCGTGTTCAGCGTGAAAAAACGCATCGAATAGAGCCTTGCGGGAGCTCGAAATATTGGTAATTCAGTGTTTTTCATGTATCTCGGTTTCTCCGGGTCCTATGGCGAAAAAAAATGAAAATTTCGGATCACTATGGTTTTTCGATCATATCTCCCGTTCTATTGGTCGTATTGCTAAAACTCGGCCGGTTCCGTGTTCAGCGTGAAAAAACACATCGAATAGATCCTTGCGGGAGCTCGAAAGATTGGTGATTCAGTGTTTTTCATGTATCTCGGTTTCTCCGGGTCCTATGACGAAAAAAAATGAAAATTTCGGGTCACTATGGTTTTTCGATTATATCTCCCGTTCTATCGGTCGTATTGTAAAAACTCGGTCAATTTCGTGTTCAGCGTGAAAAAACACATCGAATAGAGCCTTGCGGGAGCTCGAAATATTGGTAATTCAGTGTTTTTCATGTATCTCGGTTTCTCCGGGTCCTATGGCGAAAAAAAATGAAAATTTCGGATCACTATGGTTTTTCGATCGAATCTCCCGTTCTATTGGTCGTATTGCTAAAACTCGGCCGGTTCCGTGTTCAGCGTGAAAAAACACATCGAATAGATCCTTGCGGGAGATCGAAAGATTGGTGATTCAGTGTTTTTCATGTATCTCGGTTTCTCCGGGTCCTATGACGAAAAAAAATGAAAATTTCGGATCACAATGGTTTTTTGATCATATCTCCCGTTCTATCGGCCGTATAGCTAAAACTAGGTCAGTTTCGTGTTCAGCGTGAAAAAACACATTAAATAGAGTCTTGCGGGAGCTCGAAAGATTGGGATTTTAGTGTTTTTCATGGCTCTCGGTTTTTCTTAGTCCTATGGCGAAAAAAACGGAAATTTCGGGTCACTATGGTTTTTCGATCATATCTCCCGTTTTATCTGTCGTATCGCTAAAACTCGGTCGGTTTCCTCTTCAGCGTGAAAAATCACATCGACCAGAGCATTGCGGGAGCTCTAAAGATTGGTAATGCAGTGTTTCTCATGTACCTCGGTTTTTCTCGGTCCTATGTCGGAGAAAAACAGAAATTTTGGATTACTATGGTTTTCCGATCATATCTCCCGTTCTATCGGTCGTATCGCTAAAACTCGGTCAATTTCGTGTTCAGCGTGAAAAAACACATCGAATAGAGCCTTGCGGGAGCTCGAAATATTGGTAATTCAGTGTTTTTCATGTATCTCGGTTTCTCCGGGTCCTATGGCGAAAAAAAAATGAAAATTTCGGATCACTATGGTTTTTCGATCATATCTCCCGTTCTATTGGTCGTATTGCTGAAACTCGGCCGGTTCCGTGTTCAGCGTGAAAAAACACATCGAATAGATCCTTGCGGGAGCTCAAAAGATTGGTGATTCAGTGTTTTTCATGTATCTCGGTTTCTCCGGGTCCTATGACGAAAAAAAATGAAAATTTCGGATCACAATGGTTTTTTGATCATATCCCCCGTTCTATCGGTCGTATAGCTAAAACTAGGTCAATTTCGTGTTCAGCGTGAAAAAACACATCGAATAGAGCCTTGCGGGAGCTCGAAATATTGGTAATTCAGTGTTTTTCATGTATCTCGGTTTCTCCGGGTCCTATGGCGAAAAAAAATGAAAATTTCGGATCACTATGGTTTTTCGATCATATCTCCCGTTCTATTGGTCGTATTGCTAAAACTTGGCCGGTTCCGTGTTCAGCGTGAAAAAACACATCGAATAGATCCTTGCGGGAGATCGAAAGATTGGTAATTCAGTGTTTTTCATGTATCTCGGTTTCTCCGGGTCCTATGGCGAAAAAAAATGAAAATTTCGGATCACTATGGTTTTTCGATCATATCTCCCGTTCTATTGGTCGTATTGCTAAAACTCGGCCGGTTCCGTGTTCAGCGTGAAAAAACACATCGAATAGATCCTTGCGGGAGCTCAAAAGATTGGTGATTCAGTGTTTTTCATGTATCTCGGTTTCTCCGGGTCCTATGACGAAAAAAAATGAAAATTTCGGATCACAATGGTTTTTTGATAATATCTCCCGTTCTATCGGTCGTATAGCTAAAACTAGGTCAGTTTCGTGTTCAGCGTGAAAAAACACATTAAATAGAGTCTTGCGGGAGCTCGAAAGATTAGGATTTTAGTGTTTTTCATGGCTCTCGGTTTTTCTTAGTCCTATGGCGAAAAAAAACGGAAATTTCGGGTCACTATGGTTTTTCGATTATATCTCCCGTTCTATCGGTCGTTGTTCGGTAACTCAGGGGTAGTTTGCGTTCGGACCATTGTGATCTCGCTAACAGCCGCGTTCGACCAACTCGGGTCAACAGGGATGCCAAACTTCTTGTCGATCAGTTGGACGAGCGTGCGCATGTCAACCAGTCGGTCGCGGTCGTCCCACGAGAGACGATCGTCAGTAATACGCTGGGACTGGGCCCTAGACCCTTTCTCAAGACTCTGCGGAGTAACAATACGAGCAACTCTTCGGAGTATCAATACAACCGACTCTTCGGAGTATAAAAAAAGCAACTCTTCGGAGTATCATCATACAAACTCAGACCAAAACGCGCGAGATCGCAATGGCACGAGCCAAACGGGCCTTATACGCAACAATACATAATATTTAAATCATCGTGGGTTTTTATGCCGCAAGGCTTTTTCCACAAGAGCCAATAAACATACAAAATTATACGGCTCAAAAACGCGAGTTTTTCATTTCGTAAAAAAAACCTAAATCTCCATCCTTCATAAAAATATATATCCAAAACTACGAGGTAACTTCGCATTTGAAGGAGCTTCGACAATACAATTTGGTGTCAGAAGTGGGATTCAAACCCACACCCACAAAGGGGACTGTGAAAAAAGTGCATCTTAATAACAAAGGGACGACTCGACGACCAGCCGACCATCGCCTCCGGACTCGCCACCCCCAGTTCGCTGCCTGTGGGAAACAATCATCATCTACAAAAATATAAGTACACTGTTCATTTTCGAATATATTTTTCTTTCTTGTATCGCATGATTTTCTGGCAACATCTTTTTCTCCATGACTCAACGTTCGACATAGTCGAATACAGATTTCTGTTCAACGTACACTTTGTGCGAAGAACAAAGCATGCTTTTTCTATATTCTACAATCACGCGTATAAGAAACATACATAGGCTGCGTTTGACCTGAGGGTCTCGGTTTACGAGCGTTGAAGGGTACCCGCTATAGGGGGGGTCCTTGTTTATTTGACACGAGCCAGGCTCAGTCTCTTAATCTTTTGTCCGTGGACGCACGAGTGCAGGCGCGTCTACGAAAAACACGTGCAAGGCGTATAGCTGGCTCTTGGGATTTTTAGTTATTGCATGTGGCAAGGCGTAGAGTTGACTCTTAAGATTTTTAGTCGCGTTCGAATATTCAACGCATACACATCGTGTTTCTTTACTCGAAGTGTCGATACGTTTCTGTTTAAAATATCTGTGAAATATTTATCCGGTTCAAATTTGGTCGAAATGGCTAGCCGGGTAAAATTCATTCTCCAAAAACGCGGGACTTTGAGAGCGCAAATAACTAAACTCGAAAAAATTGCGGGCGACGCCGAGTTAGATCCCGCGAATATAAAAATGCGTTTAGATCGCGTAAAAGAGCAATTTCGTGCATACGAAGAATTGCACGACGAGTTGACGTTATTGGTCGAAGCGGAGAGTGACCAAACCGACGATTTCGACGAACTGCAAGATCGGTTTTACGCGGTCGCGACAAGGATCGAGGCAGACCAGGCATCGTCAACGCCGCACCCTTCAGGTGTGTTAAACGTAACCTCTCTGCCGATCGACGGCACGCGTCGACTTAAATTACCGGTCGCCGACCTCCCAAAGTTCGACGGTAACATTGAAAAGTGGTTATCATTTAAAAACACGTTTCTCACAATGATAGATTCTCGCGAGGATATAACAAAATTGCAAAAATTCTTATATTTGAAAAATTGCCTCGAGGGTGACGCGTTAAATAAAATTCTCATTTATAACGTGAGCGAAGAAAATTACGAAACGGCGTGGAAATTGCTCTTAGATTCGTATGATAAGGTCCGAATTCTAATCGTGAAACATCTCGACGCGATTCTCGAATTACCGGTGTTGACAAAAGCGACGCATAAAGGTTTGGCGCGACTCATCGACGACATGCGTCAACACGTGAATATGCTTGCGTCAATGAACGTGACACCGGACGAACATTTATTAGTCCGAATAATCGAACGCGCGCTGCCTAACAATATTCGGGTTAAATGGGAAGAAACGCTCAATCTCGACACTTCGCCGACACTCGAGCAAATTTACAAATTTGTCTCCGAGACCGCGTTTCGTTTGTGCACGCTCGATCAAGATGCATCGCGTTCGCGACAAGAAAACAATGGGAAACGACCATTCTCGAATCATAAAGATCAAGGCGGATTCAAATCACGACGGGGAGAAAACGGCGTGCGTACATTCGCGACCGGCGCGTACCTGAAGTGCGTGGTGTGCAAGAGGGAGAGTCATCCCGTGTATTTCTGTCAAGAATTTAAAAAAATGACGATCCAACAGCGGTGGAATTTTGTTAAAAATTCATCCCTGTGTAAGAATTGTCTTCGCTCGCACCGCGGCATATGCTCTGCGATGCCTTGCAAAATCTGCTCAAGATATCATCACACTCTTTTGCACGGCGAGTCTCCTGCTGCATCCACCAACGCGACTCAGGGAGCGGAAAAATCGAGCGCTGCAACCGATTCGATAACAAAGGTAAATTCACCATGTCACGAAATACTTGCACACAATTTTACATCGCGAGCTTTGCAGTCGCAATTAATGCTGAGCGCTCAAATACGCGTCAGGGATTCGCGTGGTCAATTCGTAAAATGTCATGCTCTATTAGATACGTGTGCAACGGCACATTTCATCACGGAGGATTTCGTGAGAAAACTGAAATTACCGATACGCGCATGCTCCATCTCGGTGGGAATGATTGACGACGCGAATACAATTTCTAAGGGCACGGCCGAGTGCACATTTTATTCGATACATAATAACTTCAATAAAACTTTAACGTTTCTGATCATCCCGAAAATCGCTGATAATATACCAAACGAAATTTTTCCTCGCGAATCAATTGATATACCGCGGAATGTAAAATTGGCCGATCCGCAATTTCATTTGCCTAAAAAAATCGACGTCCTTATCGGGTCAGGGACGACATTATCATTATTATCGATCGGACAATGTGATCTATCTCGCGACGGGTGCGATCTCTTCTTACAAAAAACTCAGCTCGGTTGGGTCGTTGCCGGCGGGAAAACGAACACCGCGGTCGGACAACGAGTATCGTGTCAATTAATTGAACTAAAAAATCAAATCGAGAAATTCTGGTTGCTCGACGATGCAAGCGCGAGTCAAATAAAATTGTCAGAAAATACGGATTGCGAAACTCATTTCAATCAAAACGTTAGCCGCGATTCGTCGGGACGATACATCGTTCGTCTGCCGTTTCGCAGCACCGATCGAGACCTCGGTGATTCGCGATCAATAGCCTTACGACGATTCGCTGGCTTGCAAAAAAGACTCAACGCGGATCCGATCCTCAGACTAGAATATCATCGCGTTATGAACGAATACATCGAGTTAGGCCACATGTCGATCGTTGTCGACGAATCGGAACCCGGGTATTATCTTCCACATCACGCCGTTATAAAATCGACGAGCGCTACAACAAAAACTCGAGTTGTCTTCGATGCGTCCGCTAAGACAAGCAAGGGAATATCGCTCAACGATGCGTTGATGGTCGGCCCGACTATTCAATTAAAATTGTTCGAACATCTTTTACGGTTTCGCGGCCATAAATACGTAATCACCGCGGATATCGCGAAAATGTATCGACAAGTTTGGATCCATCCCAGCGACCGTCGTTATCAACGAATTTTCTGGATACAAAATGATAGGGTACGCGTATTCGAATTAAACACGGTAACGTTCGGCGTTTCGTCCGCTCCGTTTCTCGCGAGACGAACCATACAGAGACTCGCGAATGATGAGGGCGCGGATTTTCCAAAAGGGGCCGAGGCTTTGACACGTGATTTATACGTCGACGATTTATTATCGGGAGCAGACACTTTTGATGAAATCGTACAAATCCGAGACGAAGTCATCGAAATACTGAAACGCGGCGGATTCGAGATCCGACAATGGGCGTCAAATCACCCGCGAGCTCTGAATAATTTGAACGAAAAAACTGCAAATATCGAATTTCTTACAGACGAAAATCCTGTGCACAAGACACTCGGGGTCTCGTGGAACGCGAAAAATGACGAATTATTATACACGGTAAAACGGATCGAGCCCTCCGAAAGAGTTACGAAACGATATATTTTATCAGAAATCGCTAAAATTTTCGACCCCCTCGGTCTACTCGGTCCGGTCATTCTCGTTTCAAAAGTGCTTATGCAGCACTGCTGGAAGGCAAAAACTACCTGGGACGAATCTGTGCCCAGCGCGTTAGATTCGGCGTGGCGATCATTCGCGGAGCAATTGTCATTAATCGACAATCGAAAGATTGATCGATATGTTTCGATAAATAACCCAATCGATATTCAAATTCACGGATTTTGCGACGCGAGTAAGGCAGGTTACGGGGCTTGTATATACGTGCGGTCTTGCAACGAAAAGGGCGAAATTCGCGTGAAACTTTTATGTTCAAAGGGGCGTGTCGCTCCACTAAAAGAGCAAACGATCCCTCGACTCGAACTCTGCGGCGCATTAATACTCGCTCGTCTGTATCACGAAGTCCGTAAGGTAATAACTTTTCGCGTTTGCAAGACAATTTTCTGGTCAGACTCGACAATAGTTTTACAATGGCTAAATAAACATCCGAGCGTTTCAAAAGTATTTGAAGCAAATCGCGTTGCAGAGATACAAGAGGTCAGTAAAAATGCAGAGTGGCGACACATTCGAACCGATCAAAACCCGGCGGACGCGTTATCGAGAGGTCAGCTCCCTCGAGAATTTTTAAATAACGATTCGTGGTTTCGGGGCCCTGCGTGGCTGGCCCAGCCCGAATCCGTCTGGCCGCAAGTGACCGTGACGCCTCAAGACGATTTACCGGGAATCAAAAAACTCTTTTGCATGGTCTCGCAATCGCAACCGGAAGAAATTTTCGAAAAATTCTCGTCGTACACACGATTGATTCGCGTTGTCGCGTATTGCCTACGTTTCTTGCGCGATAATAAAGTCAAAGGCGCTTTGACGATCAAGGAAATTAACGAGGCCGAGTACCGCGTTATTCGATTAATACAACAGGCGTACTTTCAAGACGAGATCGATCGTCTTTTATCCGAAAAAAAGGTGAAATGCGCGAAACTCGGATCTCTGAATCCGCTGGTCGACGAAAGAGGCCTGATTCGCGTCGGGGGTCGCATAAATAAGGCTGATATCTCGCTAGATCAAAGGAATCCAATGCTTCTTCCATCGCGACATTACGTAACCGATCTTTTAATTCGACATATGCATGAAAAATTTTATCATACCGGGATTCAATCGACATTATATAATATCCGGCAAAGATTCTGGATATTGGACGGTAGAAATCAAATCCGTAAAATCGTTCAACGTTGCATGAGATGCATCCGGTTTCGAGCCGTACCAGGGGCGTATAAAATGGCTGACTTGCCTAAATCAAGAGTAGATAACGCGCCGGCGTTTTATCACACGGGAGTCGATTATTTCGGTCCTATACTCATCAAAGAGAAAAAACATCGGAATCGCGGTAGCATCAAGGCATACGGCTGCGTATTCATCTGCATGTCAACTAAGGCTATTCATCTCGAGATCGCGAGCGATCTATCAACAGACGCGTTTCTAGCAGCTTTACGACGATTCATAAGTCGTCGGGGTATTCCGGGCCACATCTATTCTGATAACGGGACAAATTTTGTCGGCGCGAATAGTCAGCTTCGCGAATTTTACGCATTGAGAGAATCCGAAGAATTTCGTTCGCAGCTTTACGAATTTACTTCAACTAGAAAAATCGAATGGCATTTCAATCCACCCCTCTCACCTCATTTCGGAGGGATCTGGGAGGCGGCTGTAAAATCGTGCAAACACCACCTCAAGCGCGTCATGCGCGATCTTTTATTCACGTACGAGGAATTAACCACTTTGGCAATCGAGATCGAAGCCATTCTCAACTCGCGCCCATTGTGCCCTATTTCTACCGATCCAAACGATCCAATCGCTCTAACACCTGCACACTTTCTTGTTGGTCGACCTCTCACTATGCTGCCGGAAAATAATTTTTCACCTGTTCCAGACAACCGATTGTCGTCGTGGCAATTAATAACTAAGACCCGGCAAGAATTCTGGCGCAGATGGCAACTCGAATATCTGAGCGAGTTGCAAAAACGACAAAAATGGATAAATCCAATCGACAACATCAAGCAGGACACAGTGGTCCTATTAATCGACAAACATCAACCATGTATGCAGTGGCGACTGGGTCGAGTGGTCGAGTTACATCCTGGAGGCGATGGCGTGGTCAGAGTCGTCACCGTCAAAACAACACACGGATTATACAAACGCAACATGAAATCGATTTGCCCCTTGCCCATTAACGTTTGAATTTATTGTCAACTATCAAGCGATATACGATCACTTGATTAATTTCTCATTTCTAATTTTTTAATTTCTCATATAATTTCTCAATTATCAGTTCTCAATCTCTACTCGTATAAAATTCAATTTAGTTTAAAAAATTAAAAATGTAAGTTGAACAATATTTCTCTGTATAACTTTTCAATTATGTATATCAATAAGTTTATGATTGTTATAATGATCAATTGTAATGATATGTATTACTATTTTGAATAATTTTGCTCGTTACCACTCCCAACGGGGGGGAGGATGTTCGGTAACTCAAGGGTAGTTTGCGTTCGGACCATTGTGATCTCGCTAACAGCCGCGTTCGACCAACTCGGGTTAACAGGGATGCCAAACTTCTTGTCGATCAGTTGGACGAGCGTGCGCATGTCAACCAGTCGGTCGCGGTCGTCCCACGAGAGACGATCGTCAGTAATACGCTGGGACTGGGCCCTAGACCCTTTCTCAAGACTCTGCGGAGTAACAATACGAGCAACTCTTCGGAGTATCAATACAACCGACTCTTCGGAGTATAAAAAAAGCAACTCTTCGGAGTATCAATACATACAACTCTTCGGAGTATCAATAAAAAGCAACTCTTCGGAGTATCAACACAAACGACTCTTCGGAGTATAAAAAAGCAGCTCTTCGGAGTATCATCATACAGCTCTTCGGAGTATCATCATACAGCTCTTCGGAGTATCATCAAACGAATCTTCGGAGTATAAAAAATCGAACATACAGCTCTTCGGAGTATCATCATACAAACTCAGACCAAAACGCGCGAGATCGCAATGGCACGAGCCAAACGGGCCTTATACGCAACAATACATAATATTTAAATCATCGTGGGTTTTTATGCCGCAAGGCTTTTCCCACAAGAGCCAATAAACATACAAAATTATACGGCTCAAAAACGCGAGTTTTTCATTTCGTAAAAAAAACCTAAATCTCCATCCTTCATAAAAATATATATCCAAAACTACGAGGTAACTTCGCATTTGGAGGAGCTTCGACAATACAGTCGTATTGCAAAAACTCGGTCAATTTCGTGTTCAGCGTGAAAAAACACATCGAATGGAGCCTTGCGGGAGCTCGAAATATTGGTAATTCAGTGTTTTTCATGTATCTCGGTTTCTCCGGGTCCTATGGCGAAAAAAAATGAAAATTTCGGATCACTATGGTTTTTTGATAATATCTCCCGTTCTATCGGTCGTATAGCTAAAACTAGGTCAGTTTCGTGTTCAGCGTGAAAAAACACATTAAATAGAGTCTTGCGGGAGCTCGAAAGATTAGGATTTTAGTGTTTTTCATGGCTCTCGGTTTTTCTTAGTCCTATGGCGAAAAAAAACGGAAATTTCGGGTCACTATGGTTTTTCGATTATATCTCCCGTTCTATCAGTCGTATTGCAAAAACTCGGTCAATTTCGTCTTCAGCGTGAAAAAACACATCGAATAGAGCCTTGCGGGAGATCGAAAGATTGGTAATTCAGTGTTTTTCATGTATCTCGGTTTCTCCGGGTCCTATGGCGAAAAAAAATGAAAATTTCGGGTCACTATGGTTTTTCGATCATATCTCCCGTTTTATCTGTCGTATCGCTAAAACTCGGTCGGTTTCCTCTTCAGCGTGAAAAATCACATCGACCAGAGCATTGCGGGAGCTCTAAAGATTGGTAATGCAGTGTTTCTCATGTACCTCGGTTTTTCTCGGTCCTATGTCGGAGAAAAACAGAAATTTTGGATTACTATGGTTTTCCGATCATATCTCCCGTTCTATCGGTCGTATCGCTAAAACTCGGTCAATTTCGTGTTCAGCGTGAAAAAACACATCGAATAGAGCCTTGCGGGAGCTCGAAATATTGGTAATTCAGTGTTTTTCATGTATCTCGGTTTCTCCGGGTCCTATGGCGAAAAAAAATGAAAATTTCGGATCACTATGGTTTTTCGATCATATCTCCCGTTCTATTGGTCGTATTGCTGAAACTCGGCCGGTTCCGTGTTCAGCGTGAAAAAACACATCGAATAGATCCTTGCGGGAGCTCAAAAGATTGGTGATTCAGTGTTTTTCATGTATCTCGGTTTCTCCGGGTCCTATGACGAAAAAAAATGAAAATTTCGGATCACAATGGTTTTTTGATCATATCTCCCGTTCTATCGGTCGTGTAGCTAAAACTAGGTCAGTTTCGTGTTCAGCGTGAAAAAACAAATTAAATAGAGTCTTGCGGGAGCCCGAAAGATTAGGATTTTAGTGTTTTTCATGGCTCTCGGTTTTTCTTAGTCCTATGGCGAAAAAAAACGGAAATTTCGGGTCACTATGGTTTTTCGATTATATCTCCCGTTCTATCGGTCGTATTGCAAAAACTCGGTCAATTTCGTGTTCAGCGTGAAAAAACACATCGAATAGAGCCTTGCGGGAGCTCGAAATATTGGTAATTCAGTGTTTTTCATGTATCTCGGTTTCTCCGGGTCCTATGGCGAAAAAAAATGAAAACTTCGGATCACTATGGTTTTTCGATCATATCTCCCGTTCTATTGGTCGTATTGCTAAAACTCGGCCGGTTCCGTGTTCAGCGTGAAAAAACACATCGAATAGATCCTTGCGGGATATCGAAAGATTGGTAATTCAGTGTTTTTCATGCATCTCGGTTTCTCCGGGTCCTATGGCGAAAAAAAATGAAAATTTCGGATCACTATGGGTTTCCGATCATATCTCCCGTTCTATCGGTCGTATCGCTAAAACTCGGTCGGTTTCATGTTCAGCGTGAGGAAACACATCGGATAGAGCCTTGCGGAAGCTCGAAAGATTGGTGATTCAGTGTTTTTCATGTATCTCGGTTTCTCCGGGTCCTATGACGAAAAAAAATGAAAATTTCGGATCACAATGGTTTTTTGATCATATCTCCCGTTCTATCGGTCGTATAGCTAAAACTAGGTCAGTTTCGTGTTCAGCGTGAAAAAACACATGAAATAGAGTCTTGCATGAGCTCGAAAGATTGGGATTTTAGTGTTTTTCATGGCTCTCGGTTTTTCTTAGTCCTATGGCGAAAAAAACGGAAATTTCGGGTCACTATGGTGTTTCGATCATATCTCCCGTTCTATCGGTCGTATTGCAAAAACTCGGTCAATTTCGTGTTAAGCGTGAAAAAACACACGGAATAGATCCTTGCGGGAGATCGAAAGATTGGTAATTCAGTGTTTTTCATGTATCTCGGTTTCTCCGGGTCCTATGGCGAAAAAAAATGAAAATTTCGGGTCACTATGGTTTTTCGATCATATCTCCCGTTTTATCTGTCGTATCGCTAAAACTCGGTCGGTTGCCTCTTCAGCGTGAAAAATCACATCGACCAGAGCATTGCGGGAGCTCTAAAGATTGGTAATGCAGTGTTTCTCATGTACCTCGGTTTTTCTCGGTCCTATATCGGAGAAAAACAGAAATTTTGGATTACTATGGTTATCCGATCATATCTCCCGTTCTATCGGTCGTATCGCTAAAACTCGGCCGGTTTCGTGTTCAGCGTGAAAAAACACATCGAATAGATCCTTGCGGGAGATCAAAAGATTGGTAATTCAGTGTTTTTCATGTATCTCGGTTTCTCCGGGTCCTATGGCGAAAACAAAATGAAAATTTGTAATCACTATGGTTTTTCGATCACATCTCCCGTTCTATCGATCGTATCGCCAAAACTTGGTCAGTTTTGTGTTCAGCGTGAAAAAACACATTAAACACAGTCTTGCGGGAGCTCGAAAGATTGGGATTTTAGTGTTTTTCATGGCTCTCGGTTTTTCTTAGTCCTATGGCGACAAAAACGGAAATTTCAGGTCACTATGGTTTGTCGATTATGTCTCCCGTTCTATCGGTCGTATTGCAAAAACTCGGTCAATTTCGTGTTAAGCGTGAAAAAACACATCGAATAGATCCTTCCGGGAGATCGAAAGATTGGTAATTCAGTGTTTTTCATGCATCTCGGTTTCTCCGGGTCCTATGGCGAAAAAAAATGAAAATTTCGGATCACTATGGGTTTCCGATCATATCTCCCGTTCTATCGGTCGTATCGCTAAAACTCGGTCGGTTTTATGTTCAGCGTGAGGAAACACATCGGATAGAGCCTTGCGGGAGCTCGAAAGATTGGTGATTCAGTGTTTTTCATGTATCTCGGTTTCTCCGGGTCCTATGACGAAAAAAAATGAAAATTTCTTATCACAATGGTTTTTTGATCATATCTCCCGTTCTATCGGTCGTATAGCTAAAACTAGGTCAGTTTCGTGTTCAGCGTGAAAAAACACGATAAATAGAGTCTTGCGGGAGCTCGAAAGATTGGGATTTTAGTGTTTTTCATGGCTCTCGGTTTTTCTTAGTCCTATGGCGACAAAAACGGAAATTTCAGGTCACTATGGTTTGTCGATTATGTCTCCCGTTCTATCGGTCGTATTGCAAAAACTCGGTCAATTTCGTGTTAAGCGTGAAAAAACACATCGAATAGATCCTTCCGGGAGATCGAAAGATTGGTGATTCAGTGTTTTTCATGTATCTCGGTTTCTCCGGGTCCTATGACGAAAAAAAATGAAAATTTCGGATCACAATGGTTTTTTGATCATATCTCCCGTTCTATCGGTCGTATAGCTAAAACTAGGTCAGTTTCGTGTTCAGCGTGAAAAAACACGATAAATAGAGTCTTGCGGGAGCTCGAAAGATTGGGATTTTAGTGTTTTTCATGGCTCTCGGTTTTTCTGAGTCCTATGGCGAAAAAAAACGGAAATTTCGGGTCACTATGGTTTTTCGATTATATCTCCCGTTCTATCGGTCGTATTGCAAAAACTCGGTCAATTTCGTGTTCAGCGTGAAAAAACACATCGAATAGAGCCTTGCGGGAGCTCGAAATATTGGTAATTCAGTGTTTTTCATGTATCTCGGTTTCTCCGGGTCCTATGGCGAAAAAAAATGAAAATTTCGGATCACTATGGTTTTTCGATCATATCTCCCGTTCTATTGGTCGTATTGCTAAAACTCGGCCGGTTCCGTGTTCAGCGTGAAAAAACACATCGAATAGATCCTTGCGGGAGCTCAAAAGATTGGTGATTCAGTGTTTTTCATGTATCTCGGTTTCTCCGGGTCCTATGACGAAAAAAAATGAAAATTTCGGATCACAATGGTTTTTTGATCATATCTCCCGTTCTATCGGCCGTATAGCTAAAACTAGGTCAGTTTCGTGTTCAGCGTGAAAAAACACATTAAATAGAGTCTTGCGGGAGCTCGAAAGATTGAGATTTTAGTGTTTTTCATGGCTCTCGGTTTTTCTTAGTCCTATGGCGAAAAAAACGGAAATTTCGGGTCACTATGGTGTTTCAATCATATCTCCCGTTCTATCGGTCGTATTGCAAAAACTCGGTCAATTTCGTGTTAAGCGTGAAAAAACACACGGAATAGATCCTTGCGGGAGATCGAAAGATTGGTAATTCAGTGTTTTTCATGTATCTCGGTTTCTCCGGGTCCTATGGCGAAAAAAAATGAAAATTTCGGGTCACTATGGTTTTTCGATCATATCTCCCGTTTTATCTGTCGTATCGCTAAAACTCGGTCGGTTTCCTCTTCAGCGTGAAAAATCACATTGAATAGATCCTTGCGAGAGATCAAAAGATTGGTAATTCAGTGTTTTTCATGTATCTCGGTTTCTCCGGGTCCTATGGCGAAAACAAAATGAAAATTTGGAATCACTATGGTTTTTCGATCACATCTCCCGTTCTATCGGTCGTATCGCCAAAACTTGGTCAGTTTCGTGTTCAGCGTGAAAAAACACATTAAACACAGTCTTGCGGGAGCTCGAAAGATTGGGATTTTAGTGTTTTTCATGGCTCTCGGTTTTTCTTAGTCCTATGGCGAAAAAAAACGGAAATTTCGGGTCACTATGGTTTTTCGATTATATCTCCCGTTCTATCGGTCGTATTGCAAAAACTCGGTCAATTTCGTGTTCAGCGTGAAAAAACGCATCGAATAGAGCCTTGCGGGAGCTCGAAATATTGGTAATTCAGTGTTTTTCATGTATCTCGGTTTCTCCGGGTCCTATGGCGAAAAAAAATGAAAATTTCGGATCACAATGGTTTTTTGATCATATCTCCCGTTCTATCGGTCGTATAGCTAAAACTAGGTCAGTTTTGTGTTCAGCGTGAAAAAACACATTAAATAGATTCTTGCGGGAGCTCGAAAGATTGGGATTTTAGTGTTTTTCATGGCTCTCGGTTTTTCTTCGTCCTATGGCGAAAAAAAACGGAAATTTCAGGTCACTATGGTTTTTCGATTATATCTCCCGTTCTATCGGTCGTATTGCAAAAACTCGGTCAATTTCGTGTTCAGCGTGAAAAAACACATCGAATAGAGCCTTGCGGGAGCTCGACATATTGGTAATTCAGTGTTTTTCATGTATCTCGGTTTCTCCGGGTCCTATGGCGAAAAAAAATGAAAATTTCGGATCACTATGGTTTTTCGATCATATCTCCCGTTCTATTGGTCGTATTGCTAAAACTCGGCCGGTTCCGTGTTCAGCGTGAAAAAACAGATCGAATAGATCCTTGCGGGAGATCGAAAGATTGGTAATTCAGTGTTTTTCATGCATCTCGGTTTCTCCGGGTCCTATGGCGAAAAAAAATTAAAATTTCGGATCACTATGGGTTTCCGATCATATCTCCCGTTCTATCGGTCGTATCGCTAAAACTCGGTCGGTTTCATGTTCAGCGTGAGAAAACACATCGGATAGAGCCTTGCGGGAGCTCGAAAGATTGGTGATTCAGTGTTTTTCATGTATCTCGGTTTCTCCGGGTCCTATGACGAAAAAAAATGAAAATTTCGGATCACAATGGTTTTTTGATCATATCTCCCGTTCTATCGGCCGTATAGCTAAAACTAGGTCAGTTTCGTGTTCAGCGTGAAAAAACACATTAAATAGAGTCTTGCGGGAGCTCGAAAGATTGGGATTTTAGTGTTTTGCATGGCTCTCGGTTTTTCTTAGTCCTATGGCGAAAAAAACGGAAATTTCGGGTCACTATGGTGTTTCGATCATATCTCCCGTTCTATCGGTCGTATTGCAAAAACTCGGTCAATTTCGTGTTCAACGTGAAAAAACACATCGAATAGAGCCTTGCGGGAGCTCGACATATTGGTAATTCAGTGTTTTTCATGTATCTCGGTTTCTCCGGGTCCTATGGCGAAAAAAAATGAAAATTTCGGATCACTATGGTTTTTCGATCGAATCTCCCGTTCTATTGGTCGTATTGCTAAAACTCGGCCGGTTCCGTGTTCAGCGTGAAAAAACACATCGAATAGATCCTTGCGGGAGATCAAAAGATTGGTAATTCAGTGTTTTTCATGTATCTCGGTTTCTCCGGGTCCTATGGCGAAAACAAAATGAAAATTTGTAATCACTATGGTTTTTCGATCACATCTCCCGTTCTATCGGTCGTATCGCTAAAACTCGGTCGGTTTCATGTTCAGCGTGAGGAGACACATCGGATAGAGCCTTGCGGGAGCTCGAAAGATTGGTGATTCAGTGTTTTTCATGTATCTCGGTTTCTCCGGGTCCTATGACGAAAAAAAATGAAAATTTCGGATCACAATGGTTTTTTGATCATATCTCCCGTTCTATCGGCCGTATAGCTAAAACTAGGTCAGTTTCGTGTTCAGCGTGAAAAAACACATTAAATAGAGTCTTGCGGGAGCTCGAAAGATTGGGATTTTAGTGTTTTTCATGGCTCTCGGTTTTTCTTAGTCCTATGGCGAAAAAAACGGAAATTTCGGGTCACTATGGTGTTTCGATCATATCTCCCGTTCTATCGGTCGTATTGCAAAAACTCGGTCAATTTCGTGTTAAGCGTGAAAAAACACACGGAATAGATCCTTGCGGGAGATCGAAAGATTGGTAATTCAGTGTTTTTCATGCATCTCGGTTTCTCCGGGTCCTATGGCGAAAAAAAATTAAAATTTCGGATCACTATGGGTTTCCGATCATATCTCCCGTTCTATCGGTCGTATCGCTAAAACTCGGTCGGTTTTATGTTCAGCGTGAGGAAACACATCGGATAGAGCCTTGCGGGAGCTCGAAAGATTGGTGATTCAGTGTTTTTCATGTATCTCGGTTTCTCCGGGTCCTATGACGAAAAAAAATGAAAATTTCTTATCACAATGGTTTTTTGATCATATCTCCCGTTCTATCGGTCGTATAGCTAAAACTAGGTCAGTTTCGTGTTCAGCGTGAAAAAACACGATAAATAGAGTCTTGCGGGAGCTCGAAAGATTGGGATTTTAGTGTTTTTCATGGCTCTCGGTTTTTCTTAGTCCTATGGCGACAAAAACGGAAATTTCAGGTCACTATGGTTTGTCGATTATGTCTCCCGTTCTATCGGTCGTATTGCAAAAACTCGGTCAATTTCGTGTTAAGCGTGAAAAAACACATGGAATAGATCCTTCCGGGAGATCGAAAGATTGGTGATTCAGTGTTTTTCATGTATCTCGGTTTCTCCGGGTCCTATGACGAAAAAAAATGAAAATTTCGGATCACAATGGTTTTTTGATCATATCTCCCGTTCTATCGGTCGTATAGCTAAAACTAGGTCAGTTTCGTGTTCAGCGTGAAAAAACACGATAAATAGAGTCTTGCGGGAGCTCGAAAGATTGGGATTTTAGTGTTTTTCATGGCTCTCGGTTTTTCTTAGTCCTATGGCGAAAAAAAACGGAAATTTCGGGTCACTATGGTTTTTCGATTATATCTCCCGTTCTATCGGTCGTATTGCAAAAACTCGGTCAATTTCGTGTTCAGCGTGAAAAAACACATCGAATAGAGCCTTGCGGGAGCTCGAAATATTGGTAATTCAGTGTTTTTCATGTATCTCGGTTTCTCCGGGTCCTATGGCGAAAAAAAATGAAAATTTCGGATCACTATGGTTTTTCGATCATATCTCCCGTTCTATTGGTCGTATTGCTAAAACTCGGCCGGTTCCGTGTTCAGCGTGAAAAAACACATCGAATAGATCCTTGCGGGAGCTCAAAAGATTGGTGATTCAGTGTTTTTCATGTATCTCGGTTTCTCCGGGTCCTATGACGAAAAAAAATGAAAATTTCGGATCACAATGGTTTTTTGATCATATCTCCCGTTCTATCGGCCGTATAGCTAAAACTCGGTCAATTTCGTGTTAAGCGTGAAAAAACACATTAAATAGAGTCTTGCGGGAGCTCGAAAGATTGAGATTTTAGTGTTTTTCATGGCTCTCGGTTTTTCTTAGTCCTATGGCGAAAAAAACGGAAATTTCGGGTCACTATGGTGTTTCAATCATATCTCCCGTTCTATCGGTCGTATTGCAAAAACTCGGTCAATTTCGTGTTAAGCGTGAAAAAACACACGGAACAGATCCTTGCGGGAGATCGAAAGATTGGTAATTCAGTGTTTTTCATGTATCTCGGTTCCTCCGGGTCCTATGGCGAAAAAAAATGAAAATTTCGGGTCACTATGGTTTTTCGATCATATCTCCCGTTTTATCTGTCGTATCGCTAAAACTCGGTCGGTTTCCTCTTCAGCGTGAAAAATCACATCGAATAGATCCTTGCGAGAGATCAAAAGATTGGTAATTCAGTGTTTTTCATGTATCTCGGTTTCTCCGGGTCCTATGGCGAAAACAAAATGAAAATTTGGAATCACTATGGTTTTTCGATCACATCTCCCGTTCTATCGGTCGTATCGCCAAAACTTGGTCAGTTTCGTGTTCAGCGTGAAAAAACACATTAAACACAGTCTTGCGGAAGCTCGAAAGATTGGGATTTTAGTGTTTTTCATGGCTCTCGGTTTTTCTTAGTCCTATGGCGACAAAAACGGAAATTTCAGGTCACTATGGTTTGTCGATTATGTCTCCCGTTCTATCGGTCGTATTGCAAAAACTCGGTCAATTTCGTGTTAAGCGTGAAGAAACACATCGAATAGATCCTTGCGGGAGATCGAAAGATTGGTGATTCAGTGTTTTTCATGTATCTCGGTTTCTCTGGGTCCTATGGCGAAAAAAAATGAAAATTTCGGATCACTATGGTTTTTCGATCATATCTCCCGTTCTATTGGTCGTATCGCTGAAACTCGGCCGGTTCCGTGTTCAGCGTAAAAAAACACGTCGAATAGATCCTTGCGGGAGATCGAAAGATTGGTAATTCAGTGTTTTTCATGCATCTCGGTTTCTCCGGGTCCTATGGCGAAAAAAAATGAAAATTTCGGATCACTATGGGTTTCCGATCATATCTCCCGTTCTATCGGTCGTATCGCTAAAACTCGGTCGGTTTCATGTTCAGCGTGAGGAAACACATCGGATAGAGCCTTGCGGGAGCTCGAAAGAATGGTGATTCAGTGTTTTTCATGTATCTCGGTTTCTCCGGGTCCTATGACGAAAAAAAATGAAAATTTCGGATCACAATGGTTTTTCGATCATATCTCCCGTTCTATTGGTCGTATTGCTAAAACTCGGTCAATTTCGTGTTCAGCGTGAAAAAACGCATCGAATAGAGCCTTGCGGGAGCTCGAAATATTGGTAATTCAGTGTTTTTCATGTATCTCGGTTTCTCCGGGTCCTATGGCGAAAAAAAATGAAAATTTCGGATCACAATGGTTTTTTGATCATATCTCCCGTTCTATCGGTCGTATAGCTAAAACTAGGTCAGTTTTGTGTTCAGCGTGAAAAAACACATTAAATAGATTCTTGCGGGAGCTCGAAAGATTGGGATTTTAGTGTTTTTCATGGCTCTCGGTTTTTCTTCGTCCTATGGCGAAAAAAAACGGAAATTTCAGGTCACTATGGTTTTTCGATTATATCTCCCGTTCTATCGGTCGTATTGCAAAAACTCGGTCAATTTCGTGTTCAGCGTGAAAAAACACATCGAATAGAGCCTTGCGGGAGCTCGACATATTGGTAATTCAGTGTTTTTCATGTATCTCGGTTTCTCCGGGTCCTATGGCGAAAAAAAATGAAAATTTCGGATCACTATGGTTTTTCGATCATATCTCCCGTTCTATTGGTCGTATTGCTAAAACTCGGCCGGTTCCGTGTTCAGCGTGAAAAAACAGATCGAATAGATCCTTGCGGGAGATCGAAAGATTGGTAATTCAGTGTTTTTCATGCATCTCGGTTTCTCCGGGTCCTATGGCGAAAAAAAATTAAAATTTCGGATCACTATGGGTTTCCGATCATATCTCCCGTTCTATCGGTCGTATCGCTAAAACTCGGTCGGTTTCATGTTCAGCGTGAGAAAACACATCGGATAGAGCCTTGCGGGAGCTCGAAAGATTGGTGATTCAGTGTTTTTCATGTATCTCGGTTTCTCCGGGTCCTATGACGAAAAAAAATGAAAATTTCGGATCACAATGGTTTTTTGATCATATCTCCCGTTCTATCGGCCGTATAGCTAAAACTAGGTCAGTTTCGTGTTCAGCGTGAAAAAACACATTAAATAGAGTCTTGCGGGAGCTCGAAAGATTGGGATTTTAGTGTTTTGCATGGCTCTCGGTTTTTCTTAGTCCTATGGCGAAAAAAACGGAAATTTCGGGTCACTATGGTGTTTCGATCATATCTCCCGTTCTATCGGTCGTATTGCAAAAACTCGGTCAATTTCGTGTTCAACGTGAAAAAACACATCGAATAGAGCCTTGCGGGAGCTCGACATATTGGTAATTCAGTGTTTTTCATGTATCTCGGTTTCTCCGGGTCCTATGGCGAAAAAAAATGAAAATTTCGGATCACTATGGTTTTTCGATCGAATCTCCCGTTCTATTGGTCGTATTGCTAAAACTCGGCCGGTTCCGTGTTCAGCGTGAAAAAACACATCGAATAGATCCTTGCGGGAGATCAAAAGATTGGTAATTCAGTGTTTTTCATGTATCTCGGTTTCTCCGGGTCCTATGGCGAAAACAAAATGAAAATTTGTAATCACTATGGTTTTTCGATCACATCTCCCGTTCTATCGGTCGTATCGCTAAAACTCGGTCGGTTTCATGTTCAGCGTGAGGAGACACATCGGATAGAGCCTTGCGGGAGCTCGAAAGATTGGTGATTCAGTGTTTTTCATGTATCTCGGTTTCTCCGGGTCCTATGACGAAAAAAAATGAAAATTTCGGATCACAATGGTTTTTTGATCATATCTCCCGTTCTATCGGCCGTATAGCTAAAACTAGGTCAGTTTCGTGTTCAGCGTGAAAAAACACATTAAATAGAGTCTTGCGGGAGCTCGAAAGATTGGGATTTTAGTGTTTTTCATGGCTCTCGGTTTTTCTTAGTCCTATGGCGAAAAAAACGGAAATTTCGGGTCACTATGGTGTTTCGATCATATCTCCCGTTCTATCGGTCGTATTGCAAAAACTCGGTCAATTTCGTGTTAAGCGTGAAAAAACACACGGAATAGATCCTTGCGGGAGATCGAAAGATTGGTAATTCAGTGTTTTTCATGCATCTCGGTTTCTCCGGGTCCTATGGCGAAAAAAAATTAAAATTTCGGATCACTATGGGTTTCCGATCATATCTCCCGTTCTATCGGTCGTATCGCTAAAACTCGGTCGGTTTTATGTTCAGCGTGAGGAAACACATCGGATAGAGCCTTGCGGGAGCTCGAAAGATTGGTGATTCAGTGTTTTTCATGTATCTCGGTTTCTCCGGGTCCTATGACGAAAAAAAATGAAAATTTCTTATCACAATGGTTTTTTGATCATATCTCCCGTTCTATCGGTCGTATAGCTAAAACTAGGTCAGTTTCGTGTTCAGCGTGAAAAAACACGATAAATAGAGTCTTGCGGGAGCTCGAAAGATTGGGATTTTAGTGTTTTTCATGGCTCTCGGTTTTTCTTAGTCCTATGGCGACAAAAACGGAAATTTCAGGTCACTATGGTTTGTCGATTATGTCTCCCGTTCTATCGGTCGTATTGCAAAAACTCGGTCAATTTCGTGTTAAGCGTGAAAAAACACATGGAATAGATCCTTCCGGGAGATCGAAAGATTGGTGATTCAGTGTTTTTCATGTATCTCGGTTTCTCCGGGTCCTATGACGAAAAAAAATGAAAATTTCGGATCACAATGGTTTTTTGATCATATCTCCCGTTCTATCGGTCGTATAGCTAAAACTAGGTCAGTTTCGTGTTCAGCGTGAAAAAACACGATAAATAGAGTCTTGCGGGAGCTCGAAAGATTGGGATTTTAGTGTTTTTCATGGCTCTCGGTTTTTCTTAGTCCTATGGCGAAAAAAAACGGAAATTTCGGGTCACTATGGTTTTTCGATTATATCTCCCGTTCTATCGGTCGTATTGCAAAAACTCGGTCAATTTCGTGTTCAGCGTGAAAAAACACATCGAATAGAGCCTTGCGGGAGCTCGAAATATTGGTAATTCAGTGTTTTTCATGTATCTCGGTTTCTCCGGGTCCTATGGCGAAAAAAAATGAAAATTTCGGATCACTATGGTTTTTCGATCATATCTCCCGTTCTATTGGTCGTATTGCTAAAACTCGGCCGGTTCCGTGTTCAGCGTGAAAAAACACATCGAATAGATCCTTGCGGGAGCTCAAAAGATTGGTGATTCAGTGTTTTTCATGTATCTCGGTTTCTCCGGGTCCTATGACGAAAAAAAATGAAAATTTCGGATCACAATGGTTTTTTGATCATATCTCCCGTTCTATCGGCCGTATAGCTAAAACTCGGTCAATTTCGTGTTAAGCGTGAAAAAACACATTAAATAGAGTCTTGCGGGAGCTCGAAAGATTGAGATTTTAGTGTTTTTCATGGCTCTCGGTTTTTCTTAGTCCTATGGCGAAAAAAACGGAAATTTCGGGTCACTATGGTGTTTCAATCATATCTCCCGTTCTATCGGTCGTATTGCAAAAACTCGGTCAATTTCGTGTTAAGCGTGAAAAAACACACGGAACAGATCCTTGCGGGAGATCGAAAGATTGGTAATTCAGTGTTTTTCATGTATCTCGGTTCCTCCGGGTCCTATGGCGAAAAAAAATGAAAATTTCGGGTCACTATGGTTTTTCGATCATATCTCCCGTTTTATCTGTCGTATCGCTAAAACTCGGTCGGTTTCCTCTTCAGCGTGAAAAATCACATCGAATAGATCCTTGCGAGAGATCAAAAGATTGGTAATTCAGTGTTTTTCATGTATCTCGGTTTCTCCGGGTCCTATGGCGAAAACAAAATGAAAATTTGGAATCACTATGGTTTTTCGATCACATCTCCCGTTCTATCGGTCGTATCGCCAAAACTTGGTCAGTTTCGTGTTCAGCGTGAAAAAACACATTAAACACAGTCTTGCGGAAGCTCGAAAGATTGGGATTTTAGTGTTTTTCATGGCTCTCGGTTTTTCTTAGTCCTATGGCGACAAAAACGGAAATTTCAGGTCACTATGGTTTGTCGATTATGTCTCCCGTTCTATCGGTCGTATTGCAAAAACTCGGTCAATTTCGTGTTAAGCGTGAAGAAACACATCGAATAGATCCTTGCGGGAGATCGAAAGATTGGTGATTCAGTGTTTTTCATGTATCTCGGTTTCTCTGGGTCCTATGGCGAAAAAAAATGAAAATTTCGGATCACTATGGTTTTTCGATCATATCTCCCGTTCTATTGGTCGTATCGCTGAAACTCGGCCGGTTCCGTGTTCAGCGTAAAAAAACACGTCGAATAGATCCTTGCGGGAGATCGAAAGATTGGTAATTCAGTGTTTTTCATGCATCTCGGTTTCTCCGGGTCCTATGGCGAAAAAAAATGAAAATTTCGGATCACTATGGGTTTCCGATCATATCTCCCGTTCTATCGGTCGTATCGCTAAAACTCGGTCGGTTTCATGTTCAGCGTGAGGAAACACATCGGATAGAGCCTTGCGGGAGCTCGAAAGAATGGTGATTCAGTGTTTTTCATGTATCTCGGTTTCTCCGGGTCCTATGACGAAAAAAAATGAAAATTTCGGATCACAATGGTTTTTCGATCATATCTCCCGTTCTATTGGTCGTATTGCTAAAACTCGGTCAGTTTCGTGTTCAGCGTGAAAAAACACATTAAATAGAGTCTTGCGGGAGCTCGAAAGATTGGGATTTTAGTGTTTTTCATGGCTCTCGGTTTTTCTTAGTCCTATGGCGAAAAAAAACGGAAATTTCGGGTCACTATGGTTTTTCGATTATATCTCCCGTTCTATCGGTCGTATTGCAAAAACTCGGTCAATTTCGTGTTGAGCGTGAAGAAACACATCGAATAGATCCTTGCGGGAGATCGAAAGATTGGTGATTCAGTGTTTTTCATGTATCTCGGTTTCTCTGGGTCCTATGGCGAAAAAAAATGAAAATTTCGGATCACTATGGTTTTTCGATCATATCTCCCGTTCTATTGGTCGTATCGCTGAAACTCGGCCGGTTCCGTGTTCAGCGTAAAAAAACACGTCGAATAGATCCTTGCGGGAGATCGAAAGATTGGTAATTCAGTGTTTTTCATGCATCTCGGTTTCTCCGGGTCCTATGGCGAAAAAAAATGAAAATTTCGGATCACTATGGATTTCCGATCATATCTCCCGTTCTATCGGTCGTATCGCTAAAACTCCGTCGGTTTCATGTTCAGCGTGAGGAAACACATCGGATAGAGCCTTGCGGGAGCTCGAAAGAATGGTGATTCAGTGTTTTTCATGTATCTCGGTTTCTCCGTGTCCTATGACGAAAAAAAATGAAAATTTCGGATCACAATGGTTTTTTGATCATATCTCCCGTTCTATCGGTCGTATAGCTAAAACTAGGTCAGTTTTGTGTTCAGCGTGAAAAAACACATTAAATAGAGTCTTGCGGGAGCTCGAAAGATTGGGATTTTAGTGTTTTTCATGGCTCTCGGTTTTTCTTAGTCCTATGGCGAAAAAAAACGGAAATTTCGGGTCACTATGGTTTTTCGATTATATCTCCCGTTCTATCGGTCGTATTGCAAAAACTCGGTCAATTTCGTGTTCAGCGTGAAAAAAAGCATCGAATAGAGCCTTGCGGGAGCTCGAAATATTGGTAATTCAGTGTTTTTCATGTATCTCGGTTTCTCCGGGTCCTATGGCGAAAAAAAATGAAAATTTCGGATCACAATGGTTTTTTGATCATATCTCCCGTTCTATCGGTCGTATAGCTAAAACTAGGTCAGTTTTGTGTTCAGCGTGAAAAAACACATTAAATAGATTCTTGCGGGAGCTCGAAAGATTGGGATTTTAGTGTTTTTCATGGCTCTCGGTTTTTCTTCGTCCTATGGCGAAAAAAAACGGAAATTTCAGGTCACTATGGTTTTTCGATTATATCTCCCGTTCTATCGGTCGTATTGCAAAAACTCGGTCAATTTCGTGTTCAGCGTGAAAAAACACATCGAATAGAGCCTTGCGGGAGCTCGACATATTGGTAATTCAGTGTTTTTCATGTATCTCGGTTTCTCCGGGTCCTATGGCGAAAAAAAATGAAAATTTCGGATCACTATGGTTTTTCGATCATATCTCCCGTTCTATTGGTCGTATTGCTAAAACTCGGCCGGTTCCGTGTTCAGCGTGAAAAAACAGATCGAATAGATCCTTGCGGGAGATCGAAAGATTGGTAATTCAGTGTTTTTCATGCATCTCGGTTTCTCCGGGTCCTATGGCGAAAAAAAATTAAAATTTCGGATCACTATGGGTTTCCGATCATATCTCCCGTTCTATCGGTCGTATCGCTAAAACTCGGTCGGTTCCATGTTCAGCGTGAGAAAACACATCGGATAGAGCCTTGCGGGAGCTCGAAAGATTGGTGATTCAGTGTTTTTCATGTATCTCGGTTTCTCCGGGTCCTATGACGAAAAAAAATGAAAATTTCGGATCACAATGGTTTTTTGATCATATCTCCCGTTCTATCGGCCGTATAGCTAAAACTAGGTCAGTTTCGTGTTCAGCGTGAAAAAACACATTAAATAGAGTCTTGCGGGAGCTCGAAAGATTGGGATTTTAGTGTTTTGCATGGCTCTCGGTTTTTCTTAGTCCTATGGCGAAAAAAACGGAAATTTCGGGTCACTATGGTGTTTCGATCATATCTCCCGTTCTATCGGTCGTATTGCAAAAACTCGGTCAATTTCGTGTTCAACGTGAAAAAACACATCGAATAGAGCCTTGCGGGAGCTCGACATATTGGTAATTCAGTGTTTTTCATGTATCTCGGTTTCTCCGGGTCCTATGGCGAAAAAAAATGAAAATTTCGGATCACTATGGTTTTTCGATCGAATCTCCCGTTCTATTGGTCGTATTGCTAAAACTCGGCCGGTTCCGTGTTCAGCGTGAAAAAACACATCGAATAGATCCTTGCGGGAGATCAAAAGATTGGTAATTCAGTGTTTTTCATGTATCTCGGTTTCTCCGGGTCCTATGGCGAAAACAAAATGAAAATTTGTAATCACTATGGTTTTTCGATCACATCTCCCGTTCTATCGGTCGTATCGCTAAAACTCGGTCGGTTTCATGTTCAGCGTGAGGAGACACATCGGATAGAGCCTTGCGGGAGCTCGAAAGATTGGTGATTCAGTGTTTTTCATGTATCTCGGTTTCTCCGGGTCCTATGACGAAAAAAAATGAAAATTTCGGATCACAATGGTTTTTTGATCATATCTCCCGTTCTATCGGCCGTATAGCTAAAACTAGGTCAGTTTCGTGTTCAGCGTGAAAAAACACATTAAATAGAGTCTTGCGGGAGCTCGAAAGATTGGGATTTTAGTGTTTTTCATGGCTCTCGGTTTTTCTTAGTCCTATGGCGAAAAAAACGGAAATTTCGGGTCACTATGGTGTTTCGATCATATCTCCCGTTCTATCGGTCGTATTGCAAAAACTCGGTCAATTTCGTGTTAAGCGTGAAAAAACACACGGAATAGATCCTTGCGGGAGATCGAAAGATTGGTAATTCAGTGTTTTTCATGCATCTCGGTTTCTCCGGGTCCTATGGCGAAAAAAAATTAAAATTTCGGATCACTATGGGTTTCCGATCATATCTCCCGTTCTTTCGGTCGTATCGCTAAAACTCGGTCGGTTTTATGTTCAGCGTGAGGAAACACATCGGATAGAGCCTTGCGGGAGCTCGAAAGATTGGTAATTCAGTGTTTTTCATGCATCTCGGTTTCTCCGGGTCCTATGGCGAAAAAAAATTAAAATTTCGGATCACTATGGGTTTCCGATCATATCTCCCGTTCTATCGGTCGTATCGCTAAAACTCGGTCGGTTTCATGTTCAGCGTGAGGAAACACATCGGATAGAGCCTTGCGGGAGCTCGAAAGATTGGTGATTCAGTGTTTTTCATGTATCTCGGTTTCTCCGGGTCCTATGACGAAAAAAAATGAAAATTTCGGATCACAATGGTTTTTTGATCATATCTCCCGTTCTATCGGCCGTATAGCTAAAACTAGGTCAGTTTCGTGTTCAGCGTGAAAGAACACATTAAATAGAGTCTTGCGGGAGCTCGAAAGATTGGGATTTTAGTGTTTTTCATGGCTCTCGGTTTTTCTTAGTCCTATGGCGAAAAAAACGGAAATTTCGGGTCACTATGGTGTTTCGATCATATCTCCCGTTCTATCGGTCGTATCGCTAAAACTCGGTCAATTTCGTGTTCAGCGTGAAAAAACACATCGAATAGAGCCTTGCGGGAGCTCGAAATATTGGTAATTCAGTGTTTTTCATGTATCTCGGTTTCTCCGGGTCCTATGGCGAAAAAAAATGAAAATTTCGGATCACTATGGTTTTTCGATCATATCTCCCGTTCTATTGGTCGTATTGCTGAAACTCGGCCGGTTCCGTGTTCAGCGTGAAAAAACACATCGAATAGATCCTTGCGGGAGCTCAAAAGATTGGTGATTCAGTGTTTTTCATGTATCTCGGTTTCTCCGGGTCCTATGACGAAAAAAAATGAAAATTTCGGATCACAATGGTTTTTGATCATGTCTCCCGTTCTATCGGTCGTGTAGCTAAAACTAGGTCAGTTTCGTGTTCAGCGTGAAAAAACACATTAAATAGAGTCTTGCGGGAGCTCGAAAGATTAGGATTTTAGTGTTTTTCATGGCTCTCGGTTTTTCTTAGTCCTATGGCGAAAAAAAACGGAAATTTCGGGTCACTATGGTTTTTCGATTATATCTCCCGTTCTATCGGTCGTATTGCAAAAACTCGGTCAATTTCGTGTTCAGCGTGAAAAAACACATCGAATAGAGCCTTGCGGGAGCTCGACATATTGGTAATTCAGTGTTTTTCATGTATCTCGGTTTCTCCGGGTCCTATGGCGAAAAAAAATGAAAATTTCGGATCACTATGGTTTTTCGATCATATCTCCCGTTCTATTGGTCGTATTGCTAAAACTCAGCCGGTTCCGTGTTCAGCGTGAAAAAACACATCGAATAGATCCTTGCGGGAGATCGAAAGATTGGTAATTCAGTGTTTTTCATGCATCTCGGTTTCTCCGGGTCCTATGGCGAAAAAAAATTAAAATTTCGGATCACTATGGGTTTCCGATCATATCTCCCGTTCTATCGGTCGTATCGCTAAAACTCGGTCGGTTTCATGTTCAGCGTGAGAAAACACATCGGATAGAGCCTTGCGGGAGCTCGAAAGATTGGTGATTCAGTGTTTTTCATGTATCTCGGTTTCTCCGGGTCCTATGACGAAAAAAAATGAAAATTTCGGATCACAATGGTTTTTTGATCATATCTCCCGTTCTATCGGCCGTATAGCTAAAACTAGGTCAGTTTCGTGTTCAGCGTGAAAAAACACATTAAATAGAGTCTTGCGGGAGCTCGAAAGATTGGGATTTTAGTGTTTTGCATGGCTCTCGGTTTTTCTTAGTCCTATGGCGAAAAAAACGGAAATTTCGGGTCACTATGGTGTTTCGATCATATCTCCCGTTCTATCGGTCGTATTGCAAAAACTCGGTCAATTTCGTGTTCAACGTGAAAAAACACATCGAATAGAGCCTTGCGGGAGCTCGACATATTGGTAATTCAGTGTTTTTCATGTATCTCGGTTTCTCCGGGTCCTATGGCGAAAAAAAATGAAAATTTCGGATCACTATGGTTTTTCGATCGAATCTCCCGTTCTATTGGTCGTATTGCTAAAACTCGGCCGGTTCCGTGTTCAGCGTGAAAAAACACATCGAATAGATCCTTGCGGGAGCTCAAAAGATTGGTGATTCAGTGTTTTTCATGTATCTCGGTTTCTCCGGGTCCTATGACGAAAAAAAATGAAAATTTCGGATCACAATGGTTTTTGATCATATCTCCCGTTCTATCGGTCGTGTAGCTAAAACTAGGTCAGTTTCGTGTTCAGCGTGAAAAAACACATTAAATAGAGTCTTGCGGGAGCTCGAAAGATTAGGATTTTAGTGTTTTTCATGGCTCTCGGTTTTTCTTAGTCCTATGGCGAAAAAAAACGGAAATTTCGGGTCACTATGGTTTTTCGATTATATCTCCCGTTCTATCGGTCGTATTGCAAAAACTCGGTCAATTTCGTGTTCAGCGTGAAAAAACACATCGAATAGAGCCTTGCGGGAGCTCGACATATTGGTAATTCAGTGTTTTTCATGTATCTCGGTTTCTCCGGGTCCTATGGCGAAAAAAAATGAAAATTTCGGATCACTATGGTTTTTCGATCATATCTCCCGTTCTATTGGTCGTATTGCTAAAACTCGGCCGGTTCCGTGTTCAGCGTGAAAAAACACATCGAATAGATCCTTGCGGGAGATCGAAAGATTGGTAATTCAGTGTTTTTCATGCATCTCGGTTTCTCCGGGTCCTATGGCGAAAAAAAATTAAAATTTCGGATCACTATGGGTTTCCGATCATATCTCCCGTTCTATCGGTCGTATCGCTAAAACTCGGTCGGTTTCATGTTCAGCGTGAGAAAACACATCGGATAGAGCCTTGCGGGAGCTCGAAAGATTGGTGATTCAGTGTTTTTCATGTATCTCGGTTTCTCCGGGTCCTATGACGAAAAAAAATGAAAATTTCGGATCACAATGGTTTTTTGATCATATCTCCCGTTCTATCGGCCGTATAGCTAAAACTAGGTCAGTTTCGTGTTCAGCGTGAAAAAACACATTAAATAGAGTCTTGCGGGAGCTCGAAAGATTGGGATTTTAGTGTTTTGCATGGCTCTCGGTTTTTCTTAGTCCTATGGCGAAAAAAACGGAAATTTCGGGTCACTATGGTGTTTCGATCATATCTCCCGTTCTATCGGTCGTATTGCAAAAACTCGGTCAATTTCGTGTTCAACGTGAAAAAACACATCGAATAGAGCCTTGCGGGAGCTCGACATATTGGTAATTCAGTGTTTTTCATGTATCTCGGTTTCTCCGGGTCCTATGGCGAAAAAAAATGAAAATTTCGGATCACTATGGTTTTTCGATCGAATCTCCCGTTCTATTGGTCGTATTGCTAAAACTCGGCCGGTTCCGTGTTCAGCGTGAAAAAACACATCGAATAGATCCTTGCGGGAGATCAAAAGATTGGTAATTCAGTGTTTTTCATGTATCTCGGTTTCTCCGGGTCCTATGGCGAAAACAAAATGAAAATTTGTAATCACTATGGTTTTTCGATCACATCTCCCGTTCTATCGGTCGTATCGCTAAAACTCGGTCGGTTTCATGTTCAGCGTGAGGAGACACATCGGATAGAGCCTTGCGGGAGCTCGAAAGATTGGTGATTCAGTGTTTTTCATGTATCTCGGTTTCTCCGGGTCCTATGACGAAAAAAAATGAAAATTTCGGATGACAATGGTTTTTTGATCATATCTCCCGTTCTATCGGCCGTATAGCTAGAACTAGGTCAGTTTCGTGTTCAGCGTGAAAAAACACATTAAATAGAGTCTTGCGGGAGCTCGAAAGATTGGGATTTTAGTGTTTTTCATGGCTCTCGGTTTTTCTTAGTCCTATGGCGAAAAAAACGGAAATTTCGGGTCACTATGGTGTTTCGATCATATCTCCCGTTCTATCGGTCGTATTGCAAAAACTCGGTCAATTTCGTGTTAAGCGTGAAAAAACACACGGAATAGATCCTTGCGGGAGATCGAAAGATTGGTAATTCAGTGTTTTTCATGCATCTCGGTTTCTCCGGGTCCTATGGCGAAAAAAAATTAAAATTTCGGATCACTATGGGTTTCCGATCATATCTCCCGTTCTTTCGGTCGTATCGCTAAAACTCGGTCGGTTTTATGTTCAGCGTGAGGAAACACATCGGATAGAGCCTTGCGGGAGCTCGAAAGATTGGTGATTCAGTGTTTTTCATGTATCTCGGTTTCTCCGGGTCCTATGACGAAAAAAAATGAAAATTTCTTATCACAATGGTTTTTTGATCAAATCTCCCGTTCTATCGGTCGTATAGCTAAAACTAGGTCAGTTTCGTGTTCAGCGTGAAAAAACACGATAAATAGAGTCTTGCGGGAGCTCGAAAGATTGGGATTTTAGTGTTTTTCATGGCTCTCGGTTTTTCTTAGTCCTATGGCGACAAAAACGGAAATTTCAGGTCACTATGGTTTGTCGATTATGTCTCCCGTTCTATCGGTCGTATTGCAAAAACTCGGTCAATTTCGTGTTAAGCGTGAAAAAACACATCGAATAGATCCTTCCGGGAGATCGAAAGATTGGTGATTCAGTGTTTTTCATGTATCTCGGTTTCTCCGGGTCCTATGACGAAAAAAAATGAAAATTTCGGATCACAATGGTTTTTTGATCATATCTCCCGTTCTATCGGTCGTATAGCTAAAACTAGGTCAGTTTCGTGTTCAGCGTGAAAAAACACGATAAATAGAGTCTTGCGGGAGCTCGAAAGATTGGGATTTTAGTGTTTTTCATGGCTCTCGGTTTTTCTTAGTCCTATGGCGAAAAAAAACGGAAATTTCGGGTCACTATGGTTTTTCGATTATATCTCCCGTTCTATCGGTCGTATTGCAAAAACTCGGTCAATTTCGTGTTCAGCGTGAAAAAACACATCGAATAGAGCCTTGCGGGAGCTCGAAATATTGGTAATTCAGTGTTTTTCATGTATCTCGGTTTCTCCGGGTCCTATGGCGAAAAAAAATGAAAATTTCGGATCACTATGGTTTTTCGATCATATCTCCCGTTCTATTGGTCGTATTGCTAAAACTCGGCCGGTTCCGTGTTCAGCGTGAAAAAACACATCGAATAGATCCTTGCGGGAGCTCAAAAGATTGGTGATTCAGTGTTTTTCATGTATCTCGGTTTCTCCGGGTCCTATGACGAAAAAAAATGAAAATTTCGGATCACAATGGTTTTTTGATCATATCTCCCGTTCTATCGGCCGTATAGCTAAAACTAGGTCAGTTTCGTGTTCAGCGTGAAAAAACACATTAAATAGAGTCTTGCGGGAGCTCGAAAGATTGAGATTTTAGTGTTTTTCATGGCTCTCGGTTTTTCTTAGTCCTATGGCGAAAAAAACGGAAATTTCGGGTCACTATGGTGTTTCAATCATATCTCCCGTTCTATCGGTCGTATTGCAAAAACTCGGTCAATTTCGTGTTAAGCGTGAAAAAACACACGGAATAGATCCTTGCGGGAGATCGAAAGATTGGTAATTCAGTGTTTTTCATGTATCTCGGTTTCTCCGGGTCCTATGGCGAAAAAAAATGAAAATTTCGGGTCACTATGGTTTTTCGATCATATCTCCCGTTTTATCTGTCGTATCGCTAAAACTCGGTCGGTTTCCTCTTCAGCGTGAAAAATCACATCGAATAGATCCTTGCGAGAGATCAAAAGATTGGTAATTCAGTGTTTTTCATGTATCTCGGTTTCTCCGGGTCCTATGGCGAAAACAAAATGAAAATTTGGAATCACTATGGTTTTTCGATCACATCTCCCGTTCTATCGGTCGTATCGCCAAAACTTGGTCAGTTTCGTGTTCAGCGTGAAAAAACACATTAAACACAGTCTTGCGGAAGCTCGAAAGATTGGGATTTTAGTGTTTTTCATGGCTCTCGGTTTTTCTTAGTCCTATGGCGACAAAAACGGAAATTTCAGGTCACTATGGTTTGTCGATTATGTCTCCCGTTCTATCGGTCGTATTGCAAAAACTCGGTCAATTTCGTGTTAAGCGTGAAGAAACACATCGAATAGATCCTTGCGGGAGATCGAAAGATTGGTGATTCAGTGTTTTTCATGTATCTCGGTTTCTCTGGGTCCTATGGCGAAAAAAAATGAAAATTTCGGATCACTATGGTTTTTCGATCATATCTCCCGTTCTATTGGTCGTATCGCTGAAACTCGGCCGGTTCCGTGTTCAGCGTAAAAAAACACGTCGAATAGATCCTTGCGGGAGATCGAAAGATTGGTAATTCAGTGTTTTTCATGCATCTCGGTTTCTCCGGGTCCTATGGCGAAAAAAAATGAAAATTTCGGATCACTATGGGTTTCCGATCATATCTCCCGTTCTATCGGTCGTATCGCTAAAACTCGGTCGGTTTCATGTTCAGCGTGAGGAAACACATTGGATAGAGCCTTGCGGGAGCTCGAAAGAATGGTGATTCAGTGTTTTTCATGTATCTCGGTTTCTCCGGGTCCTATGACGAAAAAAAATGAAAATTTCGGATCACAATGGTTTTTTGATCATATCTCCCGTTCTATTGGTCGTATTGCTAAAACTCGGTCAATTTCGTGTTCAGCGTGAAAAAACACATCGAATAGAGCCTTGCGGGAGCTCGACATATTGGTAATTCAGTGTTTTTCATGTATCTCGGTTTCTCCGGGTCCTATGGCGAAAAAAAATGAAAATTTCGGATCACTATGGTTTTTCGATCATATCTCCCGTTCTATTGGTCGTATTGCTAAAACTCGGCCGGTTCCGTGTTCAGCGTGAAAAAACAGATCGAATAGATCCTTGCGGGAGATCGAAAGATTGGTAATTCAGTGTTTTTCATGCATCTCGGTTTCTCCGGGTCCTATGGCGAAAAAAAATTAAAATTTCGGATCACTATGGGTTTCCGATCATATCTCCCGTTCTATCGGTCGTATCGCTAAAACTAGGTCAGTTTCGTGTTCAGCGTGAAAAAACACATTAAATAGAGTCTTGCGGGAGCTCGAAAGATTGGGATTTTAGTGTTTTGCATGGCTCTCGGTTTTTCTTAGTCCTATGGCGAAAAAAACGGAAATTTCGGGTCACTATGGTGTTTCGATCATATCTCCTGTTCTATCGGTCGTATTGCAAAAACTCGGTCAATTTCGTGTTCAACGTGAAAAAACACATCGAATAGAGCCTTGCGGGAGCTCGACATATTGGTAATTCAGTGTTTTTCATGTATCTCGGTTTCTCCGGGTCCTATGGCGAAAAAAAATGAAAATTTCGGATCACTATGGTTTTTCGATCGAATCTCCCGTTCTATTGGTCGTATTGCTAAAACTCGGCCGGTTCCGTGTTCAGCGTGAAAAAACACATCGAATAGATCCTTGCGGGAGATCAAAAGATTGGTAATTCAGTGTTTTTCATGTATCTCGGTTTCTCCGGGTCCTATGGCGAAAACAAAATGAAAATTTGTAATCACTATGGTTTTTCGATCACATCTCCCGTTCTATCGGTCGTATCGCTAAAACTCGGTCGGTTTCATGTTCAGCGTGAGGAGACACATCGGATAGAGCCTTGCGGGAGCTCGAAAGATTGGTGATTCAGTGTTTTTCATGTATCTCGGTTTCTCCGGGTCCTATGACGAAAAAAAATGAAAATTTCGGATCACAATGGTTTTTTGATCATATCTCCCGTTCTATCGGCCGTATAGCTAAAACTAGGTCAGTTTCGTGTTCAGCGTGAAAAAACACATTAAATAGAGTCTTGCGGGAGCTCGAAAGATTGAGATTTTAGTGTTTTTCATGGCTCTCGGTTTTTCTTAGTCCTATGGCGAAAAAAACGGAAATTTCGGGTCACTATGGTGTTTCGATCATATCTCCCGTTCTATCGGTCGTATTGCAAAAACTCGGTCAATTTCGTGTTCAACGTGAAAAAACACATCGAATAGAGCCTTGCGGGAGCTCGACATATTGGTAATTCAGTGTTTTTCATGTATCTCGGTTTCTCCGGGTCCTATGGCGAAAAAAAATGAAAATTTCGGATCACTATGGTTTTTCGATCGAATCTCCCGTTCTATTGGTCGTATTGCTAAAACTCGGCCGGTTCCGTGTTCAGCGTGAAAAAACACATCGAATAGATCCTTGCGGGAGATCAAAAGATTGGTAATTCAGTGTTTTTCATGTATCTCGGTTTCTCCGGGTCCTATGACGAAAAAAAATGAAAATTTCGGATCACAATGGTTTTTGATCATATCTCCCGTTCTATCGGTCGTGTAGCTAAAACTAGGTCAGTTTCGTGTTCAGCGTGAAAAAACACATTAAATAGAGTCTTGCGGGAGCTCGAAAGATTAGGATTTTAGTGTTTTTCATGGCTCTCGGTTTTTCTTAGTCCTATGGCGAAAAAAACGGAAATTTCAGGTCACTATGGTGTTTCGATCATATCTCCCGTTCTATCGGTCGTATTGCAAAAACTCGGTCAATTTCGTGTTAAGCGTGAAAAAACACACGGAATAGATCCTTGCGGGAGATCGAAAGATTGGTAATTCAGTGTTTTTCATGCATCTCGGTTTCTCCGGGTCCTATGGCGAAAAAAAATTAAAATTTCGGATCACTATGGGTTTCCGATCATATCTCCCGTTCTATCGGTCGTATCGCTAAAACTCGGTCGGTTTCATGTTCAGCGTGAGGAAACACATCGGATAGAGCCTTGCGGGAGCTCGAAAGATTGGTGATTCAGTGTTTTTCATGTATCTCGGTTTCTCCGGGTCCTATGACGAAAAAAAATGAAAATTTCGGATCACAATGGTTTTTTGATCATATCTCCCGTTCTATCGGCCGTATAGCTAAAACTAGGTCAGTTTCGTGTTCAGCGTGAAAGAACACATTAAATAGAGTCTTGCGGGAGCTCGAAAGATTGGGATTTTAGTGTTTTTCATGGCTCTCGGTTTTTCTTAGTCCTATGGCGAAAAAAACGGAAATTTCGGGTCACTATGGTGTTTCGATCATATCTCCCGTTCTATCGGTCGTATCGCTAAAACTCGGTCAATTTCGTGTTCAGCGTGAAAAAACACATCGAATAGAGCCTTGCGGGAGCTCGAAATATTGGTAATTCAGTGTTTTTCATGTATCTCGGTTTCTCCGGGTCCTATGGCGAAAAAAAATGAAAATTTCGGATCACTATGGTTTTTCGATCATATCTCCCGTTCTATTGGTCGTATTGCTGAAACTCGGCCGGTTCCGTGTTCAGCGTGAAAAAACACATCGAATAGATCCTTGCGGGAGCTCAAAAGATTGGTGATTCAGTGTTTTTCATGTATCTCGGTTTCTCCGGGTCCTATGACGAAAAAAAATGAAAATTTCGGATCACAATGGTTTTTGATCATATCTCCCGTTCTATCGGTCGTGTAGCTAAAACTAGGTCAGTTTCGTGTTCAGCGTGAAAAAACACATTAAATAGAGTCTTGCGGGAGCTCGAAAGATTAGGATTTTAGTGTTTTTCATGGCTCTCGGTTTTTCTTAGTCCTATGGCGAACAAAAACGGAAATTTCGGGTCACTATGGTTTTTCGATTATATCTCCCGTTCTATCGGTCGTATTGCAAAAACTCGGTCAATTTCGTGTTCAGCGTGAAAAAACACATCGAATAGAGCCTTGCGGGAGCTCGACATATTGGTAATTCAGTGTTTTTCATGTATCTCGGTTTCTCCGGGTCCTATGGCGAAAAAAAATGAAAATTTCGGATCACTATGGTTTTTCGATCATATCTCCCGTTCTATTGGTCGTATTGCTAAAACTCGGCCGGTTCCGTGTTCAGCGTGAAAAAACACATCGAATAGATCCTTGCGGGAGATCAAAAGATTGGTAATTCAGTGTTTTTCATGTATCTCGGTTTCTCCGGGTCCTATGGCGAAAACAAAATGAAAATTTGTAATCACTATGGTTTTTCGATCACATCTCCCGTTCTATCGGTCGTATCGCTTAAACTCGGTCGGTTTCATGTTCAGCGTGAGGAAACACATCGGATAGAGCCTTGCGGGAGCTCGAAAGATTGGTGATTCAGTGTTTTTCATGTATCTCGGTTTCTCCGGGTCCTATGACGAAAAAAAATGAAAATTTCGGATCACAATGGTTTTTTGATCATATCTCCCGTTCTATCGGCCGTATAGCTAAAACTAGGTCAGTTTCGTGTTCAGCGTGAAAAAACACATTAAATAGAGTCTTGCGGGAGCTCGAAAGATTGGGATTTTAGTGTTTTTCATGGCTCTCGGTTTTTCTTAGTCCTATGGCGAAAAAAACGGAAATTTCGGGTCACTATGGTGTTTCGATCATATCTCCCGTTCTATCGGTCGTATTGCAAAAACTCGGTCAATTTCGTGTTAAGCGTGAAAAAACACACGGAATAGATCCTTGCGGGAGATCGAAAGATTGGTAATTCAGTGTTTTTCATGTATCTCGGTTTCTCCGGGTCCTATGGCGAAAAAAAATGAAAATTTCTGGTCACTATGGTTTTTCGATCATATCTCCCGTTTTATCTGTCGTATCGCTAAAACTCGGTCGGTTTCCTCTTCAGCGTGAAAAATCACATCGACCAGAGCATTGCGGGAGCTCTAAAGATTGGTAATGCAGTGTTTCTCATGTACCTCGGTTTTTCTCGGTCCTATGTCGGAGAAAAACAGAAATTTTGGATTACTATGGTTTTCCGATCATATCTCCCGTTCTATCGGTCGTATCGCTAAAACTCGGTCAATTTCGTGTTCAGCGTGAAAAAAAACATCGAATAGAGCCTTGCGGGAGCTCGAAATATTGGTAATTCAGTGTTTTTCATGTATCTCGGTTTCTCCGGGTCCTATGGCGAAAAAAAATGAAAATTTCGGATCACTATGGTTTTTCGATCATATCTCCCGTTCTATTGGTCGTATTGCTGAAACTCGGCCGGTTCCGTGTTCAGCGTGAAAAAACACATCGAATAGATCCTTGCGGGAGCTCAAAAGATTGGTGATTCAGTGTTTTTCATGTATCTCGGTTTCTCCGGGTCCTATGACGAAAAAAAATGAAAATTTCGGATTACAATGGTTTTTCGATTATATCTCCCGTTCTATCGGTCGTATTGCAAAAACTCGGTCAATTTCGTGTTCAGCGTGAAAAAACACATCGAATAGAGCCTTGCGGGAGCTCGAAATATTGGTAATTCAGTGTTTTTCATGTATCTCGGTTTCTCCGGGTCCTATGGCGAAATAAAATGAAAATTTCGGATCACTATGGTTTTTCGATCATATCTCCCGTTCTATTGGTCGTATTGCTAAAACTCGGCCGGTTCCGTGTTCAGCGTGAAAAAACACATCGAATAGATCCTTGCGGGATATCGAAAGATTGGTAATTCAGTGTTTTTCATGCATCTCGGTTTCTCCGGGTCCTATGGCGAAAAAAAATGAAAATTTCGGATCACTATGGGTTTCCGATCATATCTCCCGTTCTATCGGTCGTATCGCTTAAACTCGGTCGGTTTCATGTTCAGCGTGAGGAAACACATCGGATAGAGCCTTGCGGGAGCTCGAAAGATTGGTGATTCAGTGTTTTTCATGTATCTCGGTTTCTCCGGGTCCTATGACGAAAAAAAATGAAAATTTCGGATCACAATGGTTTTTTGATCATATCTCCCGTTCTATCGGCCGTATAGCTAAAACTAGGTCAGTTTCGTGTTCAGCGTGAAAAAACACATTAAATAGAGTCTTGCGGGAGCTCGAAAGATTGGGATTTTAGTGTTTTTCATGGCTCTCGGTTTTTCTTAGTCCTATGGCGAAAAAAACGGAAATTTCGGGTCACTATGGTGTTTCGATCATATCTCCCGTTCTATCGGTCGTATTGCAAAAACTCGGTCAATTTCGTGTTAAGCGTGAAAAAACACACGGAATAGATCCTTGCGGGAGATCGAAAGATTGGTAATTCAGTGTTTTTCATGTATCTCGGTTTCTCCGGGTCCTATGGCGAAAAAAAATGAAAATTTCTGGTCACTATGGTTTTTCGATCATATCTCCCGTTTTATCTGTCGTATCGCTAAAACTCGGTCGGTTTCCTCTTCAGCGTGAAAAATCACATCGACCAGAGCATTGCGGGAGCTCTAAAGATTGGTAATGCAGTGTTTCTCATGTACCTCGGTTTTTCTCGGTCCTATGTCGGAGAAAAACAGAAATTTTGGATTACTATGGTTTTCCGATCATATCTCCCGTTCTATCGGTCGTATCGCTAAAACTCGGTCAATTTCGTGTTCAGCGTGAAAAAAAACATCGAATAGAGCCTTGCGGGAGCTCGAAATATTGGTAATTCAGTGTTTTTCATGTATCTCGGTTTCTCCGGGTCCTATGGCGAAAAAAAATGAAAATTTCGGATCACTATGGTTTTTCGATCATATCTCCCGTTCTATTGGTCGTATTGCTGAAACTCGGCCGGTTCCGTGTTCAGCGTGAAAAAACACATCGAATAGATCCTTGCGGGAGCTCAAAAGATTGGTGATTCAGTGTTTTTCATGTATCTCGGTTTCTCCGGGTCCTATGACGAAAAAAAATGAAAATTTCGGATTACAATGGTTTTTCGATTATATCTCCCGTTCTATCGGTCGTATTGCAAAAACTCGGTCAATTTCGTGTTCAGCGTGAAAAAACACATCGAATAGAGCCTTGCGGGAGCTCGAAATATTGGTAATTCAGTGTTTTTCATGTATCTCGGTTTCTCCGGGTCCTATGGCGAAATAAAATGAAAATTTCGGATCACTATGGTTTTTCGATCATATCTCCCGTTCTATTGGTCGTATTGCTAAAACTCGGCCGGTTCCGTGTTCAGCGTGAAAAAACACATCGAATAGATCCTTGCGGGATATCGAAAGATTGGTAATTCAGTGTTTTTCATGCATCTCGGTTTCTCCGGGTCCTATGGCGAAAAAAAATGAAAATTTCGGATCACTATGGGTTTCCGATCATATCTCCCGTTCTATCGGTCGTATCGCTAAAACTCGGTCGGTTTCATTTTCAGCGTGAGGAAACACATCGGATAGAGCCTTGCGGAAGCTCGAAAGATTGGTGATTCAGTGTTTTTCATGTATCTCGGTTTCTCCGGGTCCTATGACGAAAAAAAATGAAAATTTCGGATCACAATCGTTTTTTGATCATATCTCCCGTTCTATCGGTCGTATAGCTAAAACTAGGTCAGTTTCGTGTTCAGCGTGAAAAAACACATGAAATAGAGTTTTGCATGAGCTCGAAAGATTGGGATTTTAGTGTTTTTCATGGCTCTCGGTTTTTCTTAGTCCTATGGCGAAAAAAACGGAAATTTCGGGTCACTATGGTGTTTCGATCATATCTCCCGTTCTATCGGTCGTATTGCAAAAACTCGGTCAATTTCGTGTTAAGCGTGAAAAAACACACGGAATAGATCCTTGCGGGAGATCGAAAGATTGGTAATTCAGTGTTTTTCATGTATCTCGGTTTCTCCGGGTCCTATGGCGAAAAAAAATGAAAATTTCGGGTCACTATGGTTTTTCGATCATATCTCCCGTTTTATCTGTCGTATCGCTAAAACTCGGTCGGTTTCCCCTTCAGCGTGAAAAATCACATCGACCAGAGCATTGCGGGAGCTCTAAAGATTGGTAATGCAGTGTTTCTCATGTACCTCGGTTTTTCTCGGTCCTATGTCGGAGAAAAACAGACATTTTGGATTACTATGGTTTTCCGATCATATCTCCCGTTCTATCGGTCGTATCGGTAAAACTCGGCCGGTTTCGTGTTCAGCGTGAAAAAACACATCGAATAGATCCTTGCGGGAGATCAAAAGATTGGTAATTCAGTGTTTTTCATGTATCTCGGTCTCTCCGGGTCCTATGGCGAAAACAAAATGAAAATTTGTAATCACTATGGTTTTTCTATCACATCTCCCGTTCTATCGGTCGTATCGCCAAAACTTGGCCAGTTTCGTGTTCAGCGTGGAAAAACACATTAAACACAGTCTTGCGGGAACTCGAAAGATTGGGATTTTAGTGTTTTTCATGGCTCTCGGTTTTTCTTAGTCCTATGGCGACGAAAACGGAAATTTCAGGTCACTATGGTTTGTCGATTATGTCTCCCGTTCTATCGGTCGTATTGCAAAAACTCGGTCAATTTCGTGTTAAGCGTGGAAAAACACATCGAATAGATCCTTGCGGGAGATCGAAAGATTGGTGATTCAGTGTTTTTCATGTATCTTGGTTTCTCTGGGTCCTATGGCGAAAAAAAAATGAAAATTTCCGATCACTATGGGTTTCCGATCATATCTCCCGTTCTATCGGTCGTATCGCTAAAACTCGGTCGGTTTCATGTTCAGCGTGAAAAAACACATCAAATAGAGTCTTGCGGGAGCTCGAAAGATTGGGATTTCAGTGTTTTTCATGGCTCTCGGTTTTTCTTAGTCCTATGGCGAAAAAAACGGAAATGTCGGGTCACTATGGTGTATCGATCATATCTCCCGTTCTATCGGTCGTATTGCAAAAACTCGGTCAATTTTGTGTTAAGCGTGAAAAAACACACGGAATAGATCCTTGCGGGAGATCGAAAGATTGGTAATTCAGTGTTTTTCATGTATCTCGGTTTCTCCGGGTCCTATGGCGAAAAAAAAGGAAAATTTCGGGTCACTATGGTTTTTCGATCATATCTCCCGTTTTATCTGTCGTATCGCTAAAACTCGGTCGGTTTCCTCTTCAGCGTGAAAAATCACATCGACCAGAGCATTGCGGGAGCTCTAAAGATTGGTAATGCAGTAATTCTCATGTACCTCGGTTTTTCTCGGTCCTATGTCGGAGAAAAACAGACATTTTGGATTACTATGGTTTTCCGATCATATCTCCCGTTCTATCGGTCGTATCGCTAAAACTCGGCCGGTTTCGTGTTCAGCGTGAAAAAACACATCGAATAGATCCTTGCGGGAGATCAAAAGATTGGTAATTCAGTGTTTTTCATGTATCTCGGTCTCTCCGGGTCCTATGGCGAAAACAAAATGAAAATTTGTAATCACTTTGGTTTTTCGATCACATCTCCCGTTCTATCGGTCGTATCGCCAAAACTTGGTCAGTTTCGTGTTCAGCGTGGAAAAACACATTAAACACAGTCTTGCGGGAACTCGAAAGATTGGGATTTTAGTGTTTTTCATGGCTCTCGGTTTTTCTTAGTCCTATGGCGACGAAAACGGAAATTTCAGGTCACTATGGTTTGTCGATTATGTCTCCCGTTCTATCGGTCGTATTGCAAAAACTCGGTCAGTTTCGTGTTCAGCGTGAAAAAACACATCGAATAGAGTCTTGCGGGAGCTCGAAAGATTGGTAATTCAGTGTTTTTCATGTATCTCGGTTTCTCTAGGTCCTATGGCGAAAAAAAAATGAAAATTTCGGATCACTATGGTTTTTCGATCATATCTCCCGTTCTATCGGTCGTATCGCTAAAACTTTGTCAGTTTCGTGTTCAGCGTGGAAAAACACATTAAACACAGTCTTGCGGGAACTCGAAAGATTGGGATTTTAGTGTTTTTCATGGCTCTCGGTTTTTCTTAGTCCTATGGCGACGAAAACGGAAATTTCAGGTCACTATGGTTTGTCGATTATGTCTCCCGTTCTATCGGTCGTATTGCAAAAACTCGGTCAATTTCGTGTTAAGCGTGGAAAAACACATCGAATAGATCCTTGCGGGAGATCGAAAGATTGGTGATTCAGTGTTTTTCATGTATCTTGGTTTCTCTGGGTCCCATGGCGAAAAAAAAATGAAAATTTCCGATCACTATGGGTTTCCGATCATATCTCCCGTTCTATCGGTCGTATCGCTAAAACTCGGTCGGTTTCATGTTCAGCGTGAAAAAACACATCAAATAGAGTCTTGCGGGAGCTCGAAAGATTGGGATTTCAGTGTTTTTCATGGCTCTCGGTTTTTCTTAGTCCTATGGCGAAAAAAACGGAAATTTCGGGTCACTATGGTGTATCGATCATATCTCCCGTTCTATCGGTCGTATTGCAAAAACTCGGTCAATTTTGTGTTAAGCGTGAAAAAACACACGGAATAGATCCTTGCGGGAGATCGAAAGATTGGTAATTCAGTGTTTTTCATGTATCTCGGTTTCTCCGGGTCCTATGGCGAAAAAAAATGAAAATTTCGGGTCACTATGGTTTTTCGATCATATCTCCCGTTTTATCTGTCGTATCGCTAAAACTCGGTCGGTTTCCTCTTCAGCGTGAAAAATCACATCGACCAGAGCATTGCGGGAGCTCTAAAGATTGGTAATGCAGTAATTCTCATGTACCTCGGTTTTTCTCGGTCCTATGTCGGAGAAAAACAGACATTTTGGATTACTATGGTTTTCCGATCATATCTCCCGTTCTATCGGTCGTATCGCTAAAACTCGGCCGGTTTCGTGTTCAGCGTGAAAAAACACATCGAATAGATCCACGCGGGAGATCAAAAGATTGGTAATTCAGTGTTTTTCATGTATCTCGGTCTCTCCGGGTCCTATGGCGAAAACAAAATGAAAATTTGTAATCACTTTGGTTTTTCGATCACATCTCCCGTTCTATCGGTCGTATCGCCAAAACTTGGTCAGTTTCGTGTTCAGCGTGGAAAAACACATTAAACACAGTCTTGCGGGAACTCGAAAGATTGGGATTTTAGTGTTTTTCATGGCTCTCGGTTTTTCTTAGTCCTATGGCGACGAAAACGGAAATTTCAGGTCACTATGGTTTGTCGATTATGTCTCCCGTTCTATCGGTCGTATTGCAAAAACTCGGTCAGTTTCGTGTTCAGCGTGAAAAAACACATCGAATAGAGTCTTGCGGGAGCTCGAAAGATTGGTAATTCAGTGTTTTTCATGTATCTCGGTTTCTCTAGGTCCTATGGCGAAAAAAAAATGAAAATTTCGGATCACTATGGTTTTTCGATCATATCTCCCGTTCTATCGGTCGTATCGCTAAAACTCGGTCGGTTTCATGTTCAGCGTGAAAAAACACATCAAATAGAGTCTTGCGGGAGCTCGAAAGATTGGGATTTTAGTGTTTTTCATGGCTCTCGGTTTTTCTTAGTCCTATGGCGAAAAAAACGGAAATTTCGGGTCACTATGGTGTATCGATCATATCTCCCGTTCTATCGGTCGTATTGCAAAAACTCGGTCAATTTTGTGTTGAGCGTGAAAAAATACACGGAATAGATCCTTGCGGGAGATCGAAAGATTGGTAATTCAGTGTTTTTCATGTATCTCGGTTTCTCCGGGTCCTATGGCGAAAAAAAATGAAAATTTCGGGTCACTATGGTTTTTCGATCATATCTCCCGTTTTATCTGTCGTATCGCTAAAACTCGGTCGGTTTCCTCTTCAGCGTGAAAAATCACATCGACCAGAGCATTGCGGGAGCTCTAAAGATTGGTAATGCAGTGTTTCTCATGTACCTCGGTTTTTCTCGGTCCTATATCGGAGAAAAACAGAAATTTTGGATTACTATGGTTTTCCGATCATATCTCCCGTTCTATCGGTCGTATCGCTAAAACTCGGCCGGTTTCGTGTTCAGCGTGAAAAAACACATCGAATAGATCCTTGCGGGAGATCAAAAGATTGGTAATTCAGTGTTTTTCATGTATCTCGGTTTCTCCGGGTCCTATGGCGAAAACAAAATGAAAATTTGTAATCACTATGGTTATTCGATCACATCTCCCGTTCTATCGGTCGTATTGCCAAAACTTGGTCAGTTTCGTGTTCAGCGTGAAAAAACACATTAAACACAGTCTTGCGGGAGCTCGAAAGATTGGGATTTTAGTGTTTTTCATGGCTCTCGGTTTTTCTTAGTCCTATGGCGACAAAAACGGAAATTTCAGGTCACTATGGGTTGTCGATTATGTCTTCCTTTCTATCGGTCGTATTGCAAAAACTCGGTCAATTTTGTGTTAAGCGTGAAAAAATACACGGAATAGATCCTTGCGGGAGATCGAAAGATTGGTAATTCAGTGTTTTTCATGTATCTCGGTTTCTCCGGGTCCTATGGCGAAAAAAAATGAAAATTTCGGGTCACTATGGTTTTTCGATCATATCTCCCGTTTTATCTGTCGTATCGCTAAAACTCGGTCGGTTTCCTCTTCAGCGTGAAAAATCACATCGACCAGAGCATTGCGGGAGCTCTAAAAATTGGTAATGCAGTGTTTCTCATGTACCTCGGTTTTTCTCGGTCCTATGTCGGAGAAAAACAGAAATTTTGGATTACTATGGTTTTCCGATCATATCTCCCGTTCTATCGGTCGTATCGCTAAAACTCGGCCGGTTTCGTGTTCAGCGTGAAAAAACACATCGAATAGATCCTTGCGGGAGATCAAAAGATTGGTAATTCAGTGTTTTTCATGTATCTCGGTTTCTCCGGGTCCTATGGCGAAAACAAAATGAAAATTTGTAATCACTATGGTTTTTCGATCACATCTCCCGTTCTATCGGTCGTATCGCCAAAACTTGGTCAGTTTCGTGTTCAGCGTGAAAAAACACATTAAACACAGTCCTGCGGAAGCTCGAAAGATTGGGATTTTTGTGTTTTTCATGGCTCTCGGTTTTTCTTAGTCCTATGGCGACAAAAACGGAAATTTCAGGTCACTATGGTTTGTCGATTATGTCTCCCGTTCTATCGGTCGTATTGCAAAAACTCGGTCAATTTCGTGTTAAGCGTGAAGAAACACATCGAATAGATCCTTGCGGGAGATCGAAAGATTGGTGATTCAGTGTTTTTCATGTATCTCGGTTTCTCTGGGTCCTATGGCGAAAAAAAATGAAAATTTCGGATCACTATGGTTTTTCGATCATATCTCCCGTTCTATTGGTCGTATCGCTGAAACTCGGCCGGTTCCGTGTTCAGCGTAAAAAAACACGTCGAATAGATCCTTGCGGGAGATCGAAAGATTGGTAATTCAGTGTTTTTCATGCATCTCGGTTTCTCCGGGTCCTATGGCGAAAAAAAATGAAAATTTCGGATCACTATGGTTTTTCGATCACATCTCCCGTTCTATCGGTCGTATTGCAAAAACTCGGTCAATTTCGTGTTAAGCGTGAAAAAACACACGGAATAGATCCTTGCGGGAGATCGAAAGATTGGTAATTCAGTGTTTTTCATGCATCTCGGTTTCTCCGGGTCCTATGGCGAAAAAAAATTAAAATTTCGGATCACTATGGGTTTCCGATCATATCTCCCGTTCTATCGGTCGTATCGCTAAAACTCGGTCGGTTTCATGTTCAGCGTGAGGAAACACATCGGATAGAGCCTTGCGGGAGCTCGAAAGATTGGTGATTCAGTGTTTTTCATGTATCTCGGTTTCTCCGGGTCCTATGACGAAAAAAAATGAAAATTTCGGATCACAATGGTTTTTTGATCATATCTCCCGTTCTATCGGCCGTATAGCTAAAACTAGGTCAGTTTCGTGTTCAGCGTGAAAAAACACATTAAATAGAGTCTTGCGGGAGCTCGAAAGATTGGGATTTTAGTGTTTTTCATGGCTCTCGGTTTTTCTTAGTCCTATGGCGAAAAAAACGGAAATTTCGGGTCACTATGGTGTTTCGATCATATCTCCCGTTCTATCGGTCGTATTGCAAAAACTCGGTCAATTTCGTGTTAAGCGTGAAAAACACACGGAATAGATCCTTGCGGGAGATCGAAAGATTGGTAATTCAGTGTTTTTCATGTATCTCGGTTTCTCCGGGTCCTATGGCGAAAAAAAATGAAAATTTCTGGTCACTATGGTTTTTCGATCATATCTCCCGTTTTATCTGTCGTATCGCTAAAACTCGGTCGGTTTCCTCTTCAGCGTGAAAAATCACATCGACCAGAGCATTGCGGGAGCTCTAAAGATTGGTAATGCAGTGTTTCTCATGTACCTCGGTTTTTCTCGGTCCTATGTCGGAGAAAAACAGAAATTTTGGATTACTATGGTTTTCCGATCATATCTCCCGTTCTATCGGTCGTATCGCTAAAACTCGGTCAATTTCGTGTTCAGCGTGAAAAAACACATCGAATAGAGCCTTGCGGGAGCTCGAAATATTGGTAATTCAGTGTTTTTCATGTATCTCGGTTTCTCCGGGTCCTATGGCGAAAAAAAATGAAAATTTCGGATCACTATGGTTTTTCGATCATATCTCCCGTTCTATTGGTCGTATTGCTGAAACTCGGCCGGTTCCGTGTTCAGCGTGAAAAAACACATCGAATAGATCCTTGCGGGAGCTCAAAAGATTGGTGATTCAGTGTTTTTCATGTATCTCGGTTTCTCCGGGTCCTATGACGAAAAAAAATGAAAATTTCGGATCACAATGGTTTTTGATCATATCTCCCGTTCTATCGGTCGTGTAGCTAAAACTAGGTCAGTTTCGTGTTCAGCGTGAAAAAACACATTAAATAGAGTCTGCGGGAGCTCGAAAGATTAGGATTTTAGTGTTTTTCATGGCTCTCGGTTTTTCTTAGTCCTATGGCGAAAAAAAACGGAAATTTCGGGTCACTATGGTTTTTCGATTATATCTCCCGTTCTATCGGTCGTATTGCAAAAACTCGGTCAATTTCGTGTTCAGCGTGAAAAAACACATCGAATAGATCCTTGCGGGATATCGAAAGATTGGTAATTCAGTGTTTTTCATGCATCTCGGTTTCTCCGGGTCCTATGGCGAAAAAAAATGAAAATTTCGGATCACTATGGGTTTCCGATCATATCTCCCGTTCTATCGGTCGTATCGCTAAAACTCGGTCGGTTTCATGTTCAGCGTGAGGAAACACATCGGATAGAGCCTTGCGGAAGCTCGAAAGATTGGTGATTCAGTGTTTTTCATGTATCTCGGTTTCTCCGGGTCCTATGACGAAAAAAAATGAAAATTTCGGATCACAATCGTTTTTTGATCATATCTCCCGTTCTATCGGTCGTATAGCTAAAACTAGGTCAGTTTCGTGTTCAGCGTGAAAAAACACATGAAATAGAGTTTTGCATGAGCTCGAAAGATTGGGATTTTAGTGTTTTTCATGGCTCTCGGTTTTTCTTAGTCCTATGGCGAAAAAAACGGAAATTTCGGGTCACTATGGTGTTTCGATCATATCTCCCGTTCTATCGGTCGTATCGGTAAAACTCGGCCGGTTTCGTGTTCAGCGTGAAAAAACACATCGAATAGATCCTTGCGGGAGATCAAAAGATTGGTAATTCAGTGTTTTTCATGTATCTTGGTCTCTCCGGGTCCTATGGCGAAAACAAAATGAAAATTTGTAATCACTATGGTTTTTCGATCACATCTCCCGTTCTATCGGTCGTATCGCCGAAACTCGGTCGGTTTCATGTTCAGCGTGAGAAAACACATCGGATAGAGCCTTGCGGGAGCTCGAAAGTTTAGTAATTCAGTGTTTTTCATGTATCTCGGTTTCTCCGGGTCCTATGACGAAAAAAAATGAAAATTTCGGATCACTACGGGTTTCCGATCATATCTCCCGTTCTATCGGTCGTATCGCTAAAACTCGGTCGGTTTCATGTTCAGCGTGAGAAAACACATCGGATCGAGCCTTGCGGGAGCTCGAAAGTTTGGTAATTCAGTGTTTTTCATGTATCTCGGTTTCTCCGGGTCCTATGACGAAAAAAAATGACAATTTCGGATCACAATGGTTTTTTGATCATATCTCCCGTTCTATCGGTCGTATAGCTAAAACTAGGTCAGTTTCGTGTTCAGCGTGAAAAATCACATTAAATAGAGTCTTGCGGGAGCTCGAAAGATTGGGATTTTAGTGTTTTTCATGGCTCTCGGTTTTTCTTAGTCCTATGGCGAAAAGAACGGAAATTTCGGGTCACTATGGTGTTTCGATCATATCTCCCGTTCTATCGGTCGTATTGCAAAAACTCGGTCAATTTTGTGTTAAGCGTGAAAAAATACACGGAATAGATCCTTGCGGGAGATCGAAAGATTGGTAATTCAGTGTTTTTCATGTATCTCCGTTTCTGCGGGTCCCATGGCGAAAAAAAATGAAAATTTCGGATCACAATGGTTTTTTGATCATATCTCCCGTCCTATCGGTCGTATAGCTGAAACTAGGTCAGTTTCGTGTTCAGCGTGAAAAAACACATCGAATAGAGTCTTGCGGGAGCTCGAAAGATTGGTAATTCAGTGTTTTTCATGTATCTCGGTTTCTCTAGGTCCTATGGCGAAAAAAAAATGAAAATTTCGGATCACTATGGTTTTTCGATCATATCTCCCGTTCTATCGGTCGTATCGCTGAAACCCGGTGAGTTTTGTTCTCAGCGTAAAAAATCACATTAAATTGAGCTTTGCGGAACCTCGAAAGATTGGTAATTCAGTGTTTTTCATGGCTCTCAGTTTTTCTTAGTCCTATGGCGAAAAAAACGGAAATTTCGGGTCACTATGGTGTTTCGATCATATCTCCCGTTCTTTCGGTCGTATCGCTAAAACTCGGCCGGTTTCGTGTGCAGCGTGAAAAAACACATCGAATAGATCCTTGCGGGAGATCGAAAGATTGGTAATTCAGTGTTTTTCATGTATCTCGGTTTCTCCGGGTCCCATGGCGAAAAAAAATGAAAATTTCGGATCACTACAGGTTTCCGATCATATCTCCCGTTCTATCGGTCGTATCGCCGAAACTCGGTCGGTTTCATGTTTAGCGTGAGAAAACACATCGGATAGAGCCTTGCGGGAGCTCGAAAGTTTAGTAATTCAGTGTTTTTCATGTATCTCGGTTTCTCCGGGTCCTATGACGAAAAAAAATAAAAATTTCGGATCACTATGGTTTTTCGATCATATCTCCCGTTCTATTGGTCGTATCGCTGAAACTCGGCCAGTTCCGTGTTCAGCGTGAAAAAACACATCGAATAGAGCCTTGCGGGAGCTCGAAATATTAGTAATTCAGTGTTTTTCATGCATCTCGGTTTCTCCGGGTCCTATGGCGAAAAAAAATGAAAATTTCGGATCACTATGGGTTTCCGATCATATCTCCCGTTCTATCGGTCGTATCGCTAAAACTCGGCCAGTTTCGTGTCCAGCGTGAAAAAACACATTAAATAGAGTCTTGCGGGAGCTCGAAAGATTGGGATTTCAGTGTTTTTCATGGCTCTCGGTTTTTCTTAGTCCTATGGCGAAAAAAACGGAAATTTCGGGTCACTATGGTGTTTCGATCATATCTCCCGTTCTATCGGTCGTATTGCAAAAACTCGGTCAATTTTGTGTTAAGCGTGAAAAAATACACGGAATAGATCCTTGCGGGAGATCGAAAGATTGGTAATTCAGTGTTTTTCATGTATCTCGGTTTCTCCGGGTCCTATGGCGAAAAAAAATGAAAATTTCGGATCACAATGGTTTTTTGATCATATCTCCCGTCCTATCGGTCGTATAGGTGAAACTAGGTCAGTTTCGTGTTCAGCGTGAAAAAACACATCGAATAGAGTCTTGCGGGAGCTCGAAAGATTGGTAATTCAGTGTTTTTCATGTATCTCGGTTTCTCTAGGTCCTATGGCGAAAAAAAAATGAAAATTTCGGATCACTATGGTTTTTCGATCATATCTCCCGTTCTATCGGTCGTATCGCTGGAACCCGGTGAGTTTTGTTCTCAGCGTAAAAAATCACATGAAATTGAGCTTTGCGGAACCTCGAAAGATTGGTAATTCAGTGTTTTTCATGGCTCTCGGTTTTTCTTAGTCCTATGGCGAAAAAAACGGAAATTTCGGGTCACTATGGTGTTTCGATCATATCTCCCGTTCTTTCGGTCGTATCGCTAAAACTCGGCCGGTTTCGTGTGCAGCGTGAAAAAACACATCGAATAGATCCTTGCGGGAGATCGAAAGATTGGTAATTCAGTGTTTTTCATGTATCTCGGTTTCTCCGGGTCCCATGGCGAAAAAAAATGAAAATTTTGGATCACTATGGTTTTTCGATCATATCTCCCGTTCTATTGGTCGTATCGCTGAAACTCGGCCAGTTCCGTGTTCAGCGTGAAAAAACACATCGAATAGAGCCTTGCGGGAGCTCGAAATATTAGTAGTTCAGTGTTTTTCATGCATCTCGGTTTCTCCGGGTCCTATGGCGAAAAAAAATGAAAATTTCGGATCACTATGGGTTTCCGATCATATCTCCCGTTCTATCGGTCGTATCGCTAAAACTCGGTCGGTTTCATGTTCAGCGTGAGAAAACACATCGGATAGAGCCTTGCGGGAGCTCGAAAGATTGGTGATTCAGTGTTTTTCCTGGCTCTCGGTTTTTCTTAGTCCTATGGCGACAAAAACGGAAATTTCAGGTCACTATGGTTTGTCGATTATCTCTCCCGTTCAATCGGTCGTATTGCAAAAACTCGGTCAATTTCGTGTTAAGCGTGAAAGAACACATCGAATAGATTCTTGCGAGAGATCGAAAGATTGGTAATTCAGTGTTTTTCATGTATCTCGGTTTCTCCGGGTCCTATGGCGAAAAAAAATGAAAATTTTGGGTCACAATGGTTTTTTGATCATATCTCCCGTTTTATCTGTCGTATCGCTAAAACTCGGTCGGTTTCCTCTTCAGCGTGAAAAATCACATCAACCAGAGCATTGCGGGAGCTCTAAAGATTGGTAATGCAGTGTTTCTCATGTACCTCGGTTTTTCTCGGTCCTATGTCGGAGAAAAACAGAAATTTCGGATCACTATGGTTTTTCGATCATATCTCCCGTTCTATTGGTCGTATCGATAGAACTCGGCCGGTTCCGTGTTCAGCGTGAAAAAACACATCGAATAGAGCCTTGCGGGAGCTCAAAATATTAGTAATTCAGTGTTTTTCATGCATCTTGGTTTCTCCGGGTCCTATGGCGAAAAAAAATGAAAATTTCGGATCACTATGGGTTTCCGATCATATCTCCCGTTCTATCGGTCGTATCGCTAAAACTCGGTCGGTTCCATGTTCAGCGTGAGAAAACACATCGGATAGAGCCTTGCGGGAGCTCGAAAGATTGGTGATTCAGTGTTTTTCATGTATCTCGGTTTCTCCGGGTCCTATGACGAAAAAAAATGAAAATTTCGGATCACAATGGTTTTTTGATCATATCTCCCGTTCTATCGGTCGTATATCTAAAACTAGGTCAGTTTCGTTGTTCAGCGTGAAAAAACACATTAAATAGAGCCTTGCGAGAGCTCGAAATATTGGTAATTCAGCGTTTTTCATGTATCTCGGTTTCTCCGGGTCCTATGGCGAAAAAAAATGAAAATTTCGGATCACTATGGTTTTTCGATCATATCGCCCGTTCTATCGGTCGTATCGCTAAAACTCGGCCGGTTCCGTGTTCAGCGTGAAAGAACACATCGAATAGATCCTTGCGGGAGATCGAAAGATTGGTAATTCAGTGTTTTTCATGCATCTCGGTTTCTCCGGGTCCTATGGCGAGAAAAAATGAAAATTTCGGATCACTACAGGTTTCCGATCATATCTCCCGTTCTATCGGTCGTATCGCTAAAACTCGGTCGGTTTCATGTTCAGCGTGAGAAAACACATCGGATAGAGCCTTGCGGGAGCTCGAAAGTTTGGTAATTCAGTGTTTTTTATGTATCTCGGTTTCTCCGGGTCCTATGACGAAAAAAAATGAAAATTTCGGATCACAATGGTTTTTTGATCATATCTCCCGTTCTATCGGTCGTATAGCTGAAACTAGGTCAATTTCGTGTTCAGCGTGAAAAAACACATCGAATAGAGCTTTGCGGGAGCTCGAAATATTGGTAATTCAGTGTTTTTCATGCATCTCGGTTTCTCTGGGTCCTATGGCGGAAAAAAATGAAAATTTCGGATCACTATGGGTTTCCGATCATATCTTCCGTTCTATCGGTCGTATCGCTAAAACTCGGTCGGTTTCATGTTCAGCGTGAGAAAACACATCGGATAGAGCCTTGCGGGAGCTCGAAAGATTGGTGATTCAGTGTTTTTCATGTATCTCGGTTTCTCCGGGTCCTATGACGAAAAAAAATGAAAATTTCGGATCACAATGGTTTTTTGATCATATCTCCCGTTCTATCGGTCGTATAGCTAAAACTAGGTCAGTTTCGTGTTCAGCGTGAAAAAACACATTAAATAGAGCCTTGCGAGAGCTCGAAATATTGGTAATTCAGTGTTTTTCATGTATCTCGGTTTCTCCGGGTCCTATGACGAAAAAAAATGACAATTTCGGATCACAATGGTTTTTTGATCATATCTCCCGTTCTATCGGTCGTATAGCTAAAACTAGGTCAGTTTCGTGTTCAGCGTGAAAAAACACATTAAATAGAGTCTTGCGGGAGCTCGAAAGATTGGGATTTTAGTGTTTTTCATGGCTCTCGGTTTTTCTTAGTCCTATGGCGAAAAGAACGGAAATTTCGGGTCACTATGGTGTTTCGATCATATCTCCCGTTCTATCGGTCGTATTGCAAAAACTCGGTCAATTTTGTGTTAAGCGTGAAAAAATACACGGAATAGATCCTTGCGGGAGATCGAAAGATTGGTAATTCAGTGTTTTTCATGTATCTCCGTTTCTCCGGGTCCTATGGCGAAAAAAAATGAAAATTTCGGATCACAATGGTTTTTTGATCATATCTCCCGTCCTATCGGTCGTATAGCTGAAACTAGGTCAGTTTCGTGTTCAGCGTGAAAAAACACATCGAATAGAGTCTTGCGGGAGCTCGAAAGATTGGTAATTCAGTGTTTTTCATGTATCTCGGTTTCTCTAGGTCCTATGGCGAAAAAAAAATGAAAATTTCGGATCACTATGGTTTTTCGATCATATCTCCCGTTCTATCGGTCGTATCGCTGAAACCCGGTGAGTTTTGTTCTCAGCGTAAAAAATCACATTAAATTGAGCTTTGCGGAACCTCGAAAGATTGGTAATTCAGTGTTTTTCATGGCTCTCAGTTTTTCTTAGTCCTATGGCGAAAAAAACGGAAATTTCGGGTCACTATGGTGTTTCGATCATATCTCCCGTTCTTTCGGTCGTATCGCTAAAACTCGGCCGGTTTCGTGTGCAGCGTGAAAAAACACATCGAATAGATCCTTGCGGGAGATCGAAAGATTGGTAATTCAGTGTTTTTCATGTATCTCGGTTTCTCCGGGTCCCATGGCGAAAAAAAATGAAAATTTCGGATCACTACAGGTTTCCGATCATATCTCCCGTTCTATCGGTCGTATCGCCGAAACTCGGTCGGTTTCATGTTCAGCGTGAGAAAACACATCGGATAGAGCCTTGCGGGAGCTCGAAAGTTTGGTAATTCAGTGTTTTTCATGTATCTCGGTTTCTCCGGGTCCTATGACGGAAAAAAATGAAAATTTCGGATCAGTATGGTTTTTCGATCATATCTCCCGTTCTATTGGTCGTATCGCTGAATCTCGGCCAGTTCCGTGTTCAGCGTGAAAAAACACATCGAATAGAGCCTTGCGGGAGCTCGAAATATTAGTAATTCAGTGTTTTTCATGCATCTCGGTTTCTCCGGGTCCTATGGCGAAAAAAAATGAAAATTTCGGATCACTATGGGTTTCCGATCATATCTCCCGTTCTATCGGTCGTATCGCTAAAACTCGGTCAGTTTCGTGTCCAGCGTGAAAAAACACATTAAATAGAGTCTTGCGGGAGCTCGAAAGATTGGGATTTTAGTGTTTTTCATGGCTCTCGGTTTTTCTTAGTCCTATGGCGAAAAAAACGGAAATTTCGGGTCACTATGGTGTTTCGATCATATCTCCCGTTCTATCGGTCGTATTGCAAAAACTCGGTCAATTTTGTGTTAAGCGTGAAAAAATACACGGAATAGATCCTTGCGGGAGATCGAAAGATTGGTAATTCAGTGTTTTTCATGTATCTCGGTTTCTCCGGGTCCTATGGCGAAAAAAAATGAAAATTTCGGATCACAATGGTTTTTTGATCATATCTCCCGTCCTATCGGTCGTATAGCTGAAACTAGGTCAGTTTCGTGTTCCGCGTGAAAAAACACATCGAATAGAGTCTTGCGGGAGCTCGAAAGATTGGTAATTCAGTGTTTTTCATGTATCTCGGTTTCTCTAGGTCCTATGGCGAAAAAAAAATGAAAATTTCGGATCACTATGGTTTTTCGATCATATCTCCCGTTCTATCGGTCGTATCGCTGAAACCCGGTGAGTTTTGTTCTCAGCGTAAAAAATCACATGAAATTGAGCTTTGCGGAACCTCGAAAGATTGGTAATTCAGTGTTTTTCATGGCTCTCGGTTTTTCTTAGTCCTATGGCGAAAAAAACGGAAATTTCGGATCACTATGGGTTTCCGATCATATCTCCCGTTCTATCGGTCGTATCGCTAAAACTCGGTCAGTTTCGTGTCCAGCGTGAAAAAACACATTAAATAGAGTCTTGCGGGAGCTCGAAAGATTGGGATTTTAGTGTTTTTCATGGCTCTCGGTTTTTCTTAGTCCTATGGCGAAAAAAACGGAAATTTCGGGTCACTATGGTGTTTCGATCATATCTCCCGTTCTATCGGTCGTATTGCAAAAACTCGGTCAATTTTGTGTTAAGCGTGAAAAAATACACGGAATAGATCCTTGCGGGAGATCGAAAGATTGGTAATTCAGTGTTTTTCATGTATCTCGGTTTCTCCGGGTCCTATGGCGAAAAAAAATGAAAATTTCGGATCACAATGGTTTTTTGATCATATCTCCCGTCCTATCGGTCGTATAGCTGAAACTAGGTCAGTTTCGTGTTCCGCGTGAAAAAACACATCGAATAGAGTCTTGCGGGAGCTCGAAAGATTGGTAATTCAGTGTTTTTCATGTATCTCGGTTTCTCTAGGTCCTATGGCGAAAAAAAAATGAAAATTTCGGATCACTATGGTTTTTCGATCATATCTCCCGTTCTATCGGTCGTATCGCTGAAACCCGGTGAGTTTTGTTCTCAGCGTAAAAAATCACATGAAATTGAGCTTTGCGGAACCTCGAAAGATTGGTAATTCAGTGTTTTTCATGGCTCTCGGTTTTTCTTAGTCCTATGGCGAAAAAAACGGAAATTTCGGGTCACTATGGTGTTTCGATCATATCTCCCGTTCTTTCGGTCGTATCGCTAAAACTCGGCCGGTTTCGTGTGCAGCGTGAAAAAACACATCGAATAGATCCTTGCGGGAGATCGAAAGATTGGTAATTCAGTGTTTTTCATGTATCTCGGTTTCTCCGGGTCCCATGGCGAAAAAAAATGAAAATTTCGGATCACTATGGTTTTTCGATCATATCTCCCGTTCTATTGGTCGTATCGCTGAAACTCGGCCAGTTCCGTGTTCAGCGTGAAAAAACACATCGAATAGAGCCTTGCGGGAGCTCGAAATATTAGTAATTCAGTGTTTTTCATGCATCTCGGTTTCTCCGGGTCCTATGGCGAAAAAAAATGAAAATTTCGGATCACTATGGGTTTCCGATCATATCTCCCGTTCTATCGGTCGTATCGCTAAAACTCGGTCGGTTTCATGTTCAGCGTGAGAAAACACATCGGATAGAGCCTTGCGGGAGCTCGAAAGATTGGTGATTCAGTGTTTTTCCTGGCTCTCGGTTTTTTAACTCCCGATTGCCCACGGGGCAAAAAACGGGAGTTATGTGTTTCACCGCCTGCCCGCGAAATAGCTGAAATTTTAGGCTGAAGTGTTTGGCCGAACGGCTTATCCCCTCCTGACAGATTTTGGCACATCAATTCTGTGGGTCACAGAGAAGGTCTTTTTTTCATAATATTTATGATCGGAAGCAAACTCGTAAAGTTATTCAATGTTTAAAATATCGACAAATTCAAAGGAGGGGCATATCGCATTTTGCGATTTGTCCCCTGAACTTATCGCCGTTCCCCGTTCGCCGTTCAGTACTCGCTTCAGACGGTAGACTACGCGGACTGTTTCTTTCTCTCTCGCTCCGCAGCGAGAGCCGATAGTGTTGTCTCTCTCGGATTCGTGGATGTAGTCCATCGCCTTCAGACCCCTCGCGATTGGTTGTTCGAAGGAGGGGTGACATCGTCGGCGATGTGACTTCACATACACATATCTATATATATATATATATATATATAGTTTGAAAGCGTAAGTCGTTATTTAGTAATATTAACTCCCGATTGATTGATTTAATCTAGTTAATGAAAAAAAAAAAAAAATTCATTGTTCGCGGGATCCATCGATTTCGGCATCTGACAGTGTGCTCTTGCTGCGACAAGGAAAATTAATCTCCATCAGTTGACATAACGGCAAACATAACCTGCAAGGTGTCTAGCCGGCTTTACGGTAAGCATAACCTATAAGGTTTTTTTCTTCATATTAATTTATTCAATCAGAATTCTAAGTTCGAAGCTTCGTCTTCAAATCTCATCCTCAATAGTAAAATAAGTATTTCGAATTTACATGCATGGAGAATAGCTGAATTCTAATCAATTCCTAATTAACGCTGTCAGTCATCCTTATCGATACAGTTTATTCAGTCAACAATCTTCATTCGATGTTCACTCTGATTGAAAACTCGAATAACCCTTGCTCTTCTGTATGATAATTTTTCTTCTCTGATATTGTTCGATCAGAATTCTAAGTTTGTAGCTTCGGTTTCAAATCTCATCCGTATCATTAGCGAAACAAGTATCAGTTTGATCGGAATTAAAATATTAATTGACATGACGATCTTTCACCTTATTTCAGGATAACTTGTCATTTTTTTTCAGGATAATTTGGTGCTCTCTGTGGTGTTCGGCACGTATTTATATTTTTTTTTCTCTCTGTGAGGTTCGACATGTATTTATATATATTTTTTTTTTAATTTTACAATAGCAGGTACGGCTCGGAGCTGTACAAACAATGTCCGATGTCAAGTCAGCATAGGCTGGACAAATCATCGACGTCAGTCATCGTCCAGCAAAAATCGAATTCGCTGATGTACGAGTGAATCGTGGTGAAGGCTGATCTAAGCCGCGCTTAACATAAAGGATGTTGCGCTGACATGCGTACCAGCCGCGTTCTACAATAACTGTAGAGCGCTGACATTGACTCCACGAATTACCATATCATTGGTAGGATGGAAGCAGTGGATCATCAAAAGTATTGACTGAGCAACGTCGACGTTTCATCTTCTTGGATGCATGGGTGTTGTGCTGCCAGTGCGCAGCTCAACTTCTCGCGCTATGAAAAACGACAAGAATCTTTCTTCAATCATGCTTCAATCAGAAAAACGTTCATTCTTCGATCAAAAAAACGTCTAAAAATAAATTTATCCATTTTCAACAATATGAAATTTGATCAACGCTCTGGTCACGACCATTCTTCGGCACCCAGCTAAATTGTACGGGGCTAATGGTCACTGGTGACCCAGGGGTTGACCCGAGGGTTCAATTCAAATTAATATTCGAATGAAAATGACGTTTAGAAACAAATTCATCAAAAAATTAATATTGAAATAAAAATCACGATTATAAACAAATTTATGAACAAATCAATATTGAAATAAGAATCACGATTATAAACAAATTTATGAACAAATCAATATTGAAATAAAAATCACGATTATAAACAAATTTATCAACAAATTAATATTGAAATGAAAATCACGGTTATAAACAAATTTATCAACAAATTAATATTGAAATAAGAATCATGATTATAAACAAATTTATCAACAAATTAATATTAAAATGAAAATCATGATTATAAACAAATTTATCGACAAATTAATATTGAATTAAAAATGACGATTATAAACAAATTTATCAAAAAATTAATATTAAAATGAAAATCACGATTATAAACAAATTTATCAAAAATTGTTCAGAGATAAATCTCATACATCGATTTCCAGCATTGGAGTAACTATTATAAATCAATTTCATGAATTAATTCTTCAATAATTTTTTAATCAAAACAAAAAAACGTATAAAAATGAATTTATCAATTTTCAACAATATCAAACTTGATTAACCCTCCGGTCACGACCATTCTTCGGCACCCAGCTAAATTGTACGGGGCTATGAGTCACTGGTGACCCAGGGGTTGACCCGAGGGTTCAATTCAAATTAATATTCGAATGAAAATGACGTTTATGAACAAATTCATCAAAAAATTAATATTGAAATAAAAATCACGATTATAAACAAATTTATGAACAAATTAATATTGAAATAAAAATCACGATTATAAACAAATTTATGAACAAATTAATATTGAAATGAAAATCACGATTATAAACAAATTTATGAACAAATTAATATTGAAATGAAGATCCCGGTTATGAACAAATTTATCAACAAATTAATATTGAAATAAGAATCATGATTATAAACAAATTTATCAACAAATTAATATTAAAATAAAAATCATGATTATAAATAAATTTATCGACAAATTAATATTGAAATAAAAATGACGATTATAAACAAATTTATCAAAAAATTAATATTAAAATAAAAATCACGATTATAAACAAATTTATCAAAAATTGTTCAGAGATAAATCTTATACATCGATTTCCATCATTAGAGTAACTATTATAAATCAATTTCATGAATTAAATCTTCAATAATTTTTTAATCAAAACAAAAAAACGTATAAAAATGAATTTATCAATTTTCAACAATATCAAACTTGATTAACCCTCCGGTCACGACCATTCTTCGGCACCCAGCTAAATTGTACGGGGCTATGAGTCACTGATGGTGACCCAGGGGTTGACCCGAGGGTTCAATTCAAATTAATATTGAAAATAAAAATCACGACTATAAACAAATTTATCAAAAAATTAATATTGAAATAAAAATCACGATTATAAAGAAATTTATGAACAAATTAATATTGAAATAAGAATCATGATTATAAACAAATTTATCAAAAAATTAATATTAAAATGAAAATCACGATTATAAACAAATTTATGAACAAATTAATATTGAAATAAAAATCACGTTTATAAACAAATTTATCAAAAAATTAATATTAAAATGAAAATCACGATTATAAACAAATTTATGAACAAATTGATATTGAAATAAAAATCACGATTATAAACAAATTCATGAACAAATTAATATTGAAATGAAAATCACGGTTATAAACAAATTTATCAAAAAAATTAATATTGAAATGAAAATTACGATTATAAACAAATTCATCGACAAATTGATATTGGAATAAAAATCACGATTATAAACAAATTTATGAACAAATTAATATTGAAATGAAAATCACGGTTATAAACAAATTTATCACAACAACAAATTAATACTGAAATAGAAATCATGATTATAAACAAATTTATCAAAAATTGTTCAGAGATAAATCTCATACATCGATTTCCAGCATTAGAGTAACTATTATAAATCAATTTCATGAATTAATTCTTCAATAATTTTTTAATCAAAACAAAAAAACGTATAAAAATAAATTTATCAATTTTCAACAATATCAAACTTGATTAACCCTCCGGTCACGACCATTCTTCGGCACCCAGCTAAATTGTACGGGGCTATGAGTCACTGATGGTGACCCAGGGGTTGACCCGAGGGTTCAATTCAAATTAATATTGAAAATAAAAATCACGACTATAACCAAATTTATCAAAAAATTAATATTGAAATAAAAATCACGATTATAAAGAAATTTATGAACAAATTAATATTGAAATATTAATTGTATTGTGATATTGAAAAATAAGAAAAATCACGATTATAAACAAATTTATCGTAAAAATGAATATTGAAATGAAAATCACGATTATAAACATATTTATCAAAAAAATTAATATTGAAATGAAAATTACGATTATAAACAAATTCATCGACAAATTGATATTGAAATAAAAATCACGATTATAAACAAATTTATGAACAAATTAATATTGAAATGAAAATCACGGTTATAAACAAATTTATCACAACAACAAATTAATATTGAAATAGAAATCACGATTATAAACAAATTTATCAAAGAAATAATATGAAAATGAAAATCACGATTATAAACAAATTTATTAAAAATTTTTCAGAGATAAATCTCATACGTCGATTTCCAGCATTAGAGTAACTATTATAAATCAATTTCATGAATTAATTCTTCAATAATTCTTTAATCAATCAAAAAAACGTATAAAAATGAATTTATCAATTTTCAACAATATCAAACTTGATTAACCCTCCGGTCACGACCATTCTTCGGCACCCAGCTAAATTGTACGGGGCTATGAGTCACTGATGGTGACCCAGGGGTTGACCCGAGGGTTAATTTAAATTAATATTGAAATAAGAATCACGATTATAAACAGATTTATCAACAAATAAATATTGAAATAAAAATCACGATTATAAACAAATTTATCAAAATTTAATATTGAAATAAAATCCACGATTATAAACAAATTTATGAACAAATTAATATTGAAATAAAAATCACGATTATAAACAAATTTATTCTTCTCGTGTGGAGAATATATGAATTTAAAAATTCTCGAGTGCAGAATCTATGAATTTAAGAATTCCAAAAGCACTCGGCCGCGGCAGTTAGATACAATCAGAAGATTTAAAAAGAATGAAATAAATATCAAATTAAAAATTTAAAAAAACTCCCGATTGCTAAGAAAACCTCGGACGCAACAAATAATAAAAAATTTAATTAAAAATTAAAAAAACTCCTGACTACAAAAAACCTGGGACATATAAATAAAAAGGATGAAATAATCCGAGCTATCATCTTAGTTTATTCATCGTTTGAATTATGATCGGTGCAGTCAATATTTCGAATTATAGTTATCTTGTTACTCCCCTCTATGCAGTCGGGAGACGTCCTTTTCCGCATCCTCGAACAATTAATGACGTCCCCCGACTGCATAGAGGGGAGTAACAAGATTGCTATAATTCGAAATATTGACTGCACCGATCATAATTCAAACGATGAATAAACTAAGATGATAGCTCGGATTATTTCATCCTTTTTATTTATATGTCCCAGGTTTTTTGTAGTCAGGAGTTTTTTTAATTTTTAATTAAATTTTTTATTATTTGTTGCGTCCGAGGTTTTCTTAGCAATCGGGAGTTTTTTTAAATTTTTAATTTGATATTTATCTTAGTCCTATGGCGACAAAAACGGAAATTTCAGGTCACTATGGTTTGTCGATTATGTCTCCCGTTCAATCGGTCGTATTGCAAAAACTCGGTCAATTTCGTGTTAAGCGTGAAAAAACACATCGAATAGATCCTTGCGGGAGATCGAAAGATTGGTAATTCAGTGTTTTTCATGTATCTCGGTTTCTCCGGGTCCTATGGCGAAAAAAAATGAAAATTTTGGGTCACAATGGTTTTTTGATCATATCTCCCGTTTTATCTGTCGTATCGCTAAAACTCGGTCGGTTTCCTCTTCAGCGTGAAAAATCACATCAACCAGAGCATTGCGGGAGCTCTAAAGATTGGTAATGCAGTGTTTCTCATGTACCTCGGTTTTTCTCGGTCCTATGTCGGAGAAAAACAGAAATTTCGGATCACTATGGTTTTTCGATCATATCTCCCGTTCTATTGGTCGTATCGATAGAACTCGGCCGGTTCCGTGTTCAGCGTGAAAAAACACATCGAATAGAGCCTTGCGGGAGCTCGAAATATTAGTAATTCAGTGTTTTTCATGCATCTCGGTTTCTCCGGGTCCCATGGCAAAAAAAAATGAAAATTTCGGATCACTACGGGTTTCCGATCATATCTCCCGTTCTATCGGTCGTATCGCTAAAACTCGGTCGGTTTCATGTTCAGCGTGAGAAAACACATCGGATAGAGCCTTGCGGGAGCTCGAAAGTTTGGTAATTCAGTGTTTTTCATGCATCTCGGTTTCTCCGGGTCCTATGGCGAGAAAAAATGAAAATTTCGGATCACTACAGGTTTCCGATCATATCTCCCGTTCTATTGGTCGTATCGCTAAAACTCGGCCGGTTCCGTGTTAAGCGTGAAAAAACACATCGAATAGAGCCTTGCGGGAGCTCGAAATATTAGTAATTCAGTGTTTTTCATGCATCTCGGTTTCTCCGGGTCCTATGGCGAAAAAAAATGAAAATTTCGGATCACTATGGGTTTCCGATCATATCTCCCGTTCTATCGGTCTCATCGCTAAAACTCGGTCGGTTCCATGTTCAGCGTGAGAAAACACATCGGATAGAGCCTTGCGGGAGCTCGAAAGATTGGTGATTCAGTGTTTTTAACTCCCGATTGCCCACGGGGCAAAAAACGGGAGTTATGTGTTTCACCGCCTGCCCGCGAAATAGCTGAATTTTTAGGCTGAAGTGTTTGGCCAAACGGCTTATCCCCTCCTGACAGATTTTTGCACATCAATTCTGTGGGTCACAGAGAAGGTCTTTTTTTCATAATATTTATGATCGGAAGCAAACTCGTAAAGATATTCAATGTTTAAAATAGCGACGAATTCAAAGGAGGGACATATCGCATTTTGCGATATGTCCCCTGAACTTATCGCCGCCCCCGTTCGCCGTGAGGTACTTGCTTCAGACGGTAGACTACGCGGACTGTTTCTTTCTCTCTCGCTTCGCAGCGAGGGCCGATAGTGTTGTCTCTCTCGGATTCGTGGATGTAGTCCATCGCCTTCGGACCCCTCGCGATTGGTTGTTCGAAGGAGGGGTGACATCGTCGGCGATGTGACTTCACATACACATATCTATCTATATATATGGGGAAAAACGGCCGAGATCACCGGACTGAAACCCTTCTATCCTCCGATGTGGTCGCTGATTTTTTTCTAGTATCTTTGGGATCCCACGACCTCACTAATTTTTTTAAAGTTTTTTTAGACCCCTCTTCCCCCTGCCCCCACCACCCTTTTTTTTTATCAAGGGGTAACTGCTATTTTCCCCCTTTTTATTTTGATACATTTTTTTTCCCAGATACTTTATTGAAATTGAAGAACTTTTTTTCATAAAATTGGAGTGGCTGTCGGATTGCTAATATTTTTTTTTCTTTTTTTTAATTTTGGAAAAATTCGAGTTGTTCCAAAATTTCAACATATGATAATGGATTCCTATCTCAAAAAAATAAAAGAAAAATGAAATCTGTCTTGCGAAAAATCGATATTTCGATTATTTTCGAAAGTAAATCGATTTTTTGAGTATAAATTAATTTGATTATGAAAAATATATTGTTTAATCGATTTTCTATCGAAAATAATCGAAATATCGATTTTTCGCCAAATGGATTTCATTTTTCTTTTTTTTTTTCATAGGGGACCATTATCATATATTGAAAAACTTAAAAAAAATTAGTGAGGTCGTGGGATCCGAAAGATACTAGAAAAAAATCAGCGACCACATCGGAGGATAGAAGGGTTTCAGTCCGGTGATTTTGGCCGTTTTTCCCCATATATAGTTGAAAACCGTACGTCGTTATTTATTTTTTATTTATTTAATATTAACTCCCGGTTGATTGATTTAACCAAGTGATTGAAAAAAAAATTAATTCATTGTTCGCGGTATCCATCGGTTTCGGCATCTGACAGTGTGCTCTTGCTGCGATAAGGAAAAAAATTAATCTCCATCAGTTGACATAACGGCAAACATAACCTACAAGGTGTCTAGCCGGCTTTACGGTAAGCATAACCTATAAGGTTTTTTTCTTCATATTAATTCATTTAATCAGAATTCTAAGTTTGAAGCTTCGTCTTCAATCTCATCCTTAATAGTGAAATAAGTATTCCGAATTTACATGCATGGAGAATAGCTGAATTCTAATCAATTCCTAATTAACGCTGTCAGTCATCCTTATCGATAAGGTTTATTCAGTCAACAATCTTCATTCGATGTTCACTCTGATTGAAAACTCGGATAACCCTTGCTCTTCTGTATAATAATTTTTCTTCTCTGATATTGTTCAATCAGAATTCTAAGTTTGTAGCTTTGTTTTCAAATCTTATCCGTATTATTAGCGAAACAAGTATCAGTTCGATCGGAATTGAAATATTAATTGACATGACGATCTTTCACCTTATTTCAGGATAATTTGTCATTTGTTTCAGGATAATTTGGTGCTCTCTGTGGTGTTCGGCACGTATTTATATATTTTTTTTCTCTCTGTGGTGTTCGACATGTATTTATATATATATTTTTTTCTAATTTCACAATAGCAGGTACGGTTTGGAGCGGTATAAACAATGTCCGATGTCAAGTCAACATAGGCTGGACAAATCATCGACGTCAGTCATCGTCAAGCACAAATCGAATTCGCTGATGTACCAGTGAATCGTGGTCAAGGCTGATCTGAGCCGCGCTTAACATGAAGAATGTTGCGCTAAATTGTGGTCAAGGCTGATCTCAGCCGCGCTTAACATAAAGGATGTTGGGCTGACATGTGTCCAAGGCTGTACTAGCCGCGTTCTACAATAACTGTAGAGCGCTGACGTTGACTCCACGAACTACCATATCATTGGTGGGATGGAAGCAGTGGATCATCAAAATTATTGACTGAGCAACGTCGACGTTTCATCTTCTTGGATGCACGGGTGTTGTGCTGCCAGTGCGCAGCTCAACTTCTCGCGCTATTAAAAACGACAAGAATCTTTCTTCAATCATTCTTCAATCAGAAAAACGTTTATTCTTCAATCAAAAAAACGTCTATAAATGAATTCATCAATTTTCAACAATATGAAATTTGATCAACGCTCTGGTCACGACCATTCTTCGGCACCCAGCTAAATTGTACGGGGCTATGAGTCACTGGTGACCCAGGTGTTGACCCGAGGGTTAATTCAAATTGATATTGAAATAATAATCACGATTATAAACGAATTTATCAGAAAATTGTTCAGAGAAAATCTTATACATCGATTTTCAACATTGGAGTAACTATTATAAATCAATTTCATGAATTAATTATTCAATCATTCTTCAATCAAAACAAAAAAACGTATAAAAATGAATTTATCAATTTTCAACAATATCTAACTTGATTAACCCTCCGGTCACGACCATTGTTCGGCACCCAGCTAAATTGTACGGGGCTATGAGTCACTGGTGACCCAGGAGTTGGACCGAGGGTTAATTAAAATTGATATTGGAATAAAAATCACGATTATAAACAAATTTATCAAAAAATTGTTCAGAGATAAATCTCATACATCGATTTTCAACATTGCAGTAACTATTATAAATCAATTTCATGAATTAATTATTCAATCATTCTTCAATCAAAACAAAAAACGTATAAAAATGAATTTATCAATTTTCAACAATATCAAACTTGATTAACCCTCCGGTCACGACCATTGTTCGGCACCCAGCTAAATTGTACGGGGCTATGAGTCACTGGTGACCCAGGAGTTGGACCGAGGGTTAATTCAAATTGATATTGGAATAAAAATCACGATTATAAACAAATTTATCAAAAAATTGTTCAGAGATAAATCTCATACATCGATTTCCAACATTAGAGTAACCATTATAAATCAATTTCATGAATTAATTCTTCAATAATTCTTTAATCAAAACAAAAAAACGTATAAAAATAAATTTATCAATTTTCAACAATATCAAACTTGATTAACCCTCCGGTCACGACCATTCTTCGGCACCCAGCTATATTGTACGGGGCTGTGAGTCACTGGTGACCCGAAGTTGGACCGAGGGTTCAATTCAAATTAATATTGAAATGAAAATCACGATTATAAACAAATTTATCAACAAATGAATATTGAAATTAAAATCACGATTATAAACAAATTTATAAAAAAATCAATATTAAAATGAAAATCACGATTCTAAACAAATTTATCAAAAAAAAAATTAATGTTGAAATGAAAATCACGATTATAAACAAATTTATCAACAAATTAATATTGAAATAAAAATCACGATTATAAACAAATTTATCAACAAATTAATATTGAAATAAAAATCACGATTATAAACAAATTCATCAAAAATTGTTCAGAGATAAATCTCATACATCGATTTCCAACATTAGAGTAACTATTATAAATCAATTTCATGGATTAATTCTTCAATAATTCTTTAATCAAAACAAAAAAACGTATAAAAATGAATTTATCAATTTTCAACAATATCAAACTTGATTAACCCTCTGGTCACGACCATTCTTCGGCACCCAGCTAAATTGTACGGGGCTATGAGTCACTGGTGACCCAGGTGTTGACCCGAGGGTTAATTCAAATTGATATTGGAATAAAAATCACGATTATAAACAAATTTATCAAAAAATTAATATTGAAATAATATCCACGATTATAAACAAATTTATGAACAAATTAATATTGAAATGAAAATCACGATTATAAACAAATTTATTTTTCTCGTGTGGACAATATATGAATTTAAAAATTCTCGAGTGGAGAATATATGAATTTAAGAATCCCAAAAGCACTCGGCCGCGGCAGTTAGATACAATCAGAAGATTTAAAAAGAATGGAATAAATATTAAATTTAAAATTTAAAAAAACTCCCGATTGCTAAAAAAACCTTGGACGCAAAAAATAATAAAAAATTTAATTCAAAATTAAAAAAACTCCTGACTAAAAAAAACCTGAGACATATAAATAAAAAGGATGAAATAATCCAAGCTATCATCTTAGTTTATTCATCGTTTGAATTATGATCGGTGCAGTCAATATTTCGAATTATAGTAATCTTGTTACTCCCCTCTATGCAGTCGGGAGACGTCCTTTTCCGCATCCTCGAACAGTTAATGACGTCTCCCGACTGCATAGAGGGGAGTAACAAGATTACTATAATTCGAAATATTGACTGCACCGATCTCAATTCAAACGATGAATAAACTAAGATGATAGCTTGGATTATTTCATCCTTTTTATTTATATGTCTCAGGTTTTTTTTAGTCAGGAGTTTTTTTAATTTTTAATTAAATTTTTTATTATTTTTTGCGTCCAAGGTTTTTTTAGCAATCGGGAGTTTTTTTAAATTTTAAATTTAATATTTTTCATGTATCTCGGTTTCTCCGGGTCCTATGACGAAAAAAAATGAAAATTTCGGATCACAATGGTTTTTTGATCATATCTCCCGTTCTATCGGTCGTATATCTAAAACTAGGTCAGTTTCGTTGTTCGGCGTGAAAAAACACATCGAATAGAGCCTTGCGGGAGCTCGAAATATTGGTAATTCAGCGTTTTTCATGTATCTCGGTTTCTCCGGGTCCTATGGCGAAAAAAAATGAAAATTTCGGATCACTATGGTTTTTCGATCATATCTCCCGTTCTATCGGTCGTATCGCTAAAACTCGGCCGGTTCCGTGTTCAGCGTGAAAGAACACATCGAATAGATCCTTGCGGGAGATCGAAAGATTGGTAATTCAGTGTTTTTCATGCATCTCGGTTTCTCCGGGTCCTATGGCGAGAAAAAATGAAAATTTCGGATCACTACAGGTTTCCGATCATATCTCCCGTTCTATCGGTCGTATCGCTAAAACTCGGTCGGTTTCATGTTCAGCGTGAGAAAACACATCGGATAGAGCCTTGCGGGAGCTCGAAAGTTTGGTAATTCAGTGTTTTTTATGTATCTCGGTTTCTCCGGGTCCTATGACGAAAAAAAATGAAAATTTCGGATCACAATGGTTTTTTGATCATATCTCCCGTTCTATCGGTCGTATAGCTGAAACTAGGTCAGTTTCGTGTTCAGCGTGAAAAAACACATTAAATAGAGCCTTGCGAGAGCTCGAAATATTGGTAATTCAGTGTTTTTCATGCATCTCGGTTTCTCCGGGTCCTATGACGAAAAAAAATGACAATTTCGGATCACAATGGTTTTTTGATCATATCTCCCGTTCTATCGGTCGTATAGCTAAAACTAGGTCAGTTTCGTGTTCAGCGTGAAAAAACACATTAAATAGAGTCTTGCGGGAGCTCGAAAGATTGGGATTTTAGTGTTTTTCATAGCTCTCGGTTTTTCTTAGTCCTATGGCGAAAAAAACGGAAATTTCGGGTCACTATGGTGTTTCGATCATATCTCCCGTTCTATCGGTCGTATTGCAAAAACTCGGTCAATTTTGTGTTAAGCGTGAAAAAATACACGGAATAGATCCTTGCGGGAGATCGAAAGATTGGTAATTCAGTGTTTTTCATGTATCTCGGTTTCTCCGGGTCCTATGGCGAAAAAAAATGAAAATTTCGGATCACAATGGTTTTTTGATCATATCTCCCGTCCTATCGGTCGTATAGCTGAAACTAGGTCAGTTTCGTGTTCAGCGTGAAAAAACACATCGAATAGAGTCTTGCGGGAGCTCGAAAGATTGGTAATTCAGTGTTTTTCATGTATCTCGGTTTCTCTAGGTCCTATGGCGAAAAAAAAATGAAAATTTCGGATCACTATGGTTTTTCGATCATATCTCCCGTTCTATCGGTCGTATCGCTGAAACCCGGTGAGTTTTGTTCTCAGCGTAAAAAATCACATGAAATTGAGCTTTGCGGAACCTCGAAAGATTGGTAATTCAGTGTTTTTCATGGCTCTCGGTTTTTCTTAGTCCTATGGCGAAAAAAACGGAAATTTCGGATCACTATGGTGTTTCGATCATATCTCCCGTTCTTTCGGTCGTATCGCTAAAACTCGGCCGGTTTCGTGTGCAGCGTGAAAAAACACATCGAATAGATCCTTGCGGGAGATCGAAAGATTGGTAATTCAGTGTTTTTCATGTATCTCGGTTTCTCCGGGTCCCATGGCGAAAAAAAATGAAAATTTCGGATCACTATGGTTTTTCGATCATATCTCCCGTTCTATTGGTCGTATCGCTGAAACTCGGCCAGTTCCGTGTTCAGCGTGAAAAAACACATCGAATAGAGCCTTGCGGGAGCTCGAAATATTAGTAATTCAGTGTTTTTCATGCATCTCGGTTTCTCCGGGTCCTATGGCGAAAAAAAATGAAAATTTCGGATCACTATGGGTTTCCGATCATATCTCCCGTTCTATCGGTCGTATCGCTAAAACTCGGTCGGTTTCATGTTCAGCGTGAGAAAACACATCGGATAGAGCCTTGCGGGAGCTCGGAAGATTGGTGATTCAGTGTTTTTCCTGGCTCTCGGTTTTTCTTAGTCCTATGGCGACAAAAACGGAAATTTCAGGTCACTATGGGTTTCCGATCATATCTCCCGTTCTATCGGTCGTATCGCTAAAACTCGGTCGGTTTCATGTTCAGCGTGAGAAAACATCGGATAGAGCCTTGCGGGAGCTCGAAAGATTGGTGATTCAGTGTTTTTCATGTATCTCGGTTTCTCCGGGTCCTATGACGAAAAAAAATGAAAATTTCGGATCACAATGGTTTTTTGATCATATCTCCCGTTCTATCGGTCGTATATCTAAAACTAGGTCAGTTTCGTTGTTCAGCGTGAAAAAACACATTAAATAGAGTCTTGCGGGAGCTCGAAAGATTGGGATATTAGTGTTTTTCATGGCTCTCGGTTTTTCTTAGTCCTATGGCGAAAAAAACGGAAATTTCGGATCACTATGGTTTTTCGATCATATCTCCCGTTCTATTGGTCGTATCGCTAAAACTCGGCCAGTTCCGTGTTCAGCGTGAAAAAACACATCGAATAGAGCCTTGCGGGAGCTCGAAATATTAGTAATTCAGTGTTTTTCATGCATCTCGGTTTCTCCGGGTCCTATGGCGAAAAAAAATGAAAATTTCGGATCACTATGGGTTTCCGATCATATCTCCCGTTCTATCGGTCGTATCGCTGAAACTCGGTCAGTTTCGTGTTCAGCGTGAAAAAACACATTAAATAGAGTCTTGCGGGAGCTCGAAAGATTGGGATTTTAGTGTTTTTCATGGCTCTCGGTTTTTCTTAGTCCTATGGCGAAAAAAACGGAAATTTCGGGTCACTATGGTGTTTCGATCATATCTCCCGTTCTATCGGTCGTATTGCAAAAACTCGGTCAATTTTGTGTTAAGCGTGAAAAAATACACGGAATAGATCCTTGCGGGAGATCGAAAGATTGGTAATTCAGTGTTTTTCATGTATCTCGGTTTCTCCGGGTCCTATGGCGAAAAAAAATGAAAATTTCGGATCACAATGGTTTTTTGATCATATCTCCCGTCCTATCGGTCGTATAGCTGAAACTAGGTCAGTTTCGTGTTCAGCGTGAAAAAACACATCGAATAGAGTCTTGCGGGAGCTCGAAAGATTGGTAATTCAGTGTTTTTCATGTATCTCGGTTTCTCTAGGTCCTATGGCGAAAAAAAAATGAAAATTTCGGATCACTATGGTTTTTCGATCATATCTCCCGTTCTATCGGTCGTATCGCTGAAACCCGGTCAGTTTCGTGTTCAGCGTGAAAAAACACATTAAATAGAGTCTTGCGGGAGCTCGAAAGATTGGGATTTTAGTGTTTTTCATGGCTCTCGGTTTTTCTTAGTCCTATGGCGAAAAAAACGGAAATTTCGGATCACTATGGTTTTTCGATCATATCTCCCGTTCTATTGGTCGTATCGCTAAAACTCGGCCAGTTCCGTGTTCAGCGTGAAAAAACACATCGAATAGAGCCTTGCGGGAGCTCGAAATATTAGTAATTCAGTGTTTTTCATGCATCTCGGTTTCTCCGGGTCCTATGGCGAAAAAAAATGAAAATTTCGGATCACTATGGGTTTCCGATTATATCTCCCGTTCTATCGGTCGTATCGCTGAAACTCGGTCAGTTTCGTGTTCAGCGTGAAAAAACACATTAAATAGAGTCTTCCGTTCTATTGGTCGTATCGCTGAAACTCGGCCAGTTCCGTGTTCAGCGTGAAAAAACACATCGAATCGAGCCTTGCGGGAGCTCGAAATATTAGTAATTCAGTGTTTTTCATGCATCTCGGTTTCTCCGGGTCCTATGGCGAAAAAAAATGAAAATTTCGGATCACTATGGGTTTCCGATCATATCTCCCGTTCTATCGGTCGTATCGCTAAAACTCGGTCGGTTTCATGTTCAGCGTGAGAAAACACATCGGATAGAGCCTTGCGGGAGCTCGGAAGATTGGTGATTCAATGTTTTTCCTGGCTCTCGGTTTTTCTTAGTCCTATGGCGACAAAAACGGAAATTTCAGGTCACTATGGGTTTCCGATCATATCTCCCGTTCTATCGGTCGTATCGCTAAAACTCGGTCGGTTTCATGTTCAGCGTGAGAAAACATCGGATAGAGCCTTGCGGGAGCTCGAAAGATTGGTGATTCAGTGTTTTTCATGTATCTCGGTTTCTCCGGGTCCTATGACGAAAAAAAATGAAAATTTCGGATCACAATGGTTTTTTGATCATATCTCCCGTTCTATCGGTCGTATATCTAAAACTAGGTCAGTTTCGTTGTTCAGCGTGAAAAAACACATTAAATAGAGTCTTGCGGGAGCTCGAAAGATTGGGATATTAGTGTTTTTCATGGCTCTCGGTTTTTCTTAGTCCTATGGCGAAAAAAACGGAAATTTCGGATCACTATGGTTTTTCGATCATATCTCCCGTTCTATTGGTCGTATCGCTAAAACTCGGCCAGTTCCGTGTTCAGCGTGAAAAAACACATCGAATAGAGTCTTGCGGGAGCTCGAAAGATTGGTAATTCAGTGTTTTTCATGTATCTCGGTTTCTCTAGGTCCTATGGCGAAAAAAAAATGAAAATTTCGGATCACTATGGTTTTTCGATCATATCTCCCGTTCTATCGGTCGTATCGCTGAAACCCGGTGAGTTTTGTTCTCAGCGTAAAAAATCACATGAAATTGAGCTTTGCGGAACCTCGAAAGATTGGTAATTCAGTGTTTTTCATGGCTCTCGGTTTTTCTTAGTCCTATGGCGAAAAAAACGGAAATTTCGGATCACTATGGTGTTTCGATCATATCTCCCGTTCTTTCGGTCGTATCGCTAAAACTCGGCCGGTTTCGTGTGCAGCGTGAAAAAACACATCGAATAGATCCTTGCAGGAGATCGAAAGATTGGTAATTCAGTGTTTTTCATGTATCTCGGTTTCTCCGGGTCCCATGGCGAAAAAGAATGAAAATTTCGGATCACTATGGTTTTTCGATCATATCTCCCGTTCTATTGGTCGTATCGCTGAAACTCGGCCAGTTCCGTGTTCAGCGTGAAAAAACACATCGAATAGAGCCTTGCGGGAGCTCGAAATATTAGTAATTTAGTGTTTTTCATGCATCTCGGTTTCTCCGGGTCCTATGGCGAAAAAAAATGAAAATTTCGGATCACTATGGGTTTCCGATCATATCTCCCGTTCTATCGGTCGTATCGCTAAAACTCGGTCGGTTTCATGTTCAGCGTGAGAAAACACATCGGATAGAGCCTTGCGGGAGCTCGGAAGATTGGTGATTCAGTGTTTTTCCTGGCTCTCGGTTTCTCTTAGTCCTATGGCGACAAAAACGAAAATTTCAGGTCACTATGGGTTTCCTTGTCCAGTTTCTATGCAATAAACGCAGGTGTACCACAAGGAAGCGTATTAGGACCGATTTTATACACCATCTTCACAGCCGACCTACCGGTTCGACCAGGAATCGTCGTTGCAACCTTTGCCGACGATACCGCGCTGCTCGCATCGAACAAAGACCCCGACGTCGCATCCAACATTCTCCAGGAAGAACTACGAGAGATCCAGCATTGGCTAAGCACATGGAGAATAAAAGCAAGCGAAAACAAATCGATCCATGCTACATTCACAATGCGCAGAGGAAACTGCCCACCAGTCAGCCTCAACAACCAATTGCTGCCACAACACGACTGTGTTAAGTACCTAGGCATGCACCTCGAAAGAAGACTGACATGGAAGAAGCACATCGAAGCCAAAAAAAAAGAAGTGAATCTCAAACTCCGTTCCATGTACTGGCTTTTAGGGCGGAAATCACAACTGTCACTGAACAACAAATTGTTGATCTACAAAGCCATCATAAAACCTGTATGGACGTACGGGATTCAATTATGGGGCACGGCTAGTGAAAGCAACCTCAACACTATCCAACGACTCCGATCAAAAACACTCCGCACAATCCTGAACGCTCCATGGTACGTCTCCAACGCAACAATCCACAACGACCTGCAAGTAGCCACGATCAGAGAGGATATTCAACGATTCAGCGCAAACTACACAGGGAGAATTCAACGGCACCCCAACAACCTGGCTACATCACTACTTAATCGAGACACGAAAACTAGACGGCTGAAACGAAACAAACCACTTGACCTTGCTCATCGCTTCAATTAAACCTCGCAAATACCCGAACAAAATTAACTAATAAAAAATAATCACACCAATCAGCAGAGGCACCACTGGGCGGTCCTCGCTATGTCGAAAACTCATCGATAATATCACAATTACTTATTGTCCTTGGACAGATTGTAGTTATGCAGATAATAATAAAAAAAAAAAAAAAAAAAAAAAAAAAAAAAAACTATGGGTTTCCGATCATATCTCCCGTTCTATCGGTCGTATCGCTAAAACTCGGTCGGTTTCATGTTCAGCGTGAGAAAACATCGGATAGAGCCTTGCGGGAGCTCGAAAGATTGGTGATTCAGTGTTTTTCATGTATCTCGGTTTCTCCGGGTCCTATGACGAAAAAAAATGAAAATTTCGGATCACAATGGTTTTTTGATCATATCTCCCGTTCTATCGGTCGTATATCTAAAACTAGGTCAGTTTCGTTGTTCAGCGTGAAAAAACACATTAAATAGAGTCTTGCGGGAGCTCGAAAGATTGGGATATTAGTGTTTTTCATGGCTCTCGGTTTTTCTTAGTCCTATGGCGAAAAAAACGGAAATTTCGGATCACTATGGTTTTTCGATCATATCTCCCGTTCTATTGGTCGTATCGCTAAAACTCGGCCAGTTCCGTGTTCAGCGTGAAAAAACACATCGAATAGAGCCTTGCGGGAGCTCGAAATATTGGTAATTCAGTCTTTTTCATGCATCTCGGTTTCTCCGGGTCCTATGGCGAAAAAAAATGAAAATTTCGGATCACTATGGGTTTCCGATCATATCTCCGGTTCTATCGGTCGTATCGCTAAAACTCGGTCGGTTTCATGTTCAGCGTGAGAAAACACATCGGATAGAGCCTTGCGGGAGCTCGAAAGATTGGTGATTCAGTGTTTTTCCTGGCTCTCGGTTTTTCTTAGTCCTATGGCGACAAAAACGGAAATTTCAGGTCACTATGGTTTGTCGATTATGTCTCCCGTTCAATCGGTCGTATTGCAAAAACTCGGTCAATTTCGTGTTAAGCGTGAAAAAACACATCGAATAGATCCTCGCGGGAGATCGAAAGATTGGTAATTCAGTGTTTTTCATGTATCTCGGTTTCTCCGGGTCCTATGGCGGAAAAAAATGAAAATTTTGGGTCACAATGGTTTTTTGATCATATCTCCCGTTTTATCTGTCGTATCGCTAAAACTCGGTCGGTTTCCTCTTCAGCGTGAAAAATCACATCGACCAGAGCATTGCGGGAGCTCTAAAGATTGGTAATGCAGTGTTTCTCATGTACCTCGGTTTTTCTCGGTCCTATGTCGGAGAAAAACAGAAATTTTGGATTACTATGGTTTTCCGATCATATCTCCCGTTCTATCGGTCGTATCGCTAAAACTCGGCCGGTTTCGTGTTCAGCGTGAAAAAACACATCGAATAGATCCTTGCGGGAGATCAAAAGATTGGTAATTCAGTGTTTTTCATGCATCTCGGTTTCTCCGGGTCCCATGGCGAAAAAAAATGAAAATTTCGGATCACTACAGGTTTCCGATCATATCTCCCGTTCTATCGGTCGTATCGCTAAAACTCGGTCGGTTTCATGTTCAGCGTGAGAAAACACATCGGATAGAGCCTTGCGGGAGCTCGAAAGTTTGGTAATTCAGTGTTTTTCATGTATCTCGGTTTCTCCGGGTCCTATGACGAAAAAAAATGAAAATTTCGGATCACTATGGTTTTTCGATCATATCACCCGTTCTATTGGTCGTATCGCTAAAACTCGGCCGGTTCCGTGTTCAGCGTGAGAAAACACATCGAATAGAGCCTTGCGGGAGCTCGAAAGATTGGTGATTCAGTGTTTTTCATGCATCTCGGTTTCTCCGGGTCCTATGGCGAAAAAAAATGAAAATTTCGGATCACTATGGGTTTCCGATCATATCTCCCGTTCTATCGGTCGTATCGCTAAAACTCGGTCGGTTTCATGTTCAGCGTGAGAAAACACATCGGATAGAGCCTTGCGGGAGCTCGAAAGATTGGTTATTCAGTGTTTTTCATGTATCTCGGTTTCTCCGGGTCCTATGACGAAAAAAAATGAAAATTTCGGATCACAATGGTTTTTTGATCATATCTCCCGTTCTATCGGTCGTATATCTAAAACTAGGCCAGTTCCGTGTTCAGCGTGAAAAAACACATCGAACAGAGCCTTGCGGGAGCTCGAAATATTGGTAATTCAGTGTTTTTCATGCATCTCGGTTTCTCCGGGTCCTATGGCGAAAAAAAATGAAAATTTCGGATTACTATGGGTTTCCGATCATATCTCCCGTTCTATCGGTCGTATCGCTAAACCTCGGTCGGTTTCATGTTCAGCGTAAGAAAACACATCGGATAGATCCTTGCGGGAGCTCGAAAGATTGGTGATTCAGTGTTTTTCCTGGCTCTCGGTTTTTCTTAGTCCTATGGAGACAAAAACGGAAATTTCAGGTCACTATGGTTTGTCGATTATGTCTCCCGTTCAATCGGTCGTATTGCAAAAACTCGGTCAATTTCGTGTTAAGCGTGAAAAAACACATCGAATAGATCCTTGCGGGAGATCGAAAGATTGGTAATTCAGTGTTATTCATGTATCTCGGTTTCTCCGGGTCCTATGGCGAAAAAAAATGAAAATTTCGGATCACTATGGTTTCTCGATCATATCTCCCGTTCTATTGGTCGTATCGCTAAAACTCGGCCGATTCCGTGTTCAGAGTGAAAAAACACATCGATTAGATCCTTGCGGGAGATCGAAAGATTGGTAATTCAGTGTTTTTCATGCATCTCGGTTTCTCCGGGTCCTATGGCGAAAAAAAATGAAAATTCCGGATCACTACAGGTTTCCGATCATATCTCCCGTTCTATCGGTCGTATCGCTTAAACTCGGTCGGTTTCATGTTCAGCGTGAGAAAACACATCGGATAGAGCCTTGCGGGAGCTCGAAAGATTGGTGATTCAGTGTTTTTCATGTATCTCGGTTTCTCCGGGTCCTATGACGAAAAAAAATGAAAATTTCGGATCACAATGGTTTTTTGATCATATCTCCCGTTCTATCGGTCGTATAGCTGAAAATAGGTCAATTTCGTGTTCAGCGTGAAAAAACACGTCGAATAGAGCCTTGCGGGAGCTCGAAATATTGGTAATTCAGTGTTTTTCATGCATCTCGGTTTCTCTGGGTCCTAAGGCGAAAAAAAAAAAAAATTTCGGATCACTATGGGTTTCCGATCACGTCTCCCGTTCTATCGGTCGTATCGCTAAAACTCGGCCGGTTCCGTGTTCAGCGTGAAAAAACACATCGCATAGAGCCATGCGGGAGCTCGAAATATTGGTAATTCAGTGTTTTTCATGTATCTCGGTTTCTCCGGGTCCTATGGTGAAAAAAAATGAAAATTTCGGATCACTATGGTTTTTCGATCATATCTCCCGTTCTATCGGTCGTATCGCTAAAACTCGGTCGGTTTCATGTTCAGCTTGAGAAAACACATCGGATAGAGCCTTGCGGGAGCTCGAAAGATTGGTGATTAAGTGTTTTTCATGTATCTCGGTTTCTCCGGGTCCTATGACGAAAAAAAATGAAAATTTCGGATCACAATGGTTTTTTGATTATATCTCCCGTTCTATCGGTCGTATATCTAAAACTAGGTCAGATTCGTGTTCAGCGTGAAAAAACACATTAAATAGAGTCTTGTGGGAGCTCGAAAGATTGGGATTTTAGTGTCTTTCATGGCTCTCGGTTTTTCTTAGTCCTATGGCGAAAAAAACGGAAATCTCGGGTTACTATGGTGTTTCGATCATATCTCCCGTTCTACCGGTCGTATTGCAAAAACTCGGTCAATTTCGTGTTCAGCGTGAAAAAACACATCGAATAGAGCCTTGCGGGAGCTCGAAATATTGGTAATTCAGTGTTATTCATGTATCTCGGTTTCTCCGGGTCCTATGGCGAAAAAAAATCAAAATTTCGGATCACTATGGTTTTTCGATCATATCTCCCGTTCTATTGGTCGTATCGCTGAAACTCGGCCGGTTCCGTGTTCAGCGTGAAGAAACACGTCGAATAGATCCTTGCGGGAGATCGAAAGATTGGTAATTCAGTGTTTTTCATGCATCTCGGTTTCTCCGGGTCCTATGGCGAAAAAAAATGAAAATTTCGGATCACTATGGGTTTCCGATCATATCTCCCGTTCTATCGGTCGTATCGCTAAAACTCGGTCGGTTTCATGTTCAGCGTGAGGAAACACATCGGATAGAGCCTTGCGGGAGCTCGAAAGATTGGTGATTCAGTGTTTTTCATGTATCTCGGTTTCTCCGGGTCCTATGGCGAAAAAAAATGAAAATTTCGGATCACTATGGTTTTTTGATCATATCTCCCGTTCTATTGGTCGTATAGCTAAAACTAGGTCAGTTTCGTGTTCAGCGTGAAAAAACACATTAAATAGAGTCTTGCGGGAGCTCGAAAGATTGGGATTTTAGTGTTTTTTATGGCTCTCGGTTTTTCTTAGTCCTATGGCGAAAAATACAGAAATTTCGGGTCACTATGGTGTTTCGATCATATCTCCCGTTCTATCGATCGTATTGCAAAAACTCGGCCAGTTCCGTGTTCAGCGTGAAAAAACACATCGAATAGAGCCTTGCGGGAGCTCGAAATATTGGTAATTCAGTCTTTTTCATGCATCTCGGTTTCTCCGGGTCCTATGGCGAAAAAAAATGAAAATTTCGGATCACTATGGGTTTCCGATCATATCTCCGGTTCTATCGGTCGTATCGCTAAAACTCGGTCGGTTTCATGTTCAGCGTGAGAAAACACATCGGATAGAGCCTTGCGGGAGCTCGAAAGATTGGTGATTCAGTGTTTTTCCTGGCTCTCGGTTTTTCTTAGTCCTATGGCGACAAAAACGGAAATTTCAGGTCACTATGGTTTGTCGATTATGTCTCCCGTTCAATCGGTCGTATTGCAAAAACTCGGTCAATTTCGTGTTAAGCGTGAAAAAACACATCGAATAGATCCTTGCGGGAGATCGAAAGATTGGTAATTCAGTGTTTTTCATGTATCTCGGTTTCTCCGGGTCCTATGGCGGAAAAAAATGAAAATTTTGGGTCACAATGGTTTTTTGATCATATCTCCCGTTTTATCTGTCGTATCGCTAAAACTCGGTCGGTTTCCTCTTCAGCGTGAAAAATCACATCGACCAGAGCATTGCGGGAGCTCTAAAGATTGGTAATGCAGTGTTTCTCATGTACCTCGGTTTTTCTCGGTCCTATGTCGGAGAAAAACAGAAATTTTGGATTACTATGGTTTTCCGATCATATCTCCCGTTCTATCGGTCGTATCGCTAAAACTCAGCCGGTTTCGTGTTCAGCGTGAAAAAACACATCGAATAGATCCTTGCGGGAGATCAAAAGATTGGTAATTCAGTGTTTTTCATGCATCTCGGTTTCTCCGGGTCCCATGGCGAAAAAAAATGAAAATTTCGGATCACTACAGGTTTCCGATCATATCTCCCGTTCTATCGGTCGTATCGCTAAAACTCGGTCGGTTTCATGTTCAGCGTGAGAAAACACATCGGATAGAGCCTTGCGGGAGCTCGAAAGTTTGGTAATTCAGTGTTTTTCATGTATCTCGGTTTCTCCGGGTCCTATGACGAAAAAAAATGAAAATTTCGGATCACTATGGTTTTTCGATCATATCACCCGTTCTATTGGTCGTATCGCTAAAACTCGGCCGGTTCCGTGTTCAGCGTGAAAGAACACATCGAATAGAGCCTTGCGGGAGCTCGAAATATTAGTAATTCAGTGTTTTTCATGCATCTCGGTTTCTCCGGGTCCTATGGCGAAAAAAAATGAAAATTTCGGATCACTATGGGTTTCCGATCATATCTCCCGTTCTATCGGTCGTATCGCTAAAACTCGGTCGGTTTCATGTTCAGCGTGAGAAAACACATCGGATAGAGCCTTGCGGGAGCTCGAAAGATTGGTTATTCAGTGTTTTTCATGTATCTCGGTTTCTCCGGGTCCTATGACGAAAAAAAATGAAAATTTCGGATCACAATGGTTTTTTGATCATATCTCCCGTTCTATCGGTCGTATATCTAAAACTAGGTCAGTTTCGTTGTTCAGCGTGAAAAAACACATTAAATAGAGTCTTGCGGGAGCTCGAAAGATTGGGATATTAGTGTTTTTCATGGCTCTCGGTTTTTCTTAGTCCTATGACGAAAAAAAATGAAATTTCGGATCACTATGGTTTTTCGATCATATCACCCGTTCTATTAGTCGTATCGCTAAAACTCGGCCGGTTCCGTGTTCAGCGTGAAAAAACACATCGAATAGAGCCTTGCGGGAGCTCGAAATATTGGTAATTCAGTCTTTTTCATGCATCTCGGTTTCTCCGGGTCCTATGGCGAAAAAAAATGAAAATTTCGGATCACTATGGGTTTCCGATCATATCTCCGGTTCTATCGGTCGTATCGCTAAAACTCGGTCGGTTTCATGTTCAGCGTGAAAAAACACATCGGATAGAGCCTCGTAGGAACTCGAAATATTGGTAATTCAGTGTTTTTCATGCATCTCGGTTTCTCCGGGTCCTATGGCGAAAAAAAATGAAAAGTTCGGATCACTATGGGTTTCCGATCATATCTCCCGTTCTATCGGTCGTATCGCTAAAACTCGGTCGGTTTCATGTTCAGCGTGAGAAAACACATCGAATAGATCCTTGCGGGAGATCGAAAGATTGGTAATTCAGTGTTTTTCATGCATCTCGGTTTCTCCGGGTCCCATGGCGAAAAAAAATGAAAATTTCGGATCACTACAGGTTTCCGATCATATCTCCCGTTCTATCGGTCGTATCGCTAAAACTCGGTCGGTTTCATGTTCAGCGTGAAAAAACACATCGGATAGAGCCTTGCGGGAGCTCGAAAGTTTGGTAATTCAGTGTTTTTCATGTATCTCGGTTTCTCCGGGTCCTATGACGAAAAAAAATGAAAATTTCGGATCACTATGGTTTTTCGATCATATCACCCGTTCTATTAGTCGTATCGCTAAAACTCGGCCGGTTCCGTGTTCAGCGTGAAAAAACACATCGAATAGAGCCTCGCGGGAGCTCGAAATATTAGTAATTCAGTGTTTTTCATGCATCTCGGTTTCTCCGGGTCCTATGGCGAAAAAAAATGAAAATTTCGGATCACTATGGGTTTCCGATCATATCTCCCGTTCTATCGGTCGTATCGCTATAACTCGGTCGGTTTCATGTTCAGCGTGAGAAAACACATCGGATAGAGCCTTGCGGGAGCTCGAAAGATTGGTGATTCAGTGTTTTTCATGCATCTCGGTTTCTCCGGGTCCCATGGCGAAAAAAAATGAAAATTTCGGATCACTACAGGTTTCCGATCATATCTCCCGTTCTATCGGTCGTATCGCTAAAACTCGGTCGGTTTCATGTTCAGCGTGAAAAAACACATCGGATAGAGCCTTGCGGGAGCTCGAAAGTTTGGTAATTCAGTGTTTTTCATGTATCTCGGTTTCTCCGGGTCCTATGACGAAAAAAAATGAAAATTTCGGATCACTATGGTTTTTCGATCATATCACCCGTTCTATTAGTCGTATCGCTAAAACTCGGCCGGTTCCGTGTTCAGCGTGAAAAAACACATCGAATAGAGCCTCGCGGGAGCTCGAAATATTAGTAATTCAGTGTTTTTCATGCATCTCGGTTTCTCCGGGTCCTATGGCGAAAAAAAATGAAAATTTCGGATCACTATGGGTTTCCGATCATATCTCCCGTTCTATCGGTCGTATCGCTATAACTCGGTCGGTTTCATGTTCAGCGTGAGAAAACACATCGGATAGAGCCTTGCGGGAGCTCGAAAGATTGGTGATTCAGTGTTTTTCCTGGCTCTCGGTTTTTCTTAGTCCTATGGCGACAAAAACGGAAATTTCAGGTCACTATGGTTTGTCGATTATGTCTCCCGTTCAATCGGTCGTATTGCAAAAACTCGGTCAATTTCGTGTTAAGCGTGAAAAAACACATCGAATAGATCCTTGCGGGAGATCGAAAGATTGGTAATTCAGTGTTATTCATGTATCTCGGTTTCTCCGGGTCCTATGGCGAAAAAAAATGAAAATTTCGGATCACTATGGTTTCTCGATCATATCTCCCGTTCTATTGGTCGTATCGCTAAAACTCGGCCGATTCCGTGTTCAGAGTGAAAAAACACATCGATTAGATCCTTGCGGGAGATCGAAAGATTGGTAATTCAGTGTTTTTCATGCATCTCGGTTTCTCCGGGTCCTATGGCGAAAAAAAATGAAAATTCCGGATCACTACAGGTTTCCGATCATATCTCCCGTTCTATCGGTCGTATCGCTTAAACTCGGTCGGTTTCATGTTCAGCGTGAGAAAACACATCGGATAGAGCCTTGCGGGAGCTCGAAAGATTGGTGATTCAGTGTTTTTCATGTATCTCGGTTTCTCCGGGTCCTATGACGAAAAAAAATGAAAATTTCGGATCACAATGGTTTTTTGATCATATCTCCCGTTCTATCGGTCGTATAGCTGAAACTAGGTCAATTTCGTGTTCAGCGTGAAAAAACACGTCGAATAGAGCCTTGCGGGAGCTCGAAATATTGGTAATTCAGTGTTTTTCATGCATCTCGGTTTCTCTGGGTCCTAAGGCGAAAAAAAATAAAAATTTCGGATCACTATGGGTTTCCGATCACGTCTCCCGTTCTATCGGTCGTATCGCTAAAACTCGGCCGGTTCCGTGTTCAGCGTGAAAAAACACATCGCATAGAGCCATGCGGGAGCTCGAAATATTGGTAATTCAGTGTTTTTCATGTATCTCGGTTTCTCCGGGTCCTATGGTGAAAAAAAATGAAAATTTCGGATCACTATGGTTTTTCGATCATATCTCCCGTTCTATCGGTCGTATCGCTAAAACTCGGTCGGTTTCATGTTCAGCTTGAGAAAACACATCGGATAGAGCCTTGCGGGAGCTCGAAAGATTGGTGATTAAGTGTTTTTCATGTATCTCGGTTTCTCCGGGTCCTATGACGAAAAAAAATGAAAATTTCGGATCACAATGGTTTTTTGATTATATCTCCCGTTCTATCGGTCGTATATCTAAAACTAGGTCAGATTCGTGTTCAGCGTGAAAAAACACATTAAATAGAGTCTTGTGGGAGCTCGAAAGATTGGGATTTTAGTGTCTTTCATGGCTCTCGGTTTTTCTTAGTCCTATGGCGAAAAAAACGGAAATCTCGGGTTACTATGGTGTTTCGATCATATCTCCCGTTCTACCGGTCGTATTGCAAAAACTCGGTCAATTTCGTGTTCAGCGTGAAAAAACACATCGAATAGAGCCTTGCGGGAGCTCGAAATATTGGTAATTCAGTGTTATTCATGTATCTCGGTTTCTCCGGGTCCTATGGCGAAAAAAAATCAAAATTTCGGATCACTATGGTTTTTCGATCATATCTCCCGTTCTATTGGTCGTATCGCTGAAACTCGGCCGGTTCCGTGTTCAGCGTGAAGAAACACGTCGAATAGATCCTTGCGGGAGATCGAAAGATTGGTAATTCAGTGTTTTTCATGCATCTCGGTTTCTCCGGGTCCTATGGCGAAAAAAAATGAAAATTTCGGATCACTATGGGTTTCCGATCATATCTCCCGTTCTATCGGTCGTATCGCTAAAACTCGGTCGGTTTCATGTTCAGCGTGAGGAAACACATCGGATAGAGCCTTGCGGGAGCTCGAAAGATTGGTGATTCAGTGTTTTTCATGTATCTCGGTTTCTCCGGGTCCTATGGCGAAAAAAAATGAAAATTTCGGATCACTATGGTTTTTTGATCATATCTCCCGTTCTATTGGTCGTATAGCTAAAACTAGGTCAGTTTCGTGTTCAGCGTGAAAAAACACATCAAATAGAGTCTTGCGGGAGCTCGAAAGATTGGGATTTTAGTGTTTTTTATGGCTCTCGGTTTTTCTTAGTCCTATGGCGAAAAATACAGAAATTTCGGGTCACTATGGTGTTTCGATCATATCTCCCGTTCTATCGATCGTATTGCAAAAACTCGGTCAATTTCGTGTTAAGCGTGAAAAAACACACAGAATAGATCCTTGCGGGAGATCGAAAGATTGGTAATTCAGTGTTTTTCATGTACCTCGGTTTCTCCGGGTCCTATGACGAAAAAAAATGAAAATTTCGGATCACAATGGTTTTTTGATCATATCTCCCGTTCTATCGGTCGTATAGCTAAAACTCGGCCGGTTTCGTGTTCAGCGTAAAAGAACACATTGAATAGATCCTTGCGGGAGATCAAAAGATTGGTAATTCAGTGTTTTTCATGTATCTCGGTTTCTCCGGGTCCTATGACGAAAAAAAATGAAAATTTCGGATCACAATGGTTTTTTCATCATATCTCCCGTTCTATCGGTCGTATAGCTAAAACTAGGTCAGTTTCGTGTTCAGCGTGAAAAAACACATTAATCAGAGTCTTGCGGGAGCTCGAAAGATTGGGATTTTAGTGTTTTTCATGGCTCTTGGTTTTTCTTAGTCCTATGGCGAAAAAAATCGGAAATTTCGGGTCACTATGGTTTTTCGATTATATCTCCCGTTCTATCGGTCGTATCGCCAAAACTAGGTCAGTTTCGTTGTTCAGCGTGAAAAAACACATTAAATAGAGTCTTGCGGGAGCTCGAAAGATTGGGATATTAGTGTTTTTCATGGCTCTCGGTTTTTCTTAGTCCTATGACGAAAAAAAATGAAATTTCGGATCACTATGGTTTTTCGATCATATCACCCGTTCTATTAGTCGTATCGCTAAAACTCGGCCGGTTCCGTGTTCAGCGTGAAAAAACACATCGAATAGAGCCTTGCGGGAGCTCGAAATATTGGTAATTCAGTCTTTCTCATGCATCTCGGTTTCTCCGGGTCCTATGGCGAAAAAAAATGAAAATTTCGGATCACTATGGGTTTCCGATCATATCTCCGGTTCTATCGGTCGTATCGCTAAAACTCGGTCGGTTTCATGTTCAGCGTGAAAAAACACATCGGATAGAGCCTCGTAGGAACTCGAAATATTGGTAATTCAGTGTTTTTCATGCATCTCGGTTTCTCCGGGTCCTATGGCGAAAAAAAATGAAAATTTCGGATCACTATGGGTTTCCGATCATATCTCCCGTTCTATCGGTCGTATCGCTAAAACTCGGTCGGTTTCATGTTCAGCGTGAGAAAACACATCGAATAGATCCTTGCGGGAGATCGAAAGATTGGTAATTCAGTGTTTTTCATGCATCTCGGTTTCTCCGGGTCCCATGGCGAAAAAAAATGAAAATTTCGGATCACTACAGGTTTCCGATCATATCTCCCGTTCTATCGGTCGTATCGCTAAAACTCGGTCGGTTTCATGTTCAGCGTGAAAAAACACATCGGATAGAGCCTTGCGGGAGCTCGAAAGTTTGGTAATTCAGTGTTTTTCATGTATCTCGGTTTCTCCGGGTCCTATGACGAAAAAAAATGAAAATTTCGGATCACTATGGTTTTTCGATCATATCACCCGTTCTATTAGTCGTATCGCTAAAACTCGGCCGGTTCCGTGTTCAGCGTGAAAAAACACATCGAATAGAGCCTTGCGGGAGCTCGAAATATTAGTAATTCAGTGTTTTTCATGCATCTCGGTTTCTCCGGGTCCTATGGCGAAAAAAAATGAAAATTTCGGATCACTATGGGTTTCCGATCATATCTCCCGTTCTATCGGTCGTATCGCTATAACTCGGTCGGTTTCATGTTCAGCGTGAGAAAACACATCGGATAGAGCCTTGCGGGAGCTCGAAAGATTGGTGATTCAGTGTTTTTCCTGGCTCTCGGTTTTTCTTAGTCCTATGGCGACAAAAACGGAAATTTCAGGTCACTATGGTTTGTCGATTATGTCTCCCGTTCAATCGGTCGTATTGCAAAAACTCGGTCAATTTCGTGTTAAGCGTGAAAAAACACATCGAATAGATCCTTGCGGGAGATCGAAAGATTGGTAATTCAGTGTTATTCATGTATCTCGGTTTCTCCGGGTCCTATGGCGAAAAAAAATGAAAATTTCGGATCACTATGGTTTCTCGATCATATCTCCCGTTCTATTGGTCGTATCGCTAAAACTCGGCCGATTCCGTGTTCAGAGTGAAAAAACACATCGATTAGATCCTTGCGGGAGATCGAAAGATTGGTAATTCAGTGTTTTTCATGCATCTCGGTTTCTCCGGGTCCTATGGCGAAAAAAAATGAAAATTCCGGATCACTACAGGTTTCCGATCATATCTCCCGTTCTATCGGTCGTATCGCTTAAACTCGGTCGGTTTCATGTTCAGCGTGAGAAAACACATCGGATAGAGCCTTGCGGGAGCTCGAAAGATTGGTGATTCAGTGTTTTTCATGTATCTCGGTTTCTCCGGGTCCTATGACGAAAAAAAATGAAAATTTCGGATCACAATGGTTTTTTGATCATATCTCCCGTTCTATCGGTCGTATAGCTGAAACTAGGTCAATTTCGTGTTCAGCGTGAAAAAACACGTCGAATAGAGCCTTGCGGGAGCTCGAAATATTGGTAATTCAGTGTTTTTCATGCATCTCGGTTTCGCTGGGTCCTAAGGCGAAAAAAAATAAAAATTTCGGATCACTATGGGTTTCCGATCACGTCTCCCGTTCTATCGGTCGTATCGCTAAAACTCGGCCGGTTCCGTGTTCAGCGTGAAAAAACACATCGCATAGAGCCATGCGGGAGCTCGAAATATTGGTAATTCAGTGTTTTTCATGTATCTCGGTTTCTCCGGGTCCTATGGTGAAAAAAAATGAAAATTTCGGATCACTATGGTTTTTCGATCATATCTCCCGTTCTATCGGTCGTATCGCTAAAACTCGGTCGGTTTCATGTTCAGCTTGAGAAAACACATCGGATAGAGCCTTGCGGGAGCTCGAAAGATTGGTGATTAAGTGTTTTTCATGTATCTCGGTTTCTCCGGGTCCTATGACGAAAAAAAATGAAAATTTCGGATCACAATGGTTTTTTGATTATATCTCCCGTTCTATCGGTCGTATATCTAAAACTAGGTCAGATTCGTGTTCAGCGTGAAAAAACACATTAAATAGAGTCTTGTGGGAGCTCGAAAGATTGGGATTTTAGTGTCTTTCATGGCTCTCGGTTTTTCTTAGTCCTATGGCGAAAAAAACGGAAATCTCGGGTTACTATGGTGTTTCGATCATATCTCCCGTTCTACCGGTCGTATTGCAAAAACTCGGTCAATTTCGTGTTCAGCGTGAAAAAACACATCGAATAGAGCCTTGCGGGAGCTCGAAATATTGGTAATTCAGTGTTATTCATGTATCTCGGTTTCTCCGGGTCCTATGGCGAAAAAAAATCAAAATTTCGGATCACTATGGTTTTTCGATCATATCTCCCGTTCTATTGGTCGTATCGCTGAAACTCGGCCGGTTCCGTGTTCAGCGTGAAGAAACACGTCGAATAGATCCTTGCGGGAGATCGAAAGATTGGTAATTCAGTGTTTTTCATGCATCTCGGTTTCTCCGGGTCCTATGGCGAAAAAAAATGAAAATTTCGGATCACTATGGGTTTCCGATCATATCTCCCGTTCTATCGGTCGTATCGCTAAAACTCGGTCGGTTTCATGTTCAGCGTGAGGAAACACATCGGATAGAGCCTTGCGGGAGCTCGAAAGATTGGTGATTCAGTGTTTTTCATGTATCTCGGTTTCTCCGGGTCCTATGGCGAAAAAAAATGAAAATTTCGGATCACTATGGTTTTTTGATCATATCTCCCGTTCTATTGGTCGTATAGCTAAAACTAGGTCAGTTTCGTGTTCAGCGTGAAAAAACACATCAAATAGAGTCTTGCGGGAGCTCGAAAGATTGGGATTTTAGTGTTTTTTATGGCTCTCGGTTTTTCTTAGTCCTATGGCGAAAAATACAGAAATTTCGGGTCACTATGGTGTTTCGATCATATCTCCCGTTCTATCGATCGTATTGCAAAATTCGGTCAATTTCGTGTTCAGCGTGAAAAAACACATCGAATAGAGCCTTGCGGGAGCTCGAAATATTGGTAATTCAGTGTTATTCATGTATCTCGGTTTCTCCGGGTCCTATGGCGAAAAAAAATGAAAATTTCGGATCACTATGGTTTTTCGATCATATCTCCCGTTCTATTGGTCGTATCGCTAAAACTCGGCCGATTCCGTGTTCAGCGTGAAAAAACACATCGATTAGATCCTTGCGGGAGATCGAAAGATTGGTAATTCAGTGTTTTTCATGCATCTCGGTTTCTCCGGGTCCTATGGCGAAAAAAAATGAAAATTCCGGATCACTACAGGTTTCCGATCATATCTCCCGTTCTATCGGTCGTATCGCTTAAACTCGGTCGGTTTCATGTTCAGCGTGAGAAAACACATCGGATAGAGCCTTGCGGGAGCTCGAAAGATTGGTGATTCAGTGTTTTTCATGTATCTCGGTTTCTCCGGGTCCTATGACGAAAAAAAATGAAAATTTTGGATCACAATGGTTTTTTGATCATATCTCCCGTTCTATCGGTCGTATAGCTGAAACTAGGTCAATTTCGTGTTCAGCGTGAAAAAACACGTCGAATAGAGCCTTGCGGGAGCTCGAAATATTGGTAATTCAGTGTTTTTCATGCATCTCGGTTTCTCTGGGTCCTAAGGCGAAAAAAAATAAAAATTTCGGATCACTATGGGTTTCCGATCACGTCTCCCGTTCTATCGGTCGTATCGCTAAAACTCGGCCGGTTCCGTGTTCAGCGTGAAAAAACACATCGCATAGAGCCATGCGGGAGCTCGAAATATTGGTAATTCAGTGTTTTTCATGTATCTCGGTTTCTCCGGGTCCTATGGTGAAAAAAAATGAAAATTTCGGATCACTATGGTTTTTCGATCATATCTCCCGTTCTATCGGTCGTATCGCTAAAACTCGGTCGGTTTCATGTTCAGCTTGAGAAAACACATCGGATAGAGCCTTGCGGGAGCTCGAAAGATTGGTGATTAAGTGTTTTTCATGTATCTCGGTTTCTCCGGGTCCTATGACGAAAAAAAATGAAAATTTCGGATCACAATGGTTTTTTGATTATATCTCCCGTTCTATCGGTCGTATATCTAAAACTAGGTCAGATTCGTGTTCAGCGTGGAAAAACACATTAAATAGAGTCTTGTGGGAGCTCGAAAGATTGGGATTTTAGTGTCTTTCATGGCTCTCGGTTTTTCTTAGTCCTATGGCGAAAAAAACGGAAATCTCGGGTTACTATGGTGTTTCGATCATATCTCCCGTTCTACCGGTCGTATTGCAAAAACTCGGCCGGTTCCGTGTTCAGCGTAAAAAAACACGTCGAATAGATCCTTGCGGGAGATCGAAAGATTGGTAATTCAGTGTTTTTCATGCATCTCGGTTTCTCCGGGTCCTATGGCGAAAAAAAATGAAAATTTCGGATCACTATGGTTTTTCGATCACATCTCCCGTTCTATCGGTCGTATTGCAAAAACTCGGTCAATTTCGTGTTCAGCGTGAAAAAACACATCGAATAGAGCCTTGCGGGAGATCGAAATATTGGTAATTCAGTGTTATTCATGTATCTCGGTTTCTCCGGGTCCTATGGCGAAAAAAAATCAAAATTTCGGATCACTATGGTTTTTCGATCATATCTCCCGTTCTATTGGTCGTATCGCTGAAACTCGGCCGGTTCCGTGTTCAGCGTGAAGAAACACGTCGAATAGATCCTTGCGGGAGATCGAAAGATTGGTAATTCAGTGTTTTTCATGCATCTCGGTTTCTCCGGGTCCTATGGCGAAAAAAAATGAAAATTTCGGATCACTATGGGTTTCCGATCATATCTCCCGTTCTATCGGTCGTATCGCTAAAACTCGGTCGGTTTCATGTTCAGCGTGAGGAAACACATCGGATAGAGCCTTGCGGGAGCTCGAAAGATTGGTGATTCAGTGTTTTTCATGTATCTCGGTTTCTCCGGGTCCTATGGCGAAAAAAAATGAAAATTTCGGATCACTATGGTTTTTTGATCATATCTCCCGTTCTATTGGTCGTATAGCTAAAACTAGGTCAGTTTCGTGTTCAGCGTGAAAAAACACATTAAATAGAGTCTTGCGGGAGCTCGAAAGATTGGGATTTTAGTGTTTTTTATGGCTCTCGGTTTTTCTTAGTCCTATGGCGAAAAATACAGAAATTTCGGGTCACTATGGTGTTTCGATCATATCTCCCGTTCTATCGATCGTATTGCAAAAACTCGGTCAATTTCGTGTTAAGCGTGAAAAAACACACAGAATAGATCCTTGCGGGAGATCGAAAGATTGGTAATTCAGTGTTTTTCATGTACCTCGGTTTCTCCGGGTCCTATGACGAAAAAAAATGAAAATTTCGGATCACAATGGTTTTTTGATCATATCTCCCGTTCTATCGGTCGTATAGCTAAAACTCGGCCGGTTTCGTGTTCAGCGTAAAAGAACACATTGAATAGATCCTTGCGGGAGATCAAAAGATTGGTAATTCAGTGTTTTTCATGTATCTCGGTTTCTCCGGGTCCTATGACGAAAAAAAATGAAAATTTCGGATCACAATGGTTTTTTCATCATATCTCCCGTTCTATCGGTCGTATAGCTAAAACTAGGTCAGTTTCGTGTTCAGCGTGAAAAAACACATTAATCAGAGTCTTGCGGGAGCTCGAAAGATTGGGATTTTAGTGTTTTTCATGGCTCTTGGTTTTTCTTAGTCCTATGGCGAAAAAAATCGGAAATTTCGGGTCACTATGGTTTTTCGATTATATCTCCCGTTCTATCGGTCGTATCGCCAAAACTCGGTCAGTTTCGTGTTCAGCGTGAAAAAACACATTGAATAGAGTCTTGCGGGAGCTCGAAAGATTGGGATTTTAGTGTTTTTCATGGCTCTCGGTTTTTCTTAGTCCTATGCCGAAAAAAACGGAAATTTCGGGTCACTATGGTTTTTCGATTATATCTCCCGTTCTATCGGTCGTATTGCAAAAACTCGGTCAATTTCGTGTTCAGCGTAAAAAAACACATCGAATAGAGCCTTGCGGGAGCTCGAAATATTGGTAATTCAGTGTTTTTCATGTATCTCGGTTTCTCCGGGTCCTATGGCGAAAAAAAATGAAAATTTCGGATCACTATGGTTTTTCGATCATATCTCCCGTTCTATTGGTCGTATCGCTAAAACTCGGCCGATTCCGTGTTCAGCGTGAAAAAACACATCGATTAGATCCTTGCGGGAGATCGAAAGATTGGTAATTCAGTGTTTTTCATGCATCTCGGTTTCTCCGGGTCCTATGGCGAAAAAAAATGAAAATTCCGGATCACTACAGGTTTCCGATCATATCTCCCGTTCTATCGGTCGTATCGCTCAAACTCGGTCGGTTTCATGTTCAGCGTGAGAAAACACATCGGATAGAGCCTTGCGGGAGCTCGAAAGATTGGTGATTCAGTGTTTTTCATGTATCTCGGTTTCTCCGGGTCCTATGACGAAAAAAAATGAAAATTTCGAATCACAATGGTTTTTTGATCATATCTCCCGTTCTATCGGTCGTATAGCTGAAACTAGGTCAATTTCGTGTTCAGCGTGAAAAAACACGTCGAATCGAGCCTTGCGGGAGCTCGAAATATTGGTAATTCAGTGTTTTTCATGCATCTCGGTTTCTCTGGGTCCTATGGTGAAAAAAAATAAAAATTTCGGATCACTATGGGTTTCCGATCACGTCTCCCGTTCTATCGGTCGTATCGCTAAAACTCGGCCGGTTCCGTGTTCAGCGTGAAAAAACACATCGCATAGAGCCTTGCGGGAGCTCGAAATATTGGTAATTCAGTGTTTTTCGTGTATCTCGGTTTCTCCGGGTCCTATGGTGAAAAAAAATGAAAATTTCGGATCACTATGGTTTTTCGATCATATCTCCCGTTCTATCGGTCGTATCGCTAAAACTCGGTCGGTTTCATGTTCAGCTTGACAAAACACATCGGATAGAGCCTTGCGGGAGCTCGAAAGATTGGTGATTAAGTGTTTTTCATGTATCTCGGTTTCTCCGGGTCCTATGACGAAAAAAAATGAAAATTTCGGATCACAATGGTTTTTTGATCATATCTCCCGTTCTATCGGTCGTATATCTAAAACTAGGTCAGATTCGTGTTCAGCGTGAAAAAACACATTAAATAGAGTCTTGTGGGAGCTCGAAAGATTGGGATTTTAGTGTCTTTCATGGCTCTCGGTTTTTCTTAGTCCTATGGCGAAAAAAACGGAAATCTCGCGTTACTATGGTGTTTCGATCATATCTCCCGTTCTACCGGTCGTATTGCAAAATTCGGTCAATTTCGTGTTCAGCGTGAAAAAACACATCGAATAGAGCCTTGCGGGAGCTCGAAATATTGGTAATTCAGTGTTATTCATGTATCTCGGTTTCTCCGGGTCCTATGGCGAAAAAAAATGAAAATTTCGGATCACTATGGTTTTTCGATCATATCTCCCGTTCTATTGGTCGTATCGCTAAAACTCGGCCGATTCCGTGATCAGCGGGAAAAAACACATCGATTAGATCCTTGCGGGAGATCGAAAGATTGGTAATTCAGTGTTTTTCATGCATCTCGGTTTCTCCGGGTCCTATGGCGAAAAAAAATGAAAATTCCGGATCACTACAGGTTTCCGATCATATCTCCCGTTCTATCGGTCGTATCGCTTAAACTCGGTCGGTTTCATGTTCAGCGTGAGAAAACACTTCGGATAGAGCCTTGCGGGAGCTCGAAAGATTGGTGATTCAGTGTTTTTCATGTATCTCGGTTTCTCCGGGTCCTATGACGAAAAAAAATGAAAATTTCGGATCACAATGGTTTTTTGATCATATCTCCCGTTCTATCGGTCGTATAGCTGAAACTAGGTCAATTTCGTGTTCAGCGTGAAAAAACACGTCGAATAGAGCCTTGCGGGAGCTCGAAATATTGGTAATTCAGTGTTTTTCATGCATCTCGGTTTCTCTGGGTCCTATGGCGAAAAAAAATAAAAATTTCGGATCACTATGGGTTTCCGATCACGTCTCCCGTTCTATCGGTCGTATCGCTAAAACTCGGCCGGTTCCGTGTTCAGCGTGAAAAAACACATCGCATAGAGCCTTGCGGGAGCTCGAAATATTGGTAATTCAGTGTTTTTCATGTATCTCGGTTTCTCCGGGTCCTATGGTGAAAAAAAATGAAAATTTCGGATCACTATGGTTTTTCGATCATATCTCCCGTTCTATCGGTCGTATCGCTAAAACTCGGTCGGTTTCATGTTCAGCTTGAGAAAACACATCGGATAGAGCCTTGCGGGAGCTCGAAAGATTGGTGATTAAGTGTTTTTCATGTATCTCGGTTTCTCCGGGTCCTATGACGAAAAAAAATGAAAATTTCGGATCACAATGGTTTTTTGATTATATCTCCCGTTCTATTGGTCGTATATCTAAAACTAGGTCAGATTCGTGTTCAGCGTGAAAAAACACATTAAATAGAGTCTTGTGGGAGCTCGAAAGATTGGGATTTTAGTGTCTTTCATGGCTCTCGATTTTTCTTAGTCCTATGGCGAAAAAAACGGAAATCTCGGGTTACTATGGTGTTTCGATCATATCTCCCGTTCTACCGGTCGTATTGCAAAAACTCGGTCAATTTCGTGTTCAGCGTGAAAAAACACATCGAATAGAGCCTTGCGGGAGCTCGAAATATTGGTAATTCAGTGTTATTCATGTATCTCGGTTTCTCCGGGTCCTATGGCGAAAAAAAATCAAAATTTCGGATCACTATGGTTTTTCGATCATATCTCCCGTTCTATTGGTCGTATCGCTGAAACTCGGCCGGTTCCGTGTTCAGCGTGAAAAAACACGTCGAATAGATCCTTGCGGGAGATCGAAAGATTGGTAATTCAGTGTTTTTCATGCATCTCGGTTTCTCCGGGTCCTATGGCGAAAAAAAATGAAAATTTCGGATCACTATGGGTTTCCGATCATATCTCCCGTTCTATCGGTCGTATCGCTAGAACTCGGTCGGTTTCATGTTCAGCGTGAGGAAACACATCGGATAGAGCCTTGCGGGAGCTCGAAAGATTGGTGATTCAGTGTTTTTCATGTATCTCGGTTTCTCCGGGTCCTATGGCGAAAAAAAATGAAAATTTCGGATCACTATGGTTTTTCGATCATATCTCCCGTTCTATTGGTCGTATAGCTAAAACTCGGCCGGTTCCGTGTTCAGCGTGAAAAAACACATCGAATAGATCCTTGCGGGAGATCGAAAGATTGGTAATTCAGTGTTTTTCATGCATCTCGGTTTCTCCGGGTCCTATGGCGAAAAAAAATGAAAATTTCGGATCACTATGGGTTTCCGATCAAATCTCCCGTTCTATCGGTCGTATCGCTGAAACTCGGCCGGTTCCGTGTTCAGCGTGAAAAAACACGTCGAATAGATCCTTGCGGGAGATCGAAAGATTGGTAATTCAGTGTTTTTCATGCATCTCGGTTTCTCCGGATCCTATAGCGAAAAAAAATGAAAATTTCGGATCACTATGGGTTTCCGATCATATCTCCCGTTCTATCGGTCGTATTGCTAAAACTCGGCCGGTTTCGTGTTCAGCTTGAGAAAACACATCGGATAGAGCCTTGCGGGAGCTCGAAAGATTGGTGATTAAGTGTTTTTCATGTATCTCGGTTTCTCCGGGTCCTATGACGAAAAAAAATGAAAATTTCGGATCACAATGGTTTTTTGATTATATCTCCCGTTCTATCCCACACAGCAAAATTGATCCCGGGATCATCCTGATACAGTCCTATTCGGGTCTCGGCAAGATAGAACGTCCTATAGACGTCTGTGGGAGGTACTAGTGAGACATTGTTCTACCCGGGATTAATATAGGATGGCTTGAGGATGTCCTGTCGTGACCGCTTGTAGACGATCGCAGTGCACTCTCTTATAGACGTCTGTGGGAGGTGCCAGTGAGACATTGTTCTACCCGGGATTAATATAGGATGGCTTGAGGATATCCTCCCGTAACCATGAGTAGACGATCACAATGCACTTGCTTATAGACGTCTGTGGGAGGCACTAGGGAGACACTGTTCTACCTAGGATTGATATAGGATGGCGTGAGGATGTCCTGTCGTAACCGTTAGTAGACGATCTCAATGCACTCGCCAATAGACGTCTGTAGGAGGTACTACTGAGACATTGTTCTACCCGGGATTAATATGGGATGGCTTGAGGATGTCCTGTCGTAACCGTTAATAGACGATCGCTGTGCACTCTCTTATAGACGTCTGTGGGAGGTGCCAGTGAGAAATTGTTCCACCCGGGATTAATATAGGATGGCTTGAGGATGTCCTGTCGTGACCATTTGTAGACGATCGCTGTGCACTCTCTTATGGACGTCTGTTCGAGGTACTAGTAGGACACTGTTCTACCCGGGATTAATATAGGATGGCTTGTGGATATCCTCTCGTGACCATGAGTAGACGATCACACTGCACTCTCTTATAGACATCTGTGGGAGGTACTAGTAAGACACTGTTCTACCCGGGATTAATAGAGGATGACTTAAGGATGTCCTGTCGTAACCGTTAGTAGACGATCCCAATGCACTTTCTCATGGACGTCTATGGGAGGTACGAGTAAGACTATAGAATGAGGTCTTATAGGAGATAAGTCTTATACTTGAGTATTTCAGTCACTGAGTGAGGAAAATAACACTCTCTGTGTTCCTGTTAGATGTGCGTTATATGAGCGTAAAGTAATGGTACAATCTCAATAGTCAGATTAGCGTAGTGGTTTAAGTTAGGTAGTCATTAGTTAGGTAGATAGGTCAGTCCGTCAGGTCGTAGGTTCGAATCCCCGCAGTGCCATCTTTCCGAAATGCAAATTGCATTTCCGGACAAATTTTTTTTTTAATTCATATTGGTCAAATAATTGAATTAATATAACGATATGTCGACTGTCGGCCAAAAAAAAATTGATTTAACAAATAAATAATTATTTCGCAAGCGATTTTTTACGGATATGCATATAAGCAAATCTTTGGACATCGCAGGGACGTCAGTGGGATTGTCCCATTCCGGTAACACATAGCGGACATTTAAAAGCGCATGGGAGTCCCATGGGACCATCCCAAGACCATCACGAGACAACTGTCGAGACGTCCGAAAGACGTACTTTGGACGTCTTTTTGCTGTGTGGGATCGGTCGTATATCTAAAACTAGGTCAGATTCGTGTTCAGCGTAAAAAAACACATTAAATAGATTCTTGCGGGAGCTCGAAAGATTGGGATTTTAGTGTTTTTCATGGCTCTCGGTTTTTCTTAGTCCTATGGCGAAAAAAACGGAAATTTCGGGTCACTATGGTGTTTCGAACATATCTCCCGTTCTATCGGTCGTATTGCAAAAACTCGGTCAATTTCGTGTTAAGCGTGAAAAAACACACGGAATAGATCCTTGCGGGAGCTCTAAAGATTGGTAATGCAGTGTTTCTCATGTACCTCGGTTTTTCTCGGTCCTATGTCGGAGAAAAACAGAAATTTTGGATTACTATGGTTTTCCGATCATATCTCCCGTTCTATCGGTCGTATCGCTAAAACTCGCCCGGTTTCGTGTTCAGCGTGAAAAAACACATCAAATAGATCCTTGCCGGAGATCAAAAGATTGGTAATTCAGTGTTTTTCATGTATCTCGGTTTCTCCGGGTCCTATGGCGAAAACAAAATGAAAATTTGGAATCACTATGGTTTTTCGATCACATCTCCCGTTCTATCGGTCGTATCGCCAAAACTTGGTCAGTTTCGTGTTCAGCGTGAAAAAACACATTAAACACAGTCTTGCGGAAGCTCGAAAGATTGGGATTTTAGTGTTTTTCATGGCTCTCGGTTTTTCTTAGTCCTATGGCGACAAAAACGGAAATTTCAGGTCACTATGGTTTGTCGATTATGTCTCCCGTTCTATCGGTCGTATTGCAAAAACTCGGTCAATTTCGTGTTAAGCGTGAAAAAACACATCGAATAGATCCTTGCGGGAGATCGAAAGATTGGTGATTCAGTGTTTTTCATGTATCTCGGTTTCTCTGGGTCCTATGGCGAAAAAAAATGAAAATTTCGGATCACTATGGTTTTTCGATCATATCTCCCGTTCTATTGGTCGTATCGCTGAAACTCGGCCGGTTCCGTGTTTAGCGTGAAAAAACACGTCGAATAGATCCTTGCGGGAGATCAAAAGATTGGTAATTCAGTGTTTTTCATGCATCTCGGTTTCTCCGGGTCCTTTGGCGAAAAAAAATGAAAATTTCGGATCACTATGGGTTTCCGATCATATCTCCCGTTCTATCGGTCGTATCGCAGAAACTCGGTCGGTTTCATGTTCAGCGTGAGGAAACACATCGGATAGAGCCTTGCGGGAGCTCGAAAGATTGGTGATTCAGTGTTTTTCATGTATCTCGGTTTCTCCGGGTCCTATGACGAAAAAAAATGAAAATTTCGGATCACAATGGTTTTTCAATTATATCTCCCGTTCTATCGGTCGTATCGCGAAAACTCGGTCAGTTTCGTGTTCAGCGTGAAAAAACACATTAAATAGAGTCTTGCGGGAGCTCGAAAGATTGGGATTTTAGTGTTTTTCATGTATCTCGGTTTCGCCGGGTCCTATGGCGAAAACAAAATGAAAATTTCGGATCACTATGGTTTTTCGATCACATCTCCCGTTCTATCGGTCGTATCGCTAAAACTAGGTCAGTTTCGTGTTGAGCGTGAAAAAACACATTAAATAGAGTCTTGCGGGAGCTCGAAAGATTGGGATTTTAGTGTTTTTCATGGCTCTCGGTTTTTCTTAGTCCTATGGCGAAAAAAAACGGAAATTTCGGGTCACTATGGTTTTTCGATTATATCTCCCGTTGTATCGGTCGTATTGCAAAAACTCGGTCAATTTCGTGTTCAGCGTGAAAAAACACATCGAATAGAGCCTTGCGGGAGCTCGAAATATTGGTAATTCAGTGTTTTTCATGTATCTCGGTTTCTCCGGGTCCTATGGCGAAAAAAAATGAAAATTTCGGATCACTATGGTTTTTCGATCATATCTCCCGTTCTATTGGTCGTATTGCTAGAACTCGGCCGGTTCCGTGTTCAGCGTGAAAAAACACATCGACTAGATCCTTGCGGGAGCTCAAAAGATTGGTGATTCAGTGTTTTTCATGTATCTCGGTTTCTCCGGGTCCTATGACGAAAAAAAATGAAAATTTCGGGTCACAATGGTTTTTTGATCATATCTCCCGTTCTATCGGTCGTATAGCTAAAACTAGGTCAGTTTCGTGTTCAGCGTGAAATAACACATTAAATAGAGTCTTGCGGGAGCTCGAAAGATTGGGATTTTAGTGTTTTCCATGGCTCTCGGTTTTTCTTAGTCCTATGGCGAAAAAAAACGGAAATTTCGGGTCACTATGGTTTTTTGATTATATCTCCCGTTCTATCGGTCGTATTGCAGAAACTCGGTCAATTTCGTGTTCAGCGTGAAAAAACACATCGAATAGTGCCTTGCGGGAGCTCGAAATATTGGTAATTCAGTGTTTTTCATGTATCTCGGTTTCTCCGGGTCCTATGGCGAAAAAAAATGAAAATTTCGGATCACTATGGTTTTTCGATCATATCTCCCGTTCTATTGGTCGTATTGCTAAAACTCGGCCGGTTCCGTGTTCAGCGTGAAAAAACACATCGAATAGATCCTTGCGGGAGATCGAAAGATTGGTAATTCAGTGTTTTTCATGCATCTCGGTTTCTCCGGGTCCTATGGCGAAAAAAAATGAAAATTTCGGATCACTATGGGTTTCCGATCATATCTCCCGTTCTATCGGTCGTATAGCTGAAACTAGGTCAATTTCGTGTTTAACGTGAAAAAACACATCGAATAAAGCCTTGCGGGAGCTCGAAATATTGGTAATTCAGTGTTTTGCATGCATCTCGGTTTCTCCGGGTCCTATGGCGAAAAAAAATGAAAATTTCGGATCACTATGGGTTTCCGATCATATCTCCCGTTCTATCGGTCGTATCGCTAAAACTCGGTCGGTTTCATGTTCAGCTTGAGAAAACACATCGGATAGAGCCTTGCGGGAGCTCGAAAGATTGGTGATTGAGTGTTTTTCATGTATCTCGGTTTCTCCGGGTCCTATGACGAAAAAAACGAAAATTTCTATGACGAAAAAAACGAAAATTTGATCATATCTCCCGTTCTATCAGTCGTATATCTAAAACTAGGTCAGATTCGTGTTCAGCGTGAAAAAACACATTAAATAGAGTCTTGTGGGAGCTCGAAAGATTGGGATTTTAGTGTCTTTCATGGCTCTCGGTTTTTCTTAGTCCTATGGCGAAAAAAACGAAAATCTCGGGTCACTATGGTGTTTCGATCATATCTCCCGTTCTACCGGTCGTATTGCAAAAACTCGGTCAATTTCGTGTTCAGCGTGAAAAAACACATCGAATAGAGCCTTGCGGGAGCTCGAAATATTGGTAATTCAGTGTTTTTCATGTATCTCGGTTTCTCCGGGTCCTGTGGCGAAAAAAACGAAAATTTCGGATCAATATGGTTTTTCGATCATATCTCCCGTTCTATTGGTCGTATCGCTGAAACTCGGCCGGTTCCGTGTTCAGCGTGAAAAAACACGTCGAATAGATCCTTGCGGGAGATCGAAAGATTGGTAATTCAGTGTTTTTCATGCATCTCGGTTTCTCCGGGTCCTATGGCGAAAAAAAATGAAAATTTCGGATCACTATGGGTTTCCGATCATATCTCCCGTTCTATCGGTCGTATCGCTAAAACTCGGTCGGTTTCATGTTCAGCGTGAGGAAACACATCGGATAGAGCCTTGCGGGAGCTCGAAATATTGGTAATTCAGTGTTTTTCATGTATCTCGGTTTCTCCGGGTCCTATGACGAAAAAAAATGAAAATTTCGGATCACAATGGTTTTTTGATCATATCTCCCGTTCTATCGGTCGTATAGCTAAAACTAGGTCAGTTTCGTGTTCAGCGTGAAAAAACACATTAAAAAGAGTCTTGCGGGAGCTCGAAAGATTGGGATTTTAGTGTTTTCCATGGCTCTCGGTTTTTCTTAGTCCTATGGCGAAAAAAAACGGAAATTTCGGGTCACTATGGTTTTTCGATCATATCTCCCGTTCTATTGGTCGTATTGCAGAAACTCGGTCAATTTCGTGTTCAGCGTTAAAAAACACATCGAATAGAGCCTTGCGGGAGATCGAAAGATTGGTAATTCAGTGTTTTTCATGCATCTCGGTTTCTCCGGGTCCTATGGCGAAAAAAAATGAAAATTTCGGATCACTATGGGTTTCCGATCATATCTCCCGTTCTATCGGTCGTATAGCTGAAACTAGGTCAATTTCGTGTTCAACGTGAAAAAACACATCGAATAGAGCCTTGCGGGAGCTCGAAATATTGGTAATTCAGTGTTTTGCATGCATCTCGGTTTCTCCGGGTCCTATGGCGAAAAAAAATGAAAATTTCGGATCACAATGGTTTTTTGATCATATCTCCCGTTCTATCGGTCGTATAGCTAAAACTAGGTCAGTTTCGTGTTCAGCGTGAAAAAACACATTAAATAGAGTCTTGCGGGAGCTCGAAAGATTGGGATTTTAGTGTTTTTCATGGCTCTCGGTTTTTCTTAGTCCTATGGCGAAAAAAAACGGAAATTTCGAGTTACTATGGTTTTTCGATTATATCTCCCGTTCTATCGGTCGTATTGCAAAAACTCGGTCAATTTCGTGTTCAGCGTGAAAAAACACATCGAATAGAGCCTTGCGGGAGCTCGAAATATTGGTAATTCAGTGTTTTTCATGTATCTCGGTTTCTCCGGGTCCTATGGCGAAAAAAAATGAAAATTTCGGATCACTATGGTTTTTCGATCATATCTCCCGTTCTATTGGTCGTATTGCTAAAACTTAATCAGTTTCGTGTTCAGCGTGAAAAAACACATTAAATAGAGTCTTGCGGGAGCTCGAAAGATTGGGATTTTAGTGTTTTTCATGGCTCTCGGTTTTTCTTAGTCCTATGGCGAAAAAAATCGGAAATTTCGGGTCACTATGGTTTTTCGATTATATCTCCCGTTCTATCGGTCGTATTGCAAAAACTCGGTCAATTTCGTGTTCAGCGTGAAAAAACACATCGAATAGAGCCTTGCGGGACCTCGAAATATTGGTAATTCAGTGTTTTTCATGTATCTCGGTTTCTCCGGGTCCTATGGCGAAAGAAAATAAAAATTTCGGATCACTATGGTTTTTCGATCATATCTCCCGTTCTATTGGTCGTATTGCTAAAACTCGGCCGGTTCCGTGTTCAGCGTGAAAAAACACATCGAATAGATCCTTGCGGGAGATCGAAAGATTGGTAATTCAGTGTTTTTCATGCATCTCGGTTTCTCCGGGTCCTATGGCGAAAAAAAATGAAAATTTCGGATCACTATGGTTTTTCGATCATATCTCCCGTTCTATCGGTCGTATCGCTGAAACTCGGCCGGTTCCGTGTTCAGCGTGAAAAAACACATCGAATAGATCCTTGCGGGAGATCAAAAGATTGGTAATTCAGTGTTTTTCATGCATCTCGGTTTCTCCGGGTCCTATGGCGAAAAAAAATGAAAATTTCGGATCACTATGGGTTTCCGATCATATCTCCCGTTCTATCGGTCGTATTGCTGAAACTCGGCCGGTTCCGTGTTCAGCGTGAAAAAACACGTCGAATAGATCCTTGCGGGAGATCGAAAGATTGGTAATTCAGTGTTTTTCATGCATCTCGGTTTCTCCGGGTCCTATAGCGAAAAAAAATGAAAATTTCGGATCACTATGGGTTTCCGATCATATCTCCCGTTCTATCGGTCGTATCGCTAAAACTCGGTCGGTTTCATGTTCAGCGTGAGGAAACACATCGGATAGAGCCTTGCGGGAGCTCGAAAGATTGGTGATTCAGTGTTTTTCATGTATCTCGGTTTCTCCGGGTCCTATGACGAAAAAAAATGAAAATTTCGGATCACAATGGTTTTTTGATCATATCTCCCGTTCTATTGGTCGTATTGCTAAAACTCGGCTGGTTTCGTGTTTAGCGTGAAAAAACACATCGAATAGATCCTTGCGGGAGATCAAAAGATTGGTAATTCAGTGTTTTTCATGTATCTCGGTTTCTCCGGGTCCTATGGCGAAAACAAAATGAAAATTTGGAATCAATATGGTTTTTCGATCACATCTCCCGTTCTATCGGTCGTATCGCCAAAACTTGGTCAGTTTCGTGTTCAGCGTGAAAAAACACATCGAATAGATCCTTGCGGGAGATCAAAAGATTGGTAATTCAGTGTTTTTCATGCATCTCGGTTTTTCTTAGTCCTATGGCGAAAAAAAACGGAAATTTCGAGTTACTATGGTTTTTCGATTATATCTCCCGTTCTATCGGTCGTATTGCAAAAACTCGGTCAATTTCGTGTTCAGCGTGAAAAAACACATCGAATAGAGCCTTGCGGGAGCTCGAAATATTGGTAATTCAGTGTTTTTCATGTATCTCGGTTTCTCCGGGTCCTATGGCGAAAAAAAATGAAAATTTCGGATCACTATGGTTTTTCGATCATATCTCCCGTTCTATTGGTCGTATTGCTAAAACTCGGTCAGTTCCGTGTTCAGCGTGAAAAAACACATCGAATAGATCCTTGCGGGAGATCAAAAGATTGGTAATTCAGTGTTTTTCATGCATCTCGGTTTCTCCGGGTCCTATGGCGAAAAAAAATGAAAATTTCGGGTCACTATGGTTTTTCGATTATATCTCCCGTTCTATCGGTCGTATTGCAAAAACTCGGTCAATTTCGTGTTCAGCGTGAAAAAACACATCGAATAGAGCCTTGCGGGAGCTCGAAATATTGGTAATTCAGTGTTTTTCATGTATCTCGGTTTCTCCGGGTCCTATGGCGAAAGAAAATGAAAATTTCGGATCACTATGGTTTTTCGATCATATCTCCCGTTCTATTGGTCGTATTGCTAAAACTCGGCCGGTTCCGTGTTCAGCGTGAAAAAACACATCGAATAGATCCTTGCGGGAGATCGAAAGATTGGTAATTCAGTGTTTTTCATGCATCTCGGTTTCTCCGGGTCCTATGGCGAAAAAAAATGAAAATTTCGGATCACTATGGTTTTTCGATCATATCTCCCGTTCTATTGGTCGTATCGCTGAAACTCGGCCGGTTCCGTGTTCAGCGTGAAAAAACACGTCGAATAGATCCTTGCGGGAGATCAAAAGATTGGTAATTCAGTGTTTTTCATGCATCCCGGTTTCTCCGGGTCCTATGGCGAAAAAAAATGAAAATTTCGGATCACTATGGGTTTCCGATCATATCTCCCGTTCTATCGGTCGTATTGCTGAAACTCGGCCGGTTCCGTGTTCAGCGTGAAAAAACACGTCGAATAGATCCTTGCGGGAGATCGAAAGATTGGTAATTCAGTGTTTTTCATGCATCTCGGTTTCTCCGGGTCCTATAGCGAAAAAAAATGAAAATTTCGGATCACTATGGGTTTCCGATCATATCTCCCGTTCTATCGGTCGTATCGCTAAAACTCGGTCGGTTTCATGTTCAGCGTGAGGAAACACATCGGATAGAGCCTTGCGGGAGCTCGAAAGATTGGTGATTCAGTGTTTTTCATGTATCTCGGTTTCTCCGGGTCCTATGACGAAAAAAAATGAAAATTTCGGATCACAATGGTTTTTTGATCATATCTCCCGTTCTATTGGTCGTATTGCTAAAACTCGGCCGGTTTCGTGTTTAGCGTGGAAAAACACATCGAATAGATCCTTGCGGGAGATCAAAAGATTGGGATTTTAGTGTTTTTCATGTATCTCGGTTTCTCCGGGTCCTATGGCGAAAACAAAATGAAAATTTGGAATCAATATGGTTTTTCGATCACATCTCCCGTTCTATTGGTCGTATTGCAAAAACTCGGTCAATTTCGTGTTCAGCGTGAAAAAACACATCGAATAGAGCCTTGCGGGAGCTCGAAATATTGGTAATTCAGTGTTTTTCATGTATCTCGGTTTCTCCGGGTCCTATGGCGAAAAAAAATGAAAATTTCGGATCACTATGGTTTTTCGATCATATCTCCCGTTCTATTGGTCGTATTGCTAAAACTCGGTCAGTTTCGTGTTCAGCGTGAAAAAACACATTAAATAGAGTCTTGCGGGAGCTCGAAAGATTGGGATTTTAGTGTTTTTCATGGCTCTTGGTTTTTCTTAGTCCTATGGCGAAAAAAATCGGAAATTTCGGGTCACTATGGTTTTTCGATTATATCTCCCGTTCTATCGGTCGTATTGCAAAAACTCGGTCAATTTCGTGTTCAGCGTGAAAAAACACATCGAATAGAGCCTTGCGGGAGCTCGAAATATTAGTAATTCAGTGTTTTTCATGTATCTCGGTTTCTCCGGGTCCTATGGCGAAAGAAAATGAAAATTTCGGATCACTATGGTTTATCGATCATATCTCCCGTTCTATTGGTCGTATTGCTAAAACTCGGTCGGTTTCATGTTCAGCGTGAGGAAACACATCGGATAGAGCCTTGCGGGAGCTCGAAAGATTGGTGATTCAGTGTTTTTCATGTATATCGGTTTCTCCGGGTCCTATGACGAAAAAAAATGAAAATTTCGGATCACAATGGTTTTTTGATCATATCTCCCGTTCTATTGGTCGTATTGCTAAAACTCGGCCGGTTTCGTGTTTAGCGTGAAAAAACACATCGAATAGATCCTTGCGGGAGATCAAAAGATTGGTAATTCAGTGTTTTTCATGTATCTCGGTTTCTCCGGGTCCTATGGCGAAAACAAAATGAAAATTTGGAATCAATATGGTTTTTCGATCACATCTCCCGTTCTATCGGTCGTATCGCCAAAACTTGGTCAGTTTCGTGTTCAGCGTGAAAAAACACATTAAATAGAGTCTTGCGGGAGCTCGAAAGATTGGGATTTTAGTGTTTTTCATGGCTCTTGGTTTTTCCTAGTCCTATGGCGAAAAAAATCGGAAATTTCGGGTCACTATGGTTTTTCGATTATATCTCCCGTTCTATCGGTCGTATTGCAAAAACTCGGTCAATTTCGTGTTCAGCGTGAAAAAACACATCGAATAGAGCCTTGCGGGAGCTCGAAATATTGGTAATTCAGTGTTTTTCATGTATCTCGGTTTCTCCGGGTCCTATGGCGAAAGAAAATGAAAATTTCGGATCACTATGGTTTTTCGATCATATCTCCCGTTCTATTGGTCGTATTGCTAAAACTCGGCCGGTTCCGTGTTCAGCGTGAAAAAACACATCGAATAGATCCTTGCGGGAGATCGAAAGATTGGTAATTCAGTGTTTTTCATGCATCTCGGTTTCTCCGGGTCCTATGGCGAAAAAAAATGAAAATTTCGGATCACTATGGTTTTTCGATCATATCTCCCGTTCTATTGGTCGTATCGCTGAAACTCGGCCGGTTCCGTGTTCAGCGTGAAAAAACACGTCGAATAGATCCTTGCGGGAGATCAAAAGATTGGTAATTCAGTGTTTTTCATGCATCTCGGTTTCTCCGGGTCCTATGGCGAAAAAAAATGAAAATTTCGGATCACTATGGGTTTCCGATCATATCTCCCGTTCTATCGGTCGTATCGCCAAAACTTGGTCAGTTTCGTGTTCAGCGTGAAAAAACACATTAAACACAGTCTTGCGGAAGCTCGAAAGATTGGGATTTTAGTGTTTTTCATGGCTCTCGGTTTTTCTTAGTCCTATGGCGACAAAAACGGAAATTTCAGGTCACTATGGTTTGTCGATTATGTCTCCCGTTCTATCGGTCGTATTGCAAAAACTCGGTCAATTTCGTGTTAAGCGTGAAAAAACACATCGAATAGATCCTTGCGGGAGATCAAAAGATTGGTAATTCAGTGTTTTTCATGCATCTCGGTTTCTCCGGGTCCTATGGCGAAAAAAAATGAAAATTTCGGATCACTATGGGTTTCCGATCAGATCTCCCGTTCTATCGGTCGTATCGCTAAAACTCGGTCGGTTCCATGTTCAGCGTGAGGAAACACATCGGATAGAGCCTTGCGGGAGCTCGAAAGATTGGTGATTCAGTGTTTTGCATGTATCTCGGTTTCTCCGGGTCCTATGACGAAAAAAAATGAAAATTTCGGATCACAATGGTTTCTTGATCATATCCCCCGTTCTATCGGTCGAATAGCTAAAACTAGGTCAGTTTCGTGTTGAGGATGAAAAAACACATTAAATAGAGTCTTGCGGGAGCTTGAAAGATTTGGATTTTAGTGTTTTTCATGGCTCTCGTTTTTTCTTAGTCCTATGGCGAAAAAAAACGGAAATTTCGGGTCACTATAATTTTTCGATTATATCTCCCGTTCTATCGGTCGTATCGCGAAAACTCGGTCAGTTTCGTGTTCAGCGTGAAAAAACACATTAAATAGAGTCTTGCGGGAGCTCGAAAGATTGGGATTTTAGTGTTTTTCATGGCTCTTGGTTTTTCTTAGTCCTATGGCGAAAAAAATCGGAAATTTCGGGTCACTATGGTTTTTCGATTATATCTCCCGTTCTATCGGTCGTATTGCGAAAACTCGGTCAATTTCGTGTTCAGCGTGGAAAAACACATCGAATAGAGCCTTGCGGGAGCTCGAAATATTGGTAATTCAGTGTTTGTCATGTATCTCGGTTTCTCCGGGTCCTATGGCGAAAAAAAATGAAAATTTCGGATCACTATGGTTTTTCGATCATATCTCCCGTTCTATTGGTCGTATCGCTGAAACTCGGCCGGTTCCGTGTTCAACGTGAAAAAACACGTCGAATAGATCCTTGCGGGAGATCAAAAGATTGGTGATTCAGTGTTTTTCATGTATCTCGGTTTCACCGGGTCCTATGACGAAAAAAAATGAAAATTTCGGATCACAATGGTTTTTTGATCATATCCCCCGTTCTATCGGTCGAATAGCTAAAACTAGGTCAGTTCCGTGTTCAGGATGAAAAAACACATTAAATAGAGTCTTGCGGGAGCTCGAAAGATTGGGATTTTAGTGTTTTTCATGGCTCTCGGTTTTTCTTAGTCCTATGGCGAAAAAAAACGGAAATTTCGGGTCACTATGGTTTTTCGATTATATCTCCCGTTCTATCGGTCGTATCGCGAAAACTCGGTCAGTTTCGTGTTCAGCGTGAAAAAACACATTAAATAGAGTCTTGTGGGAGCTCGAAAGATTGGGATTTTAGTGTTTTTCATGTATCTCGGTTTCTCCGGGTCCTATGGCGAAAACAAAATGAAAATTTCGGATCACTATGGTTTTTCGATCACATCTCCCGTTCTATCGGTCGTATCGCTAAAACTCGGCCGGTTCCGTGTTCAGCGTGAAAAAACACATCGAATAGAGCCTTGCGGGAGCTCGAAATATTGGTAATTCAGTGTTTTTCATGTATCTCGGTTTCTCCGGGTCCTATGGCGAAAAAAAATGAAAAATTTCGGATCACTATGGTTTTTCGATCATATCTCCCGTTCTTTTGGTCGTATCGCTGAAACTCGGCCGGTTCCGTGTTCAACGTGAAAGAACACGTCGAATAGATCCTTGCGCGAGCTCGAAAGTTTGGTAATTCAGTGTTTTTCATCTATCTCGGTTTCACCGGGTCCTATGACGAAAAAAAATGAAAATTTCGGATCACAATGGTTTTTTGATCATATCTCCCGTTCTATCGGTCGTATAGCTAAAACTAGGTCAGTTTCGTGTTCAGGATGAAAAAACACATTAAATAGAGTCTTGCGGGAGCTCGAAAGATTGGGATTTTAGTGTTTTTCATGGCTCTCGGTTTTTCTTAGTCCTATGGCGAAAAAAAACGGAAATTTCGGGTCACTATGGTTTTTCGATTATATCTCCCGTTCTATCGGTCGTATCGCTAAAACTCGGTCGGTTCCATGTTCAGCGTGAGGAAACACATCGGATAGAGCCTTGCGGGAGCTCGAAAGATTGGTGATTCAGTGTTTTGCATGTATCTCGGTTTCTCCGGGTCCTATGACGAAAAAAAATGAAAATTTCGGATCACAATGGTTTCTTGATCATATCCCCCGTTCTATCGGTCGAATAGCTAAAACTAGGTCAGTTTCGTGTTGAGGATGAAAAAACACATTAAATAGAGTCTTGCGGGAGCTTGAAAGATTTGGATTTTAGTGTTTTTCATGGCTCTCGGTTTTTCTTAGTCCTATGGCGAAAAAAAACGGAAATTTCGGGTCACTATGGTTTTTCGATTATATCTCCCGTTCTATCGGTCGTATCGCGAAAACTCGGTCAGTTTCGTGTTCAGCGTGAAAAAACACATTAAATAGAGTCTTGCGGGAGCTCGAAAGATTGGGATTTTAGTGTTTTTCATGGCTCTTGGTTTTTCTTAGTCCTATGGCGAAAAAAATCGGAAATTTCGGGTCACTATGGTTTTTCGATTATATCCCCCGTTCTATCGGTCGTATTGCGAAAACTCGGTCAATTTCGTGTTCAGCGTGGAAAAACACATCGAATAGAGCCTTGCGGGAGCTCGAAATATTGGTAATTCAGTGTTTTTCATGTATCTCGGTTTCTCCGGGTCCTATGGCGAAAAAAAATGAAAATTTCGGATCACTATGGTTTTTCGATCATATCTCCCGTTCTATTGGTCGTATCGCTGAAACTCGGCCCGTTCCGTGTTCAACGTGAAAAAACACGTCGAATAGATCCTTGCGGGAGATCAAAAGATTGGTGATTCAGTGTTTTTCATGTATCTCGGTTTCACCGGGTCCTATGACGAAAAAAAATGAAAATTTCGGATCACAATGGTTTTTTGATCATATCCCCCGTTCTATCGGTCGAATAGCTAAAACTAGGTCAGTTCCGTGTTCAGGATGAAAAAACACATTAAATAGAGTCTTGCGGGAGCTCGAAAGATTGGGATTTTAGTGTTTTTCATGGCTCTCGGTTTTTCTTAGTCCTATGGCGAAAAAAAACGGAAATTTCGGGTCACTATGGTTTTTCGATTATATCTCCCGTTCTATCGGTCGTATCGCGAAAACTCGGTCAGTTTCGTGTTCAGCGTGAAAAAACACATTAAATAGAGTCTTGTGGGAGCTCGAAAGATTGGGATTTTAGTGTTTTTCATGTATCTCGGTTTCTCCGGGTCCTATGGCGAAAACAAAATGAAAATTTCGGATCACTATGGTTTTTCGATCACATCTCCCGTTCTATCGGTCGTATCGCTAAAACTCGGCCGGTTCCGTGTTCAGCGTGAAAAAACACATCGAATAGAGCCTTGCGGGAGCTCGAAATATTGGTAATTCAGTGTTTTTCATGTATCTCGGTTTCTCCGGGTCCTATGGCGAAAAAAAATGAAAAATTTCGGATCACTATGGTTTTTTGATCATATCTCCCGTTCTTTTGGTCGTATCGCTGAAACTCGGCCGGTTCCGTGTTCAACGTGAAAAAACACGTCGAATAGATCCTTGCGCGAGCTCGAAAGTTTGGTAATTCAGTGTTTTTCATCTATCTCGGTTTCACCGGGTCCTATGACGAAAAAAAATGAAAATTTCGGATCGAAATGGTTTTTTGATCATATCTCCCGTTCTATCGGTCGTATAGCTAAAACTAGGTCAGTTTCGTGTTCAGGATGAAAAAACACATTAAATAGAGTCTTGCGGGAGCTCGAAAGATTGGGATTTTAGTGTTTTTCATGGCTCTCGGTTTTTCTTAGTCCTATGGCGAAAAAAAACGGAAATTTCGGGTCACTATGGTTTTTCGATTATATCTCCCGTTCTATCGGTCGTATCGCGAAAACTCGGTCAGTTTCGTGTTCAGCGTGAAAAAACACATTAAATAGAGTCTTGCGGGAGCTCGAAAGATTGGGATTTTAGTGTTTTTCATGTATCTCGGTTTCTCCGGGTCCTATGGCGAAAACAAAATGAAAATTTCGGATCACTATGGTTTTTCGATCACATCTCCCGTTCTATCGGTCGTATCGCTAAAACTCGGCCGGTTCCGTGTTCAGCGTGAAAAAACACATCGAATAGAGCCTTGCGGGAGCTCGAAATATTGGTAATTCAGTGTTTTTCATGTATCTCGGTTTCTCCGGGTCCTATGGCGAAAAAAAATGAAAATTTCGGATCACTATGGTTTTTCGATCATATCTCCCGTTCTTTTGGTCGTATCGCTGAAACTCGGTCGGTTTCATGTTCAGCGTGAGAAAACACATCGGATAGAGCCTTGCGCGAGCTCGAAAGTTTGGTAATTCAGTGTTTTTCATGTATCTCGGTTTCTCCGGGTCCTATGACGAAAAAAATTGAAAATTTCGGATCACAATGGTTTTTTGATCATATCTCCCGTTCTATCGGTCGTATAGCTAAAACTAGGTCAGTTTCGTGTTCAGCGTAAAAAAACACATTAAATAGATTCTTGCGGGAGCTCGAAAGATTGGGATTTTAGTGTTTTTCATGGCTCTCGGTTTTTCTTAGTCCTATGGCGAAAAAAAACGGAAATTTCGGGTCACTATGGTTTTTCGATTATATCTCCCGTTCTATCGGTCGTATTGCAAAAACTCGGTCAATTTCGTGTTCAGCGTGAAAAAACACATCGAATAGAGCCTTGCGGGGGCTCGAAGAATTGGTAATTCAGTGTTTTTCATGCATCTCGGTTTCTCCGGGTCCTATAGCGAAAAAAAATGAAAATTTCGGATCACTATGGGTTTCCGATCATATCTCCCGTTCTATCGGTCGTATCGCTAAAACTCGGTCGGTTTCATGTTCAGCGTGAGGAAACACATCGGATAGAGCCTTGCGGGAGCTCGAAAGATTGGTGATTCAGTGTTTTTCATGTATCTCGGTTTCTCCGGGTCCTATGACGAAAAAAAATGAAAATTTCGGATCACAATGGTTTTTTGATCATATCTCCCGTTCTATCGGTCGTATAGCTAAAACTAGGTCAGTTTCGTGTTCAGCGTGAAAAAACACATTAAATAGAGTCTTGCGGGAGCTCGAAAGATTGGGATTTTAGTGTTTTTCATGGCTCTCGGTTTTTCTTAGTCCTATGGCGAAAAAAAATGAAAATTTCGGATCACTATGGTTTTTCGATCATATCTCCCGTTCTATTGGTCGTATTGCTAAAACTCGGCCGGTTCCGTGTTCAGCGTGAAAAAACACATCGGATAGAGCCTTGCGGGAGCTCGAAAGATTGGTGATTCAGTGTTTTTCATGTATCTCGGTTTCTCCGGGTCCTATGACGAAAAAAAATGAAAATTTCGGATCACAATGGTTTTTTGATCATATCTCCCGTTCTATTGGTCGTATTGCTAAAACTCGGCCGGTTTCGTGTTTAGCGTGAAAAAACACATTAAATAGAGTCTTGCGGGAGCTCGAAAGATTGGGATTTTAGTGTTTTTCATGGCTCTCGGTTTTTCTTAGTCCTATGGCGAAAAAAAACGGAAATTTCGGTTCACTATGGTTTTTCGATTATATCTCCCGTTCTATCGGTCGTATTGCAAAAACTCGGTCAATTTCGTGTTTAGCGTGAAAAAACACATCGAATAGAGCCTTGCGGGAGCTCGAAATATTGGTAATTCAGTGTTTTTCATGTATCTCGGTTTTTCCGGGTCCTATGGCGAAAAAAAATGAAAATTTCGGATCACTATGGTTTTTCGATCATATCTCCCGTTCTATTGGTCGTATTGCTAAAACTCGGCCGGTTCCGTGTTCAGCGTGAAAAAACACATCGAATAGATCCTTGCGGGAGATCGAAAGATTGGTAATTCAGTGTTTTTCATGCATCTCGGTTTCTCCGGGTCCTATGGCGAAAAAAAATGAAAATTTCGGATCACTATGGGTTTCCGATCATATCTCCCGTTCTATCGGTCGTATCGCTGAAACTCGGCCGGTTCCGTGTTCAGCGTGAAAAAACACGTCGAATAGATCCTTGCGGGAGATCGAAAGATTGGTAATTCAGTGTTTTTCATGCATCTCGGTTTCTCCGGGTCCTATAGCGAAAAAAAATGAAAATTTCGGATCACTATGGGTTTCCGATCATATCTCCCGTTCTATCGGTCGTATCGCTAAAACTCGGTCGGTTTCATGTTCAGCGTGAGGAAACACATCGGATAGAGCCTTGCGGGAGCTCGAAAGATTGGTGATTCAGTGTTTTTCATGTATCTCGGTTTCTCCGGGTCCTATGACGAAAAAAAATGAAAATTTCGGATCACAATGGTTTTTTGATCATATCTCCCGTTCTATCGGTCGTATAGCTAAAACTCGGCCGGTTTCGTGTTCAGTGTGAAAAAACACATCGAATAGATCCTTGCGGGAGATCAAAAGATTGGTAATTCAGTGTTTTTCATGTATCTCGGTTTCTCCGGGTCCTATAGCGAAAACAAAATGAAAATTTGGAATCACTATGGTTTTTCGATCACATCTCCCGTTCTATCGGTCGTATCGCCAAAACTTGGTCAGTTTCGTGTTCAGCGTGAAAAAACACATTAAACACAGTCTTGCGGAAGCTCGAAAGATTGGGATTTTAGTGTTTTTCATGGCTCTCGGTTTTTCTTAGTCCTATGGCGAAAAAAACGGAAATTTCGGGTCACTATGGTGTTTCGAACATATCTCCCGTTCTATCGGTCGTATTGCAAAAACTCGGTCAATTTCGTGTTAAGCGTGAAAAAACACACGGAATAGATCCTTGCGGGAGCTCTAAAGATTGGTAATGCAGTGTTTCTCATGTACCTCGGTTTTCCTCGGTCCTATGTCGGAGAAAAACAGAAATTTTGGATTACTATGGTTTTCCGATCATATCTCCCGTTCTATCGGTCGTATCGCTAAAACTCGGCCGGTTTCGTGTTCAGCGTGAAAAAACACATCGAATAGATCCTTGCCGGAGATCAAAAGATTGGTAATTCAGTGTTTTTCATGTATCTCGGTTTCTCCGGGTCCTATGGCGAAAACAAAATGAAAATTTGGAATCACTATGGTTTTTCGATCACATCTCCCGTTCTATCGGTCGTATCGCCAAAACTTCGTCAGTTTCGTGTTCAGCGTGAAAAAACACATTAAACACAGTCTTGCGGAAGCTCGAAAGATTGGGATTTTAGTGTTTTTCATGGCTCTCGGTTTTTCTTAGTCCTATGGCGACAAAAACGGAAATTTCAGGTCACTATGGTTTGTCGATTATGTCTCCCGTTCTATCGGTCGTATTGCAAAAACTCGGTCAATTTCGTGTTCAGCGTGAAAAAACACATCGAATAGAGCCTTGCGGGAGCTCGAAATATTGGTAATTCAGTGTTTTTCATGTATCCCGGTTTCTCCGGGTCCTATGGCGAAAAAAAATGAAAATTTCGGATCACTATGGTTTTTCGATCATATCTCCCGTTCTATTGGTCGTATTGCTGAAACTCGGCCGGTTCCGTGTTCAGCGTGAAAAAACACATCAAATAGATCCTTGCGGGAGATCGAAAGATTGGTAATTCAGTGTTTTTCATGCATCTCGGTTTCTCCGGGTCCTATGGCGAAAAAAAATGAAAATTTCGGATCACTATGGTTTTTCGATCATATCTCCCGTTCTATTGGTCGTATCGCTGAAACTCGGCCGGTTCCGTGTTCAGCGTGAAAAAACACGTCGAATAGATCCTTGCGGGAGATCAAAAGATTGGTAATTCAGTGTTTTTCATGCATCTCGGTTTTTCTTAGTCCTATGGCGAAAAAAAATGAAAATTTCGGATCACTATGGTTTTTCGATTATATCTCCCGTTCTATCGGTCGTATCGCGAAAACTCGGTCAGTTTCGTGTTCAGCGTGAAAAAACACATTAAATAGAGTCTTGCGGGAGCTCGAAAGATTGGGATTTTAGTGTTTTTCATGGCTCTTGGTTTTTCTTAGTCCTATGGCGAAAAAAATCGGAAATTTCGGGTCACTATGGTTTTTCGATTATATCTCCCGTTCTATCGGTCGTATTGCAGAAACTCGGTCAATTTCGTGTTCAGCGTGGAAAAACACATCGAATAGAGCCTTGCGGGAGCTCGAAATATTGGTAATTCAGTGTTTTTCATGTATCTCGGTTTCTCCGGGTCCTATGGCGAAAAAAAATGAAAATTTCGGATCACTATGGTTTTTCGATCATATCTCCCGTTCTATTGGTCGTATTGCTAAAACTCGGCCGGTTTCGTGTTTAGCGTGAAAAAACACATCGAATAGATCCTTGCGGGAGATCAAAAGATTGGTAATTCAGTGTTTTTCATGTATCTCGGTTTCTCCGGGTCCTATGGCGAAAACAAAATGAAAATTTGGAATCAATATGGTTTTTCGATCACATCTCCCGTTCTATCGGTCGTATCGCCAAAACTTGGTCAGTTTCGTGTTCAGCGTGAAAAAACACATTAAACACAGTCTTGCGGAAGCTCGAAAGATTGGGATTTTAGTGTTTTTCATGGCTCTCGGTTTTTCTTAGTCCTATGGCGACAAAAACGGAAATTTCAGGTCACTATGGTTTGTCGATTATGTCTCCCGTTTTATCGGTCGTATTGCAAAAACTCGGTCAATTTCGTGTTAAGCGTGAAGAAACACAACGAATAGATCCTTGCGGGAGATCGAAAGATTGGTGATTCAGTGTTTTTCATGTATCTCGGTTTCTCCGGGTCCTATGGCGAAAAAAAATGAAAATTTCGGATCACTATGGTTTTTCGATCATATCTCCCGTTCTATTGGTCGTATCGCTGAAACTCGGCCGGTTCCGTGTTCAACGTGAAAAAACACGTCGAATAGATCCTTGCGGGAGATCAAAAGATTGGTGATTCAGTGTTTTTCATGTATCTCGGTTTCTCCGGGTCCTATGACGAAAAAAAATGAAAATTTCGGATCACAATGGTTTTTTGATCATATCCCCCGTTCTATCGGTCGAAAAGCTAAAACTAGGTCAGTTCCGTGTTCAGGATGAAAAAACACATTAAATAGAGTCTTGCGGGATCTCGAAAGATTGGGATTTTAGTGTTTTTAATGGCTCTCGGTTTTTCTTAGTCCTATGGCGAAAAAAAACGGAAATTTCGGGTCACTATGGTTTTTCGATTATATCTCCCGTTCTATCGGTCGTATCGCGAAAACTCGGTCAGTTTCGTGTTCAGCGTGAAAAAACACATTAAATAGAGTCTTGCGGGAGCTCGAAAGATTGGGATTTTAGTGTTTTTCATGGCTCTTGGTTTTTCTTAGTCCTATGGCGAAAAAAATCGGAAATTTCGGGTCACTATGGTTTTTCGATTATATCTCCCGTTCTATCGGTCGTATTGCAAAAACTCGGTCAATTTCGTGTTCAGCGTGGAAAAACACATCGAATAGAGCCTTGCGGGAGCTCGAAATATTGGTAATTCAGTGTTTTTCATGTATCTCGGTTTCTCCGGGTCCTATGGCGAAAAAAAATGAAAATTTCGGATCACTATGGTTTTTCGATCATATCTCCCGTTCTATTGGTCGTATTGCTGAAACTCGGCCGGTTTCGTGTTTAGCGTTAAAAAACACATCGAATAGATCCTTGCGGGAGATCAAAAGATTGGTAATTCAGTGTTTTTCATGTATCTCGGTTTCTCCGGGTCCTATGGCGAAAACAAAATGAAAATTTGGAATCAATATGGTTTTTCGATCACATCTCCCGTTCTATCGGTCGTATCGCCAAAACTTGGTCAGTTTCGTGTTCAGCGTGAAAAAAACACATTAAACACAGTCTTGCGGAAGCTCGAAAGATTGGGATTTTAGTGTTTTTCATGGCTCTCGGTTTTTCTTAGTCCTATGGCGACAAAAACGGAAATTTCAGGTCACTATGGTTTGTCGATTATGTCTCCCGTTTTATCGGTCGTATTGCAAAAACTCGGTCAATTTCGTGTTAAGCGTGAAGAAACACAACGAATAGATCCTTGCGGGAGATCGAAAGATTGGTGATTCAGTGTTCTTCATGTATCTCGGTTTCTCCGGGTCCTATGGCGAAAAAAAATGAAAATTTCGGATCACTATGGTTTTTCGATCATATCTCCCGTTCTATTGGTCGTATCGCTGAAACTCGGCCGGTTCCGTGTTCAACGTGAAAAAACACGTCGAATAGATCCTTGCGGGAGATCGAAAGATTGGTAATTCAGTGTTTTTCATGCATCTCGGTTTCTCCGGGTCCTATGGCGAAAAAAAATGAAAATTTCGGATCACTATGGGTTTCCGATCATATCTCCCGTTCTATCGGTCGTATCGCTAAAACTCGGTCGGTTTCATGTTCAGCGTGAGGAAACACATCGGATAGAGCCTTGCGGGAGCTCGAAAGATTGGTGATTCAGTGTTTTTCATGTATCTCGGTTTCTCCGGGTCCTATGACAAAAAAAATGAAAATTTCGGATCACAATGGTTTTTTGATCATATCTCCCGTTCTATTGGTCGTATTGCTAAAACTCGGCCGGTTTCGTGTTTAGCGTGAAAAAACACATCAAATAGATCCTTGCGGGAGATCAAAAGATTGGTAATTCAGTGTTTTTCATGTATCTCGGTTTCTCCGGGTCCTATGGCGAAAACAAAATGAAAATTTGGGATCACAATGGTTTCTTGATCATATCCCCCGTTCTATCGGTCGAATAGCTAAAACTAGGTCAGTTTCGTGTTCAGGATGAAAAAACACATTAAATAGAGTCTTGCGGGAGCTCGAAAGATTTGGATCTTAGTGTTTTTCATGGCTCTTGGTTTTTCTTAGTCCTATGGCGAAAAAAATCGGAAATTTCGGGTCACTATGGTTTTTCGATTATATCTCCCGTTCTATCGGTCGTATCGCGAAAACTCGGTCAATTTCGTGTTCAGCGTGGAAAAACACAACGAATAGATCCTTGCGGGAGATCGAAAGATTGGTGATTCAGTGTTCTTCATGTATCTCGGTTTCTCCGGGTCCTATGGCGAAAAAAAATGAAAATTTCGGATCACTATGGTTTTTCGATCATATCTCCCGTTCTATTGGTCGTATCGCTGAAACTCGGCCGGTTCCGTGTTCAACGTGAAAAAACACGTCGAATAGATCCTTGCGGGAGATCGAAAGATTGGTAATTCAGTGTTTTTCATGCATCTCGGTTTCTCCGGGTCCTATGGCGAAAAAAAATGAAAATTTCGGATCACTATGGGTTTCCGATCATATCTCCCGTTCTATCGGTCGTATCGCTAAAACTCGGTCGGTTTCATGTTCAGCGTGAGGAAACACATCGGATAGAGCCTTGCGGGAGCTCGAAAGATTGGTGATTCAGTGTTTTTCATGTATCTCGGTTTCTCCGGGTCCTATGACAAAAAAAAATGAAAATTTCGGATCACAATGGTTTTTTGATCATATCTCCCGTTCTATTGGTCGTATCGCTGAAACTCGGCCGGTTCCGTGTTCAACGTGAAAAAACACGTCGAATAGATCCTTGCGGGAGATCAAAAGATTGGTGATTCAGTGTTTTTCATGTATCTCGGTTTCTCCGGGTCCTATGACGAAAAAAAATGAAAATTTCGGATCACAATGGTTTTTTGATCATATCCCCCGTTCTATCGGTCGAAAAGCTAAAACTAGGTCAGTTTCGTGTTCAGGATGAAAAAACACATTAAATAGAGTCTTGCGGGAGCTCGAAAAATTGGGATTTTAGTGTTTTTCATGGCTCTCGGTTTTTCTTAGTCCTATGGCGAAAAAAAACGGAAATTTCGGGTCACTATGGTTTTTCGATTATATCTCCCGTTCTATCGGTCGTATCGCGAAAACTCGGTCAGTTTCGTGTTCAGCGTGAAAAAACACATTAAATAGAGTCTTGCGGGAGCTCGAAAGATTGGGATTTTAGTGTTTTTCATGGCTCTTGGTTTTTCTTAGTCCTATGGCGAAAAAAATCGGAAATTTCGGGTCACTATGGTTTTTCGATTATATCTCCCGTTCTATCGGTCGTATTGCAAAAACTCGGTCAGTTTCGTGTTCAGCGTGAAAAAACACATTAAATAGAGTCTTGCGGGAGCGCGAAAGATTGGGATTTTAGTGTTTTTCATGGCTCTTGGTTTTTCTTAGTCCTATGGCGAAAAAAATCGGAAATTTCGGGTCACTATGGTTTTTCGATTATATCTCCCGTTCTATCGGTCGTATTGCAAAAACTCGGTCAGTTTCGTGTTCAGCGTGGAAAAACACATCGAATAGAGCCTTGCGGGAGCTCGAAATATTGGTAATTCAGTGTTTTTCATGTATCTCGGTTTCTCCGGGTCCTATGGCGAAAAAAAATGAAAATTTCGGATCACTATGGTTTTTCGATCATATCTCCCGTTCTATTGGTCGTATTGCTGAAACTCGGCCGGTTTCGTGTTTAGCGTTAAAAAACACATCGAATAGATCCTTGCGGGAGATCAAAAGATTGGTAATTCAGTGTTTTTCATGTATCTCGGTTTCTCCGGGTCCTATGGCGAAAACAAAATGAAAATTTGGAATCAATATGGTTTTTCGATCACATCTCCCGTTCTATCGGTCGTATCGCCAAAACTTGGTCAGTTTCGTGTTCAGCGTGAAAAAAACACATTAAACACAGTCTTGCGGAAGCTCGAAAGATTGGGATTTTAGTGTTTTTCATGGCTCTCGGTTTTTCTTAGTCCTATGGCGACAAAAACGGAAATTTCAGGTCACTATGGTTTGTCGATTATGTCTCCCGTTTTATCGGTCGTATTGCAAAAACTCGGTCAATTTCGTGTTAAGCGTGAAGAAACACAACGAATAGATCCTTGCGGGAGATCGAAAGATTGGTGATTCAGTGTTCTTCATGTATCTCGGTTTCTCCGGGTCCTATGGCGAAAAAAAATGAAAATTTCGGATCACTATGGTTTTTCGATCATATCTCCCGTTCTATTGGTCGTATCGCTGAAACTCGGCCGGTTCCGTGTTCAACGTGAAAAAACACGTCGAATAGATCCTTGCGGGAGATCGAAAGATTGGTAATTCAGTGTTTTTCATGCATCTCGGTTTCTCCGGGTCCTATGGCGAAAAAAAATGAAAATTTCGGATCACTATGGGTTTCCGATCATATCTCCCGTTCTATCGGTCGTATCGCTAAAACTCGGTCGGTTTCATGTTCAGCGTGAGGAAACACATCGGATAGAGCCTTGCGGGAGCTCGAAAGATTGGTGATTCAGTGTTTTTCATGTATCTCGGTTTCTCCGGGTCCTATGACAAAAAAAATGAAAATTTCGGATCACAATGGTTTTTTGATCATATCTCCCGTTCTATTGGTCGTATTGCTAAAACTCGGCCGGTTTCGTGTTTAGCGTGAAAAAACACATCAAATAGATCCTTGCGGGAGATCAAAAGATTGGTAATTCAGTGTTTTTCATGTATCTCGGTTTCTCCGGGTCCTATGGCGAAAACAAAATGAAAATTTGGGATCACAATGGTTTCTTGATCATATCCCCCGTTCTATCGGTCGAATAGCTAAAACTAGGTCAGTTTCGTGTTCAGGATGAAAAAACACATTAAATAGAGTCTTGCGGGAGCTCGAAAGATTTGGATCTTAGTGTTTTTCATGGCTCTCGGTTTTTCTTAGTCCTATGGCGAAAAAAAACGGAAATTTCGGGTCACTATGGTTTTTCGATTATATCTCCCGTTCTATCGGTCGTATCGCGAAAACTCGGTCAGTTTCGTGTTCAGCGTGAAAAAACACATTAAATAGAGTCTTGCGGGAGCTCGAAAGATTGGGATTTTAGTGTTTTTCATGGCTCTTGGTTTTTCTTAGTCCTATGGCGAAAAAAATCGGAAATTTCGGGTCACTATGGTTTTTCGATTATATCTCCCGTTCTATCGGTCGTATTGCAGAAACTCGGTCAATTTCGTGTTCAGCGTGGAAAAACACAACGAATAGATCCTTGCGGGAGATCGAAAGATTGGTGATTCAGTGTTCTTCATGTATCTCGGTTTCTCCGGGTCCTATGGCGAAAAAAAATGAAAATTTCGGATCACTATGGTTTTTCGATCATATCTCCCGTTCTATTGGTCGTATCGCTGAAACTCGGCCGGTTCCGTGTTCAACGTGAAAAAACACGTCGAATAGATCCTTGCGGGAGATCGAAAGATTGGTAATTCAGTGTTTTTCATGCATCTCGGTTTCTCCGGGTCCTATGGCGAAAAAAAATGAAAATTTCGGATCACTATGGGTTTCCGATCATATCTCCCGTTCTATCGGTCGTATCGCTAAAACTCGGTCGGTTTCATGTTCAGCGTGAGGAAACACATCGGATAGAGCCTTGCGGGAGCTCGAAAGATTGGTGATTCAGTGTTTTTCATGTATCTCGGTTTCTCCGGGTCCTATGACAAAAAAAAATGAAAATTTCGGATCACAATGGTTTTTTGATCATATCTCCCGTTCTATTGGTCGTATCGCTGAAACTCGGCCGGTTCCGTGTTCAACGTGAAAAAACACGTCGAATAGATCCTTGCGGGAGATCAAAAGATTGGTGATTCAGTGTTTTTCATGTATCTCGGTTTCTCCGGGTCCTATGACGAAAAAAAATGAAAATTTCGGATCACAATGGTTTTTTGATCATATCCCCCGTTCTATCGGTCGAAAAGCTAAAACTAGGTCAGTTTCGTGTTCAGGATGAAAAAACACATTAAATAGAGTCTTGCGGGAGCTCGAAAGATTGGGATTTTAGTGTTTTTCATGGCTCTCGGTTTTTCTTAGTCCTATGGCGAAAAAAAACGGAAATTTCGGGTCACTATGGTTTTTCGATTATATCTCCCGTTCTATCGGTCGTATCGCGAAAACTCGGTCAGTTTCGTGTTCAGCGTGAAAAAACACATTAAATAGAGTCTTGCGGGAGCTCGAAAGATTGGGATTTTAGTGTTTTTCATGGCTCTTGGTTTTTCTTAGTCCTATGGCGAAAAAAATCGGAAATTTCGGGTCACTATGGTTTTTCGATTATATCTCCCGTTCTATCGGTCGTATTGCAAAAACTCGGTCAGTTTCGTGTTCAGCGTGAAAAAACACATTAAATAGAGTCTTGCGGGAGCGCGAAAGATTGGGATTTTAGTGTTTTTCATGGCTCTTGGTTTTTCTTAGTCCTATGGCGAAAAAAATCGGAAATTTCGGGTCACTATGGTTTTTCGATTATATCTCCCGTTCTATCGGTCGTATTGCAAAAACTCGGTCAGTTTCGTGTTCAGCGTGGAAAAACACATTAAATAGAGTCTTGCGGGAGCTCGAAAGATTGGGATTTTAGTGTTTTTCATGTATCTCGGTTTCTCCGGGTCCTATGTCGAAAACAAAATGAAAATTTCGGATCACTATGGTTTTTCGATCACATCTCCCGTTCTATCGGTCGTATCGCTAAAACTCGGCCGGTTCCGTGTTCAGCGTGAAAAAACACATCGAATAGAGCCTTGCGGGAGCTCGAAATATTGGTAATTCAGTGTTTTTCATGCATCTCGGTTTCTCCGGGTCCTATAGCGAAAAAAAATGAAAATTTCGGATCACTATGGGTTTCCGATCATATCTCCCGTTCTATCGGTCGTATCGCTAAAACTCGGTCGGTTTCATGTTCAGCGTGAGGAAACACATCGGATAGAGCCTTGCGGGAGCTCGAAAGATTGGTGATTCAGTGTTTTTCATGTATCTCGGTTTCTCCGGGTCCTATGACGAAAAAAAATGAAAATTTCGGATCACAATGGTTTTTTGATCATATCTCCCGTTCTATCGGTCGTATAGCTAAAACTAGGTCAGTTTCGTGTTCAGCGTGAAAAAACACATTAAATAGAGTCTTGCGGGAGCTCGAAAGATTGGGATTTTAGTGTTTTTCATGGCTCTCGGTTTTTCTTAGTCCTATGGCGAAAAAAAACGGAAATTTCGAGTCACTATGGTTTTTCGATTATATCTCCCGTTCTATCGGTCGTATTGCAAAAACTCGGTCAATTTCCTGTTCAGCGTGAAAAAACACATCGAATAGAGCCTTGCGGGAGCTCGAAATATTGGTAATTCAGTGTTTTTCATGTATCTCGGTTTCTCCGGGTCCTATGGCGAAAACAAAATGAAAATTTGGAATCAATATGGTTTTTCGATCACATCTCCCGTTCTATCGGTCGTATCGCCAAAACTTGGTCAGTTTCGTGTTCAGCGTGAAAAAACACATCGAATAGATCCTTGCGGGAGATCAAAAGATTGGTAATTCAGTGTTTTTCATGCATCTCGGTTTTTCTTAGTCCTATGGCGAAAAAAAACGGAAATTTCGAGTTACTATGGTTTTTCGATTATATCTCCCGTTCTATCGGTCGTATTGCAAAAACTCGGTCAATTTCGTGTTCAGCGTGAAAAAACACATCGAATAGAGCCTTGCGGGAGCTCGAAATATTGGTAATTCAGTGTTTTTCATGTATCTCGGTTTCTCCGGGTCCTATGGCGAAAAAAAATGAAAATTTCGGATCACTATGGTTTTTCGATCATATCTCCCGTTCTATTGGTCGTATTGCTAAAACTCGGTCAGTTCCGTGTTCAGCGTGAAAAAACACATCGAATAGATCCTTGCGGGAGATCAAAAGATTGGTAATTCAGTGTTTTTCATGCATCTCGGTTTCTCCGGGTCCTATGGCGAAAAAAAATGAAAATTTCGGGTCACTATGGTTTTTCGATTATATCTCCCGTTCTATCGGTCGTATTGCAAAAACTCGGTCAATTTCGTGTTCAGCGTGAAAAAACACATCGAATAGAGCCTTGCGGGAGCTCGAAATATTGGTAATTCAGTGTTTTTCATGTATCTCGGTTTCTCCGGGTCCTATGGCGAAAGAAAATGAAAATTTCGGATCACTATGGTTTTTCGATCATATCTCCCGTTCTATTGGTCGTATTGCTAAAACTCGGCCGGTTCCGTGTTCAGCGTGAAAAAACACATCGAATAGATCCTTGCGGGAGATCGAAAGATTGGTAATTCAGTGTTTTTCATGCATCTCGGTTTCTCCGGGTCCTATGGCGAAAAAAAATGAAAATTTCGGATCACTATGGTTTTTCGATCATATCTCCCGTTCTATTGGTCGTATCGCTGAAACTCGGCCGGTTCCGTGTTCAGCGTGAAAAAACACGTCGAATAGATCCTTGCGGGAGATCAAAAGATTGGTAATTCAGTGTTTTTCATGCATCCCGGTTTCTCCGGGTCCTATGGCGAAAAAAAATGAAAATTTCGGATCACTATGGGTTTCCGATCATATCTCCCGTTCTATCGGTCGTATTGCTGAAACTCGGCCGGTTCCGTGTTCAGCGTGAAAAAACACGTCGAATAGATCCTTGCGGGAGATCGAAAGATTGGTAATTCAGTGTTTTTCATGCATCTCGGTTTCTCCGGGTCCTATAGCGAAAAAAAATGAAAATTTCGGATCACTATGGGTTTCCGATCATATCTCCCGTTCTATCGGTCGTATCGCTAAAACTCGGTCGGTTTCATGTTCAGCGTGAGGAAACACATCGGATAGAGCCTTGCGGGAGCTCGAAAGATTGGTGATTCAGTGTTTTTCATGTATCTCGGTTTCTCCGGGTCCTATGACGAAAAAAAATGAAAATTTCGGATCACAATGGTTTTTTGATCATATCTCCCGTTCTATTGGTCGTATTGCTAAAACTCGGCCGGTTTCGTGTTTAGCGTGGAAAAACACATCGAATAGATCCTTGCGGGAGATCAAAAGATTGGGATTTTAGTGTTTTTCATGTATCTCGGTTTCTCCGGGTCCTATGGCGAAAACAAAATGAAAATTTGGAATCAATATGGTTTTTCGATCACATCTCCCGTTCTATCGGTCGTATTGCAAAAACTCGGTCAATTTCGTGTTCAGCGTGAAAAAACACATCGAATAGAGCCTTGCGGGAGCTCGAAATATTGGTAATTCAGTGTTTTTCATGTATCTCGGTTTCTCCGGGTCCTATGGCGAAAAAAAATGAAAATTTCGGATCACTATGGTTTTTCGATCATATCTCCCGTTCTATTGGTCGTATTGCTAAAACTCGGTCAGTTTCGTGTTCAGCGTGAAAAAACACATTAAATAGAGTCTTGCGGGAGCTCGAAAGATTGGGATTTTAGTGTTTTTCATGGCTCTTGGTTTTTCTTAGTCCTATGGCGAAAAAAATCGGAAATTTCGGGTCACTATGGTTTTTCGATTATATCTCCCGTTCTATCGGTCGTATTGCAAAAACTCGGTCAATTTCGTGTTCAGCGTGAAAAAACACATCGAATAGAGCCTTGCGGGAGCTCGAAATATTAGTAATTCAGTGTTTTTCATGTATCTCGGTTTCTCCGGGTCCTATGGCGAAAGAAAATGAAAATTTCGGATCACTATGGTTTATCGATCATATCTCCCGTTCTATTGGTCGTATTGCTAAAACTCGGTCGGTTTCATGTTCAGCGTGAGGAAACACATCGGATAGAGCCTTGCGGGAGCTCGAAAGATTGGTGATTCAGTGTTTTTCATGTATCTCGGTTTCTCCGGGTCCTATGACGAAAAAAAATGAAAATTTCGGATCACAATGGTTTTTTGATCATATCTCCCGTTCTATTGGTCGTATTGCTAAAACTCGGCCGGTTTCGTGTTTAGCGTGAAAAAACACATCGAATAGATCCTTGCGGGAGATCAAAAGATTGGTAATTCAGTGTTTTTCATGTATCTCGGTTTCTCCGGGTCCTATGGCGAAAACAAAATGAAAATTTGGAATCAATATGGTTTTTCGATCACATCTCCCGTTCTATCGGTCGTATCGCCAAAACTTGGTCAGTTTCGTGTTCAGCGTGAAAAAACACATTAAATAGAGTCTTGCGGGAGCTTGAAAGATTGGGATTTTAGTGTTTTTCATGGCTCTTGGTTTTTCCTAGTCCTATGGCGAAAAAAATCGGAAATTTCGGGTCACTATGGTTTTTCGATTATATCTCCCGTTCTATCGGTCGTATTGCAAAAACTCGGTCAATTTCGTGTTCAGCGTGAAAAAACACATCGAATAGAGCCTTGCGGGAGCTCGTAATATTGGTAATTCAGTGTTTTTCATGTATCTCGGTTTCTCCGGGTCCTATGGCGAAAGAAAATGAAAATTTCGGATCACTATGGTTTTTCGATCATATCTCCCGTTCTATTGGTCGTATTGCTAAAACTCGGCCGGTTCCGTGTTCAGCGTGAAAAAACACATCGAATAGATCCTTGCGGGAGATCGAAAGATTGGTAATTCAGTGTTTTTCATGCATCTCGGTTTCTCCGGGTCCTATGGCGAAAAAAAATGAAAATCTCGGATCACTATGGTTTTTCGATCATATCTCCCGTTCTATTGGTCGTATCGCTGAAACTCGGCCGGTTCCGTGTTCAGCGTGAAAAAACACGTCGAATAGATCCTTGCGGGAGATCAAAAGATTGGTAATTCAGTGTTTTTCATGCATCTCGGTTTCTCCGGGTCCTATGGCGAAAAAAAATGAAAATTTCGGATCACTATGGGTTTCCGATCATATCTCCCGTTCTATCGGTCGTATCGCCAAAACTTGGTCAGTTTCGTGTTCAGCGTGAAAAAACACATTAAACACAGTCTTGCGGAAGCTCGAAAGATTGGGATTTTAGTGTTTTTCATGGCTCTCGGTTTTTCTTAGTCCTATGGCGACAAAAACGGAAATTTCAGGTCACTATGGTTTGTCGATTATGTCTCCCGTTCTATCGGTCGTATTGCAAAAACTCGGTCAATTTCGTGTTAAGCGTGAAAAAACACATCGAATAGATCCTTGCGGGAGATCAAAAGATTGGTAATTCAGTGTTTTTCATGCATCTCGGTTTCTCCGGGTCCTATGGCGAAAAAAAATGAAAATTTCGGATCACTATGGGTTTCCGATCAGATCTCCCGTTCTATCGGTCGTATCGCTAAAACTCGGTCGGTTCCATGTTCAGCGTGAGGAAACACATCGGATAGAGCCTTGCGGGAGCTCGAAAGATTGGTGATTCAGTGTTTTGCATGTATCTCGGTTTCTCCGGGTCCTATGACGAAAAAAAATGAAAATTTCGGATCACAATGGTTTCTTGATCATATCCCCCGTTCTATCGGTCGAATAGCTAAAACTAGGTCAGTTTCGTGTTGAGGATGAAAAAACACATTAAATAGAGTCTTGCGGGAGCTTGAAAGATTTGGATTTTAGTGTTTTTCATGGCTCTCGGTTTTTCTTAGTCCTATGGCGAAAAAAAACGGAAATTTCGGGTCACTATGGTTTTTCGATTATATCTCCCGTTCTATCGGTCGTATCGCGAAAACTCGGTCAGTTTCGTGTTCAGCGTGAAAAAACACATTAAATAGAGTCTTGCGGGAGCTCGAAAGATTGGGATTTTAGTGTTTTTCATGGCTCTTGGTTTTTCTTAGTCCTATGGCGAAAAAAATCGGAAATTTCGGGTCACTATGGTTTTTCGATTATATCTCCCGTTCTATCGGTCGTATTGCGAAAACTCGGTCAATTTCGTGTTCAGCGTGGAAAAACACATCGAATAGAGCCTTGCGGGAGCTCGAAATATTGGTAATTCAGTGTTTGTCATGTATCTCGGTTTCTCCGGGTCCTATGGCGAAAAAAAATGAAAATTTCGGATCACTATGGTTTTTCGATCATATCTCCCGTTCTATTGGTCGTATCGCTGAAACTCGGCCGGTTCCGTGTTCAACGTGAAAAAACACGTCGAATAGATCCTTGCGGGAGATCAAAAGATTGGTGATTCAGTGTTTTTCATGTATCTCGGTTTCACCGGGTCCTATGACGAAAAAAAATGAAAATTTCGGATCACAATGGTTTTTTGATCATATCCCCCGTTCTATCGGTCGAATAGCTAAAACTAGGTCAGTTCCGTGTTCAGGATGAAAAAACACATTAAATAGAGTCTTGCGGGAGCTCGAAAGATTGGGATTTTAGTGTTTTTCATGGCTCTCGGTTTTTCTTAGTCCTATGGCGAAAAAAAACGGAAATTTCGGGTCACTATGGTTTTTCGATTATATCTCCCGTTCTATCGGTCGTATCGCGAAAACTCGGTCAGTTTCGTGTTCAGCGTGAAAAAACACATTAAATAGAGTCTTGTGGGAGCTCGAAAGATTGGGATTTTAGTGTTTTTCATGTATCTCGGTTTCTCCGGGTCCTATGGCGAAAACAAAATGAAAATTTCGGATCACTATGGTTTTTCGATCACATCTCCCGTTCTATCGGTCGTATCGCTAAAACTCGGCCGGTTCCGTGTTCAGCGTGAAAAAACACATCGAATAGAGCCTTGCGGGAGCTCGAAATATTGGTAATTCAGTGTTTTTCATGTATCTCGGTTTCTCCGGGTCCTATGGCGAAAAAAAATGAAAAATTTCGGATCACTATGGTTTTTCGATCATATCTCCCGTTCTTTTGGTCGTATCGCTGAAACTCGGCCGGTTCCGTGTTCAACGTGAAAGAACACGTCGAATAGATCCTTGCGCGAGCTCGAAAGTTTGGTAATTCAGTGTTTTTCATCTATCTCGGTTTCACCGGGTCCTATGACGAAAAAAAATGAAAATTTCGGATCACAATGGTTTTTTGATCATATCTCCCGTTCTATCGGTCGTATAGCTAAAACTAGGTCAGTTTCGTGTTCAGGATGAAAAAACACATTAAATAGAGTCTTGCGGGAGCTCGAAAGATTGGGATTTTAGTGTTTTTCATGGCTCTCGGTTTTTCTTAGTCCTATGGCGAAAAAAAACGGAAATTTCGGGTCACTATGGTTTTTCGATTATATCTCCCGTTCTATCGGTCGTATCGCTAAAACTCGGTCGGTTCCATGTTCAGCGTGAGGAAACACATCGGATAGAGCCTTGCGGGAGCTCGAAAGATTGGTGATTCAGTGTTTTGCATGTATCTCGGTTTCTCCGGGTCCTATGACGAAAAAAAATGAAAATTTCGGATCACAATGGTTTCTTGATCATATCCCCCGTTCTATCGGTCGAATAGCTAAAACTAGGTCAGTTTCGTGTTGAGGATGAAAAAACACATTAAATAGAGTCTTGCGGGAGCTTGAAAGATTTGGATTTTAGTGTTTTTCATGGCTCTCGGTTTTTCTTAGTCCTATGGCGAAAAAAAACGGAAATTTCGGGTCACTATGGTTTTTCGATTATATCTCCCGTTCTATCGGTCGTATCGCGAAAACTCGGTCAGTTTCGTGTTCAGCGTGAAAAAACACATTAAATAGAGTCTTGCGGGAGCTCGAAAGATTGGGATTTTAGTGTTTTTCATGGCTCTTGGTTTTTCTTAGTCCTATGGCGAAAAAAATCGGAAATTTCGGGTCACTATGGTTTTTCGATTATATCCCCCGTTCTATCGGTCGTATTGCGAAAACTCGGTCAATTTCGTGTTCAGCGTGGAAAAACACATCGAATAGAGCCTTGCGGGAGCTCGAAATATTGGTAATTCAGTGTTTTTCATGTATCTCGGTTTCTCCGGGTCCTATGGCGAAAAAAAATGAAAATTTCGGATCACTATGGTTTTTCGATCATATCTCCCGTTCTATTGGTCGTATCGCTGAAACTCGGCCGGTTCCGTGTTCAACGTGAAAAAACACGTCGAATAGATCCTTGCGGGAGATCAAAAGATTGGTGATTCAGTGTTTTTCATGTATCTCGGTTTCACCGGGTCCTATGACGAAAAAAAATGAAAATTTCGGATCACAATGGTTTTTTGATCATATCCCCCGTTCTATCGGTCGAATAGCTAAAACTAGGTCAGTTCCGTGTTCAGGATGAAAAAACACATTAAATAGAGTCTTGCGGGAGCTCGAAAGATTGGGATTTTAGTGTTTTTCATGGCTCTCGGTTTTTCTTAGTCCTATGGCGAAAAAAAACGGAAATTTCGGGTCACTATGGTTTTTCGATTATATCTCCCGTTCTATCGGTCGTATCGCGAAAACTCGGTCAGTTTCGTGTTCAGCGTGAAAAAACACATTAAATAGAGTCTTGTGGGAGCTCGAAAGATTGGGATTTTAGTGTTTTTCATGTATCTCGGTTTCTCCGGGTCCTATGGCGAAAACAAAATGAAAATTTCGGATCACTATGGTTTTTCGATCACATCTCCCGTTCTATCGGTCGTATCGCTAAAACTCGGCCGGTTCCGTGTTCAGCGTGAAAAAACACATCGAATAGAGCCTTGCGGGAGCTCGAAATATTGGTAATTCAGTGTTTTTCATGTATCTCGGTTTCTCCGGGTCCTATGGCGAAAAAAAATGAAAAATTTCGGATCACTATGGTTTTTCGATCATATCTCCCGTTCTTTTGGTCGTATCGCTGAAACTCGGCCGGTTCCGTGTTCAACGTGAAAAAACACGTCGAATAGATCCTTGCGCGAGCTCGAAAGTTTGGTAATTCAGTGTTTTTCATCTATCTCGGTTTCACCGGGTCCTATGACGAAAAAAAATGAAAATTTCGGATCGAAATGGTTTTTTGATCATATCTCCCGTTCTATCGGTCGTATAGCTAAAACTAGGTCAGTTTCGTGTTCAGGATGAAAAAACACATTAAATAGAGTCTTGCGGGAGCTCGAAAGATTGGGATTTTAGTGTTTTTCATGGCTCTCGGTTTTTCTTAGTCCTATGGCGAAAAAAAACGGAAATTTCGGGTCACTATGGTTTTTCGATTATATCTCCCGTTCTATCGGTCGTATCGCGAAAACTCGGTCAGTTTCGTGTTCAGCGTGAAAAAACACATTAAATAGAGTCTTGCGGGAGCTCGAAAGATTGGGATTTTAGTGTTTTTCATGTATCTCGGTTTCTCCGGGTCCTATGGCGAAAACAAAATGAAAATTTCGGATCACTATGGTTTTTCGATCACATCTCCCGTTCTATCGGTCGTATCGCTAAAACTCGGCCGGTTCCGTGTTCAGCGTGAAAAAACACATCGAATAGAGCCTTGCGGGAGCTCGAAATATTGGTAATTCAGTGTTTTTCATGTATCTCGGTTTCTCCGGGTCCTATGGCGAAAAAAAATGAAAATTTCGGATCACTATGGTTTTTCGATCATATCTCCCGTTCTTTTGGTCGTATCGCTGAAACTCGGTCGGTTTCATGTTCAGCGTGAGAAAACACATCGGATAGAGCCTTGCGCGAGCTCGAAAGTTTGGTAATTCAGTGTTTTTCATGTATCTCGGTTTCTCCGGGTCCTATGACGAAAAAAATTGAAAATTTCGGATCACAATGGTTTTTTGATCATATCTCCCGTTCTATCGGTCGTATAGCTAAAACTAGGTCAGTTTCGTGTTCAGCGTAAAAAAACACATTAAATAGATTCTTGCGGGAGCTCGAAAGATTGGGATTTTAGTGTTTTTCATGGCTCTCGGTTTTTCTTAGTCCTATGGCGAAAAAAAACGGAAATTTCGGGTCACTATGGTTTTTCGATTATATCTCCCGTTCTATCGGTCGTATTGCAAAAACTCGGTCAATTTCGTGTTCAGCGTGAAAAAACACATCGAATAGAGCCTTGCGGGGGCTCGAAGAATTGGTAATTCAGTGTTTTTCATGCATCTCGGTTTCTCCGGGTCCTATAGCGAAAAAAAATGAAAATTTCGGATCACTATGGGTTTCCGATCATATCTCCCGTTCTATCGGTCGTATCGCTAAAACTCGGTCGGTTTCATGTTCAGCGTGAGGAAACACATCGGATAGAGCCTTGCGGGAGCTCGAAAGATTGGTGATTCAGTGTTTTTCATGCATCTCGGTTTCTCCGGGTCCTATGGCGAAAAAAAATGAAAATTTCGGATCACTATGGGTTTCCGATCATATCTCCCGTTCTATCGGTCGTATCGCTGAAACTCGGCCGGTTCCGTGTTCAGCGTGAAAAAACACGTCGAATAGATCCTTGCGGGAGATCGAAAGATTGGTAATTCAGTGTTTTTCATGCATCTCGGTTTCTCCGGGTCCTATAGCGAAAAAAAATGAAAATTTCGGATCACTATGGGTTTCCGATCATATCTCCCGTTCTATCGGTCGTATCGCTAAAACTCGGTCGGTTTCATGTTCAGCGTGAGGAAACACATCGGATAGAGCCTTGCGGGAGCTCGAAAGATTGGTGATTCAGTGTTTTTCATGTATCTCGGTTTCTCCGGGTCCTATGACGAAAAAAAATGAAAATTTCGGATCACAATGGTTTTTTGATCATATCTCCCGTTCTATTGGTCGTATTGCTAAAACTCGGCCGGTTTCGTGTTTAGCGTGAAAAAACACATTAAATAGAGTCTTGCGGGAGCTCGAAAGATTGGGATTTTAGTGTTTTTCATGGCTCTCGGTTTTTCTTAGTCCTATGGCGAAAAAAAACGGAAATTTCGGGTCACTATGGTTTTTCGATTATATCTCCCGTTCTATTGGTCGTATTGCTAAAACTCGGCCGGTTCCGTGTTCAGCGTGAAAAAACACATCGGATAGAGCCTTGCGGGAGCTCGAAAGATTGGTGATTCAGTGTTTTTCATGTATCTCGGTTTCTCCGGGTCCTATGACGAAAAAAAATGAAAATTTCGGATCACAATGGTTTTTTGATCATATCTCCCGTTCTATTGGTCGTATTGCTAAAACTCGGCCGGTTTCGTGTTTAGCGTGAAAAAACACATTAAATAGAGTCTTGCGGGAGCTCGAAAGATTGGGATTTTAGTGTTTTTCATGGCTCTCGGTTTTTCTTAGTCCTATGGCGAAAAAAAACGGAAATTTCGGTTCACTATGGTTTTTCGATTATATCTCCCGTTCTATCGGTCGTATTGCAAAAACTCGGTCAATTTCGTGTTTAGCGTGAAAAAACACATCGAATAGAGCCTTGCGGGAGCTCGAAATATTGGTAATTCAGTGTTTTTCATGTATCTCGGTTTTTCCGGGTCCTATGGCGAAAAAAAATGAAAATTTCGGATCACTATGGTTTTTCGATCATATCTCCCGTTCTATTGGTCGTATTGCTAAAACTCGGCCGGTTCCGTGTTCAGCGTGAAAAAACACATCGAATAGATCCTTGCGGGAGATCGAAAGATTGGTAATTCAGTGTTTTTCATGCATCTCGGTTTCTCCGGGTCCTATGGCGAAAAAAAATGAAAATTTCGGATCACTATGGGTTTCCGATCATATCTCCCGTTCTATCGGTCGTATCGCTGAAACTCGGCCGGTTCCGTGTTCAGCGTGAAAAAACACGTCGAATAGATCCTTGCGGGAGATCGAAAGATTGGTAATTCAGTGTTTTTCATGCATCTCGGTTTCTCCGGGTCCTATAGCGAAAAAAAATGAAAATTTCGGATCACTATGGGTTTCCGATCATATCTCCCGTTCTATCGGTCGTATCGCTAAAACTCGGTCGGTTTCATGTTCAGCGTGAGGAAACACATCGGATAGAGCCTTGCGGGAGCTCGAAAGATTGGTGATTCAGTGTTTTTCATGTATCTCGGTTTCTCCGGGTCCTATGACGAAAAAAAATGAAAATTTCGGATCACAATGGTTTTTTGATCATATCTCCCGTTCTATCGGTCGTATAGCTAAAACTCGGCCGGTTTCGTGTTCAGTGTGAAAAAACACATCGAATAGATCCTTGCGGGAGATCAAAAGATTGGTAATTCAGTGTTTTTCATGTATCTCGGTTTCTCCGGGTCCTATAGCGAAAACAAAATGAAAATTTGGAATCACTATGGTTTTTCGATCACATCTCCCGTTCTATCGGTCGTATCGCCAAAACTTGGTCAGTTTCGTGTTCAGCGTGAAAAAACACATTAAACACAGTCTTGCGGAAGCTCGAAAGATTGGGATTTTAGTGTTTTTCATGGCTCTCGGTTTTTCTTAGTCCTATGGCGAAAAAAACGGAAATTTCGGGTCACTATGGTGTTTCGAACATATCTCCCGTTCCATCGGTCGTATTGCAAAAACTCGGTCAATTTCGTGTTAAGCGTGAAAAAACACACGGAATAGATCCTTGCGGGAGCTCTAAAGATTGGTAATGCAGTGTTTCTCATGTACCTCGGTTTTTCTCGGTCCTATGTCGGAGAAAAACAGAAATTTTGGATTACTATGGTTTTCCGATCATATCTCCCGTTCTATCGGTCGTATCGCTAAAACTCGGCCGGTTTCGTGTTCAGCGTGAAAAAACACATCGAATAGATCCTTGCCGGAGATCAAAAGATTGGTAATTCAGTGTTTTTCATGTATCTCGGTTTCTCCGGGTCCTATGGCGAAAACAAAATGAAAATTTGGAATCACTATGGTTTTTCGATCACATCTCCCGTTCTATCGGTCGTATCGCCAAAACTTCGTCAGTTTCGTGTTCAGCGTGAAAAAACACATTAAACACAGTCTTGCGGAAGCTCGAAAGATTGGGATTTTAGTGTTTTTCATGGCTCTCGGTTTTTCTTAGTCCTATGGCGACAAAAACGGAAATTTCAGGTCACTATGGTTTGTCGATTATGTCTCCCGTTCTATCGGTCGTATTGCAAAAACTCGGTCAATTTCGTGTTCAGCGTGAAAAAACACATCGAATAGAGCCTTGCGGGAGCTCGAAATATTGGTAATTCAGTGTTTTTCATGTATCCCGGTTTCTCCGGGTCCTATGGCGAAAAAAAATGAAAATTTCGGATCACTATGGTTTTTCGATCATATCTCCCGTTCTATTGGTCGTATTGCTGAAACTCGGCCGGTTTCGTGTTCAGCGTGAAAAAACACATCAAATAGATCCTTGCGGGAGATCGAAAGATTGGTAATTCAGTGTTTTTCATGCATCTCGGTTTCTCCGGGTCCTATGGCGAAAAAAAATGAAAATTTCGGATCACTATGGTTTTTCGATCATATCTCCCGTTCTATTGGTCGTATCGCTGAAACTCGGCCGGTTCCGTGTTCAGCGTGAAAAAACACGTCGAATAGATCCTTGCGGGAGATCAAAAGATTGGTAATTCAGTGTTTTTCATGCATCTCGGTTTTTCTTAGTCCTATGGCGAAAAAAAATGAAAATTTCGGATCACTATGGTTTTTCGATTATATCTCCCGTTCTATCGGTCGTATCGCGAAAACTCGGTCAGTTTCGTGTTCAGCGTGAAAAAACACATTAAATAGAGTCTTGCGGGAGCTCGAAAGATTGGGATTTTAGTGTTTTTCATGGCTCTTGGTTTTTCTTAGTCCTATGGCGAAAAAAATCGGAAATTTCGGGTCACTATGGTTTTTCGATTATATCTCCCGTTCTATCGGTCGTATTGCAGAAACTCGGTCAATTTCGTGTTCAGCGTGGAAAAACACATCGAATAGAGCCTTGCGGGAGCTCGAAATATTGGTAATTCAGTGTTTTTCATGTATCTCGGTTTCTCCGGGTCCTATGGCGAAAAAAAATGAAAATTTCGGATCACTATGGTTTTTCGATCATATCTCCCGTTCTATTGGTCGTATTGCTAAAACTCGGCCGGTTTCGTGTTTAGCGTGAAAAAACACATCGAATAGATCCTTGCGGGAGATCAAAAGATTGGTAATTCAGTGTTTTTCATGTATCTCGGTTTCTCCGGGTCCTATGGCGAAAACAAAATGAAAATTTGGAATCAATATGGTTTTTCGATCACATCTCCCGTTCTATCGGTCGTATCGCCAAAACTTGGTCAGTTTCGTGTTCAGCGTGAAAAAACACATTAAACACAGTCTTGCGGAAGCTCGAAAGATTGGGATTTTAGTGTTTTTCATGGCTCTCGGTTTTTCTTAGTCCTATGGCGACAAAAACGGAAATTTCAGGTCACTATGGTTTGTCGATTATGTCTCCCGTTTTATCGGTCGTATTGCAAAAACTCGGTCAATTTCGTGTTAAGCGTGAAGAAACACAACGAATAGATCCTTGCGGGAGATCGAAAGATTGGTGATTCAGTGTTTTTCATGTATCTCGGTTTCTCCGGGTCCTATGGCGAAAAAAAATGAAAATTTCGGATCACTATGGTTTTTCGATCATATCTCCCGTTCTATTGGTCGTATCGCTGAAACTCGGCCGGTTCCGTGTTCAACGTGAAAAAACACGTCGAATAGATCCTTGCGGGAGATCAAAAGATTGGTGATTCAGTGTTTTTCATGTATCTCGGTTTCTCCGGGTCCTATGACGAAAAAAAATGAAAATTTCGGATCACAATGGTTTTTTGATCATATCCCCCGTTCTATCGGTCGAAAAGCTAAAACTAGGTCAGTTCCGTGTTCAGGATGAAAAAACACATTAAATAGAGTCTTGCGGGATCTCGAAAGATTGGGATTTTAGTGTTTTTAATGGCTCTCGGTTTTTCTTAGTCCTATGGCGAAAAAAAACGGAAATTTCGGGTCACTATGGTTTTTCGATTATATCTCCCGTTCTATCGGTCGTATCGCGAAAACTCGGTCAGTTTCGTGTTCAGCGTGAAAAAACACATTAAATAGAGTCTTGCGGGAGCTCGAAAGATTGGGATTTTAGTGTTTTTCATGGCTCTTGGTTTTTCTTAGTCCTATGGCGAAAAAAATCGGAAATTTCGGGTCACTATGGTTTTTCGATTATATCTCCCGTTCTATCGGTCGTATTGCAAAAACTCGGTCAATTTCGTGTTCAGCGTGGAAAAACACATCGAATAGAGCCTTGCGGGAGCTCGAAATATTGGTAATTCAGTGTTTTTCATGTATCTCGGTTTCTCCGGGTCCTATGGCGAAAAAAAATGAAAATTTCGGATCACTATGGTTTTTCGATCATATCTCCCGTTCTATTGGTCGTATTGCTGAAACTCGGCCGGTTTCGTGTTTAGCGTTAAAAAACACATCGAATAGATCCTTGCGGGAGATCAAAAGATTGGTAATTCAGTGTTTTTCATGTATCTCGGTTTCTCCGGGTCCTATGGCGAAAACAAAATGAAAATTTGAAATCAATATGGTTTTTCGATCACATCTCCCGTTCTATCGGTCGTATCGCCAAAACTTGGTCAGTTTCGTGTTCAGCGTGAAAAAAACACATTAAACACAGTCTTGCGGAAGCTCGAAAGATTGGGATTTTAGTGTTTTTCATGGCTCTCGGTTTTTCTTAGTCCTATGGCGACAAAAACGGAAATTTCAGGTCACTATGGTTTGTCGATTATGTCTCCCGTTTTATCGGTCGTATTGCAAAAACTCGGTCAATTTCGTGTTAAGCGTGAAGAAACACAACGAATAGATCCTTGCGGGAGATCGAAAGATTGGTGATTCAGTGTTCTTCATGTATCTCGGTTTCTCCGGGTCCTATGGCGAAAAAAAATGAAAATTTCGGATCACTATGGTTTTTCGATCATATCTCCCGTTCTATTGGTCGTATCGCTGAAACTCGGCCGGTTCCGTGTTCAACGTGAAAAAACACGTCGAATAGATCCTTGCGGGAGATCGAAAGATTGGTAATTCAGTGTTTTTCATGCATCTCGGTTTCTCCGGGTCCTATGGCGAAAAAAAATGAAAATTTCGGATCACTATGGGTTTCCGATCATATCTCCCGTTCTATCGGTCGTATCGCTAAAACTCGGTCGGTTTCATGTTCAGCGTGAGGAAACACATCGGATAGAGCCTTGCGGGAGCTCGAAAGATTGGTGATTCAGTGTTTTTCATGTATCTCGGTTTCTCCGGGTCCTATGACAAAAAAAATGAAAATTTCGGATCACAATGGTTTTTTGATCATATCTCCCGTTCTATTGGTCGTATTGCTAAAACTCGGCCGGTTTCGTGTTTAGCGTGAAAAAACACATCAAATAGATCCTTGCGGGAGATCAAAAGATTGGTAATTCAGTGTTTTTCATGTATCTCGGTTTCTCCGGGTCCTATGGCGAAAACTAAATGAAAATTTGGGATCACAATGGTTTCTTGATCATATCCCCCGTTCTATCGGTCGAATAGCTAAAACTAGGTCAGTTTCGTGTTCAGGATGAAAAAACACATTAAATAGAGTCTTGCGGGAGCTCGAAAGATTTGGATCTTAGTGTTTTTCATGGCTCTCGGTTTTTCTTAGTCCTATGGCGAAAAAAAACGGAAATTTCGGGTCACTATGGTTTTTCGATTATATCTCCCGTTCTATCGGTCGTATCGCGAAAACTCGGTCAGTTTCGTGTTCAGCGTGAAAAAACACATTAAATAGAGTCTTGCGGGAGCTCGAAAGATTGGGATTTTAGTGTTTTTCATGGCTCTTGGTTTTTCTTAGTCCTATGGCGAAAAAAATCGGAAATTTCGGGTCACTATGGTTTTTCGATTATATCTCCCGTTCTATCGGTCGTATTGCAGAAACTCGGTCAATTTCGTGTTCAGCGTGGAAAAACACAACGAATAGATCCTTGCGGGAGATCGAAAGATTGGTGATTCAGTGTTCTTCATGTATCTCGGTTTCTCCGGGTCCTATGGCGAAAAAAAATGAAAATTTCGGATCACTATGGTTTTTCGATCATATCTCCCGTTCTATTGGTCGTATCGCTGAAACTCGGCCGGTTCCGTGTTCAACGTGAAAAAACACGTCGAATAGATCCTTGCGGGAGATCGAAAGATTGGTAATTCAGTGTTTTTCATGCATCTCGGTTTCTCCGGGTCCTATGGCGAAAAAAAATGAAAATTTCGGATCACTATGGGTTTCCGATCATATCTCCCGTTCTATCGGTCGTATCGCTAAAACTCGGTCGGTTTCATGTTCAGCGTGAGGAAACACATCGGATAGAGCCTTGCGGGAGCTCGAAAGATTGGTGATTCAGTGTTTTTCATGTATCTCGGTTTCTCCGGGTCCTATGACAAAAAAAAATGAAAATTTCGGATCACAATGGTTTTTTGATCATATCTCCCGTTCTATTGGTCGTATCGCTGAAACTCGGCCGGTTCCGTGTTCAACGTGAAAAAACACGTCGAATAGATCCTTGCGGGAGATCAAAAGATTGGTGATTCAGTGTTTTTCATGTATCTCGGTTTCTCCGGGTCCTATGACGAAAAAAAATGAAAATTTCGGATCACAATGGTTTTTTGATCATATCCCCCGTTCTATCGGTCGAAAAGCTAAAACTAGGTCAGTTTCGTGTTCAGGATGAAAAAACACATTAAATAGAGTCTTGCGGGAGCTCGAAAGATTGGGATTTTAGTGTTTTTCATGGCTCTCGGTTTTTCTTAGTCCTATGGCGAAAAAAAACGGAAATTTCGGGTCACTATGGTTTTTCGATTATATCTCCCGTTCTATCGGTCGTATCGCGAAAACTCGGTCAGTTTCGTGTTCAGCGTGAAAAAACACATTAAATAGAGTCTTGCGGGAGCTCGAAAGATTGGGATTTTAGTGTTTTTCATGGCTCTTGGTTTTTCTTAGTCCTATGGCGAAAAAAATCGGAAATTTCGGGTCACTATGGTTTTTCGATTATATCTCCCGTTCTATCGGTCGTATTGCAAAAACTCGGTCAGTTTCGTGTTCAGCGTGAAAAAACACATTAAATAGAGTCTTGCGGGAGCGCGAAAGATTGGGATTTTAGTGTTTTTCATGGCTCTTGGTTTTTCTTAGTCCTATGGCGAAAAAAATCGGAAATTTCGGGTCACTATGGTTTTTCGATTATATCTCCCGTTCTATCGGTCGTATTGCAAAAACTCGGTCAGTTTCGTGTTCAGCGTGGAAAAACACATTAAATAGAGTCTTGCGGGAGCTCGAAAGATTGGGATTTTAGTGTTTTTCATGTATCTCGGTTTCTCCGGGTCCTATGTCGAAAACAAAATGAAAATTTCGGATCACTATGGTTTTTCGATCACATCTCCCGTTCTATCGGTCGTATCGCTAAAACTCGGCCGGTTCCGTGTTCAGCGTGAAAAAACACATCGAATAGAGCCTTGCGGGAGCTCGAAATATTGGTAATTCAGTGTTTTTCATGCATCTCGGTTTCTCCGGGTCCTATAGCGAAAAAAAATGAAAATTTCGGATCACTATGGGTTTCCGATCATATCTCCCGTTCTATCGGTCGTATCGCTAAAACTCGGTCGGTTTCATGTTCAGCGTGAGGAAACACATCGGATAGAGCCTTGCGGGAGCTCGAAAGATTGGTGATTCAGTGTTTTTCATGTATCTCGGTTTCTCCGGGTCCTATGACGAAAAAAAATGAAAATTTCGGATCACAATGGTTTTTTGATCATATCTCCCGTTCTATCGGTCGTATAGCTAAAACTAGGTCAGTTTCGTGTTCAGCGTGAAAAAACACATTAAATAGAGTCTTGCGGGAGCTCGAAAGATTGGGATTTTAGTGTTTTTCATGGCTCTCGGTTTTTCTTAGTCCTATGGCGAAAAAAAACGGAAATTTCGAGTCACTATGGTTTTTCGATTATATCTCCCGTTCTATCGGTCGTATTGCAAAAACTCGGTCAATTTCGTGTTCAGCGTGAAAAAACACATCGAATAGAGCCTTGCGGGAGCTCGAAATATTGGTAATTCAGTGTTTTTCATGTATCTCGGTTTCTCCGGGTCCTATGGCGAAAAAAAATGAAAATTTCGGATCACTATGGTTTTCCGATCATATCTCCCGTTCTATTGGTCGTATCGCTGAAACTCGGCCGGTTCCGTGTTCAGGGTGAAAAAACACGTCGAATAGATCCTTGCGGGAGATCAAAAGATTGGTAATTCAGTGTTTTTCATGCATCTCGGTTTCTCCGGGTCCTATGGCGAAAAAAAATGAAAATTTCGGATCACTATGGGTTTCCGATCATATCTCCCGTTCTATCGGTCGTATTGCTGAAACTCGGCCGGTTCCGTGTTCAGCGTGAAAAAACACGTCGAATAGATCCTTGCGGGAGATCGAAAGATTGGTAATTCAGTGTTTTTCATGCATCTCGGTTTCTCCGGGTCCTATGGCGAAAAAAAATGAAAATTTCGGATCACTATGGGTTTCCGATCATATCTCCCGTTCTATCGGTCGTATCGCTAAAACTCGGTCGGTTTCATGTTCAGCGTGAGGAAACACATCGGATAGAGCCTTGCGGGAGCTCGAAAGATTGGTGATTCAGTGTTTTTCATGTATCTCGGTTTCTCCGGGTCCTATGACAAAAAAATGAAAATTTCGGATCACAATGGTTTTTTGATCATATCTCCCGTTCTATTGGTCGTATTGCTAAAACTCGGCCGGTTTCGTGTTTAGCGTGAAAAAACACATCAAATAGATCCTTGCGGGAGATCAAAAGATTGGTAATTCAGTGTTTTTCATGTATCTCGGTTTCTCCGGGTCCTATGGCGAAAACAAAATGAAAATTTGGAATCAATATGGTTTTTCGATCACATCTCCCGTTCTATCGGTCGTATCGCCAAAACTTGGTCAGTTTCGTGTTCAGCGTGAAAAAACACATTAAATAGAGTCTTGCGGGAGCTCGAAAGATTGGGATTTTAGTGTTTTTCATGGCTCTTGGTTTTTCTTAGTCCTATGGCGAAAAAAATCGGAAATTTCGGGTCACTATGGTTTTTCGATTATATCTCCCGTTCTATCGGTCGTATTGCAAAAACTCGGTCAGTTTCGTGTTCAGCGTGAAAAAACACATTAAATAGAGTCTTGCGGGAGCTCGAAAGATTGGGATTTTAGTGTTTTTCATGTATCTCGGTTTCTCCGGGTCCTATGGCGAAAACAAAATGAAAATTTCGGATCACTATGGTTTTTTGATCATATCTCCCGTTCTATTGGTCGTATTGCTAAAACTCGGCCGGTTTCGTGTTTAGCGTGAAAAAACACATCAAATAGATCCTTGCGGGAGATCAAAAGATTGGTAATTCAGTGTTTTTCATGTATCTCGGTTTCTCCGGGTCCTATGGCGAAAACAAAATGAAAATTTGGAATCAATATGGTTTTTCGATCACATCTCCCGTTCTATCGGTCGTATCGCCAAAACTTGGTCAGTTTCGTGTTCTCATTGAAAAAACACATTAAATAGAGTCTTGCGGGAGCTCGAAAGTTTGGGATTTTAGTGTTTTTCATGGCTCTTGGTTTTTCTTAGTCCTATGGCGAAAAAAATCGGAAATTTCGGGTCACTATGGTTTTTCGATTATATCTCCCGTTCTATCGGTCGTATTGCAAAAACTCGGTCAGTTTCGTGTTCAGCGTGAAAAAACACATTAAATAGAGTCTTGCGGGAGCTCGAAAGATTGGGATTTTAGTGTTTTTCATGTATCTCGGTTTCTCCGGGTCCTATGGCGAAAACAAAATGAAAATTTCGGATCACTATGGTTTTTCGATCACATCTCCCGTTCTATCGGTCGTATCGCTAAAACTCGGCCGGTTCCGTGTTCAGCGTGAAAAAACACATCGAATCGAGCCTTGCGGGAGCTCGAAATATTGGTAATTCAGTGTTTTTCATGTATCTCGGTTTCTCCGGGTCCTATGACGAAAAAAAATGAAAATTTCGGATCACTATGGTTTTTCGATCATATCTCCCGTTCTATTGGTCGTATTGCTAAAACTCGGCCGGTTCCGTGTTCAGCGTGAAAAAACACATCGACTAGATCCTTGCGGGAGCTCAAAAGATTGGTGATTCAGTGTTTTTCATGTATCTCGGTTTCTCCGGGTCCTATGACGAAAAAAAATGAAAATTTCGGATCACAATGGTTTTTTGATCATATCTCCCGTTCTATCGGTCGTATAGCTAAAACTAGGTCAGTTTCGTGTTCAGCGTGAAAAAACACATTAAATAGAGTCTTGCGGGAGCTCGAAAGATTGGGATTTTAGTGTTTTTCATGGCTCTCGGTTTTTCTTAGTCCTATGGCGAAAAAAAACGGAAATTTCGGGTCACTATGGTTTTTCGATTATATCTCCCGTTCTATCGGTCGTATTGCAAAAACTCGGTCAATTTCGTGTTCAGCGTGAAAAAACACATCGATTAGAGCCTTGCGGGAGCTCGAAATATTGGTAATTCAGTGTTTTTCATGTATCTCGGTTTCTCCGGGTCCTATGGCGAAAAAAAATGAAAATTTCGGATCACTATGGTTTTTCGATCATATCTCCCGTTCTATTGGTCGTATTGCTAAAACTCGGCCGGTTCCGTGTTCAGCGTGAAAAAACACATCGAATAGATCCTTGCGGGAGATCGAAAGATTGGTAATTCAGTGTTTTTCATGCATCTCGGTTTCTCCGGGTCCTATGGCGAAAAAAAATGAAAATTTCGGATCACTATGGGTTTCCGATCATATCTCCCGTTCTATCGGTCGTATCGCTGAAACTCGGCCGGTTCCGTGTTCAGCGTGAAAAAACACGTCGAATAGATCCTTGCGGGAGATCGAAAGATTGGTAATTCAGTGTTTTTCATGCATCTCGGTTTCTCCGGGTCCTATAGCGAAAAAAAATAAAAATTTCGGATCACTATGGGTTTCCGATCATATCTCCCGTTCTATCGGTCGTATCGCTGAAACTCGGTCGGTTTCATGTTCAGCGTGAGGAAACACATCGGATAGAGCCTTGCGGGAGCTCGAAAGATTGGTGATTCAGTGTTTTTCATGCATCTCGGTTTCTCCGGGTCCTATGGCGAAAAAAAATGAAAATTTCGGATCACTATGGGTTTCCGATCATATCTCCCGTTCTATCGGTCGTATTGCTGAAACTCGGCCGGTTCCGTGTTCAGCGTGAAAAAACACATCAAATAGATCCTTGCGGGAGATCGAAAGATTGGTAATTCAGTGTTTTTCATGCATCTCGGTTTCTCCGGGTCCTATGGCGAAAAAAAATGAAAATTTCGGATCACTATGGTTTTCCGATCATATCTCCCGTTCTATTGGTCGTATCGCTGAAACTCGGCCGGTTCCGTGTTCAGGGTGAAAAAACACGTCGAATAGATCCTTGCGGGAGATCAAAAGATTGGTAATTCAGTGTTTTTCATGCATCTCGGTTTCTCCGGGTCCTATGGCGAAAAAAAATGAAAATTTCGGATCACTATGGGTTTCCGATCATATCTCCCGTTCTATCGGTCGTATTGCTGAAACTCGGCCGGTTCCGTGTTCAGCGTGAAAAAACACGTCGAATAGATACTTGCGGGAGATCGAAAGATTGGTAATTCAGTGTTTTTCATGCATCTCGGTTTCTCCGGGTCCTATAGCGAAAAAAAATGAAAATTTCGGATCACTATGGGTTTCCGATCATATCTCCCGTTCTATCGGTCGTATCGCTAAAACTCGGTCGGTTTCATGTTCAGCGTGAGGAAACACATCGGATAGAGCCTTGCGGGAGCTCGAAAGATTGGTGATTCAGTGTTTTTCATGTATCTCGGTTTCTCCGGGTCCTATGACAAAAAAAAATGAAAATTTCGGATCACAATGGTTTTTTGATCATATCTCCCGTTCTATTGGTCGTATTGCTAAAACTCGGCCGGTTTCGTGTTTAGCGTGAAAAAACACATCAAATAGATCCTTGCGGGAGATCAAAAGATTGGTAATTCAGTGTTTTTCATGTATCTCGGTTTCTCCGGGTCCTATTGCGAAAACAAAATGAAAATTCGGAATCAATATGGTTTTTCGATCACATCTCCCGTTCTATCGGTCGTATCGCCAAAACTTGGTCAGTTTCGTGTTCAGCGTGAGGAAACACATCGGATAGAGCCTTGCGGGAGCTCGAAAGATTGGTGATTCAGTGTTTTTCATGTATCTCGGTTTCTCCGGGTCGTATGACAAAAAAAATGAAAATTTCGGATCACAATGGTTTTTTGATCATATCTCCCGTTCTATTGGTCGTATTGCTAAAACTCGGCCGGTTTCGTGTTCAGCGTGAGGAAACACATCGGATAGAGCCTTGCGGGAGCTCGAAAGATTGGTGATTCAGTGTTTTTCATGTATCTCGGTTTCTCCGGGTCCTATGACAAAAAAAAATGAAAATTTCGGATCACTATGGTTTTTCGATCATATCTCCCGTTCTATTGGTCGTATCGCTGAAACTCGGCCGGTTCCGTGTTCAACGTGAAAAAACACGTCGAATAGATCCTTGCGGGAGATCGAAAGATTGGTAATTCAGTGTTTTTCATGCATCTCGGTTTCTCCGGGTCCTATGGCGAAAAAAAATAAAAATTTCGGATCACTATGGGTTTCCGATCATATCTCCCGTTCTATCGGTCGTATCGCTAAAACTCGGTCGGTTTCATGTTCAGCGTGAGGAAACACATCGGATAGAGCCTTGCGGGAGCTCGAAAGATTGGTGATTCAGTGTTTTTCATGTATCTCGGTTTCTCCGGGTCCTATGACAAAAAAAATGAAAATTTCGGATCACAATGGTTTTTTGATCATATCTCCCGTTCTATTGGTCGTATTGCTAAAACTCGTCCGGTTTCGTGTTTAGCGTGAAAAAACACATCAAATAGATCCTTGCGGGAGATCAAAAGATTGGTAATTCAGTGTTTTTCATGTATCTCGGTTTCTCCGGGTCCTATGGCGAAAACAAAATGAAAATTTCGGATCACAATGGTTTCTTGATCATATCCCCCGTTCTATCGGTCGAATAGCTAAAACTAGGTCAGTTTCGTGTTCAGGATGAAAAAACACATTAAATAGAGTCTTGCGGGAGCTCGAAAGATTTGGATCTTAGTGTTTTTCATGGCTCTCGGTTTTTCTTAGTCCTATGGCGAAAAAAAACGGAAATTTCGGGTCACTATGGTTTTTCGATTATATCTCCCGTTCTATCGGTCGTATCGCGAAAACTCGGTCAGTTTCGTGTTCAGCGTGAAAAAACACATTAAATAGAGTCTTGCGGGAGCTCGAAAGATTGGGATTTTAGTGTTTTTCATGGCTCTTGGTTTTTCTTAGTCCTATGGCGAAAAAAATCGGAAATTTCGGGTCACTATGGTTTTTCGATTATATCTCCCGTTCTATCGGTCGTATTGCAGAAACTCGGTCAATTTCGTGTTCAGCGTGGAAAAACACATCGAATAGAGCCTTGCGGGAGCTCGAAATATTGGTAATTCAGTGTTTTTCATGTATCTCGGTTTCTCCGGGTCCTATGGCGAAAAAAAATGAAAATTTCGGATCACTATGGTTTTTCGATCATATCTCCCGTTCTATTGGTCGTATTGCTAAAACTTGGTCAGTTTCGTGTTCAGCGTGAAAAAACACATTAAACACAGTCTTGCGGAAGCTCGAAAGATTGGCATTTTAGTGTTTTTCATGGCTCTCGGTTTTTCTTAGTCCTATGGCGACAAAAACGGAAATTTCAGGTCACTATGGTTTGTCGATTATGTCTCCCGTTCTATCGGTCGTATTGCAAAAACTCGGTCAATTTCGTGTTAAGCGTGAAGAAACACAACGAATAGAGCCTTGCGGGAGATCGAAAGATTGGTGATTCAGTGTTTTTCATGTATCTCGGTTTCTCCGGGTCCTATGGCGAAAAAAAATGAAAATTTCGGATCACTATGGTTTTTCGATCATATCTCCCGTTCTATTGGTCGTATCGCTGAAACTCGGCCGGTTCCGTGTTCAACGTGAAAAAACACGTCGAATAGATCCTTGCGGGAGATCAAAAGATTGGTGATTCAGTGTTTTTCATGTATCTCGGTTTCTCCGGGTCCTATGACGAAAAAAAATGAAAATTTCGGATCACAATGGTTTTTTGATCATATCCCCCGTTCTATCGGTCGAAAAGCTAAAACTAGGTCAGTTTCGTGTTCAGGATGAAAAAACACATTAAATAGAGTCTTGCGGGAGCTCGAAAGATTGGGATTTTAGTGTTTTTCATGGCTCTCGGTTTTTCTTAGTCCTATGGCGAAAAAAAACGGAAATTTCGGGTCACTATGGTTTTTCGATTATATCTCCCGTTCTATCGGTCGTATCGCGAAAACTCGGTCAGTTTCGTGTTCAGCGTGAAAAAACACATTAAATAGAGTCTTGCGGGAGCTCGAAAGATTGGGATTTTAGTGTTTTTCATGGCTCTTGGTTTTTCTTAGTCCTATGGCGAAAAAAATCGGAAATTTCGGGTCACTATGGTTTTTCGATTATATCTCCCGTTCTATCGGTCGTATTGCAAAAACTCGGTCAGTTTCGTGTTCAGCGTGAAAAAACACATTAAATAGAGTCTTGCGGGAGCGCGAAAGATTGGGATTTTAGTGTTTTTCATGTATCTCGGTTTCTCCGGGTCCTATGGCGAAAACAGAATGAAAATTTCGGATCACTATGGTTTTTCGATCACATCTCCCGTTCTATCGGTCGTATCGCTAAAACTCGGCCGGTTCCGTGTTCAGCGTGAAAAAACACATCGAATCGAGCCTTGCGGGAGCTCGAAATATTGGTAATTCAGTGTTTTTCATGTATCTCGGTTTCTCCGGGTCCTATGACGAAAAAAAATGAAAATTTCGGATCACTATGGTTTTTCGATCATATCTCCCGTTCTATTGGTCGTATTGCTGAAACTCGGCCGGTTCCGTGTTCAGCGTGAAAAATCACATCGACTAGATCCTTGCAGGAGCTCAAAAGATTGGTGATTCAGTGTTTTTCATGTATCTCGGTTTCTCCGGGTCCTATGACGAAAAAAAATGAAAATTTCGGATCACAATGGTTTTTTGATCATATCTCCCGTTCTATCGGTCGTATAGCTAAAACTAGGTCAGTTTCGTGTTCAGCGTGAAAAAACACATTAAATAGAGTCTTGCGGGAGCTCGAAAGATTGGGATTTTAGTGTTTTTCATGGCTCTCGCTTTTCTTAGTCCTATGGCGAAAAAAAACGGAAATTTCGAGTCACTATGGTTTTTCGATTATATCTCCCGTTCTATCGGTCGTATTGCAAAAACTCGGTCAATTTCGTGTTCAGCGTGAAAAAACACATCGAATAGAGCCTTGCGGGAGCTCGAAATATTGGTAATTCAGTGTTTTTCATGTATCCCGGTTTCTCCGGGTCCTATGGCGAAAAAAAATGAAAATTTCGGATCACTATGGTTTTTCGATCATATCTCCCGTTCTATTGGTCGTATTGCTGAAACTCGGCCGGTTCCGTGTTCAGCGTGAAAAAACACATCAAATAGATCCTTGCGGGAGATCGAAAGATTGGTAATTCAGTGTTTTTCATGCATCTCGGTTTCTCCGGGTCCTATGGCGAAAAAAAATGAAAATTTCGGATCACTATGGTTTTTCGATCATATCTCCCGTTCTATTGGTCGTATCGCTGAAACTCGGCCGGTTCCGTGTTCAGCGTGAAAAAACACGTCGAATAGATCCTTGCGGGAGATCAAAAGATTGGTAATTCAGTGTTTATCATGCATCTCGGTTTCTCCGGGTCCTATGGCGAAAAAAAATGAAAATTTCGGATCACTATGGGTTTCCGATCATATCTCCCGTTCTATCGGTCGTATTGCTGAAACTCGGCCGGTTCCGCGTTCAGCTTGAAAAAACACGTCGAATAGATACTTGCGGGAGATCGCAAGATTGGTAATTCAGTGTTTTTCATGCATCTCGGTTTCTCCGGGTCCTATAGCGAAAAAAAATGAAAATTTCGGATCACTATGGGTTTCCGATCATATCTCCCGTTCTATCGGTCGTATCGCTAAAACTCGGTCGGTTTCATGTTCAGCGTGAGGAAACACATCGGATAGAGCCTTGCGGGAGCTCGAAAGATTGGTGATTCAGTGTTTTTCATGTATCTTGGTTTCTCCGGGTCCTATGACGAAAAAAAATGAAAATTTCGGATCACAATGGTTTTTTGATCATATCTCCCGTTCTATTGGTCGTATTGCTAAAACTCGGCCGGTTTCGTGTTTAGCGTGAAAAAACACATCAAATAGATCCTTGCGGGAGATCAAAAGATTGGTAATTCAGTGTTTTTCATGTATCTCGGTTTCTCCGGGTCCTATGGCGAAAACAAAATGAAAATTTGGAATCAGAATGGTTTTTCGATCACATCTCCCGTTCTATCGGTCGTATCGCCAAAACTTGGTCAGTTTCGTGTTCAGCGTGAAAAAACACATTAAACACAGTCTTGCGGAAGCTCGAAAGATTGGGATTTTAGTGTTTTTCATGGCTCTCGGTTTTTCTTAGTCCTATGGCGACAAAAACGGAAATTTCAGGTCACTATGGTTTGTCGATTATGTCTCCCGTTCTATCGGTCGTATTGCAAAAACTCGGTCAATTTCGTGTTAAGCGTGAAAAAACACATCGAATAGATCCTTGCGGGAGATCGAAAGATTGGTGATTCAGTGTTTTTCATGTATCTAGGTTTCTCTGGGTCCTATGGCGAAAAAAAATGAAAATTTCGGATCACTATGGTTTTTCGATCATATCTCCCGTTCTATTAGTCGTATCGCTGAAACTCGGCCGGTTCCGTGTTCAACGTGAAAAAACACGTCGAATAGATCCTTGCGGGAGATCAAAAGATTGGTAATTCAGTGTTTTTCATGCATCTCGGTTTCTCCGGGTCCTATGACGAAAAAAAATGAAAATTTCGGATCACAATGGTTTCTTGATCATATCCCCCGTTCTATCGGTCGAATAGCTAAAACTAGGTCAGTTTCGTGTTCAGGATGAAAAAACACATTAAATAGAGTCTTGCGGGAGCTCGAAAGATTTGGATTTTAGTGTTTTTCATGGCTCTCGGTTTTTCTTAGTCCTATGGCGAAAAAAAACGGAAATTTCGGGTCACTATGGTTTTTCGATTATATCTCCCGTTCTATCGGTCGTATCGCGAAAACTCGGTCAGTTTCGTGTTCAGCGTGAAAAAACACATTAAATAGAGTCTTGCGGGAGCTCGAAAGATTGGGATTTTAGTGTTTTTCATGGCTCTTGGTTTTTCTTAGTCCTATGGCGAAAAAAATCGGAAATTTCGGGTCACTATGGTTTTTCGATTATATCTCCCGTCCTATCGGTCGTATTGCAAAAACTCGGTCAGTTTCGTGTTCAGCGTGGAAAAACACATTAAATAGAGTCTTGCGGGAGCTCGAAAGATTGGGATTTTAGTGTTTTTCATGTATCTCGGTTTCTCCGGGTCCTATGTCGAAAACAAAATGAAAATTTCGGATCACTATGGTTTTTCGATCACATCTCCCGTTCTATCGGTCGTATCGCTAAAACTCGGCCGGTTCCGTGTTCAGCGTGAAAAAACACATCGAATAGAGCCTTGCGGGAGCTCGAAATATTGGTAATTCAGTGTTTTTCATGCATCTCGGTTTCTCCGGGTCCTATAGCGAAAAAAAATGAAAATTTCGGATCACTATGGGTTTCCGATCATATCTCCCGTTCTATCGGTCGTATCGCTAAAACTCGGTCGGTTTCATGTTCAGCGTGAGGAAACACATCGGATAGAGCCTTGCGGGAGCTCGAAAGATTGGTGATTCAGTGTTTTTCATGTATCTCGGTTTCTCCGGGTCCTATGACGAAAAAAAATGAAAATTTCGGATCACAATGGTTTTTCGATCATATCTCCCGTTCTATCGGTCGTATAGCTGAAACTAGGTCAGTTTCGTGTTCAGCGTGAAAAAACACATTAAATAGAGTCTTGCGGGAGCTCGAAAGATTGGGATTTTAGTGTTTTTCATGGCTCTCGGTTTTTCTTAGTCCTATGGCGAAAAAAAACGGAAATTTCGAGTCACTATGGTTTTTCGATTATATCTCCCGTTCTATCGGTCGTATTGCAAAAACTCGGTCAATTTCGTGTTCAGCGTGAAAAAACACATCGAATAGAGCCTTGCGGGAGCTCGAAATATTGGTAATTCAGTGTTTTTCATGTATCTCGGTTTCTCCGGGTCCTATGGCGAAAAAAAATGAAAATTTCGGATCACTATGGTTTTTCGATCATATCTCCCGTTCTATTGGTCGTATTGCTAAAACTCGGCCGGTTCCGTGTTCAGCGTGAAAAAACACATCAAATAGATCCTTGCGGGAGATCGAAAGATTGGTAATTCAGTGTTTTTCATGCATCTCGGTTTCTCCGGGTCCTATGGCGAAAAAAAATGAAAATTTCGGATCACTATGGTTTTTCGATCATATCTCCCGTTCTATTAGTCGTATCGCTGAAACTCGGCCGGTTCCGTGTTCAACGTGAAAAAACACGTCGAATAGATCCTTGCGGGAGATCAAAAGATTGGTAATTCAGTGTTTTTCATGCATCTCGGTTTCTCCGGGTCCTATGGCGAAAAAAAATGAAAATTTCGGATCACTATGGGTTTCCGATCATATCTCCCGTTCTATCGGTCGTATCGCTAAAACTCGGTCGGTTTCATGTTCAGCGTGAGGAAACACATCGGATAGAGCCTTGCGGGAACTCGAAAGATTGGTGATTCAGTGTTTTGCATGTATCTCGGTTTCTCCGGGTCCTATGACGAAAAAAAATGAAAATTTCGGATCACAATGGTTTCTTGATCATATCCCCCGTTCTATCGGTCGAATAGCTAAAACTAGGTCAGTTTCGTGTTCAGGATGAAAAAACACATTAAATAGAGTCTTGCGGGAGCTCGAAAGATTTGGATTTTAGTGTTTTTCATGGCTCTCGGTTTTTCTTAGTCCTATGGCGAAAAAAACGGAAATTTCGGGTCACTATGGTTTTTCGATTATATCTCCCGTTCTATCGGTCGTATCGCGAAAACTCGGTCAGTTTCGTGTTCAGCGTGAAAAAACACATTAAATAGAGTCTTGCGGGAGCTCGAAAGATTGGGATTTTAGTGTTTTTCATGGCTCTTGGTTTTTCTTAGTCCTATGGCGAAAAAAATCGGAAATTTCGGGTCACTATGGTTTTTCGATTATATCTCCCGTTCTATCGGTCGTATTGCAAAAACTCGGTCAGTTTCGTGTTCAGCGTGAAAAAACACATCGATTAGAGCCTTGCGGGAGCTCGAAATATTGGTAATTCAGTGTTTTTCATGTATCTCGGTTTCTCCGGGTCCTATGGCGAAAAAAAATGAAAATTTCGGATCACTATGGTTTTTCGATCATATCTCCCGTTCTATTGGTCGTATTGCTAAAACTCGGCCGGTTCCGTGTTCAGCGTGAAAAAACACATCGAATAGATCCTTGCGGGAGATCGAAAGATTGGTAATTCAGTGTTTTTCATGCATCTCGGTTTCTCCGGGTCCTATGGCGAAAAAAAATGAAAATTTCGGATCACTATGGGTTTCCGATCATATCTCCCGTTCTATCGGTCGTATCGCTGAAACTCGGCCGGTTCCGTGTTCAGCGTGAAAAAACACGTCGAATAGATCCTTGCGGGAGATCGAAAGATTGGTAATTCAGTGTTTTTCATGCATCTCGGTTTCTCCGGGTCCTATAGCGAAAAAAAATAAAAATTTCGGATCACTATGGGTTTCCGATCATATCTCCCGTTCTATCGGTCGTATCGCTGAAACTCGGTCGGTTTCATGTTCAGCGTGAGGAAACACATCGGATAGAGCCTTGCGGGAGCTCGAAAGATTGGTGATTCAGTGTTTTTCATGTATCTCGGTTTCTCCGGGTCCTATGACGAAAAAAAATGAAAATTTCGGATCACAATGGTTTTTCGATCATATCTCCCGTTCTATCGGTCGTATAGCTAAAACTAGGTCAGTTTCGTGTTCAGCGTGAAAAAACACATTAAATAGAGTCTTGCGGGAGCTCGAAAGATTGGGATTTTAGTGTTTTTCATGGCTCTCGGTTTTTCTTAGTCCTATGGCGAAAAAAAACGGAAATTTCGGGTCACTATGGTTTTTCGATTATATCTCCCGTTCTATCGGTCGTATTGCAAAAACTCGGTCAATTTCGTGTTCAGCGTGAAAAAACACATCGAATAGAGCCTTGCGGGAGCTCGAAATATTGGTAATTCAGTGTTTTTCATGTATCTCGGTTTCTCCGGGTCCTATGGCGAAAAAAATGAAAATTCCGGATCACTATGGTTTTTCGATCATATCTCCCGTTCTATTGGTCGTATTGCTGAAACTCGGCCGGTTCCGTGTTCAGCGTGAAAAATCACATCGACTAGATCCTTGCGGGAGCTCAAAAGATTGGTGATTCAGTGTTTTTCATGTATCTCGGTTTCTCCGGGTCCTATGACGAAAAAAAATGAAAATTTCGGATCACAATGGTTTTTTGATCATATCTCCCGTTCTATCGGTCGTATAGCTAAAACTAGGTCAGTTTCGTGTTCAGCGTGAAAAAATACATTAAATAGAGTCTTGCGGGAGCTCGAAAGATTGGGATTTTAGTGTCTTTCATGGCTCTCGGTTTTTCTTAGTCCTATGGCGAAAAAAACGGAAATTTCGGGTCACTATGGTGTTTCGATCATATCTCCCGTTCTATCGGTCGTATTGCAAAAACTCGGTCAATTTCGTGTTGAGCGTGAAAAAACACACGGAATAGATCCTTGCGGGAGCTCTAAAGATTGGTAATGCAGTGTTTCTTATGTACCTCGGTTTTTCTCGGTCCTATGTCGGAGAAAAACAGAAATTTTGGATTACTATGGTTTTCCGATCATATCTCCCGTTCTATCGGTCGTATCGCTAAAACTCGGTCGGTTTCATGTTCAGCGTGAGGAAACACATCGGATAGAGCCTTGCGGGAGCTTGAAATATTGGTAATTCAGTGTTTTTCATGTATCTCGGTTTCTCCGGGTCCTATGGCGAAAACAAAATGAAAATTTCGGATCACTATGGTTTTTCGATCACATCTCCCGTTCTATCGGTCGTATCGCTAAAACTCGGCCGGTTCCGTGTTCAGCGTGAAAAAACACATCGAATAGAGCCTTGCGGGAGCTCGAAATATTGGTAATTCAGTGTTTTTCATGTATCTCGGTTTCTCCGGGTCCTATGGCGAAAAAAAATGAAAATTTCGGATCACTATGGTTTTTCGATCATATCTCCCGTTCTTTTGGTCGTATCGCTAAAACTCGGTCGGTTTCATGTTCAGCGTGAGAAAACACATCGGATAGAGCCTTGCGCGAGCTCGAAAGTTTGGTAATTCAGTGTTTTTCATGTATCTCGGTTTCTCCGGGTCCTATGACGAAAAAAAATGAAAATTTCGGATCACTATGGTTTTTCGATCATATCTCCCGTTCTATTGGTCGTATTGCTAAAACTCGGCCGGTTCCGTGTTCAGCGTGAAAAAACACATCGACTAGATCCTTGCGGGAGCTCAAAAGATTGGTGATTCAGTGTTTTTCATGTATCTCGGTTTCTCCGGGTCCTTTGACGAAAAAAAATGAAAATTTCGGATCACAATGGTTTTTTGATCATATCTCCCGTTCTATCGGTCGTATAGCTAAAACTAGGTCAGTTTCGTGTTCAGCGTGAAAAAACACATTAAATAGAGTCTTGCGGGAGCTCGAAAGATTGGGATTTTAGTGTTTTTCATGGCTCTCGGTTTTTCTTAGTCCTATGGCGAAAAAAAACGGAAATTTCGGGTCACTATGGTTTTTCGATTATATCTCCCGTTCTATCGGTCGTATTGCAAAAACTCGGTCAGTTTCGTGTTCAGCGTGAAAAAACACATTGAATAGAGTCTTGCGGGATCTCGAAAGATTGGGATTTTAGTGTTTTTCATGTATCTCGGTTTCTCCGGGTCCTATGTCGAAAACAAAATGAAAATTTCGGATCACTATGGTTTTTCGATCACATCTCCCGTTCTATCGGTCGTATCGCTAAAACTCGGCCGGTTCCGTGTTCAGCGTGAAAAAACACATCGAATAGAGCCTTGCGGGAGCTCGAAATATTGGTAATTCAGTGTTTTTCATGCATCTCGGTTTCTCCGGGTCCTATAGCGAAAAAAAATGAAAATTTCGGATCACTATGGGTTTTCGATCATATCTCCCGTTCTATCGGTCGTATCGCTAAAACTCGGTCGGTTTCATGTTCAGCGTGAGGAAACACATCGGATAGAGCCTTGCGGGAGCTCGAAAGATTGGTGATTCAGTGTTTTTCATGTATCTCGGTTTCTCCGGGTCCTATGACGAAAAAAAATGAAAATTTCGGATCACAATGGTTTTTTGATCATATCTCCCGTTCTATCGGTCGTATAGCTAAAACTAGGTCAGTTTCGTGTTCAGCGTGAAAAAACACATTAAATAGAGTCTTGCGGGAGCTCGAAAGATTGGGATTTTAGTGTTTTTCATGGCTCTCGGTTTTTCTTAGTCCTATGGCGAAAAAAAACGGAAATTTCGAGTCACTATGGTTTTTCGATTATATCTCCCGTTCTATCGGTCGTATTGCAAAAACTCGGTCAATTTCGTGTTCAGCGTGAAAAAACACATCGAATAGAGCCTTGCGGGAGCTCGAAATATTGGTAATTCAGTGTTTTTCATGTATCTCGGTTTCTCCGGGTCCTATGGCGAAAAAAAATGAAAATTTCGGATCACTATGGTTTTTCGATCATATCTCCCGTTCTATTGGTCGTATCGCTGAAACTCGGCCGGTTCCGTGTTCAGCGTGAAAAAACACGTCGAATAGATCCTTGCGGGAGATCAAAAGATTGGTAATTCAGTGTTTTTCATGCATCTCGGTTTCTCCGGGTCCTATGGCGAAAAAAAATGAAAATTTCGGATTACTATGGGTTTCCGATCATATCTCCCGTTCTATCGGTCGTATTGCTGAAACTCGGCCGGTTCCGTGTTCAGCGTGAAAAAACACGTCGAATAGATACTTGCGGGAGATCGAAAGATTGGTAATTCAGTGTTTTTCATGCATCTCGGTTTCTCCGTGTCCTATAGCGAAAAAAAATGAAAATTTCGGATCACTATGGGTTTTCGATCATATCTCCCGTTCTATCGGTCGTATCGCTAAAACTCGGTCGGTTTCATGTTCAGCGTGAGGAAGCACATCGGATAGAGCCTTGCGGGAGCTCGAAAGATTGGTGATTCAGTGTTTTTCATGTATCTCGGTTTCTCCGGGTCCTATGACAAAAAAAATGAAAATTTCGGATCACAATGGTTTTTTGATCATATCTCCCGTTCTATTGGTCGTATTGCTAAAACTCGGCCGGTTTCGTGTTTAGCGTGAAAAAACACATTAAATAGATCCTTGCGGGAGATCAAAAGATTGGTAATTCAGTGTTTTTCATGTATCTCGGTTTCTCCGGGTCCTATGGCGAAAACAAAATGAAAATTTGGAATCAATATGGTTTTTCGATCACATCTCCCGTTCTATCGGTCGTATCGCCAAAACTTGGTCAGTTTCGTGTTCAGCGTGAAAAAACACATTAAATAGAGTCTTGCGGAAGCTCGAAAGATTGGGATTTTAGTGTTTTTCATGGCTCTCGGTTTTTCTTAGTCCTATGGCGACAAAAACGGAAATTTTAGGTCACTATGGTTTGTCGATTATGTCTCCCGTTCTATCGGTCGTATTGCAAAAACTCGGTCAATTTCGTGTTAAGCGTGAAAAAACACATCGAATAGATCCTTGCGGGAGATCGAAAGATTGGTGATTCAGTGTTTTTCATGCATCTCGGTTTCTCCGGGTCCCATGGCGAAAAAAAATGAAAATTTCGGATCACTATGGGTTTCCGATCATATCTCCCGTTCTATCGGTCGTATCGCTTAAACTCGGTCGGTTTCATGTTCAGCGTGAGGAAACACATCGGATAGAGCCTTGCGGGAGCTCGAAAGATTGGTGATTCAGTGTTTTGCATGTATCTCGGTTTCTCCGGGTCCTATGACGAAAAAAAATGAAAATTTCGGATCACAATGGTTTCTTGATCATATCCCCCGTTCTATCGGTCGAATAGCTAAAACTAGGTCAGTTTCGTGTTCAGGATGAAAAAACACATTAAATAGAGTCTTGCGGGAGCTCGAAAGATTTGGATTTTAGTGTTTTTCATGGCTCTCGGTTTTTCTTAGTCCTATGGCGAAAAAAAAACGGAAATTTCGGGTCACTATGGTTTTTCGATTATATCTCCCGTTCTATCGGTCGTATCGCGAAAACTCGGTCAGTTTCGTGTTCAGCGTGAAAAAACACATTAAATAGAGTCTTGCGGGAGCTCGAAAGATTGGGATTTTAGTGTTTTTCATGGCTCTTGGTTTTTCTTAGTCCTATGGCGAAAAAAAACGGAAATTTCGGGTCACTATGGTTTTTCGATTATATCTCCCGTTCTATCGGTCGTATTGCAAAAACTCGGTCAATTTCGTGTTCAGCGTGAAAAAACACATCGATTAGAGCCTTGCGGGAGCTCGAAATATTGGTAATTCAGTGTTTTTCATGTATCTCGGTTTCTCCGGGTCCTATGGCGAAAAAAAATGAAAATTTCGGATCACTATGGTTTTTCGATCATATCTCCCGTTCTATTGGTCGTATTGCTAAAACTCGGCCGGTTCCGTGTTCAGCGTGAAAAAACACATCGAATAGATCCTTGCGGGAGATCGAAAGATTGGTAATTCAGTGTTTTTCATGCATCTCGGTTTCTCCGGGTCCTATGGCGAAAAAAAATGAAAATTTCGGATCACTATGGGTTTCCGATCATATCTCCCGTTCTATCGGTCGTATCGCTGAAACTCGGCCGGTTCCGTGTTCAGCGTGAAAAAACACGTCGAATAGATCCTTGCGGGAGATCGAAAGATTGGTAATTCAGTGTTTTTCATGTATCTCGGTTTCTCCGGGTCCTATGACGAAAAAAAATGAAAATTTCGGATCACAATGGTTTTTTGATCATATCTCCCGTTCTATCGGTCGTATAGCTAAAACTAGGTCAGTTTCGTGTTCAGCGTGAAAAAACACATCGAATAGAGCCTTGCGGGAGCTCGAAATATTGGTAATTCAGTGTTTTTCATGTATCTCGGTTTCTCCGGGTCCTATGGCGAAAAAAAATGAAAATTTCGGATCACTATGGTTTTTCGATCATATCTCCCGTTCTTTTGGTCGTATCGCTAAAACTCGGTCGGTTTCATGTTCAGCGTGAGAAAACACATCGCATAGAGCCTTGCGCGAGCTCGAAAGTTTGGTAATTCAGTGTTTTTCATGTATCTCGGTTTCTCCGGGTCCTATGACGAAAAAAAATGAAAATTTCGGATCACTATGGTTTTTCGATCATATCTCCCGTTCTATTGGTCGTATTGCTAAAACTCGGCCGGTTCCGTGTTCAGCGTGAAAAAACACATCGACTAGATCCTTGCGGGAGCTCAAAAGATTGGTGATTCAGTGTTTTTCATGTATCTCGGTTTCTCCGGGTCCTATGACGAAAAAAAATGAAAATTTCGGATCACAATGGTTTTTTGATCATATCTCCCGTTCTATCGGTCGTATAGCTAAAACTAGGTCAGTTTCGTGTTCAGCGTGAAAAAACACATTAAATAGAGTCTTGCGGGAGCTCGAAAGATTGGGATTTTAGTGTTTTTCATGGCTCTCGGTTTTTCTTAGTCCTATGGCGAAAAAAAACGGAAATTTCGGGTCACTATGGTTTTTCGATTATATCTCCCGTTCTATCGCTCGTATTGCAAAAACTCGGTCAATTTCGTGTTCAGCGTGGAAAAACACATCGATTAGAGCCTTGCGGGAGCTCGAAATATTGGTAATTCAGTGTTTTTCATGTATCTCGGTTTCTCCGGGTCCTATGGCGAAAAAAAATGAAAATTTCGGATCACTATGGTTTTTCGATCATATCTCCCGTTCTATTGGTCGTATTGCTAAAACTCGGCCGGTTCCGTGTTCAGCGTGAAAAAACACATCGAATAGATCCTTGCGGGAGATCGAAAGATTGGTAATTCAGTGTTTTTCATGCATCTCGGTTTCTCCGGGTCCTATGGCGAAAAAAAATTAAAATTTCGGATCACTATGGGTTTCCGATCATATCTCCCGTTCTATCGGTCGTATCGCTGAAACTCGGCCGGTTCCGTGTTCAGCGTGAAAAAACACGTCGAATAGATCCTTGCGGGAGATCGAAAGATTGGTAATTCAGTGTTTTTCATGCATCTCGGTTTCTCCGGGTCCTATAGCGAAAAAAAATGAAAATTTCGGATCACTATGGGTTTCCGATCATATCTCCCGTTCTATCGGTCGTATCGCTGAAACTCGGTCAATTTCGTGTTAAGCGTGAAAAAACACACGGAATAGATCCTTGCGGGAGCTCTAAAGATTGGTAATGCAGTGTTTCTTATGTACCTCGGTTTTTCTCGGTCCTATGTCGGAGAAAAACAGAAATTTTGGATTACTATGGTTTTCCGATCATATCTCCCGTTCTATCGGTCGTATCGCTAAAACTCGGTCGGTTTCATGTTCAGCGTGAGGAAACACATCGGATAGAGCCTTGCGGGAGCTTGAAATATTGGTAATTCAGTGTTTTTCATGTATCTCGGTTTCTCCGGGTCCTATGGCGAAAACAAAATGAAAATTTCGGATCACTATGGTTTTTCGATCACATCTCCCGTTCTATCGGTCGTATCGCTAAAACTCGGCCGGTTCCGTGTTCAGCGTGAAAAAACACATCGAATAGAGCCTTGCGGGAGCTCGAAATATTGGTAATTCAGTGTTTTTCATGTATCTCGGTTTCTCCGGGTCCTATGGCGAAAAAAAATGAAAATTTCGGATCACTATGGTTTTTCGATCATATCTCCCGTTCTTTTGGTCGTATCGCTAAAACTCGGTCGGTTTCATGTTCAGCGTGAGAAAACACATCGGATAGAGCCTTGCGCGAGCTCGAAAGTTTGGTAATTCAGTGTTTTTCATGTATCTCGGTTTCTCCGGGTCCTATGACGAAAAAAAATGAAAATTTCGGATCACTATGGTTTTTCGATCATATCTCCCGTTCTATTGGTCGTATTGCTAAAACTCGGCCGGTTCCGTGTTCAGCGTGAAAAAACACATCGACTAGATCCTTGCGGGAGCTCAAAAGATTGGTGATTCAGTGTTTTTCATGTATCTCGGTTTCTCCGGGTCCTATGACGAAAAAAAATGAAAATTTCGGATCACAATGGTTTTTTGATCATATCTCCCGTTCTATCGGTCGTATAGCTAAAACTAGGTCAGTTTCGTGTTCAGCGTGAAAAAACACATTAAATAGAGTCTTGCGGGAGCTCGAAAGATTGGGATTTTAGTGTTTTTCATGGCTCTCGGTTTTTCTTAGTCCTATGGCGAAAAAAAACGGAAATTTCGGGTCACTATGGTTTTTCGATTATATCTCCCGTTCTATCGGTCGTATTGCAAAAACTCGGTCAATTTCGTGTTCAGCGTGAAAAAACACATCGATTAGAGCCTTGCGGGAGCTCGAAATATTGGTAATTCAGTGTTTTTCATGTATCTCGGTTTCTCCGGGTCCTATGGCGAAAAAAAATGAAAATTTCGGATCACTATGGTTTTTCGATCATATCTCCCGTTCTATTGGTCGTATTGCTAAAACTCGGCCGGTTCCGTGTTCAGCGTGAAAAAACACATCGAATAGATCCTTGCGGGAGATCGAAAGATTGGTAATTCAGTGTTTTTCATGCATCTCGGTTTCTCCGGGTCCTATGGCGAAAAAAAATGAAAATTTCGGATCACTATGGGTTTCCGATCATATCTCCCGTTCTATCGGTCGTATCGCTGAAACTCGGCCGGTTCCGTGTTCAGCGTGAAAAAACACGTCGAATAGATCCTTGCGGGAGATCGAAAGATTGGTATCTCAGTGTTTTTCATGCATCTCGGTTTCTCCGGGTCCTATAGCGAAAAAAAATGAAAATTTCGGATCACTATGGGTTTCCGATCATATCTCCCGTTCTATCGGTCGTATCGCTAAAACTCGGTCGGTTTCATGTTCAGAGTGAGGAAACACATCGGATAGAGCCTTGCGGGAGCTCTAAAGATTGGTAATGCAGTGTTTCTTATGTACCTCGGTTTTTCTCGGTCCTATGTCGGAGAAAAACAGAAATTTTGGATTACTATGGTTTTCCGATCATATCTCCCGTTCTATCGGTCGTATCGCTAAAACTCGGTCGGTTTCATGTTCAGCGTGAGGAAACACATCGGATAGAGCCTTGCGGGAGCTTGAAATATTGGTAATTCAGTGTTTTTCATGTATCTCGGTTTCTCCGGGTCCTATGGCGAAAACAAAATGAAAATTTCGGATCACTATGGTTTTTCGATCACATCTCCCGTTCTATCGGTCGTATCGCTAAAACTCGGCCGGTTCCGTGTTCAGCGTGAAAAAACACATCGAATAGAGCCTTGCGGGAGCTCGAAATATTGGTAATTCAGTGTTTTTCATGTATCTCGGTTTCTCCGGGTCCTATGGCGAAAAAAAATGAAAATTTCGGATCACTATGGTTTTTCGATCATATCTCCCGTTCTTTTGGTCGTATCGCTAAAACTCGGTCGGTTTCATGTTCAGCGTGAGAAAACACATCGGATAGAGCCTTGCGCGAGCTCGAAAGTTTGGTAATTCAGTGTTTTTCATGTATCTCGGTTTCTCCGGGTCCTATGACGAAAAAAAATGAAAATTTCGGATCACTATGGTTTTTCGATCATATCTCCCGTTCTATTGGTCGTATTGCTAAAACTCGGCCGGTTCCGTGTTCAGCGTGAAAAAACACATCGACTAGATCCTTGCGGGAGCTCAAAAGATTGGTGATTCAGTGTTTTTCATGTATCTCGGTTTCTCCGGGTCCTATGACGAAAAAAAATGAAAATTTCGGATCACAATGGTTTTTTGATCATATCTCCCGTTCTATCGGTCGTATAGCTAAAACTAGGTCAGTTTCGTGTTCAGCGTGAAAAAACACATTAAATAGAGTCTTGCGGGAGCTCGAAAGATTGGGATTTTAGTGTTTTTCATGGCTCTCGGTTTTTCTTAGTCCTATGGCGAAAAAAAACGGAAATTTCGGGTCACTATGGTTTTTCGATTATATCTCCCGTTCTATCGGTCGTATTGCAAAAACTCGGTCAATTTCGTGTTCAGCGTGAAAAAACACATCGATTAGAGCCTTGCGGGAGCTCGAAATATTGGTAATTCAGTGTTTTTCATGTATCTCGGTTTCTCCGGGTCCTATGGCGAAAAAAAATGAAAATTTCGGATCACTATGGTTTTTCGATCATATCTCCCGTTCTATTGGTCGTATTGCTAAAACTCGGCCGGTTCCGTGTTCAGCGTGAAAAAACACATCGAATAGATCCTTGCGGGAGATCGAAAGATTGGTAATTCAGTGTTTTTCATGCATCTCGGTTTCTCCGGGTCCTATGGCGAAAAAAAATGAAAATTTCGGATCACTATGGGTTTCCGATCATATCTCCCGTTCTATCGGTCGTATCGCTGAAACTCGGCCGGTTCCGTGTTCAGCGTGAAAAAACACGTCGAATAGATCCTTGCGGGAGATCGAAAGATTGGTATCTCAGTGTTTTTCATGCATCTCGGTTTCTCCGGGTCCTATAGCGAAAAAAAATGAAAATTTCGGATCACTATGGGTTTCCGATCATATCTCCCGTTCTATCGGTCGTATCGCTAAAACTCGGTCGGTTTCATGTTCAGAGTGAGGAAACACATCGGATAGAGCCTTGCGGGAGCTCGAAAGATTGGTGATTCAGTGTTTTTCATGTATCTCGGTTTCTCCGGGTCCTATGACGAAAAAAAATGAAAATTTCGGATCACAATGGTTTTTCGATCATATCTCCCGTTCTATCGGTCGTATAGCTAAAACTAGGTCAGTTTCGTGTTCAGCGTGAAAAAACACATTAAATAGAGTCTTGCGGGAGCTCGAAAGATTGGGATTTTAGTGTTTTTCATGGCTCTCGGTTTTTCTTAGTCCTATGGCGAAAAAAAACGGAAATTTCGGGTCACTATGGTTTTTCGATTATATCTCCCGTTCTATCGGTCGTATTGCAAAAACTCGGTCAATTTCGTGTTCAGCGTGAAAAAACACATCGAATAGAGCCTTGCGGGAGCTCGAAATATTGGTAATTCAGTGTTTTTCATGTATCTCGGTTTCTCCGGGTCCTATGGCGAAAAAAATGAAAATTTCGGATCACTATGGTTTTTCGATCGTATCTCCCGTTCTATTGGTCGTATTGCTGAAACTCGGCCGGTTCCGTGTTCAGCGTGAAAAATCACATCGACTAGATCCTTGCGGGAGCTCAAAAGATTGGTGATTTAGTGTTTTTCATGTATCTCGGTTTCTCCGGGTCCTATGACGAAAAAAAATGAAAATTTCGGATCACAATGGTTTTTTGATCATATCTCCCGTTCTGTCGGTCGTATAGCTAAAACTAGGTCAGTTTCGTGTTCAGCGTGAAAAAACACATTAAATAGAGTCTTGCGGGAGCTCGAAAGATTGGGATTTTAGTGTTTTTCATGGCTCTCGGTTTTTCTTAGTCCTATGGCGAAAAAAACGGAAATTTCGGGTCACTATGGTGTTTCGATCATATCTCCCGTTCTATCGGTCGTATTGCAAAAACTCGGTCAATTTCGTGTTAAGCGTGAAAAAACACACGGAATAGATCCTTGCGGGAGCTCTAAAGATTGGTAATGCAGTGTTTTTTATGTACCTCGGTTTTTCTCGGTTCTATGTCGGAGAAAAACAGAAATTTTGGATTACTATGGTTTTCCGATCATATCTCCCGTTCTATCGGTCGTATCGCTAAAACTCGGTCGGTTTCATGTTCAGCGTGAGGAAACACATCGGATAGAGCCTTGCGGGAGCTCGAAAGATTGGTGATTCAGTGTTTTTCATGTATCTCGGTTTTTCCGGGTCCTATGACGAAAAAAAATGAAAATTTCGGATCACAATGGTTTTTTGATCATATCTCCCGTTCTATCGGTCGTATAGCTAAAACTAGGTCAGTTTCGTGTTCAGCGTGAAAAAACACATTAAATAGAGTCTTGCGGGAGCTCGAAAGATTGGGATTTTAGTGTTTTTCATGGCTCTCGGTTTTTCTTAGTCCTATGGCGAAAAAAACGGAAATTTCGGGTCACTATGGTGTTTCGATCATATCTCCCGTTCTATCGGTCGTATTGCAAAAACTCGGTCAATTTCGTGTTAAGCGTGAAAAAACACACGGAATAGATCCTTGCGGGAGCTCTAAAGATTGGTAATGCAGTGTTTCTTATGTACCTCGGTTTTTCTCGGTCCTATGTCGGAGAAAAACAGAAATTTTGGATTACTATGGTTTTCCGATCATATCTCCCGTTCTATCGGTCGTATCGCTAAAACTCGGTCGGTTTCATGTTCAGCGTGAGGAAACACATCGGATAGAGCCTTGCGGGAGCTTGAAATATTGGTAATTCAGTGTTTTTCATGTATCTCGGTTTCTCCGGGTCCTATGGCGAAAAAAAATGAAAATTTCGGATCACTATGGTTTTTCGATCATATCTCCCGTTCTATTGGTCGTATTGCTAAAACTCGGCCGGTTCCGTGTTCAGCGTGAAAAAACACATTAAATAGAGTCTTGCGGGAGCTCGAAAGATTGGGATTTTAGTGTTTTTCATGGCTCTCGGTTTTTCTTAGTCCTATGGCGAAAAAAAACGGAAATTTCGGGTCACTATGGTTTTTCGATTATATCTCCCGTTCTATCGGTCGTATTGCAAAAACTCGGTCAATTTCGTGTTCAGCGTGAAAAAACACATCGAATAAAGCCTTGCGGGAGCTCGAAATATTGGTAATTCAGTGTTTTTCATGTATCTCGGTTTCTCCGGGTCCTATGGCGACAAAAAATGAAAATTTCGGATCACTATGGTTTTTCGATCATATCTCCCGTTCTATTGGTCGTATTGCTAAAACTCGGCTGGTTCCGTGTTCAGCGTGAAAAAACACATCGAATAGATCCTTGCGGGAGATCGAAAGATTGGTAATTCAGTGTTTTTCATGCATCTCGGTTTCTCCGGGTCCTATGGCGAAAAAAAATGAAAATTTCGGATCACTATGGGTTTCCGATCATATCTCCCGTTCTATCGGTCGTATCGCTGAAACTCGGTTGGTTTCATGTTCAGCGTGAGGAAACACATCGAATAGATCCTTGCGGGAGATCGAAAGATTGGTAATTCAGTGTTTTTCATGCATCTCGGTTTCTCCGGGTCCTATGGCGAAAAAAAATGAAAATTTCGGATCACTATGGGTTTCCGATCATATCTCCCGTTCTATCGGTCGTATCGCTGAAACTCAGCCGGTTCCGTGTTCAGCGTGAAAAAACACGTCGAATAGATCCTTGCGGGAGATCGAAAGATTGGTAATTCAGTGTTTTTCATGCATCTCGGTTTCTCCGGGTCCTATAGCGAAAAAAAATGAAAATTTCGGATCACTATGGGTTTCCGATCATATCTCCCGTTCTATCGGTCGTATCGCTGAAACTCGGTCGGTTTCATGTTCAGCGTGAGGAAACACATCGGATAGAGCCTTGCGGGAGCTCGAAAGATTGGTGATTCAGTGTTTTTCATGTATCTCGGTTTCTCCGGGTCCTATGACGAAAAAAAATGAAAATTTCGGATCACAATGGTTTTTTGATCATATCTCCCGTTCTATCGGTCGTATAGCTAAAACTAGGTCAGTTTCGTGTTCAGCGTGAAAAAACACATTAAATAGAGTCTTGCGGGAGCTCGAAAGATTGGGATTTTAGTGTTTTTCATGGCTCTCGGTTTTTCTTAGTCCTATGGCGAAAAAAACGGAAATTTCGGGTCACTATGGTGTTTCGATCCTATCTCCCGTTCTATCGGTCGTATTGCAAAAACTCGGTCAATTTCGTGTTAAGCGTGAAAAAACACACGGAATAGATCCTTGCGGGAGCTCTAAAGATTGGTAATGCAGTGTTTCTTATGTACCTCGGTTTTTCTCGGTCCTATGTCGGAGAAAAACAGAAATTTTGGATTACTATGGTTTTCCGATCATGTCTCCCGTTCTATCGGTCGTATCGCTAAAACTCGGTCGGTTTCATGTTCAGCGTGAGGAAACACATCGGATAGAGCCTTGCGGGAGCTTGAAATATTGGTAATTCAGTGTTTTTCATGTATCTCGGTTTCTCCGGGTCCTATGGCGAAAACAAAATGAAAATTTCGGATCACTATGGTTTTTCGATCACATCTCCCGTTCTATCGGTCGTATCGCTAAAACTCGGCCGGTTCCGTGTTCAGCGTGAGAAAACACATCGGATAGAGCCTTGCGCGAGCTCGAAAGTTTGGTAATTCAGTGTTTTTCATGTATCTCGGTTTCTCCGGGTCCTATGACGAAAAAAAATGAAAATTTCGGATCACTATGGTTTTTCGATCATATCTCCCGTTCTATTGGTCGTATTGCTAAAACTCGGCCGGTTCCGTGTTCAGCGTGAAAAAACACATCGACTAGATCCTTGCGGGAGCTCAAAAGATTGGTGATTCAGTGTTTTTCATGTATCTCGGTTTCTCCGGGTCCTATGACGAAAAAAAATGAAAATTTCGGATCACAATGGTTTTTTGATCATATCTCCCGTTCTATCGGTCGTATAGCTAAAACTAGGTCAGTTTCGTGTTCAGCGTGAAAAAACACATTAAATAGAGTCTTGCGGGAGCTCGAAAGATTGGGATTTTAGTGTTTTTCATGGCTCTCGGTTTTTCTTAGTCCTATGGCGAAAAAAAACGGAAATTTCGGGTCACTATGGTTTTTCGATTATATCTCCCGTTCTATCGGTCGTTTTGCAAAAACTCGGTCAATTTCGTGTTAAGCGTGAAAAAACACACGGAATAGATCCTTGCGGGAGCTCTAAAGATTGGTAATGCAGTGTTTCTTATGTACCTCGGTTTTTCTCGGTCCTATGTCGGAGAAAAACAGAAATTTTGGATTACTATGGTTTTCCGATCATATCTCCCGTTCTATCGGTCGTATCGCTAAAACTCGGTCGGTTTCATGTTCAGCGTGAGGAAACACATCGGATAGAGCCTTGCGGGAGCTTGAAATATTGGTAATTCAGTGTTTTTCATGTATCTCGGTTTCTCCGGGTCCTATGGCGAAAACAAAATGAAAATTTCGGATCACTATGGTTTTTCGATCACATCTCCCGTTCTATCGGTCGTATCGCTAAAACTCGGCCGGTTCCGTGTTCAGCGTGAAAAAACACATCGAATAGAGCCTTGCGGGAGCTCGAAATATTGGTATTTCAGTGTTTTTCATGTATCTCGGTTTCTCCGGGTCCTATGGCGAAAAAAAATGAAAATTTCGGATCACTATGGTTTTTCGATCATATCTCCCGTTCTTTTGGTCGTATCGCTAAAACTCGGTCGGTTTCATGTTCAGCGTGAGAAAACACATCGGATAGAGCCTTGCGCGAGCTCGAAAGTTTGGTAATTCAGTGTTTTTCATGTATCTCGGTTTCTCCGGGTCCTATGACGAAAAAAAATGAAAATTTTGGATCACTATGGTTTTTCGATCATATCTCCCGTTCTATTGGTCGTATTGCTAAAACTCGGCCGGTTCCGTGTTCAGCGTGAAAAAACACATCGACTAGATCCTTGCGGGAGCTCAAAAGATTGGTGATTCAGTGTTTTTCATGTATCTCGGTTTCTCCGGGTCCTATGACGAAAAAAAATGAAAATTTCGGATCACAATGGTTTTTTGATCATATCTCCCGTTCTATCGGTCGTATAGCTAAAACTAGGTCAGTTTCGTGTTCAGCGTGAAAAAACACATTAAATAGAGTCTTGCGGGAGCTCGAAAGATTGGGATTTTAGTGTTTTTCATGGCTCTCGGTTTTTCTTAGTCCTATGGCGAAAAAAAACGGAAATTTCGGGTCACTATGGTTTTTCGATTATATCTCCCGTTCTATCGGTCGTTTTGCAAAAACTCGGTCAATTTCGTGTTCAGCGTGAAAAAACACATCGATTAGAGCCTTGCGGGAGCTCGAAATATTGGTAATTCAGTGTTTTTCATGTATCTCGGTTTCTCCGGGTCCTATGGCGAAAAAAAATGAAAATTTCGGATCACTATGGTTTTCCGATCATATCTCCCGTTCTATCGGTCGTATCGCTGAAACTCGGCCGGTTCCGTGTTCAGCGTGAAGAAACACGTCGAATAGATCCTTGCGGGAGATCGAAAGATTGGTAATTCAGTGTTTTTCATGCATCTCGGTTTCTCCGGGTCCTATAGCGAAAAAAAATGAAAATTTCGGATCACTATGGGTTTCCGATCATATCTCCCGTTCTATCGGTCGTATCGCTAAAACTCGGTCGGTTTCATGTTCAGCGTGAGGAAACACATCGGATAAAGCCTTGCGGGAGCTCGAAAGATTGGTGATTCAGTGTTTTTCATGTATCTCGGTTTCTCCGGGTCCTATGACGAAAAAAAATGAAAATTTCGGATCACAATGGTTTTTCGATCATATCTCCCGTTCTATCGGTCGTATAGCTAAAACTAGGTCAGTTTCGTGTTCAGCGTGAAAAAACACATTAAATAGAGTCTTGCGGGAGCACGAAAGATTGGGATTTTAGTGTTTTTCATGGCTCTCGGTTTTTCTTAGTCCTATGGCGAAAAAAAACGGAAATTTCGGGTCACTATGGTTTTTCGATTATATCTCCCGTTCTATCGGTCGTATTGCAAAAACTCGGTCAATTTCGTGTTAAGCGTGAAAAAACACACGGAATAGATCCTTGCGGGAGCTCTAAAGATTGGTAATGCAGTGTTTCTTATGTACCTCGGTTTTTCTCGGTCCTATGTCGGAGAAAAACAGAAATTTTGGATTACTATGGTTTTCCGATCATATCTCCCGTTCTATCGGTCGTATCGCTAAAACTCGGTCGGTTTCATGTTCAGCGTGAGGAAACACATCGGATAGAGCCTTGCGGGAGCTTGAAATATTGGTAATTCAGTGTTTTTCATGTATCTCGGTTTCTCCGGGTCCTATGGCGAAAACAAAATGAAAATTTCGGATCACTATGGTTTTTCGATCACATCTCCCGTTCTATCGGTCGTATCGCTAAAACTCGGCCGGTTCCGTGTTCAGCGTGAAAAAACACATCGAATAGAGCCTTGCGGGAGCTCGAAATATTGGTATTTCAGTGTTTTTCATGTATCTCGGTTTCTCCGGGTCCTATGGCGAAAAAAAATGAAAATTTCGGATCACTATGGTTTTTCGATCATATCTCCCGTTCTTTTGGTCGTATCGCTAAAACTCGGTCGGTTTCATGTTCAGCGTGAGAAAACACATCGGATAGAGCCTTGCGCGAGCTCGAAAGTTTGGTAATTCAGTGTTTTTCATGTATCTCGGTTTCTCCGGGTCCTATGACGAAAAAAAATGAAAATTTTGGATCACTATGGTTTTTCGATCATATCTCCCGTTCTATTGGTCGTATTGCTAAAACTCGGCCGGTTCCGTGTTCAGCGTGAAAAAACACATCGACTAGATCCTTGCGGGAGCTCAAAAGATTGGTGATTCAGTGTTTTTCATGTATCTCGGTTTCTCCGGGTCCTATGACGAAAAAAAATGAAAATTTCGGATCACAATGGTTTTTTGATCATATCTCCCGTTCTATCGGTCGTATAGCTAAAACTAGGTCAGTTTCGTGTTCAGCGTGAAAAAACACATTAAATAGAGTCTTGCGGGAGCTCGAAAGATTGGGATTTTAGTGTTTTTCATGGCTCTCGGTTTTTCTTAGTCCTATGGCGAAAAAAAACGGAAATTTCGGGTCACTATGGTTTTTCGATTATATCTCCCGTTCTATCGGTCGTTTTGCAAAAACTCGGTCAATTTCGTGTTCAGCGTGAAAAAACACATCGATTAGAGCCTTGCGGGAGCTCGAAATATTGGTAATTCAGTGTTTTTCATGTATCTCGGTTTCTCCGGGTCCTATGGCGAAAAAAAATGAAAATTTCGGATCACTATGGTTTTCCGATCATATCTCCCGTTCTATCGGTCGTATCGCTGAAACTCGGCCGGTTCCGTGTTCAGCGTGAAGAAACACGTCGAATAGATCCTTGCGGGAGATCGAAAGATTGGTAATTCAGTGTTTTTCATGCATCTCGGTTTCTCCGGGTCCTATAGCGAAAAAAAATGAAAATTTCGGATCACTATGGGTTTCCGATCATATCTCCCGTTCTATCGGTCGTATCGCTAAAACTCGGTCGGTTTCATGTTCAGCGTGAGGAAACACATCGGATAAAGCCTTGCGGGAGCTCGAAAGATTGGTGATTCAGTGTTTTTCATGTATCTCGGTTTCTCCGGGTCCTATGACGAAAAAAAATGAAAATTTCGGATCACAATGGTTTTTCGATCATATCTCCCGTTCTATCGGTCGTATAGCTAAAACTAGGTCAGTTTCGTGTTCAGCGTGAAAAAACACATTAAATAGAGTCTTGCGGGAGCACGAAAGATTGGGATTTTAGTGTTTTTCATGGCTCTCGGTTTTTCTTAGTCCTATGGCGAAAAAAAACGGAAATTTCGGGTCACTATGGTTTTTCGATTATATCTCCCGTTCTATCGGTCGTATTGCAAAAACTCGGTCAATTTCGTGTTCAGCGTGAAAAAACACATCGAATAGAGCCTTGCGGGAGCTCGAAATATTGGTGATTTAGTGTTTTTCATGTATCTCGGTTTCTCCGGGTCCTATGACGAAAAAAAATGAAAATTTCGGATCACTGTGGGTTTCCGATCATATCTCCCGTTCTTTCGGTTGTATCGCTAAAACTCGATCGGTTTCATGTTCAGCGTGGAAAACACATCGAATAGAGTCTTGCGGGAGCTCGAAAGATTGGTAATTAAGCGTTTTTCATGCATCTCGGTTTCTCTGGGTCCTAGGGCGGAAAAAAAATGAAAATTTCGGATCACTATGGTTTTTCGATCATATCTCCCGTTCTATTGGTCGTATCGCTAAAACTCGGCCGGTTCCGTGTTCAGCGTGAAAAAACACATCGAATAGATCCCTGCGGGAGATCGAAAGATTGGTAATTCAGTGTTTTTCATGCATCTCGGTTTCTCCGGGTCCTATGGCAAAAAAAAATGAAAATTTCGGATCACTATGGGTTTCCGATCATATCTCCCGTTCTATTGGTCGTATCGCTAAAACTCGGCCGGTTCCGTGTTCAGCGTGAAAAAACACATCGAATAGATCCTTGCGGGAGATCGAAAGATTGGTAATTCAGTGTTTTTCATGCATCTCGGTTTCTCCGGGTCCTATGGCGAACAAAAATGAAAATTTCGGATCACTGTGGGTTTCCGATCATATCTCCCGTTCTTTCGGTTGTATCGCTAAAACTCGGTCGGTTTCATGTTCAGCGTGGAAAACACATCGAATAGAGTCTTGCGGGAGCTCGAAAGATTGGTAATTCAGTGTTTTTCATGCATCTCGGTTTCTCTGGGTCCTATGGCGGAAAAAAAATGAAAATTTCGGATCACTATGGTTTTTCGATCATATCTCCCGTTCTATTGGTCGTATCGCTAAAACTCGGCCGGTTCCGTGTTCAGCGTGAAAAAACACATCGAATAGATCCCTGCGGGAGATCGAAAGATTGGTAATTCAGTGTTTTTCATGCATCTCGGTTTCTCCGGGTCCTATGGCAAAAAAAAATGAAAATTTCGGATCACTATGGGTTTCCGATCATATCTCCCGTTCTATTGGTCGTATCGCTAAAACTCGGCCGGTTCCGTGTTCAGCGTGAAAAAACACATCGAATAGATCCTTGCGGGAGATCGAAAGATTGGTAATTCAGTGTTTTTCATGCATCTCGGTTTCTCCGGGTCCTATGGCGAAAAAAAATGAAAATTTCGGATCACTGTGGGTTTCCGATCATATCTCCCGTTCTATCGGTCGTATCGCTAAAACTCGGTCGGTTTCATGTTCAGCGTGAGAAAACACATCGAATAGAGTCTTGCGGGAGCTCGAAAGATTGGTAATTCAGTGTTTTTCATGTGTCTCGGTTTCTCCGGGTCCTATGACGAAAAAAAATGAAAATTTCGGATCACAATGGTTTTTTGATCATATCTCCCGTTCTATCGGTCGTATCGCTAAAACTCGGTCAGTTTCGTGTTCAGCGTGAAAAAACACATTAAATAGAGTCTTGCGGGAGCTCGAAAGATTGGGATTTTAGTGTTTTTCATGGCTCTTGGTTTTTCTTAGTCCTATGGCGAAAAAAATCGGAAATTTCGGGTCACTATGGTTTTTCGATTATATCTCCCGTTCTATCGGTCGTATTGCAAAAACTCGGTCAATTTCTCGTTTGGCGTAAGAAAACACATCGAATAGAGTCTTGCGGGAGCTCGAAAGATTAGTAATTCAGTGTTTTTCATGTATCTCGGTTTCTCTGGGTCCTATGGCGGAAAAAAAATGAAAATTTCGGATCACTATGGTTTTTCGATCATATCTCCCGTTCTATTGGTCGTATCGCTGAAACTCGGCCGGTTCCGTGTTCAGCGTGAAAAAACACATCGAATAGATCATTGCGGGAGATCGAAAGATTGGTAATTCAGTGTTTTTCATGCATCTCGGTTTCTCCGGGTCCTATGGCGAACAAAAATGAAAATTTCGGATCACTGTGGGTTTCCGATCATATCTCCCGTTCTTTCGGTTGTATCGCTAAAACTCGATCGGTTTCATGTTCAGCGTGGAAAACACATCGAATAGAGTCTTGCGGGAGCTCGAAAGATTGGTAATTCAGTGTTTTTCATGCATCTCGGTTTCTCTGGGTCCTATGGCGGAAAAAAAATGAAAATTTCGGATCACTATGGTTTTTCGATCATATCTCCCGTTCTATTGGTCGTATCGCTAAAACTCGGCCGGTTCCGTGTTCAGCGTGAAAAAACACATCGAATAGATCCCTGCGGGAGATCGAAAGATTGGTAATTCAGTGTTTTTCATGCATCTCGGTTTCTCCGGGTCCTATGGCAAAAAAAAATGAAAATTTCGGATCACTATGGGTTTCCGATCATATCTCCCGTTCTATTGGTCGTATCGCTAAAACTCGGCCGGTTCCGTGTTCAGCGTAAAAAAACACATCGAATAGATCCTTGCGGGAGATCGAAAGATTGGTAATTCAGTGTTTTTCATGCATCTCGGTTTCTCCGGGTCCTATGGCGAACAAAAATGAAAATTTCGGATCACTGTGGGTTTCCGATCATATCTCCCGTTCTTTCGGTTGTATCGCTAAAACTCGGTCGGTTTCATGTTCAGCGTGGAAAACACATCGAATAGAGTCTTGCGGGAGCTCGAAAGATTGGTAATTCAGTGTTTTTCATGCATCTCGGTTTCTCTGGGTCCTATGGCGGAAAAAAAATGAAAATTTCGGATCACTATGGTTTTTCGATCATATCTCCCGTTCTATTGGTCGTATCGCTAAAACTCGGCCGGTTCCGTGTTCAGCGTGAAAAAACACATCGAATAGATCCCTGCGGGAGATCGAAAGATTGGTAATTCAGTGTTTTTCATGCATCTCGGTTTCTCCGGGTCCTATGGCAAAAAAAAAATGAAAATTCCGGATCACTATGGGTTTCCGATCATATCTCCCGTTCTATTGGTCGTATCGCTAAAACTCGGCCGGTTCCGTGTTCAACGTGAAAAAACACATCGAATAGATCCTTGCGGGAGATCGAAAGATTGGTAATTCAGTGTTTTTCATGCATCTCGGTTTCTCCGGGTCCTATGGCGAAAAAAATGAAAATTTCGGATCACTGTGGGTTTCCGATCATATCTCCCGTTCTATCGGTCGTATCGCTAAAACTCGGTCGGTTTCATGTTCAGCGTGAGAAAACACATCGAATAGAGTCTTGCGGGAGCTCGAAAGATTGGTAATTCAGTGTTTTTCATGTGTCTCGGTTTCTCCGGGTCCTATGACGAAAAAAAATGAAAATTTCGGATCACAATGGTTTTTTGATCATATCTCCCGTTCTATCGGTCGTATCGCTAAAACTCGGTCAGTTTCGTGTTCAGCGTGAAAAAACACATTAAATAGAGTCTTGCGGGAGCTCGAAAGATTGGGATTTTAGTGTTTTTCATGGCTCTTGGTTTTTCTTAGTCCTATGGCGAAAAAAATCGGAAATTTCGGGTCACTATGGTTTTTCGATTATATCTCCCGTTCTATCGGTCGTATTGCAAAAACTCGGTCAATTTCGTGTTTGGCGTAAGAAAACACATCGAATAGAGTCTTGCGGGAGCTCGAAAGATTAGTAATTCAGTGTTTTTCATGTATCTCGGTTTCTCTGGGTCCTATGGCGGAAAAAAAATGAAAATTTCGGATCACTATGGTTTTTCGATCATATCTCCCGTTCTATTGGTCGTATCGCTGAAACTCGGCCGGTTCCGTGTTCAGCGTGAAAAAACACATCGAATAGATCATTGCGGGAGATCGAAAGATTGGTAATTCAGTGTTTTTCATGCATCTCGGTTTCTCTGGGTCCTATGGCGAACAAAAATGAAAATTTCGGATCACTGTGGGTTTCCGATCATATCTCCCGTTCTTTCGGTTGTATCGCTAAAACTCGATCGGTTTCATGTTCAGCGTGGAAAACACATCGAATAGAGTCTTGCGGGAGCTCGAAAGATTGGTAATTCAGTGTTTTTCATGCATCTTGGTTTCTCTGGGTCCTATGGCGGAAAAAAAATGAAAATTTCGGATCACTATGGTTTTTCGATCATATCTCCCGTTCTATTGGTCGTATCGCTAAAACTCGGCCGGTTCCGTGTTCAGCGTGAAAAAACACATCGAATAGATCCCTGCGGGAGATCGAAAGATTGGTAATTCAGTGTTTTTCATGCATCTCGGTTTCTCCGGGTCCTATGGCAAAAAAAAATGAAAATTTCGGATCACTATGGGTTTCCGATCATATCTCCCGTTCTATCGGTCGTATCGCTAAAACTCGGTCGGTTTCATGTTCAGCGTGAGAAAACACATCGGAAAGAGTCTTGCGGGAGCTCGAAAGATTGGTAATTCAGTGTTTTTCATGTATCTCGGTTTCTCCGGGTCCTATGACGAAAAAAAATGAAAATTTCGGATCACAATGGTTTTTTGATCATATCTCCCGTTCTATCGGTCGTATCGCTAAAACTCGGTCAGTTTCATGTTCAGCGTGAAAAAACACATTAAATAGAGTCTTGCGGGAGCTCGAAAGATTGGGATTTTAGTGTTTTTCATGGCTCTTGGTTTTTCTTAGTCCTATGGCGAAAAAAATCGGAAATTTCGGGTCACTATAGTTTTTCGATTATATCTCCCGTTCTAGAGGTCGTATTGCAAAAACTCGGTCAGTTTCGTGTTCAGCGTGAAAAAACACATTAAATAGAGTCTTGCTGGAGCTTAAAAGATCGGGATTTTAGTGTTTTTCACGTATCTCGGTTTCTCCGGGTCCTATGACGAAAAAAAATGAAAATTTCGGATCACAATGGTTTTTTGATCTTATCTCCCGTTCTATCGGTCGTATAGCTGAAACTAGGTCGGTTTCATGTTCAGCGTGAGAAAACACATCGGAAAGAGTCTTGCGGGAGCTCGAAAGATTGGTAATTCAGTGTTTTTCATGTATCTCGGTTTCTCCGGGTCCTATGACGAAAAAAAATGAAAATTTCGGATCACTACAGGTTTCCGATCATATCTCCCGTTCTATCGGTCGTATCGCTGAAACTCGGTCGGTTTCATGTTCAGCGCGAGAAAACACATCAGATAGAGCCTTGCGGGAGCTCGAAAGTTTGGTAATTCAGTGTTTTTCATGTATCTCGGTTTCTCCGGGTCCTATGACGAAAAAAAATGAAAATTTCGTATCACAATGGTTTTTTGATCATATCTCCCGTTCTATCGGTCGTATAGCTGAAACTAGGTCAGTTTCGTGTTCAGCGTGAAAAAACACATCGAATAGAATCTTGCGGGAGCTCAAAAGATTGGTAATTCAGTGTTTTTCACGTATCTCGGTTTCTCCGGGTCCTACGGCGAAAAAAAAAAAATTTCGGATCACTATGGCTTTCCGATCATATCTCCCGTTCTATTGCTCGTAGCGCTAAAACTCGGTCGGTTTCGTGTTAAGCGTGAAAATACACATCGAATAGATCCTTGCGGGAGATCGAAAGATTGGTAATTCAGTGTTTTTCATGCATCTCGGTTTCTCCGGGTCCTATGGCGAACAAAAATGAAAATTTCGGATCACTGTGGGTTTCCGATCATATCTCCCGTTCTATCGGTCGTATCGCTAAAACTCGGTCGGTTTCATGTTCAGCGTGGGAAAACACATCGAATAGAGTCTTGTGGGAGCTCGAAAGATTGGTAATTCAGTGTTTTTCATGTATCTCGGTTTCTCCGGGTCCTATGACGAAAAAATATGAAAATTTCGGATCACAATGGTTTTTTGATCATATCTCCCGTTCTATCGGTCGTATAGCTGAAACTAGGTCAGTTTCGTGTTCAGCGTGAAAAAACACATTAAAAAGAGTCTTGCGGGAGCTCCAAAGATTGGGATTTTAGTGTTTTTCATGGCTCTTGGTTTTTCTTAGTCCTATGGCGAAAAAAATCGGAAATTTCGGGTCACTATGGTTTTTCGATTATATCTCCCGTTCTATCGGTCGTATTGCAAAAACACGGTCAATTTCGTGTTAAGCGTGAAAAAACACATCGAATAGATCCTTGCGGGAGATCGAAAGATTGGTAATTCAGTGTTTTTCATGTATCTCGGTTTCTCTGGGTCCTATGGCGAAAAAAAAATGAAAATTTCGGATCACAATGGTTTTTTGATCATATCTCCCGTTCTATCGGTCGTATAGCTGAAACTAGGTCAGTTTCGTGTTCAGCGTGAAAAAACACATCGAATAGAATCTTGCGGGAGCTCAAAAGATTGGTAATTCAGTGTTTTTCACGTATCTCGGTTTCTCCGGGTCCTATGGCGAACAAAAATGAAAATTTCGGATCACTGTGGGTTTCCGATCATATCTCCCGTTCTTTCGGTCGTATCGCTAAAACTCGGTCGGTTTTATGTTCAGCGTGGGAAAACACATCGAATAGAGTCTTGCGGGAGCTCGAAAGATTGGTAATTCAGTGTTTTTCATGTATCTCGGTTTCTCCGGGTCCTATGACGAAAATAAATGAAAATTTCGGATCACAATGGTTTTTTGATCATATCTCCCGTTCTATCGGTCGTATAGCTGAAACTAGGTCAGTTTCGTGTTCAGCGTGAAAAAACACATTAAAAAGAGTCTTGCGGGAGCTCCAAAGATTGGGATTTTAGTGTTTTTCATGGCTCTTAGTTTTTCTTAGTCCTATGGCGAAAAAAATCGGAAATTTCGGGTCACTATAGTTTTTCGATTATATCTCCCGTTCTAGAGGTCGTATTGAAAAAACTCGGTCAATTTCGTGTTAAGCGTGAAAAAACACATCGAATAGATCCTTGCGGGAGATCGAAAGATTGGTAATTCAGTGTTTTTCATGTATCTCGGTTTCTCTGGGTCCTATGGCGAAAAAAAAATGAAAATTTCGGATCACTATGGTTTTTCGATCATATCTCCCGTTCTATCGGTCGTATCGCTAAAACTCGGCCGGTTCCGTGTTCAGCGTGAAAAAACACATCGAATAGATCCTTGCGGGAGATCGAAAGATTGGTAATTCAGTGTTTTTCATGCATCTCGGTTTCTCCGGGTCCTATGGCGGAAAAAAATGAAAATTTCGGATCACAATGGTTTTTTGATCATATCTCCCGTTCTATCGGTCGTATAGCTGAAACTAGGTCAGTTTCGTGTTCAGCGTGAAAAAAGACATTAAATAGAGTCTTGCGGGAGCTCGAAAGATTGGGATTTTAGTGTTTTTCATGGCTCTTGGTTTTTCTTAGTCCTATGGCGAAAAAAATCGGAAATTTCAGGTCACTATGGTTTTTCGATTATATCTCCCGTTCTATCGGTCGTATTGCAAAAACTCGGTCAATTTCTCGTTAAGCATGAAAAAACACATCGAATAGATCCTTGCGGGAGATCGAAAGATTGGTAATTCAGTGTGTTTCATGTATCTCGGTTTCTCTGGGTCCTATGGCGAAAAAAAAATTAAAATTTCGAATCACTATGGTTTTTCGATCATATCTCCCGTTCTATCGGTCGTATCGCTAGAACTCGGTCGGTTTCATGTTCAGCGTGAGAAAACACATCGGATAGAGCCTTGCGGGAGCTCGAAAGTTTGGTAATTCAGTGTTTTTCATGTATCTCGGTTTCTCCGGGTCCTATGACGAAAAAAAATGAAAATTTCGGATCACAATGGTTTTTTGATCATATCTCCCGTTCTATCGGTCGTATAGCTGAAACTAGGTCAATTTCGTGTTCAGCGTGAAAAAACACATCGAATAGAGCCTTGCGGGAGCTCGAAATATTGGTAATTCAGTGTTTTTCATGCATCTCGGTTTCTCCGGGTCCTATGGCGAAAAAAAATGAAAATTTCGGATCACTACAGGTTTCCGATCATATCTCCCGTTCTATCGGTCGTATCGCTAAAACTCGGTCGGTTTCATGTTCAGCGCGAGAAAACACATCAGATAGAGCCTTGCGGGAGCTCGAAAGTTTGGTAATTCAGTGTTTTTCATGTATCTCGGTTTCTCCGGGTCCTATGACGAAAAAAAATGAAAATTTCGGATCACAATGGTTTTTTGATCATATCTCCCGTTCTATCGGTCGTATAGCTGAAACTAGGTCAGTTTCGTGTTCAGCGTGAAAAAACACATCGAATAGAATCTTGCGGGAGCTCAAAAGATTGGTAATTCAGTGTTGTTCACGTATCTCGGTTTCTCCGGGTCCTACGGCGAAAAAAAAAAAAAATTCGGATCACTATGGGTTTCCGATCATATCTCCCGTTCTATTGGTCGTATCGCTAAAACTCGGCCGGTTCCGTGTTCAGCGTGAAAAAACACATCGAATAGATCCTTGCGGGAGATCAAAAGATTGGTAATTCAGTGTTTTTCATGCATCTCGGTTTCTCCGGGTCCTATGGCGAACAAAAATGAAAATTTCGGATCACTGTGGATTTCCGATCATATCTCCCGTTCTTTCGGTCGTATCGCTAAAACTCGGTCGGTTTCATGTTCAGCGTGGGAAAACACATCGAATAGAGTCTTGCGGGAGCTCGAAAGATTGGTAATTCAGTGTTTTTCATGTATCTCGCTTTCTCCGGGTCCTATGACGAAAAAATATGAAAATTTCGGATCACAATGGTTTTTTGATCATATCTCCCGTTCTGTCGGTCGTATAGCTGAAACTAGGTCAGTTTCGTGTTCAGCGTGAAAAAACACATTAAATAGAGTCTTGCGGGAGCTCGAAAGATTGGGATTTTAGTGTTTTTCATGGCTCTTGGTTTTTCTTAGTCCTATGGCGAAAAAAATCGGAAATTTCGGGTCACTATGGTTTTTCGATTATATCTCCCGTTCTATCGGTCGTATTGCAAAAACTCGGTCAATTTCGTGTTTGGCGTAAGAAAACACATCGAATAGAGTCTTGCGGGAGCTCGAAAGATTAGTAATTCAGTGTTTTTCATGTATCTCGGTTTCTCTGGGTCCTATGGCGGAAAAAAAATGAAAATTTCGGATCACTATGGTTTTTCGATCATATCTCCCGTTCTATTGGTCGTATCGCTGAAACTCGGCCGGTTCCGTGTTCAGCGTGAAAAAACACATCGAATAGATCCTTGCGGGAGATCGAAAGATTGGTAATTCAGTGTTTTTCATGCATCTCGGTTTCTCCGGGTCCTATGGCGAACAAAAATGAAAGATTCGGATCACTGTGGGTTTCCGATCATATCTCCCGTTCTTTCGGTTGTATCGCTAAAACTCGATCGGTTTCATGTTCAGCGTGGAAAACACATCGAATAGAGTCTTGCGGGAGCTCGAAAGATTGGTAATTCAGTGTTTTTCATGTATCTCGGTTTCTCCGGGTCCTATGACGAAAAAATATGAAAATTTCGGATCACAATGGTTTTTTGATCATATCTCCCGTTCTATCGGTCGTATAGCTGAAACTAGGTCAGTTTCGTGTTCAGCGTGAAAAAACACATTAATCAGAGTCTTGCGGGAGCTCGAAAGACTGAGATTTTAGTGTTTTTCATGGCTCTTGGTTTTTCTTAGTCCTATGGCGAAAAAAATCGAAAATTTCGGGTCACTATGGTTTTTCGATTATATCTCCCGTTCTATCGGTCGTATTGCAAAAACTCGGTCAATTTCGTGTTTAGCGTAAGAAAACACATCGAATAGAGTCTTGCGGGAGCTCGAAAGATTGGTAATTCAGTGTTTTTCATGTATCTCGGTTTCTCTGGGTCCTATGGCGGAAAAAAAATGAAAATTTCGGATCACTATGGTTTTTTGATCATATCTCCCGTTCTATTGGTCGTATCGCTAAAACTCGGCCGGTTCCGTGTTCAGCGTGAAAAAACACATCGAATAGATCCTTGCGGGAGATCGAAAGATTGGTAATTCAGTGTTTTTCATGCATCTCGGTTTCTCCGGGTCCTATGGCGGAAAAAAATGAAAATTTCGGATCACAATGGTTTTTTGATCATATCTCCCGTTCTATCGGTCGTATAGCTGAAACTAGGTCAGTTTCGTGTTCAGCGTGAAAAAAGACATTAAATAGAGTCTTGCGGGAGCTCGAAAGATTGGGATTTTAGTGTTTTTCATGGCTCTTGGTTTTTCTTAGTCCTATGGCGAAAAAAATCGGAAATTTCGGGTCACTATGGTTTTTCGATTATATCTCCCGTTCTATCGGTCGTATTGCAAAAACTCGGTCAATTTCTCGTTAAGCATGAAAAAACACATCGAATAGATCCTTGCGGGAGATCGAAAGATTGGTAATTCAGTGTGTTTCATGTATCTCGGTTTCTCTGGGTCCTATGGCGAAAAAAAAATTAAAATTTCGGATCACTATGGTTTTTCGATCATATCTCCCGTTCTATCGGTCGTATCGCTCAAACTCGGTCAGTTTCGTGTTCAGCGTGAAAAAACACATTAAATAGAGTCTTGCGGGAGCTCGAAAGATTGGAATTTTAGTGTTTTTCATGGCTCTTGGTTTTTCTTAGTCCTATGGCGAAAAAAATCGGAAATTTCGGGTCACTATAGTTTTTCGATTATATCTCCCGTTCTAGAGGTCGTATTGCAAAAACTCGGTCAATTTCGTGTTAAGCGTGAAAAAACACATCGAATAGATCCTTGCGGGAGATCGAAAGATTGGTAATTCAGTGTTTTTCATGTATCTCGGTTTCTCTGGGTCCTATGGCGAAGAAAAAATGAAAATTTCGGATCACTATGGTTTTTCGATCATATCTCCCGTTCTATCGGTCGTATCGCTAAAACTCGGTTAGTTTTGTGTTCAGCGTGAAAAAACACATTAAATAGAGTCTTGGGGAGCTCGAAAGATTGGGATTTCAGAGTTTTTCACGTATCTCGGTTTCTCTTGGTCCTATGGCGAAAAAAAAATTAAAATTTCGAATCACTATGGTTTTTCGATCATATCTCCCGTTCTATCGGTCGTATCGCTAGAACTCGGTCGGTTTCATGTTCAGCGTGAGAAAACACATCGGATAGAGCCTTGCAGGAGCTCGAAAGTTTGGTAATTCAGTGTTTTTCATGTATCTCGGTTTCTCCGGGTCCTATGACGAAAAAAAATGAAAATTTCGGATCACAATGGTTTTTTGATCATATCTCCCGTTCTATCGGTCGTATAGCTGAAACTAGGTCAATTTCGTGTTCAGCGTGAAAAAACACATCGAATAGAGCCTTGCGGGAGCTCGAAATATTGGTAATTCAGTGTTTTTCATGCATCTCGGTTTCTCCGGGTCCTATGGCGAAAAAAAATGAAAATTTCGGATCACTACAGGTTTCCGATCATATCTCCCGTTCTATCGGTCGTATCGCTAAAACTCGGTCGGTTTCATGTTCAGCGCGAGAAAACACATCAGATAGAGCCTTGCGGGAGCTCGAAAGTTTGGTAATTCAGTGTTTTTCATGTATCTCGGTTTCTCCGGGTCCTATGACGAAAAAAAATGAAAATTTCGGATCACAATGGTTTTTTGATCATATCTCCCGTTCTATCGGTCGTATAGCTGAAACTAGGTCAGTTTCGTGTTCAGCGTGAAAAAACACATCGAATAGAATCTTGCGGGAGCTCAAAAGATTGGTAATTCAGTGTTGTTCACGTATCTCGGTTTCTCCGGGTCCTACGGCGAAAAAAAAAAAAATTTCGGATCACTATGGGTTTCCGATCATATCTCCCGTTCTATTGGTCGTATCGCTAAAACTCGGCGGGTTTCGTGTTCAGCGTGAAAAAACACATCGAATAGATCCTTGCGGGAGATCAAAAGATTGGTAATTCAGTGTTTTTCATGCATCTCGGTTTCTCCGGGTCCTATGGCGAACAAAAATGAAAATTTCGGATCACTGTGGATTTCCGATCATATCTCCCGTTCTTTCGGTCGTATCGCTTAAACTCGGTCGGTTTCATGTTCAGCGTGGGAAAACACATCGAATAGAGTCTTGCGGGAGCTCGAAAGATTGGTAATTCAGTGTTTTTCATGTATCTCGCTTTCTCCGGGTCCTATGACGAAAAAATATGAAAATTTCGGATCACAATGGTTTTTTGATCATATCTCCCGTTCTATCGGTCGTATAGCTGAAACTAGGTCAGTTTCGTGTTCAGCGTGAAAAAACACATTAAATAGAGTCTTGCGGGAGCTCGAAAGATTGGGATTTTAGTGTTTTTCATGGCTCTTGGTTTTTCTTAGTCCTATGGCGAAAAAAATCGGAAATTTCGGGTCACTATGGTTTTTCGATTATATCTCCCGTTCTATCGGTCGTATTGCAAAAACTCGGTCAATTTCGTGTTTGGCGTAAGAAAACACATCGAATAGAGTCTTGCGGGAGCTCGAAAGATTAGTAATTCAGTGTTTTTCATGTATCTCGGTTTCTCTGGGTCCTATGGCGGAAAAAAAATGAAAATTTCGGATCACTATGGTTTTTCGATCATATCTCCCGTTCTATTGGTCGTATCGCTGAAACTCGGCCGGTTCCGTGTTCAGCGTGAAAAAACACATCGAATAGATCCTTGCGGGAGATCGAAAGATTGGTAATTCAGTGTTTTTCATGCATCTCGGTTTCTCCGGGTCCTATGGCGAACAAAAATGAAAATTTCGGATCACTGTGGGTTTCCGATCATATCTCCCGTTCTTTCGGTTGTATCGCTAAAACTCGATCGGTTTCATGTTCAGCGTGGAAAACACATCGAATAGAGTCTTGCGGGAGCTCGAAAGATTGGTAATTCAGTGTTTTTCATGCATCTCGGTTTCTCTGGGTCCTATGGCGGAAAAAAAATGAAAATTTCGGATCACTATGGTTTTTCGATCATATCTCCCGTTCTATTGGTCGTATCGCTAAAACTCGGCCGGTTCCGTGTTCAGCGTGAAAAAACACATCGAATAGATCCCTGCGGGAGATCGAAAGATTGGTAATTCAGTGTTTTTCATGCATCTCGGTTTCTCCGGGTCCTATGGCAAAAAAAAATGAAAATTTCGGATCACTATGGGTTTCCGATCATATCTCCCGTTCTATTGGTCGTATCGCTAAAACTCGGCCGGTTCCGTGTTCAGCGTGAAAAAACACATCGAATAGATCCTTGCGGGAGATCGAAAGATTGGTAATTCAGTGTTTTTCATGCATCTCGGTTTCTCCGGGTCCTATGGCGAAAAAAAATGAAAATTTCGGATCACTGTGGGTTTCCGATCATATCTCCCGTTCTATCGGTCGTATCGCTAAAACTCGGTCGGTTTCATGTTCAGCGTGAGAAAACACATCGAATAGAGTCTTGCGGGAGCTCGAAAGATTGGTAATTCAGTGTTTTTCATGTATCTCGGTTTCTCCGGGTCCTATGACGAAAAAAAATGAAAATTTCGGATCACAATGGTTTTTTGATCATATCTCCCGTTCTATCGGTCGTATCGCTAAAACTCGGTCAGTTTCGTGTTCAGCGTGAAAAAACACATTAAATAGAGTCTTGCGGGAGCTCGAAAGATTGGGATTTTAGTGTTTTTCATGGCTCTTGGTTTTTCTTAGTCCTATGGCGAAAAAAATCGGAAATTTCGGGTCACTATGGTTTTTCGATTATATCTCCCGTTCTATCGGTCGTATTGCAAAAACTCGGTCAATTTCGTGTTTAGCGTAAGAAAACACATCGCATAGAGTCTTGCGGGAGCTCGAAAGATTGGTAATTCAGTGTTTTTCATGTATCTCGGTTTCTCTGGGTCCTATGGCGGAAAAAAAATGAAAATTTCGGATCACTATGGTTTTTCGATCATGTCTCCCGTTTTATTGGTCGTATCGCTAAAACTCGGCCGGTTCCGTGTTCAGCGTGAAAAAACACATCGAATAGATCCTTGCGGGAGATCGAAAGATTGGTAATTCAGTGTTTTTCATGCATCTCGGTTTCTCCGGGTCCTATGGCGAAAAAAAATGAAAATTTCGGATCACTGTGCGTTTCCGATCATATCTCCCGTTCTATCGGTCGTATCGCTAAAACTCGGTCGGTTTCATGTTCAGCGTGAGAAAACACATCGGAAAGAGTCTTGCGGGAGCTCGAAAGATTGGTAATTCAGTGTTTTTCATGTATCTCGGTTTCTCCGGGTCCTATGACGAAAAAAAATGAAAATTTCGGATCACAATGGTTTTTTGATCATATCTCCCGTTCTATCGGTCGTATCGCTAAAACTCGGTCAGTTTCATGTTCAGCGTGAAAAAACACATTAAATAGAGTCTTGCGGGAGCTCGAAAGATTGGGATTTTAGTGTTTTTCATGGCTCTTGGTTTTTCTTAGTCCTATGGCGAAAAAAATCGGAAATTTCGGGTCACTATAGTTTTTCGATTATATCTCCCGTTCTAGAGGTCGTATTGCAAAAACTCGGTCAGTTTCGTGTTCAGCGTGAAAAAACACATTAAATAGAGTCTTGCTGGAGCTCAAAAGATTGGGATTTTAGTGTTTTTCACGTATCTCGGTTTCTCCGGGTCCTATGACGAAAAAAAATGAAAATTTCGGATCACAATGGTTTTTTGTTCTTATCTCCCGTTCTATCGGTCGTATAGCTGAAACTAGGTCGGTTTCATGTTCAGCGTGAGAAAACACATCGGAAAGAGTCTTGCGGGAGCTCGAAAGATTGGTAATTCAGTGTTTTTCATGTATCTCGGTTTCTCCGGGTCCTATGACGAAAAAAAATGAAAATTTCGGATCACAATGGTTTTTTGATCATATCTCCCGTTCTATCGGTCGTATCGCTAAAACTCGGTCAGTTTCATGTTCAGCGTGAAAAAACACATTAAATAGAGTCTTGCGGGAGCTCGAAAGATTGGGATTTTAGTGTTTTTCATGGCTCTTGGTTTTTCTTAGTCCTATGGCGAAAAAAATCGGAAATTTCGGGTCACTATAGTTTTTCGATTATATCTCCCGTTCTAGAGGTCGTATTGCAAAAACTCGGTCAATTTCGTGTTAAGCGTGAAAAAACACATCGAATGGATCCTTGCGGGAGATCGAAAGATTGGTAATTCAGTGTTTTTCATGTATCTCGGTTTCTCTGGGTCCTATGGCGAAAAAAAAATGAAAATTTCGGGTCACTATAGTTTTTCGATTATATCTCCCGTTCTAGAGGTCGTATTGCAAAAACTCGGTCAATTTCGTGTTCAGCGTGAAAAAACACATCGAATAAAGCCTTGCGGGAGCTCGAAATATTGGTAATTCAGTGTTTTTCATGCATCTCGGTTTCTCCGGGTCCTATGGCGAAAAAAAATGAAAATTTCGGATCACTACAGGTTTCCGATCATATCTCCCGTTCTATCGGTCGTATCGCTAAAACTCGGTCGGTTTCATGTTCAGCGCGAGAAAACACATCAGATAGAGCCTTGCGGGAGCTCGAAAGTTTGGTAATTCAGTGTTTTTCATGTATCTCGGTTTCTCCGGGTCCTATGACGAAAAAAAATGAAAATTTCGTATCACAATGGTTTTTTGATCATATCTCCCGTTCTATCGGTCGTATAGCTGAAACTAGGTCAGTTTCGTGTTCAGCGTGAAAAAACACATCGAATAGAATCTTGCGGGAGCTCAAAAGATTGGTAATTCAGTGTTTTTCACGTATCTCGGTTTCTCCGGGTCCTACGGCGAAAAAAAAAAAAATTTCGGATCACTATGGCTTTCCGATCATATCTCCCGTTCTATTGATCGTAGCGCTAAAACTCGGTCGGTCTCGTGTTAAGCGTGAAAATACACATCGAATAGATCCTTGCGGGAGATCGAAAGATTGGTAATTCAGTGTTTTTCATGCATCTCGGTTTCTCCGGGTCCTATGGCGAACAAAAATGAAAGATTCGGATCACTGTGGGTTTCCGATCATATCTCCCGTTCTTTCGGTCGTATCGCTAAAACTCGGTCGGTTTCATGTTCAGCGTGGGAAAACACATCGAATAGAGTCTTGCGGGAGCTCGAAAGATTGGTAATTCAGTGTTTTTCATGTATCTCGGTTTCTCCGGGTCCTATGACGAAAAAATATGAAAATTTCGGATCACAATGGTTTTTTGATCATATTTCCCGTTCTATCGGTCGTATAGCTGAAACTAGGTCAGTTTCGTGTTCAGCGTGAAAAAACACATTAAATAGAGTCTTGCGGGAGCTCGAAAGATTGGGATTTTAGTGTTTTTCATGGCTCTTGGTTTTTCTTAGTCCTATGGCGAAAAAAATCGGAAATTTCGGGTCACTATGGTTTTTCGATTATATCTCCCGTTCTATCGGTCGTATTGCGAAAACTCGGTCAATTTCGTGTTTGGCGTAAGAAAACACATCGAATAGAGTCTTGCGGGAGCTCGAAAGATTGGTAATTCAGTGTTTTTCATGCATCTCGGTTTCTCCGGGTCCCATGGCGAAAAAAAATGAAAATTTCGGATCACTACAGGTTTCCGATCATATCTCCCGTTCTATCGGTCGTATCGCTAAAACTCGGTCGGTTTCATGTTCAGCGTGAAAAAACACATCGGATAGAGCCTTGCGGGAGCTCGAAAGTTTGGTAATTCAGTGTTTTTCATGTATCTCGGTTTCTCCGGGTCCTATGACGAAAAAAAATGAAAATTTCGGATCACTATGGTTTTTCGATCATATCACCCGTTCTATTAGTCGTATCGCTAAAACTCGGCCGGTTCCGTGTTCAGCGTGAAAAAACACATCGAATAGAGCCTTGCGGGAGCTCGAAATATTAGTAATTCAGTGTTTTTCATGCATCTCGGTTTCTCCGGGTCCTATGGCGAAAAAAAATGAAAATTTCGGATCACTATGGGTTTCCGATCATATCTCCCGTTCTATCGGTCGTATCGCTATAACTCGGTCGGTTTCATGTTCAGCGTGAGAAAACACATCGGATAGAGCCTTGCGGGAGCTCGAAAGATTGGTGATTCAGTGTTTTTCCTGGCTCTCGGTTTTTCTTAGTCCTATGGCGACAAAAACGGAAATTTCAGGTCACTATGGTTTGTCGATTATGTCTCTCGTTCAATCGGTCGTATTGCAAAAACTCGGTCAATTTCGTGTTAAGCGTGAAAAAACACATCGAATAGATCCTTGCGGGAGATCGAAAGATTGGTAATTCAGTGTTATTCATGTATCTCGGTTTCTCCGGGTCCTATGGCGAAAAAAAATGAAAATTTCGGATCACTATGGTTTCTCGATCATATCTCCCGTTCTATTGGTCGTATCGCTAAAACTCGGCCGATTCCGTGTTCAGAGTGAAAAAACACATCGATTAGATCCTTGCGGGAGATCGAAAGATTGGTAATTCAGTGTTTTTCATGCATCTCGGTTTCTCCGGGTCCTATGGCGAAAAAAAATGAAAATTCCGGATCACTACAGGTTTCCGATCATATCTCCCGTTCTATCGGTCGTATCGCTTAAACTCGGTCGGTTTCATGTTCAGCGTGAGAAAACACATCGGATAGAGCCTTGCGGGAGCTCGAAAGATTGGTGATTCAGTGTTTTTCATGTATCTCGGTTTCTCCGGGTCCTATGACGAAAAAAAATGAAAATTTCGGATCACAATGGTTTTTTGATCATATCTCCCGTTCTATCGGTCGTATAGCTGAAACTAGGATAATTTCGTGTTCAGCGTGAAAAAACACGTCGAATAGAGCCTTGCGGGAGCTCGAAATATTGGTAATTCAGTGTTTTTCATGCATCTCGGTTTCTCTGGGTCCTAAGGCGAAAAAAAATAAAAATTTCGGATCACTATGGGTTTCCGATCACGTCTCCCGTTCTATCGGTCGTATCGCTAAAACTCGGCCGGTTCCGTGTTCAGCGTGAAAAAACACATCGCATAGAGCCATGCGGGAGCTCGAAATATTGGTAATTCAGTGTTTTTCATGTATCTCGGTTTCTCCGGGTCCTATGGTGAAAAAAAATGAAAATTTCGGATCACTATGGTTTTTCGATCATATCTCCCGTTCTATCGGTCGTATCGCTAAAACTCGGTCGGTTTCATGTTCAGCTTGAGAAAACACATCGGATAGAGCCTTGCGGGAGCTCGAAAGATTGGTGATTAAGTGTTTTTCATGTATCTCGGTTTCTCCGGGTCCTATGACGAAAAAAAATGAAAATTTCGGATCACAATGGTTTTTTGATTATATCTCCCGTTCTATCGGTCGTATATCTAAAACTAGGTCAGATTCGTGTTCAGCGTGAAAAAACACATTAAATAGAGTCTTGTGGGAGCTCGAAAGATTGGGATTTTAGTGTCTTTCATGGCTCTCGGTTTTTCTTAGTCCTATGGCGAAAAAAACGGAAATCTCGGGTTACTATGGTGTTTCGATCATATCTCCCGTTCTACCGGTCGTATTGCAAAAACTCGGTCAATTTCGTGTTCAGCGTGAAAAAACACATCGAATAGAGCCTTGCGGGAGCTCGAAATATTGGTAATTCAGTGTTATTCATGTATCTCGGTTTCTCCGGGTCCTATGGCGAAAAAAAATCAAAATTTCGGATCACTATGGTTTTTCGATCATATCTCCCGTTCTATTGGTCGTATCGCTGAAACTCGGCCGGTTCCGTGTTCAGCGTGAAGAAACACGTCGAATAGATCCTTGCGGGAGATCGAAAGATTGGTAATTCAGTGTTTTTCATGCATCTCGGTTTCTCCGGGTCCTATGGCGAAAAAAAATGAAAATTTCGGATCACTATGGGTTTCCGATCATATCTCCCGTTCTATCGGTCGTATCGCTGAAACTCGGTCGGTTTCATGTTCAGCGTGAGGAAACACATCGGATAGAGCCTTGCGGGAGCTCGAAAGATTGGTGATTCAGTGTTTTTCATGTATCTCGGTTTCTCCGGGTCCTATGGCGAAAAAAAATGAAAATTTCGGATCACTATGGTTTTTTGATCATATCTCCCGTTCTATTGGTCGTATAGCTAAAACTAGGTCAGTTTCGTGTTCAGCGTGAAAAAACACATTAAATAGAGTCTTGCGGGAGCTCGAAAGATTGGGATTTTAGTGTTTTTTATGGCTCTCGGTTTTTCTTAGTCCTATGGCGAAAAATACAGAAATTTCGGGTCACTATGGTGTTTCGATCATATCTCCCGTTCTATCGATCGTATTGCAAAAACTCGGCCAGTTCCGTGTTCAGCGTGAAAAAACACATCGAATAGAGCCTTGCGGGAGCTCGAAATATTGGTAATTCAGTCTTTTTCATGCATCTCGGTTTCTCCGGGTCCTATGGCGAAAAAAAATGAAAATTTCGGATCACTATGGGTTTCCGATCATATCTCCGGTTCTATCGGTCGTATCGCTAAAACTCGGTCGGTTTCATGTTCAGCGTGAGAAAACACATCGGATAGAGCCTTGCGGGAGCTCGAAAGATTGGTGATTCAGTGTTTTTCCTGGCTCTCGGTTTTTCTTAGTCCTATGGCGACAAAAACGGAAATTTCAGGTCACTATGGTTTGTCGATTATGTCTCCCGTTCAATCGGTCGTATTGCAAAAACTCGGTCAATTTCGTGTTAAGCGTGAAAAAACACATCGAATAGAGTCTTGCGGGAGCTCGAAAGATTGGTAATTCAGTGTTTTTCATGTATCTCGGTTTCTCCGGGTCCTATGACGAAAAAAAATGAAAATTTCGGATCACAATGGTTTTTTGATCATATCTCCCGTTCTATCGGTCGTATCGCTAAAACTCGGTCAGTTTCGTGTTCAGCGTGAAAAAACACATTAAATAGAGTCTTGCGGGAGCTCGAAAGATTGGGATTTTAGTGTTTTTCATGGCTCTTGGTTTTTCTTAGTCCTATGGCGAAAAAAATCGGAAATTTCGGGTCACTATGGTTTTTCGATTATATCTCCCGTTCTATCGGTCGTATTGCAAAAACTCGGTCAATTTCGTGTTTAGCGTAAGAAAACACATCGCATAGAGTCTTGCGGGAGCTCGAAAGATTGGTAATTCAGTGTTTTTCATGTATCTCGGTTTCTCTGGGTCCTATGGCGGAAAAAAAATGAAAATTTCGGATCACTATGGTTTTTCGATCATATCTCCCGTTTTATTGGTCGTATCGCTAAAACTCGGCCGGTTCCGTGTTCAGCGTGAAAAAACACATCGAATAGATCCTTGCGGGAGATCGAAAGATTGGTAATTCAGTGTTTTTCATGCATCTCGGTTTCTCCGGGTCCTATGGCGAAAAAAAATGAAAATTTCGGATCACTGTGCGTTTCCGATCATATCTCCCGTTCTATCGGTCGTATCGCTAAAACTCGGTCGGTTTCATGTTCAGCGTGAGAAAACACATCGGAAAGAGTCTTGCGGGAGCTCGAAAGATTGGTAATTCAGTGTTTTTCATGTATCTCGGTTTCTCCGGGTCCTATGACGAAAAAAAATGAAAATTTCGGATCACAATGGTTTTTTGATCATATCTCCCGTTCTATCGGTCGTATCGCTAAAACTCGGTCAGTTTCATGTTCAGCGTGAAAAAACACATTAAATAGAGTCTTGCGGGAGCTCGAAAGATTGGGATTTTAGTGTTTTTCATGGCTCTTGGTTTTTCTTAGTCCTATGGCGAAAAAAATCGGAAATTTCGGGTCACTATAGTTTTTCGATTATATCTCCCGTTCTAGAGGTCGTATTGCAAAATCTCGGTCAGTTTCGTGTTCAGCGTAAAAAAACACATTAAATAGAGTCTTGCTGGAGCTCAAAAGATTGGGATTTTAGTGTTTTTCACGTATCTCGGTTTCTCCGGGTCCTATGACGAAAAAAAATGAAAATTTCGGATCACAATGGTTTTTTGTTCTTATCTCCCGTTCTATCGGTCGTATAGCTGAAACTAGGTCGGTTTCATGTTCAGCGTGAGAAAACACATCGGAAAGAGTCTTGCGGGAGCTCGAAAGATTGGTAATTCAGTGTTTTTCATGTATCTCGGTTTCTCCGGGTCCTATGACGAAAAAAAATGAAAATTTCGGATCACAATGGTTTTTTGATCATATCTCCCGTTCTATCGGTCGTATCGCTAAAACTCGGTCAGTTTCATGTTCAGCGTGAAAAAACACATTAAATAGAGTCTTGCGGGAGCTCGAAAGATTGGGATTTTAGTGTTTTTCATGGCTCTTGGTTTTTCTTAGTCCTATGGCGAAAAAAATCGGAAATTTCGGGTCACTATAGTTTTTCGATTATATCTCCCGTTCTAGAGGTCGTATTGCAAAAACTCGGTCAATTTCGTGTTAAGCGTGAAAAAACACATCGAATGGATCCTTGCGGGAGATCGAAAGATTGGTAATTCAGTGTTTTTCATGTATCTCGGTTTCTCTGGGTCCTATGGCGAAAAAAAAATGAAAATTTCGGGTCACTATAGTTTTTCGATTATATCTCCCGTTCTAGAGGTCGTATTGCAAAAACTCGGTCAATTTCGTGTTCAGCGTGAAAAAACACATCGAATAAAGCCTTGCGGGAGCTCGAAATATTGGTAATTCAGTGTTTTTCATGCATCTCGGTTTCTCCGGGTCCTATGGCGAAAAAAAATGAAAATTTCGGATCACTACAGGTTTCCGATCATATCTCCCGTTCTATCGGTCGTATCGCTAAAACTCGGTCGGTTTCATGTTCAGCGCGAGAAAACACATCAGATAGAGCCTTGCGGGAGCTCGAAAGTTTGGTAATTCAGTGTTTTTCATGTATCTCGGTTTCTCCGGGTCCTATGACGAAAAAAAATGAAAATTTCGTATCACAATGGTTTTTTGATCATATCTCCCGTTCTATCGGTCGTATAGCTGAAACGAGGTCAGTTTCGTGTTCAGCGTGAAAAAACACATCGAATAGAATCTTGTGGGAGCTCAAAAGATTGGTAATTCAGTGTTTTTCACGTATCTCGGTTTCTCCGGGTCCTACGGCGAAAAAAAAAAAAATTTCGGATCACTATGGCTTTCCGATCATATCTCACGTTCTATTGCTCGTAGCGCTAAAACTCGGTCGGTCTCGTGTTAAGCGTGAAAATACACATCGAATAGATCCTTGCGGGAGATCGAAAGATTGGTAATTCAGTGTTTTTCATGCATCTCGGTTTCTCCGGGTCCTATGGCGAACAAAAATGAAAGATTCGGATCACTGTGGGTTTCCGATCATATCTCCCGTTCTTTCGGTCGTATCGCTAAAACTCGGTCGGTTTCATGTTCAGCGTGGGAAAACACATCGAATAGAGTCTTGCGGGAGCTCGAAAGATTGGTAATTCAGTGTTTTTCATGTATCTCGGTTTCTCCGGGTCCTATGACGAAAAAATATGAAAATTTCGGATCACAATGGTTTTTTGATCATATTTCCCGTTCTATCGGTCGTATAGCTGAAACTAGGTCAGTTTCGTGTTCAGCGTGAAAAAACACATTAAATAGAGTCTTGCGGGAGCTCGAAAGATTGGGATTTTAGTGTTTTTCATGGCTCTTGGTTTTTCTTAGTCCTATGGCGAAAAAAATCGGAAATTTCGGGTCACTATGGTTTTTCGATTATATCTCCCGTTCTATCGGTCGTATTGCGAAAACTCGGTCAATTTCGTGTTTGGCGTAAGAAAACACATCGAATAGAGTCTTGCGGGAGCTCGAAAGATTGGTAATTCAGTGTTTTTCATGCATCTCGGTTTCTCCGGGTCCCATGGCGAAAAAAAATGAAAATTTCGGATCACTACAGGTTTCCGATCATATCTCCCGTTCTATCGGTCGTATCGCTAAAACTCGGTCGGTTTCATGTTCAGCGTGAAAAAACACATCGGATAGAGCCTTGCGGGAGCTCGAAAGTTTGGTAATTCAGTGTTTTTCATGTATCTCGGTTTCTCCGGGTCCTATGACGAAAAAAAATGAAAATTTCGGATCACTATGGTTTTTCGATCATATCACCCGTTCTATTAGTCGTATCGCTAAAACTCGTCCGGTTCCGTGTTCAGCGTGAAAAAACACATCGAATAGAGCCTTGCGGGAGCTCGAAATATTAGTAATTCAGTGTTTTTCATGCATCTCGGTTTCTCCGGGTCCTATGGCGAAAAAAAATGAAAATTTCGGATCACTATGGGTTTCCGATCATATCTCCCGTTCTATCGGTCGTATCGCTATAACTCGGTCGGTTTCATGTTCAGCGTGAGAAAACACATCGGATAGAGCCTTGCGGGAGCTCGAAAGATTGGTGATTCAGTGTTTTTCCTGGCTCTCGGTTTTTCTTAGTCCTATGGCGACAAAAACGGAAATTTCAGGTCACTATGGTTTGTCGATTATGTCTCCCGTTCAATCGGTCGTATTGCAAAAACTCGGTCAATTTCGTGTTAAGCGTGAAAAAACACATCGAATAGATCCTTGCGGGAGATCGAAAGATTGGTAATTCAGTGTTATTCATGTATCTCGGTTTCTCCGGGTCCTATGGCGAAAAAAAATGAAAATTTCGGATCACTATGGTTTCTCGATCATATCTCCCGTTCTATTGGTCGTATCGCTAAAACTCGGCCGATTCCGTGTTCAGAGTGAAAAAACACATCGATTAGATCCTTGCGGGAGATCGAAAGATTGGTAATTCAGTGTTTTTCATGCATCTCGGTTTCTCCGGGTCCTATGGCGAAAAAAAATGAAAATTCCGGATCACTACAGGTTTCCGATCATATCTCCCGTTCTATCGGTCGTATCGCTTAAACTCGGTCGGTTTCATGTTCAGCGTGAGAAAACACATCGGATAGAGCCTTGCGGGAGCTCGAAAGATTGGTGATTCAGTGTTTTTCATGTATCTCGGTTTCTCCGGGTCCTATGACGAAAAAAAATGAAAATTTCGGATCACAATGGTTTTTTGATCATATCTCCCGTTCTATCGGTCGTATAGCTGAAACTAGGTCAATTTCGTGTTCAGCGTGAAAAAACACGTCGAATAGAGCCTTGCGGGAGCTCGAAATATTGGTAATTCAGTGTTTTTCATGCATCTCGGTTTCTCTGGGTCCTAAGGCGAAAAAAAATAAAAATTTCGGATCACTATGGGTTTCCGATCACGTCTCCCGTTCTATCGGTCGTATCGCTAAAACTCGGCCGGTTCCGTGTTCAGCGTGCAAAAACACATCGCATAGAGCCATGCGGGAGCTCGAAATATTGGTAATTCAGTGTTTTTCATGTATCTCGGTTTCTCCGGGTCCTATGGTGAAAAAAAATGAAAATTTCGGATCACTATGGTTTTTCGATCATATCTCCCGTTCTATCGGTCGTATCGCTAAAACTCGGTCGGTTTCATGTTCAGCGTGAAAAAACACATCGAATAGATCCTTGCGGGAGATCGAAAGATTGGTAATTCAGTGTTTTTCATGCATCTCGGTTTCTCCGGGTCCTATGGCGAACAAAAATGAAAATTTCGGATCACTGTGGGTTTCCGATCATATCTCCCGTTCTTTCGGTTGTATCGCTAAAACTCGATCGGTTTCATGTTCAGCGTGGAAAACACATCGAATAGAGTCTTGCGGGAGCTCGAAAGATTGGTAATTCAGTGTTTTTCATGCATCTCGGTTTCTCTGGGTCCTATGGCGGAAAAAAAATGAAAATTTCGGATCACTATGGTTTTTCGATCATATCTCCCGTTCTATTGGTCGTATCGCTAAAACTCGGCCGGTTCCGTGTTCAGCGTGAAAAAACACATCGAATAGATCCCTGCGGGAGATCGAAAGATTGGTAATTCAGTGTTTTTCATGCATCTCGGTTTCTCCGGGTCCTATGGCAAAAAAAAATGAAAATTTCGGATCACTATGGGTTTCCGATCATATCTCCCGTTCTATTGGTCGTATCGCTAAAACTCGGCCGGTTCCGTGTTCAGCGTGAAAAAACACATCGAATAGATCCTTGCGGGAGATCGAAAGATTGGTAATTCAGTGTTTTTCATGCATCTCGGTTTCTCCGGGTCCTATGGCGAAAAAAAATGAAAATTTCGGATCACTGTGGGTTTCCGATCATATCTCCCGTTCTATCGGTCGTATCGCTAAAACTCGGTCGGTTTCATGTTCAGCGTGAGAAAACACATCGAATAGAGTCTTGCGGGAGCTCGAAAGATTGGTAATTCAGTGTTTTTCATGTATCTCGGTTTCTCCGGGTCCTATGACGAAAAAAAATGAAAATTTCGGATCACAATGGTTTTTTGATCATATCTCCCGTTCTATCGGTCGTATCGCTAAAACTCGGTCAGTTTCGTGTTCAGCGTGAAAAAACACATTAAATAGAGTCTTGCGGGAGCTCGAAAGATTGGGATTTTAGTGTTTTTCATGGCTCTTGGTTTTTCTTAGTCCTATGGCGAAAAAAATCGGAAATTTCGGGTCACTATGGTTTTTCGATTATATCTCCCGTTCTATCGGTCGTATTGCAAAAACTCGGTCAATTTCGTGTTTAGCGTAAGAAAACACATCGCATAGAGTCTTGCGGGAGCTCGAAAGATTGGTAATTCAGTGTTTTTCATGTATCTCGGTTTCTCTGGGTCCTATGGCGGAAAAAAAATGAAAATTTCGGATCACTATGGTTTTTCGATCATATCTCCCGTTTTATTGGTCGTATCGCTAAAACTCGGCCGGTTCCGTGTTCAGCGTGAAAAAACACATCGAATAGATCCTTGCGGGAGATCGAAAGATTGGTAATTCAGTGTTTTTCATGCATCTCGGTTTCTCCGGGTCCTATGGCGAAAAAAAATGAAAATTTCGGATCACTGTGCGTTTCCGATCATATCTCCCGTTCTATCGGTCGTATCGCTGAAACTCGGTCGGTTTCATGTTCAGCGTGAGAAAACACATCGGAAAGAGTCTTGCGGGAGCTCGAAAGATTGGTAATTCAGTGTTTTTCATGTATCTCGGTTTCTCCGGGTCCTATGACGAAAAAAAATGAAAATTTCGGATCACAATGGTTTTTTGATCATATCTCCCGTTCTATCGGTCGTATCGCTAAAACTCGGTCAGTTTCATGTTCAGCGTGAAAAAACACATTAAATAGAGTCTTGCGGGAGCTCGAAAGATTGGGATTTTAGTGTTTTTCATGGCTCTTGGTTTTTCTTAGTCCTATGGCGAAAAAAATCGGAAATTTCGGGTCACTATAGTTTTTCGATTATATCTCCCGTTCTAGAGGTCGTATTGCAAAAACTCGGTCAGTTTCGTGTTCAGCGTGAAAAAACACATTAAATAGAGTCTTGCTGGAGCTCAAAAGATTGGGATTTTAGTGTTTTTCACGTATCTCGGTTTCTCCGGGTCCTATGACGAAAAAAAATGAAAATTTCGGATCACAATGGTTTTTTGTTCTTATCTCCCGTTCTATCGGTCGTATAGCTGAAACTAGGTCGGTTTCATGTTCAGCGTGAGAAAACACATCGGAAAGAGTCTTGCGGGAGCTCGAAAGATTGGTAATTCAGTGTTTTTCATGTATCTCGGTTTCTCCGGGTCCTATGACGAAAAAAAATGAAAATTTCGGATCACAATGGTTTTTTGATCATATCTCCCGTTCTATCGGTCGTATCGCTAAAACTCGGTCAGTTTCATGTTCAGCGTGAAAAAACACATTAAATAGAGTCTTGCGGGAGCTCGAAAGATTGGGATTTTAGTGTTTTTCATGGCTCTTGGTTTTTCTTAGTCCTATGGCGAAAAAAATCGGAAATTTCGGGTCACTATAGTTTTTCGATTATATCTCCCGTTCTAGAGGTCGTATTGCAAAAACTCGGTCAATTTCGTGTTAAGCGTGAAAAAACACATCGAATGGATCCTTGCGGGAGATCGAAAGATTGGTAATTCAGTGTTTTTCATGTATCTCGGTTTCTCTGGGTCCTATGGCGAAAAAAAAATGAAAATTTCGGGTCACTATAGTTTTTCGATTATATCTCCCGTTCTAGAGGTCGTATTGCAAAAACTCGGTCAATTTCGTGTTCAGCGTGAAAAAACACATCGAATAAAGCCTTGCGGGAGCTCGAAATATTGGTAATTCAGTGTTTTTCATGCATCTCGGTTTCTCCGGGTCCTATGGCGAAAAAAAATGAAAATTTCGGATCACTACAGGTTTCCGATCATATCTCCCGTTCTATCGGTCGTATCGCTAAAACTCGGTCGGTTTCATGTTCAGCGCGAGAAAACACATCAGATAGAGCCTTGCGGGAGCTCGAAAGTTTGGTAATTCAGTGTTTTTCATGTATCTCGGTTTCTCCGGGTCCTATGACGAAAAAAAATGAAAATTTCGTATCACAATGGTTTTTTGATCATATCTCCCGTTCTATCGGTCGTATAGCTGAAACTAGGTCAGTTTCGTGTTCAGCGTGAAAAAACACATCGAATAGAATCTTGCGGGAGCTCAAAAGATTGGTAATTCAGTGTTTTTCACGTATCTCGGTTTCTCCGGGTCCTACGGCGAAAAAAAAAAAAATTCGGATCACTATGGCTTTCCGATCATATCTCCCGTTCTATTGCTCGTAGCGCTAAAACTCGGTCGGTCTCGTGTTAAGCGTGAAAATACACATCGAATAGATCCTTGCGGGAGATCGAAAGATTGGTAATTCAGTGTTTTTCATGCATCTCGGTTTCTCCGGGTCCTATGGCGAACAAAAATGAAAGATTCGGATCACTGTGGGTTTCCGATCATATCTCCCGTTCTTTCGGTCGTATCGCTAAGACTCGGTCGGTTTCATGTTCAGCGTGGGAAAACACATCGAATAGAGTCTTGCGGGAGCTCGAAAGATTGGTAATTCAGTGTTTTTCATGTATCTCGGTTTCTCCGGGTCCTATGACGAAAAAATATGAAAATTTCGGATCACAATGGTTTTTTGATCATATTTCCCGTTCTATCGGTCGTATAGCTGAAACTAGGTCAGTTTCGTGTTCAGCGTGAAAAAACACATTAAAAAGAGTCTTGCGGGAGCTCCAAAGATTGGGATTTTAGTGTTTTTCATGGCTCTTGGTTTTTCTTAGTCCTATGGCGAAAAAAATCGGAAATTTCGGGTCACTATGGTTTTTCGATTATATCTCCCGTTCTATCGGTCGTATTGCAAAAACACGGTCAATTTCGTGTTAAGCGTGAAAAAACACATCGAATAGATCCTTGCGGGAGATCGAAAGATTGGTAATTCAGTGTTTTTCATGTATCTCGGTTTCTCTGGGTCCTATGGCGGAAAAAAAATTAAAATTTCGAATCACTATGGTTTTTCGATCATATCTCCCGTTCTATCGGTCGTATCGCTAGAACTCGGTCGGTTTCATGTTCAGCGTGAGAAAACACATCGGATAGAGCCTTGCGGGAGCTCGAAAGTTTGGTAATTCAGTGTTTTTCATGTATCTCGGTTTCTCCGGGTCCTATGACGAAAAAAAATGAAAATTTCGGATCACAATGGTTTTTTGATCATATCTCCCGTTCTATCGGTCGTATAGCTGAAACTAGGTCAATTTCGTGTTCAGCGTGAAAAAACACATCGAATAGAGCCTTGCGGGAGCTCGAAATATTGGTAATTCAGTGTTTTTCATGCATCTCGGTTTCTCCGGATCCTATGGCGAAAAAAAATGAAAATTTCGGATCACTACAGGTTTCCGATCATATCTCCCGTTCTATCGGTCGTATCGCTAAAACTCGGTCGGTTTCATGTTCAGCGCGAGAAAACACATCAGATAGAGCCTTGCGGGAGCTCGAAAGTTTGGTAATTCAGTGTTTTTCATGTATCTCGGTTTCTCCGGGTCCTATGACGAAAAAAAATGAAAATTTCGGATCACAATGGTTTTTCGATCATATCTCCCGTTCTATCGGTCGTATAGCTGAAACTAGGTCAGTTTCGTGTTCAGCGTGAAAAAACACATCGAATAGAATCTTGCGGGAGCTCAAAAGATTGGTAATTCAGTGTTGTTCACGTATCTCGGTTTCTCCGGGTCCTACGGCGAAAAAAAAAAAATTTCGGATCACTATGGGTTTCCGATCATATCTCCCGTTCTATTGGTCGTATCGCTAAAACTCGGCCGGTTCCGTGTTCAGCGTGAAAAAACACATCGAATAGATCCTTGCGGGAGATCAAAAGATTGGTAATTCAGTGTTTTTCATGCATCTCGGTTTCTCCGGGTCCTATGGCGAACAAAAATGAAAATTTCGGATCACTGTGGATTTCCGATCATATCTCCCGTTCTTTCGGTCGTATCGCTAAAACTCGGTCGGTTTCATGTTCAGCGTGGGAAAACACATCGAATAGAGTCTTGCGGGAGCTCGAAAGATTGGTAATTCAGTGTTTTTCATGTATCTCGCTTTCTCCGGGTCCTATGACGAAAAAATATGAAAATTTCGGATCACAATGGTTTTTTGATCATATCTCCCGTTCTATCGGTCGTATAGCTGAAACTAGGTCAGTTTCGTGTTCAGCGTGAAAAAACACATTAAATAGAGTCTTGCGGGAGCTCGAAAGATTGGGATTTTAGTGTTTTTCATGGCTCTTGGTTTTTCTTAGTCCTATGGCGAAAAAAATCGGAAATTTCGGGTCACTATGGTTTTTCGATTATATCTCCCGTTCTATCGGTCGTATTGCAAAAACTCGGTCAATTTCGTGTTTGGCGTAAGAAAACACATCGAATAGAGTCTTGCGGGAGCTCGAAAGATTAGTAATTCAGTGTTTTTCATGTATCTCGGTTTCTCTGGGTCCTATGGCGGAAAAAAAATGAAAATTTCGGATCACTATGGTTTTTCGATCATATCTCCCGTTCTATTGGTCGTATCGCTGAAACTCGGCCGGTTCCGTGTTCAGCGTGAAAAAACACATCGAATAGATCCTTGCGGGAGATCGAAAGATTGGTAATTCAGTGTTTTTCATGTATCTCGGTTTCTCTGGGTCCTATGGCGAAAAAAAAATTAAAATTTCGAATCACTATGGTTTTTCGATCATATCTCCCGTTCTATCGGTCGTATCGCTAGAACTCGGTCGGTTTCATGTTCAGCGTGAGAAAACACATCGGATAGAGCCTTGCGGGAGCTCGAAAGTTTGGTAATTCAGTGTTTTTCATGTATCTCGGTTTCTCCGGGTCCTATGACGAAAAAAAATGAAAATTTCGGATCACAATGGTTTTTTGATCATATCTCCCGTTCTATCGGTCGTATAGCTGAAACTAGGTCAATTTCGTGTTCAGCGTGAAAAAACACATCGAATAGAGCCTTGCGGGAGCTCGAAATATTGGTAATTCAGTGTTTTTCATGCATCTCGGTTTCTCCGGGTCCTATGGCGAAAAAAAATGAAAATTTCGGATCACTACAGGTTTCCGATCATATCTCCCGTTCTATCGGTCGTATCGCTAAAACTCGGTCGGTTTCATGTTCAGCGCGAGAAAACACATCAGATAGAGCCTTGCGGGAGCTCGAAAGTTTGGTAATTCAGTGTTTTTCATGTATCTCGGTTTCTCCGGGTCCTATGACGAAAAAAAATGAAAATTTCGGATCACAATGGTTTTTTGATCATATCTCCCGTTCTATCGGTCGTATAGCTGAAACTAGGTCAGTTTCGTGTTCAGCGTGAAAAAACACATCGAATAGAATCTTGCGGGAGCTCAAAAGATTGGTAATTCAGTGTTGTTCACGTATCTCGGTTTCTCCGGGTCCTACGGCGAAAAAAAAAAAAATTTCGGATCACTATGGGTTTCCGATCATATCTCCCGTTCTATTGGTCGTATCGCTAAAACTCGGCCGGTTCCGTGTTCAGCGTGAAAAAACACATCGAATAGATCCTTGCGGGAGATCAAAAGATTGGTAATTCAGTGTTTTTCATGCATCTCGGTTTCTCCGGGTCCTATGGCGAACAAAAATGAAAATTTCGGATCACTGTGGATTTCCGATCATATCTCCCGTTCTTTCGGTCGTATCGCTAAAACTCGGTCGGTTTCATGTTCAGCGTGGGAAAACACATCGAATAGAGTCTTGCGGGAGCTCGAAAGATTGGTAATTCAGTGTTTTTCATGTATCTCGCTTTCTCCGGGTCCTATGACGAAAAAATATGAAAATTTCGGATCACAATGGTTTTTTGATCATATCTCCCGTTCTATCGGTCGTATAGCTGAAACTAGGTCAGTTTCGTGTTCAGCGTGAAAAAACACATTAAATAGAGTCTTGCGGGAGCTCGAAAGATTGGGATTTTAGTGTTTTTCATGGCTCTTGGTTTTTCTTAGTCCTATGGCGAAAAAAATCGGAAATTTCGGGTCACTATGGTTTTTCGATTATAACTCCCGTTCTATCGGTCGTATTGCAAAAACTCGGTCAATTTCGTGTTTGGCGTAAGAAAACACATCGAATAGAGTCTTGCGGGAGCTCGAAAGATTAGTAATTCAGTGTTTTTCATGTATCTCGGTTTCTCTGGGTCCTATGGCGGAAAAAAAATGAAAATTTCGGATCACTATGGTTTTTCGATCATATCTCCCGTTCTATTGGTCGTATCGCTGAAACTCGGCCGGTTCCGTGTTCAGCGTGAAAAAACACATCGAATAGATCCTTGCGGGAGATCGAAAGATTGGTAATTCAGTGTTTTTCATGCATCTCGGTTTCTCCGGGTCCTATGGCGAACAAAAATGAAAGATTCGGATCACTGTGGGTTTCCGATCATATCTCCCGTTCTTTCGGTTGTATCGCTAAAACTCGATCGGTTTCATGTTCAGCGTGGAAAACACATCGAATAGAGTCTTGCGGGAGCTCGAAAGATTGGTAATTCAGTGTTTTTTCATGCATCTCGGTTTCTCTGGGTCCTATGGCGGAAAAAAAATGAAAATTTCGGATCACTATGGTTTTTCGATCATATCTCCCGTTCTATTGGTCGTATCGCTAAAACTCGGCCGTTTCCGTGTTCAGCGTGAAAAAACACATCGAATAGATCCCTGCGGGAGATCGAAAGATTGGTAATTCAGTGTTTTTCATGCATCTCGGTTTCTCCGGGTCCTATGGCAAAAAAAAATGAAAATTTCGGATCACTATGGGTTTCCGATCATATCTCCCGTTCTATTGGTCGTATCGCTAAAACTCGGCCGGTTCCGTGTTCAGCGTGAAAAAACACATCGAATAGATCCTTGCGGGAGATCGAAAGATTGGTAATTCAGTGTTTTTCATGTATCTCGGTTTCTCCGGGTCCTATGACGAAAAAATATGAAAATTTCGGATCACAATGGTTTTTTGATCATATCTCCCGTTCTATCGGTCGTATAGCTGAAACTAGGTCAGTTTCGTGTTCAGCGTGAAAAAACACATTAATCAGAGTCTTGCGGGAGCTCGAAAGACTGAGATTTTAGTGTTTTTCATGGCTCTTGGTTTTTCTTAGTCCTATGGCGAAAAAAATCGAAAATTTCGGGTCACTATGGTTTTTCGATTATATCTCCCGTTCTATCGGTCGTATTGCAAAAACTCGGTCAATTTCGTGTTTAGCGTAAGAAAACACATCGAATAGAGTCTTGCGGGAGCTCGAAAGATTGGTAATTCAGTGTTTTTCATGTATCTCGGTTTCTCTGGGTCCTATGGCGGAAAAAAAATGAAAATTTCGGATCACTATGGTTTTTTGATCATATCTCCCGTTCTATTGGTCGTATCGCTAAAACTCGGCCGGTTCCGTGTTCAGCGTGAAAAAACACATCGAATAGATCCTTGCGGGAGATCGAAAGATTGGTAATTCAGTGTTTTTCATGCATCTCGGTTTCTCCGGGTCCTATGGCGGAAAAAAATGAAAATTTCGGATCACAATGGTTTTTTGATCATATCTCCCGTTCTATCGGTCGTATAGCTGAAACTAGGTCAGTTTCGTGTTCAGCGTGAAAAAAGACATTAAATAGAGTCTTGCGGGAGCTCGAAAGATTGGGATTTTAGTGTTTTTCATGGCTCTTGGTTTTTCTTAGTCCTATGGCGAAAAAAATCGGAAATTTCGGGTCACTATGGTTTTTCGATTATATCTCCCGTTCTATCGGTCGTATTGCAAAAACTCGGTCAATTTCTCGTTAAGCATGAAAAAACACATCGAATAGATCCTTGCGGGAGATCGAAAGATTGGTAATTCAGTGTGTTTCATGTATCTCGGTTTCTCTGGGTCCTATGGCGAAAAAAAAATTAAAATTTCGGATCACTATGGTTTTTCGATCATATCTCCCGTTCTATCGGTCGTATCGCTCAAACTCGGTCAGTTTCGTGTTCAGCGTGAAAAAACACATTAAATAGAGTCTTGCGGGAGCTCGAAAGATTGGAATTTTAGTGTTTTTCATGGCTCTTGGTTTTTCTTAGTCCTATGGCGAAAAAAATCGGAAATTTCGGGTCACTATAGTTTTTCGATTATATCTCCCGTTCTAGAGGTCGTATTGCAAAAACTCGGTCAATTTCGTGTTAAGCGTGAAAAAACACATCGAATAGATCCTTGCGTGAGATCGAAAGATTGGTAATTCAGTGTTTTTTAACTCCCGACTGAAAAAAGGGAGTTATGTGTTTCGTCGTACCGACGTGAATTGGCGTAATCCATTGTAAGAGCATAACGCCCAAACGGTTAATCTTCTTCTAACAGATTTTTGCGCATCGGTTCCGTGGGTCCCACAGATGGTTTTGAAATCATCATATTCTAATCGGATGTGAACTCGTAGAGATATTAAATGTTGAAAAAACACTTCGATTTTCAAATTTTTCATATCGCAATTCACCAGAGCAGAGCTCAAGCGAGCCCGCTGATTGGCTGAGTAATACTCGCATCGTTCGTAACCTGCTTCATTCCGATACTGGGTTGTCCGCTTGCCATGCCAAGCAGACGATCAGCTGGCTCGCTCGGAATTGTCGGGCCCACTGATTGGCTGGGCAGGTACAGTCAGCCTTAAGAACTAGGTCCAGTTCGACAGCTACGACCCGTTATATGACTCAAATATTCTCACCCGACTGTCAACGCTGTGCTATATTACCCGGCAGACGCTTTGCGAAAAAACCACGCTTTGCGAAAAGAGCCACGCGTTCCGGTAGAAAAAAAAACAAAAACTCGTGTGCCCCTCGTCCGCTCAATTTAATTCGATTATAGGACACATCGACGCTAGTATTAATTAAAAAAAAAGAAAATAAACATGCAGCCGTTAAAAATAGAAAAACGCATAGAACTAACATGATAAAAATTTTGAAATAAATTTAAATTTAAAAAATTTAAAAAAACTCCCGACTGAAAAAAGGATAATATGAAAAGTATATTGAATAAAAATACATATATATATTCAATGCATGAAAATTTAAAAAGGATGAAATAATTCAAGATATAATCCTAGTTGATCCATAGTTCGAATTATGATCGGGCATTTCGGTGAATCCAATATTTTGAACTAGATTAATTTCCTTAGTGCCCTATATGCAGTCGGGAGACGTCATTGATTGCACAGAAACATGATATTGAATATAGATATTCGATTATGGGAACGTCATTGAGTGGACAGAAAGATGATATCGAATATAGATATTTGACGATGCGGAAGAGGACGTCTCCCGACTGCATATAGGGCACTAAGGAAATTAATCTAGTTCAAAATATTGGATTCACCGAAATGCCCGATCATAATTCGAACTATGGATCAACTAGGATTATATCTTGAATTATTTCATCCTTTTTAAATTTTCATGCATTGAATATATATATGTATTTTTATTCAATATACTTTTCATATTATCCTTTTTTCAGTCGGGAGTTTTTTTAAATTTTTTAAATTTAAATTTATTTCAAAATTTTTATCATGTTAGTTCTATGCGTTTTTCTATTTTTAATCATGTATCTCGGTTTCTCTGGGTCCTATGGCGAAGAAAAAATGAAAATTTCGGATCACTATGGTTTTTCGATCATATCTCCCGTTCTATCGGTCGTATCGCTAAAACTCGGTTAGTTTTGTGTTCAGCGTGAAAAAACACATTAAATAGAGTCTTGGGGAGCTCGAAAGATTGGGATTTCAGAGTTTTTCACGTATCTCGGTTTCTCTGGGTCCTATGGCGAAAAAAAAATTAAAATTTCGAATCACTATGGTTTTTCGATCATATCTCCCGTTCTATCGGTCGTATCGCTAGAACTCGGTCGGTTTCATGTTCAGCGTGAGAAAACACATCGGATAGAGCCTTGCAGGAGCTCGAAAGTTTGGTAATTCAGTGTTTTTCATGTATCTCGGTTTCTCCGGGTCCTATGACGAAAAAAAATGAAAATTTCGGATCACAATGGTTTTTTGATCATATCTCCCGTTCTATCGGTCGTATAGCTGAAACTAGGTCAATTTCGTGTTCAGCGTGAAAAAACACATCGAATAGAGCCTTGCGGGAGCTCGAAATATTGGTAATTCAGTGTTTTTCATGCATCTCGGTTTCTCCGGGTCCTATGGCGAAAAAAAATGAAAATTTCGGATCACTACAGGTTTCCGATCATATCTCCCGTTCTATCGGTCGTATCGCTAAAACTCGGTCGGTTTCATGTTCAGCGCGAGAAAACACATCAGATAGAGCCTTGCGGGAGCTCGAAAGTTTGGTAATTCAGTGTTTTTCATGTATCTCGGTTTCTCCGGGTCCTATGACGAAAAAAAATGAAAATTTCGGATCACAATGGTTTTTTGATCATATCTCCCGTTCTATCGGTCGTATAGCTGAAACTAGGTCAGTTTCGTGTTCAGCGTGAAAAAACACATCGAATAGAATCTTGCGGGAGCTCAAAAGATTGGTAATTCAGTGTTGTTCACGTATCTCGGTTTCTCCGGGTCCTACGGCGAAAAAAAAAAAAATTTCGGATCACTATGGGTTTCCGATCATATCTCCCGTTCTATTGGTCGTATCGCTAAAACTCGGCCGGTTTCGTGTTCAGCGTGAAAAAACACATCGAATAGATCCTTGCGGGAGATCAAAAGATTGGTAATTCAGTGTTTTTCATGCATCTCGGTTTCTCCGGGTCCTATGGCGAACAAAAATGAAAATTTCGGATCACTGTGGATTTCCGATCATATCTCCCGTTCTTTCGGTCGTATCGCTAAAACTCGGTCGGTTTCATGTTCAGCGTGGGAAAACACATCGAATAGAGTCTTGCGGGAGCTCGAAAGATTGGTAATTCAGTGTTTTTCATGTATCTCGCTTTCTCCGGGTCCTATGACGAAAAAATATGAAAATTTCGGATCACAATGGTTTTTTGATCATATCTCCCGTTCTATCGGTCGTATAGCTGAAACTAGGTCAGTTTCGTGTTCAGCGTGAAAAAACACATTAAATAGAGTCTTGCGGGAGCTCGAAAGATTGGGATTTTAGTGTTTTTCATGGCTCTTGGTTTTTCTTAGTCCTATGGCGAAAAAAATCGGAAATTTCGGGTCACTATGGTTTTTCGATTATATCTCCCGTTCTATCGGTCGTATTGCAAAAACTCGGTCAATTTCGTGTTTGGCGTAAGAAAACACATCGAATAGAGTCTTGCGGGAGCTCGAAAGATTAGTAATTCAGTGTTTTTCATGTATCTCGGTTTCTCTGGGTCCTATGGCGGAAAAAAAATGAAAATTTCGGATCACTATGGTTTTTCGATCATATCTCCCGTTCTATTGGTCGTATCGCTGAAACTCGGCCGGTTCCGTGTTCAGCGTGAAAAAACACATCGAATAGATCCTTGCGGGAGATCGAAAGATTGGTAATTCAGTGTTTTTCATGCATCTCGGTTTCTCCGGGTCCTATGGCGAACAAAAATGAAAATTTCGGATCACTGTGGGTTTCCGATCATATCTCCCGTTCTTTCGGTTGTATCGCTAAAACTCGATCGGTTTCATGTTCAGCGTGGAAAACACATCGAATAGATCCCTGCGGGAGATCGAAAGATTGGTAATTCAGTGTTTTTCATGCATCTCGGTTTCTCCGGGTCCTATAGCAAAAAAAAATGAAAATTTCGGATCACTATGGGTTTCCGATCATATCTCCCGTTCTATTGGTCGTATCGCTAAAACTCGGCCGGTTCCGTGTTCAGCGTGAAAAAACACATCGAATAGATCCTTGCGGGAGATCGAAAGATTGGTAATTCAGTGTTTTTCATGCATCTCGGTTTCTCCGGGTCCTATGGCGAAAAAAAATGAAAATTTCGGATCACTGTGGGTTTCCGATCATATCTCCCGTTCTATCGGTCGTATCGCTAAAACTCGGTCGGTTTCATGTTCAGCGTGAGAAAACACATCGAATAGAGTCTTGCGGGAGCTCGAAAGATTGGTAATTCAGTGTTTTTCATGTATCTCGGTTTCTCCGGGTCCTATGACGAAAAAAAATGAAAATTTCGGATCACAATGGTTTTTTGATCATATCTCCCGTTCTATCGGTCGTATCGCTAAAACTCGGCCGGTTCCGTGTTCAGCGTGAAAAAACACATCGAATAGATCCTTGCGGGAGATCGAAAGATTGGTAATTCAGTGTTTTTCATGCATCTCGGTTTCTCCGGGTCCTATGGCGAAAAAAAATGAAAATTTCGGATCACTGTGCGTTTCCGATCATATCTCCCGTTCTATCGGTCGTATCGCTAAAACTCGGTCGGTTTCATGTTCAGCGTGAGAAAACACATCGGAAAGAGTCTTGCGGGAGCTCGAAAGATTGGTAATTCAGTGTTTTTCATGTATCTCGGTTTCTCCGGGTCCTATGACGAAAAAAAATGAAAATTTCGGATCACAATGGTTTTTCGATCATATCTCCCGTTCTATCGGTCGTATCGCTAAAACTCGGTCAATTTCGTGTTAAGCGTGAAAAAACACATCGAATGGATCCTTGCGGGAGATCGAAAGATTGGTAATTCAGTGTTTTTCATGTATCTCGGTTTCTCTGGGTCCTATGGCGAAAAAAAAATGAAAATTTCGGGTCACTATAGTTTTTCGATTATATCTCCCGTTCTAGAGGTCGTATTGCAAAAACTCGGTCAATTTCGTGTTCAGCGTGAAAAAACACATCGAATAAAGCCTTGCGGGAGCTCGAAATATTGGTAATTCAGTGTTTTTCATGCATCTCGGTTTCTCCGGGTCCTATGGCGAAAAAAAATGAAAATTTCGGATCACTACAGGTTTCCGATCATGTCTCCCGTTCTATCGGTCGTATCGCTAAAACTCGGTCGGTTTCATGTTCAGCGCGAGAAAACACATCGAATAGAGTCTTGCGGGAGCTCGAAAGATTGGTAATTCAGTGTTTTTCATGTATCTCGGTTTCTCCGGGTCCTATGACGAAAAAATATGAAAATTTCGGATCACAATGGTTTTTTGATCATATCTCCCGTTCTATCGGTCGTATAGCTGAAACTAGGTCAGTTTCGTGTTCAGCGTGAAAAAACACATAAAAAAGAGTCTTGCGGGAGCTCCAAAGATTGGGATTTTAGTGTTTTTCATGGCTCTTGGTTTTTCTTAGTCCTATGGCGAAAAAAATCGGAAATTTCGGTTCACTATGGTTTTTCGATTATATCTCCCGTTCTATCGGTCGTATTGCAAAAACACGGTCAATTTCGTGTTAAGCGTGAAAAAACACATCGAATAGATCCTTGCGGGAGATCGAAAGATTGGTAATTCAGTGTTTTTCATGCATCTCGGTTTCTCCGGGTCCTATGGCGAAAAAAAATGAAAATTTCGGATCACTACAGGTTTCCGATCATATCTCCCGTTCTATCGGTCGTATCGCTAAAACTCGGTCGGTTTCATGTTCAGCGCGAGAAAACACATCAGATAGAGCCTTGCGGGAGCTCGAAAGTTTGGTAATTCAGTGTTTTTCATGTATCTCAGTTTCTCCGGGTCCTATGACGAAAAAAAATGAAAATTTCGGATCACAATGGTTTTTTGATCATATCTCCCGTTCTATCGGTCGTATAGCTGAAACTAGGTCAGTTTCGTGTTCAGCGTGAAAAAACACATCGAATAGAATCTTGCGGGAGCTCAAAAGATTGGTAATTCAGTGTTGTTCACGTATCTCGGTTTCTCCGGGTCCTACGGCGAAAAAAAAAAAAAATTCGGATCACTATGGGTTTCCGATCATATCTCCCGTTCTATTGGTCGTATCGCTAAAACTCGGCCGGTTTCGTGTTCAGCGTGAAAAAACACATCGAATAGATCCTTGCGGGAGATCAAAAGATTGGTAATTCAGTGTTTTTCATGCATCTCGGTTTCTCCGGGTCCTATGGCGAACAAAAATGAAAATTTCGGATCACTGTGGATTTCCGATCATATCTCCCGTTCTTTCGGTCGTATCGCTAAAACTCGGTCGGTTTCATGTTCAGCGTGGGAAAACACATCGAATAGAGTCTTGCGGGAGCTCGAAAGATTGGTAATTCAGTGTTTTTCATGTATCTCGCTTTCTCCGGGTCCTATGACGAAAAAATATGAAAATTTCGGATCACAATGGTTTTTTGATCATATCTCCCGTTCTATCGGTCGTATAGCTGAAACTAGGTCAGTTTCGTGTTCAGCGTGAAAAAACACATTAAATAGAGTCTTGCGGGAGCTCGAAAGATTGGGATTTTAGTGTTTTTCATGGCTCTTGGTTTTTCTTAGTCCTATGGCGAAAAAAATCGGAAATTTCGGGTCACTATGGTTTTTCGATTATATCTCCCGTTCTATCGGTCGTATTGCAAAAACTCGGTCAATTTCGTGTTTGGCGTAAGAAAACACATCGAATAGAGTCTTGCGGGAGCTCGAAAGATTAGTAATTCAGTGTTTTTCATGTATCTCGGTTTCTCTGGGTCCTATGGCGGAAAAAAAATGAAAATTTCGGATCACTATGGTTTTTCGATCATATCTCCCGTTCTATTGGTCGTATCGCTGAAACTCGGCCGGTTCCGTGTTCAGCGTGAAAAAACACATCGAATAGATCCTTGCGGGAGATCGAAAGATTGGTAATTCAGTGTTTTTCATGCATCTCGGTTTCTCCGGGTCCTATGGCGAACAAAAATGAAAATTTCGGATCACTGTGGGTTTCCGATCATATCTCCCGTTCTTTCGGTTGTATCGCTAAAACTCGATCGGTTTCATGTTCAGCGTGGAAAACACATCGAATAGATCCCTGCGGGAGATCGAAAGATTGGTAATTCAGTGTTTTTCATGCATCTCGGTTTCTCCGGGTCCTATGGCAAAAAAAAATGAAAATTTCGGATCACTATGGGTTTCCGATCATATCTCCCGTTCTATTGGTCGTATCGCTAAAACTCGGCCGGTTCCGTGTTCAGCGTGAAAAAACACATCGAATAGATCCTTGCGGGAGATCGAAAGATTGGTAATTCAGTGTTTTTCATGCATCTCGGTTTCTCCGGGTCCTATGGCGAAAAAAAATGAAAATTTCGGATCACTGTGGGTTTCCGATCATATCTCCCGTTCTATCGGTCGTATCGCTAAAACTCGGTCGGTTTCATGTTCAGCGTGAGAAAACACATCGAATAGAGTCTTGCGGGAGCTCGAAAGATTGGTAATTCAGTGTTTTTCATGTATCTCGGTTTCTCCGGGTCCTATGACGAAAAAAAATGAAAATTTCGGATCACAATGGTTTTTTGATCATATCTCCCGTTCTATCGGTCGTATCGCTAAAACTCGGCCGGTTCCGTGTTCAGCGTGAAAAAACACATCGAATAGATCCTTGCGGGAGATCGAAAGATTGGTAATTCAGTGTTTTTCATGCATCTCGGTTTCTCCGGGTCCTATGGCGAAAAAAAATGAAAATTTCGGATCACTGTGCGTTTCCGATCATATCTCCCGTTCTATCGGTCGTATCGCTAAAACTCGGTCGGTTTCATGTTCAGCGTGAGAAAACACATCGGAAAGAGTCTTGCGGGAGCTCGAAAGATTGGTAATTCAGTGTTTTTCATGTATCTCGGTTTCTCCGGGTCCTATGACGAAAAAAAATGAAAATTTCGGATCACAATGGTTTTTCGATCATATCTCCCGTTCTATCGGTCGTATCGCTAAAACTCGGTCAATTTCGTGTTAAGCGTGAAAAAACACATCGAATAAATCCTTGCGGGAGATCGAAAGATTGGTAATTCAGTGTTTTTCATGTATCTCGGTTTCTCTGGGTCCTATGGCGAAAAAAAAATGAAAATTTCGGGTCACTATAGTTTTTCGATTATATCTCCCGTTCTAGAGGTCGTATTGCAAAAACTCGGTCAATTTCGTGTTCAGCGTGAAAAAACACATCGAATAAAGCCTTGCGGGAGCTCGAAATATTGGTAATTCAGTGTTTTTCATGCATCTCGGTTTCTCCGGGTCCTATGGCGAAAAAAAATGAAAATTTCGGATCACTACAGGTTTCCGATCATGTCTCCCGTTCTATCGGTCGTATCGCTAAAACTCGGTCGGTTTCATGTTCAGCGCGAGAAAACACATCGAATAGAGTCTTGCGGGAGCTCGAAAGATTGGTAATTCAGTGTTCTTCATGTATCTCGGTTTCTCCGGGTCCTATGACGGAAAAATATGAAAATTTCGGATCACAATGGTTTTTTGATCATATCTCCCGTTCTATTGGTCGTATCGCTAAAACTCGGCCGGTTCCGTGTTCAGCGTGAAAAAACACATCGAATAGATCCTTGCGGGAGATCGAAAGATTGGTAATTCAGTGTTTTTCATGCATCTCGGTTTCTCCGGGTCCTATGGCGAAAAAAAATGAAAATTTCGGATCACTGTGGGTTTCCGATCATATCTCCCGTTCTATCGGTCGTATCGCTAAAACTCGGTCGGTTTCATGTTCAGCGTGAGAAAACACATCGAATAGAGTCTTGCGGGAGCTCGAAAGATTGGTAATTCAGTGTTTTTCATGTATCTCGGTTTCTCCGGGTCCTATGACGAAAAAAAATGAAAATTTCGGATCACAATGGTTTTTTGATCATATCTCCCGTTCTATCGGTCGTATCGCTAAAACTCGGCCGGTTCCGTGTTCAGCGTGAAAAAACACATCGAATAGATCCTTGCGGGAGATCGAAAGATTGGTAATTCAGTGTTTTTCATGCATCTCGGTTTCTCCGGGTCCTATGGCGAAAAAAAATGAAAATTTCGGATCACTGTGCGTTTCCGATCATATCTCCCGTTCTATCGGTCGTATCGCTAAAACTCGGTCGGTTTCATGTTCAGCGTGAGAAAACACATCGGAAAGAGTCTTGCGGGAGCTCGAAAGATTGGTAATTCAGTGTTTTTCATGTATCTCGGTTTCTCCGGGTCCTATGACGAAAAAAAATGAAAATTTCGGATCACAATGGTTTTTCGATCATATCTCCCGTTCTATCGGTCGTATCGCTAAAACTCGGTCAATTTCGTGTTAAGCGTGAAAAAACACATCGAATAAATCCTTGCGGGAGATCGAAAGATTGGTAATTCAGTGTTTTTCATGTATCTCGGTTTCTCTGGGTCCTATGGCGAAAAAAAAATGAAAATTTCGGGTCACTATAGTTTTTCGATTATATCTCCCGTTCTAGAGGTCGTATTGCAAAAACTCGGTCAATTTCGTGTTCAGCGTGAAAAAACACATCGAATAAAGCCTTGCGGGAGCTCGAAATATTGGTAATTCAGTGTTTTTCATGCATCTCGGTTTCTCCGGGTCCTATGGCGAAAAAAAATGAAAATTTCGGATCACTACAGGTTTCCGATCATGTCTCCCGTTCTATCGGTCGTATCGCTAAAACTCGGTCGGTTTCATGTTCAGCGCGAGAAAACACATCGAATAGAGTCTTGCGGGAGCTCGAAAGATTGGTAATTCAGTGTTCTTCATGTATCTCGGTTTCTCCGGGTCCTATGACGGAAAAATATGAAAATTTCGGATCACAATGGTTTTTTGATCATATCTCCCGTTCTATCGGTCGTATAGCTGAAACTAGGTCAGTTTCGTGTTCAGCGTGAAAAAACACATTAAAAAGAGTCTTGCGGGAGCTCCAAAGATTGGGATTTTAGTGTTTTTCATGGCTCTTGGTTTTTCTTAGTCCTATGGCGAAAAAAATCGGAAATTTCGGTTCACTATGGTTTTTCGATTATATCTCCCGTTCTATCGGTCGTATTGCAAAAACACGGTCAATTTCGTGTTAAGCGTGAAAAAACACATCGAATAGATCCTTGCGGGAGATCGAAAGATTGGTAATTCAGTGTTTTTCATGTATCTCGGTTTCTCTGGGTCCTATGGCGAAAAAAAAATGAAAATTTCGGATCACAATGGTTTTTTGATCATATCTCCCGTTCTATCGGTCGTATAGCTGAAACTAGGTCAGTTTCGTGTTCAGCGTGAAAAAACACATCGAATAGAATCTTGCGGGAGCTCAAAAGATTGGTAATTCAGTGTTTTTCACGTATCTCGGTTTCTCCGGGTCCTACGGCGAAAAAAAAAAAAATTTCGGATCACTATGGCTTTCCGATCATATCTCCCGTTCTATTGCTCGTAGCGCTAAAACTCGGTCGGTTTCGTGTTAAGCGTGAAAATACACATCGAATAGATCCTTGCGGGAGATCAAAAGATTGGTAATTCAGTGTTTTTCATGCATCTCGGTTTCTCCGGGTCCTATGGCGAACAAAAATGAAAATTTCGGATCACTGTGGGTTTCCGATCATATCTCCCGTTCTTTCGGTCGTATCGCTAAAACTCGGTCGGTTTCATGTTCAGCGTGGGAAAACACATCGAATAGAGTCTTGCGGGAGCTCGAAAGATTGGTAATTCAGTGTTTTTCATGTATCTCGGTTTCTCCGGGTCCTATGACGAAAAAATATGAAAATTTCGGATCACAATGGTTTTTTGATCATATCTCCCGTTCTATCGGTCGTATAGCTGAAACCAGGTCAGTTTCGTGTTCAGCGTGAAAAAACACATCAAAAAGAGTCTTGCGGGAGCTCCAAAGATTGGGATTTTAGTGTTTTTCATGGCTCTTAGTTTTTCTTAGTCCTATGGCGAAAAAAATCGGAAATTTCGGGTCACTATGGTTTTTCGATTATATCTCCCGTTCTAGAGGTCGTATTGCAAAAACTCGGTCAATTTCGTGTTAAGCGTGAAAAAACACATCGAATAGATCCTTGCGGGAGATCGAAAGATTGGTAATTCAGTGTTTTTCATGTATCTCGGTTTCTCTGGGTCCTATGGCGAAAAAAAAATGAAAATTTCGGATCACTATGGGTTTTCGATCATATCTCCCGTTCTATCGGTCGTATCGCTAAAACTCGGTCAGTTTCATATTCAGCGTGAAAAAACACATTAAATAGAGTCTTGCGGGAGCTCGAAAGATTGGGATTTTAGTGTTTTTCATGGCTCTTGGTTTTTCTTAGTCCTATGGCGAAAAAAATCGGAAATTTCGGGTCACTATAGTTTTTCGATTATATCTCCCGTTCTAGAGGTCGTATTGCAAAAACTCGGTCAATTTCGTGTTAAGCGTGAAAAAACACATCGAATGGATCCTTGCGGGAGATCGAAAGATTGGTAATTCAGTGTTTTTCATGTATCTCGGTTTCTCTGGGTCCTATGGCGAAAAAAAAATGAAAATTTCGGATCAGTATGGTTTTTCGATCATATCTCCCGTTCTATCGGTCGTATCGCTAAAACTCGGTCGGTTTCATGTTCAGCGTAAGAAAACACATCGCATAGAGTCTTGCGGGAGCTCGAAAGATTGGTAATTCAGTGTTTTTCATGTATCTCGGTTTCTCTGGGTCCTATGGCGGAAAAAAAATGAAAATTTCGGATCACAATGGTTTTTTGATCATATCTCCCGTTCTATCGGTCTTATCGCTACAACTCGGTCAGTTTCATGTTCAGCGTGAAAAAACACATTAAATAGAGTCTTGCGGGAGCTCGAAAGATTGGAGGTTTAGTGTTTTTCATGGCTCTTGGTTTTTCTTAGTCCTATGGCGAAAAAAATCGGAAATTTCGGGTCACTATAGTTTTTCGATTATATCTCCCGTTCTAGAGGTCGTATTAAAAAAACTCGGTCAATTTCGTGTTGAGCGTGAAAAAACACATCGAATAAAGCCTTGCGGGAGCTCGAAATATTGGTAATTCAGTGTTTTTCATGCATCTCGGTTTCTCCGGGTCCTATGGCGAAAAAAAATGAAAATTTCGGATCACTACAGGTTTCCGATCATATCTCCCGTTCTATCGGTCGTATCGCTAAAACTCGGTCGGTTTCATGTTCAGCGCGAGAAAACACATCAGATAGAGCCTTGCGGGAGCTCGAAAGTTTGGTAATTCAGTGTTTTTCATGTATCTCGGTTTCTCCGGGTCCTATGACGAAAAAAAATGTAAATTTCGTATCACAATGGTTTTTTGATCATATCTCCCGTTCTATCGGTCGTATAGCTGAAACTAGGTCAGTTTCGTGTTCAGCGTGAAAAAACACATCGAATAGAATCTTGCGGGAGCTCAAAAGATTGGTAATTCAGTGTTTTTCACGTATCTCGGTTTCTCCGGGTCCTACGGCGAAAAAAAAAAAAATTTCGGATCACTATGGCTTTCCGATCATATCTCCCGTTCTATTGCTCGTAGCGCTAAAACTCGGTCGGTTTCGTGTTAAGCGTGAAAATACACATCGAATAGATCCTTGCGGGAGATCGAAAGATTGGTAATTCAGTGTTTTTCATGCATCTCGGTTTCTCCGGGTCCTATGGCGAACAAAAATGAAAATTTCGGATCACTGTGGGTTTCCGATCATATCTCCCGTTCTTTCGGTCGTATCGCTAAAACTCGGTTGGTTTCATGTTCAGCGTGGGGAAACACATCGAATAGAGTCTTGCGGGAGCTCGAAAGATTGGTAATTCAGTGTTTTTCATGTATCTCCGTTTCTCCGGGTCCTATGACGAAAAAATATGAAAATTTCGGATCACAATGGTTTTTTGATCATATCTCCCGTTTTATCGGTCGTATAGCTGAAACTAGGTCAGTTTCGTGTTCAGCGTGAAAAAACACATTAAAAAGAGTCTTGCGGGAGCTCGAAAGATTGAGATTTTAGTGTTTTTCATGGCTCTTGGTTTTTCTTAGTCCTATGGCGAAAAAAATCGGAATTTTCGGGTCACTATGGTTTTTCGATTATATCTCCCGTTCTATCGGTCGTATTGCAAAAACTCGGTCAATTCCGTGTTCAGCGTGAGAAAACACATTAAATAGAGTCTTGCGGGAGCTCGAAAGATTGGGATTTTAGTGTTTTTCACGTATCTCGGTTTCTCTGGGTCCTATGGCGAAAAAAAAATGAAAATTTCGGATCAGTATGGTTTTTCGATCATATCTCCCGTTCTATCGGTTGTATCGCTAAATTTCGGTCGGTTTCATGTTCAGCGTCAGAAAACACATCGAATAGATCCCTGCGGGAGATCGAAAGATTGGTAATTCAGTGTTTTTCAGGCATCTCGGTTTCTCCGGGTCCTATGGCAAAAAAAAATGAAAATTTCGGATCACTATGGGTTTCCGATCATATCTCCCGTTCTATTGGTCGTATCGCTAAAACTCGGCCGGTTCCGTGTTCAGCGTGAAAAAACACATCGAATAGATCCTTGCGGGAGATCGAAAGATAGGTAATTCAGTATTTTTCATGCATCTCGGTTTCTCCGGGTCCTATGGCGAAAAAAAATGAAAATTTCGGATCACTGTGGGTTTCCGATCATATCTCCCGTTCTATCGGTCGTATCGCTAAAATTCGGTCAGTTTCGTGTTCAGCGTGAAAAAGCACATTAAATAGAGTCTTGCGGGAGCTCGAAAGACTGAGATTTAAGTGTTTTTCATGGCTCTTGGTTTTTCTTAGTCCTATGGCGAAAAAAATCGGAAATTTCGGGTCACTATGGTTTTTCGATTATATCTCCCGTTCTATCGGTCGTATTGCAAAAACTCGGTCAATTTCGTGTTTAGCGTAAGAAAACACATCGAATAGAGTCTTGCGGGAGCTCGAAAGATTGGTAATTCAGTGTTTTTCATGTATCTCGGTTTCTCTGGGTCCTATGGCGGAAAAAAAATGAAAATTTCGGATCACTATGGTTTTTTGATCATATCTCCCGTTCTATTGGTCGTATCGCTAAAACTCGGCCGGTTCCGTGTTCAGCGTGAAAAAACACATCGAATAGATCCTTGCGGAAGATCGAAAGATCGGTAATTCAGTGTTTTTCATGCATCTCGGTTTCTCCGGGTCCTATGGCGGAAAAAAATGAAAATTTCGGATCACTGTGGGTTTCCGATCATATCTCCCGTTCTATCGGTCGTATCGCTAAAACTCGGTCGGTTTCATGTTCAGAGTGAGAAAACACATCGAATAGAGTCTTGCGGGAGCTCGGAAGATTGGTAATTCAGTGTTTTTCATGTATCTCGGTTTCTCCGAGTCCTATGACGAAAAAAAATGAAAATTTCGGATCACAATGGTTTTTTGATCATATCTCCCGTTCTATCGGTCGTATCGCTAAAACTCGGTCAGTTTCGTGTTCAGCGTGAAAAAACACATTAAATAGAGTCTTGCGGGAGCTCGAAAGATTGGAATTTTAGTGTTTTTCATGGCTCTTGGGTTTTCTTAGTCCTGTGGCGAAAAAAATCGGAAATTCCGGGTCACTATAGTTTTTCGATTATATCTCCCGTTCTAGAGGTCGTATTGCAAAAACTCGGTCAATTTCGTGTTAAGCGTGAAAAAACACATCGAATAGATCCTTGCGGGAGATCGAAAGATTGGTAATTCAGTGTTTTTCATGTATCTCGGTTTCTCTGAGTCCTATGGCGAAACAAAAATGAAAATTTCGGATCACTATGGTTTTTCGATCGTATCTCCCGTTCTATCGGTCGTATCGCTAAAACTCGGTCAGTTTCGTGTTTAGCGTGAAAAAACACATCAAATAGATCCTTGCGGGAGCTCGGAAGATTGGTAATTGAGTGTTTTTCATGTATCTCGGTTTCTCCGGGTCCTATGACGAAAAAAAATGAAAATTTCGGATCACAATGGTTTTTTGATCATATCTCCCGTTCTATCGGTCGTATCGCTAAAACTCGGTCAGTTTCATGTTCAGCGTGAAAAAACACATTAAATAGAGTCTTGCGGGAGCTCGAAAGATTGGGATTTTAGTGTTTTTCATGGCTCTTGGTTTTTCTTAGTCCTATGGCGAAAAAAATCGGAAATTTCGGGTCACTATAGTTTTTCGATTATATCTCCCGTTCTAGAGGTCGTATTGCAAAAACTCGGTCAATTTCGTGTTAAGCGTGGAAAAACACATCGAATGGATCCTTGCGGGAGATCGAAAGATCGGTAATTCAGTGTTTTTCATGTATCTCGGTTTCTCTGGGTCCTATGGCGAAAAAAAAATGAAAATTTCGGATCACTATGGTTTTTCGATCATATCTCCCGTTCTATCGGTCGTATCGCTAAAACTCGGTCAGTTTCCTGTTCAGCGTGAAAAAACACATTAAATAGAGTCTTGCGGGAGCTCGAAAGATTGGGATTTTAGTGTTTTTCATGGCTCTTGGTTTTTCTTAGTCCTATGGCGAAAAAAATCGAAATTTTCGGGTCACTATGGTTTTTCGATTATATCTCCCGTTCTATTGGTCGTATCGCTAAAACTCCGCCGGTTCCGTGTTCAGCGTGAAAAAACACATCGAATAGATCCTTGCGGGAGATCGAAAGATTGGTAATTCAGTGTTTTTCATGCATCTCGGTTTCTCCGGGTCCTATGGCGAAAAAAAATGAAAATTTCGGATCACTGTGGGTTTCCGATCATATCTCCCGTTCTATCGGTCGTATCGCTAAAACTCGGTCGGTTTCATGTTCAGCGTGAGAAAACACATCGAATAGAGTCTTGTGGGAGCTCGAAAGATTGGTAATTCAGTGTTTTTCATGTATCTCGGTTTCTCCGGGTCCTATGACGAAAAAAAATGAAAATTTCGGATCACAATGGTTTTTTGATCATATCTCCCGTTCTATCGCTCGTATCGCTAAAACTCGGTCAGTTTCGTGTTCAGCGTGAAAAAACACATTAAATAGAGTCTTGCGGGAGCTCGAAAGATTGGGATTTTAGTGTTTTTCATGGCTCTTGGTTTTTCTTAGTCCTATGGCGAAAAAAATCGGAAATTTCGGGTCACTATGGTTTTTCGATTATATCTCCCGTTCTATCGGTCGTATTGCAAAAACTCGGCCGGTTCCGTGTTCAGCGTGAAAAAACACATCGAATAGATCCTTGCGGGAGATCGAAAGATTGGTAATTCAGTGTTTTTCATGCATCTCGGTTTCTCCGGGTCCTATGGCGAAAAAAAATGAAAATTTCGGATCACTGTGCGTTTCCGATCATATCTCCCGTTCTATCGGTCGTATCGCTAAAACTCGGTCGGTTTCATGTTCAGCGTGAGAAAACACATCGGAAAGAGTCTTGCGGGAGCTCGAAAGATTGGTAATTCAGTGTTTTTCATGTATCTCGGTTTCTCCGGGTCCTATGACGAAAAAAAATGAAAATTTCGGATCACAATGGTTTTTCGATCATATCTCCCGTTCTATCGGTCGTATCGCTAAAACTCGGTCAATTTCGTGTTAAGCGTGAAAAAACACATCGAATAAATCCTTGCGGGAGATCGAAAGATTGGTAATTCAGTGTTTTTCATGTATCTCGGTTTCTCTGGGTCCTATGGCGAAAAAAAAATGAAAATTTCGGGTCACTATAGTTTTTCGATTATATCTCCCGTTCTAGAGGTCGTATTGCAAAAACTCGGTCAATTTCGTGTTCAGCGTGAAAAAACACATCGAATAAAGCCTTGCGGGAGCTCGAAATATTGGTAATTCAGTGTTTTTCATGCATCTCGGTTTCTCCGGGTCCTATGGCGAAAAAAAATGAAAATTTCGGATCACTACAGGTTTCCGATCATGTCTCCCGTTCTATCGGTCGTATCGCTAAAACTCGGTCGGTTTCATGTTCAGCGCGAGAAAACACATCGAATAGAGTCTTGCGGGAGCTCGAAAGATTGGTAATTCAGTGTTCTTCATGTATCTCGGTTTCTCCGGGTCCTATGACGGAAAAATATGAAAATTTCGGATCACAATGGTTTTTTGATCATATCTCCCGTTCTATCGGTCGTATAGCTGAAACTAGGTCAGTTTCGTGTTCAGCGTGAAAAAACACATTAAAAAGAGTCTTGCGGGAGCTCCAAAGATTGGGATTTTAGTGTTTTTCATGGCTCTTGGTTTTTCTTAGTCCTATGGCGAAAAAAATCGGAAATTTCGGTTCACTATGGTTTTTCGATTATATCTCCCGTTCTATCGGTCGTATTGCAAAAACACGGTCAATTTCGTGTTAAGCGTGAAAAAACACATCGAATAGATCCTTGCGGGAGATCGAAAGATTGGTAATTCAGTGTTTTTCATGTATCTCGGTTTCTCTGGGTCCTATGGCGAAAAAAAAATGAAAATTTCGGATCACAATGGTTTTTTGATCATATCTCCCGTTCTATCGGTCGTATAGCTGAAACTAGGTCAGTTTCGTGTTCAGCGTGAAAAAACACATCGAATAGAATCTTGCGGGAGCTCAAAAGATTGGTAATTCAGTGTTTTTCACGTATCTCGGTTTCTCCGGGTCCTACGGCGAAAAAAAAAAAAATTTCGGATCACTATGGCTTTCCGATCATATCTCCCGTTCTATTGCTCGTAGCGCTAAAACTCGGTCGGTTTCGTGTTAAGCGTGAAAATACACATCGAATAGATCCTTGCGGGAGATCAAAAGATTGGTAATTCAGTGTTTTTCATGCATCTCGGTTTCTCCGGGTCCTATGGCGAACAAAAATGAAAATTTCGGATCACTGTGGGTTTCCGATCATATCTCCCGTTCTTTCGGTCGTATCGCTAAAACTCGGTCGGTTTCATGTTCAGCGTGGGAAAACACATCGAATAGAGTCTTGCGGGAGCTCGAAAGATTGGTAATTCAGTGTTTTTCATGTATCTCGGTTTCTCCGGGTCCTATGACGAAAAAATATGAAAATTTCGGATCACAATGGTTTTTTGATCATATCTCCCGTTCTATCGGTCGTATAGCTGAAACCAGGTCAGTTTCGTGTTCAGCGTGAAAAAACACATCAAAAAGAGTCTTGCGGGAGCTCCAAAGATTGGGATTTTAGTGTTTTTCATGGCTCTTAGTTTTTCTTAGTCCTATGGCGAAAAAAATCGGAAATTTCGGGTCACTATGGTTTTTCGATTATATCTCCCGTTCTAGAGGTCGTATTGCAAAAACTCGGTCAATTTCGTGTTAAGCGTGAAAAAACACATCGAATAGATCCTTGCGGGAGATCGAAAGATTGGTAATTCAGTGTTTTTCATGTATCTCGGTTTCTCTGGGTCCTATGGCGAAAAAAAAATGAAAATTTCGGATCACTATGGGTTTTCGATCATATCTCCCGTTCTATCGGTCGTATCGCTAAAACTCGGTCAGTTTCATATTCAGCGTGAAAAAACACATTAAATAGAGTCTTGCGGGAGCTCGAAAGATTGGGATTTTAGTGTTTTTCATGGCTCTTGGTTTTTCTTAGTCCTATGGCGAAAAAAATCGGAAATTTCGGGTCACTATAGTTTTTCGATTATATCTCCCGTTCTAGAGGTCGTATTGCAAAAACTCGGTCAATTTCGTGTTAAGCGTGAAAAAACACATCGAATGGATCCTTGCGGGAGATCGAAAGATTGGTAATTCAGTGTTTTTCATGTATCTCGGTTTCTCTGGGTCCTATGGCGAAAAAAAAATGAAAATTTCGGATCAGTATGGTTTTTCGATCATATCTCCCGTTCTATCGGTCGTATCGCTAAAACTCGGTCGGTTTCATGTTCAGCGTAAGAAAACACATCGCATAGAGTCTTGCGGGAGCTCGAAAGATTGGTAATTCAGTGTTTTTCATGTATCTCGGTTTCTCTGGGTCCTATGGCGGAAAAAAAATGAAAATTTCGGATCACAATGGTTTTTTGATCATATCTCCCGTTCTATCGGTCTTATCGCTACAACTCGGTCAGTTTCATGTTCAGCGTGAAAAAACACATTAAATAGAGTCTTGCGGGAGCTCGAAAGATTGGAGGTTTAGTGTTTTTCATGGCTCTTGGTTTTTCTTAGTCCTATGGCGAAAAAAATCGGAAATTTCGGGTCACTATAGTTTTTCGATTATATCTCCCGTTCTAGAGGTCGTATTAAAAAAACTCGGTCAATTTCGTGTTGAGCGTGAAAAAACACATCGAATAAAGCCTTGCGGGAGCTCGAAATATTGGTAATTCAGTGTTTTTCATGCATCTCGGTTTCTCCGGGTCCTATGGCGAAAAAAAATGAAAATTTCGGATCACTACAGGTTTCCGATCATATCTCCCGTTCTATCGGTCGTATCGCTAAAACTCGGTCGGTTTCATGTTCAGCGCGAGAAAACACATCAGATAGAGCCTTGCGGGAGCTCGAAAGTTTGGTAATTCAGTGTTTTTCATGTATCTCGGTTTCTCCGGGTCCTATGACGAAAAAAAATGTAAATTTCGTATCACAATGGTTTTTTGATCATATCTCCCGTTCTATCGGTCGTATAGCTGAAACTAGGTCAGTTTCGTGTTCAGCGTGAAAAAACACATCGAATAGAATCTTGCGGGAGCTCAAAAGATTGGTAATTCAGTGTTTTTCACGTATCTCGGTTTCTCCGGGTCCTACGGCGAAAAAAAAAAAAATTTCGGATCACTATGGCTTTCCGATCATATCTCCCGTTCTATTGCTCGTAGCGCTAAAACTCGGTCGGTTTCGTGTTAAGCGTGAAAATACACATCGAATAGATCCTTGCGGGAGATCGAAAGATTGGTAATTCAGTGTTTTTCATGCATCTCGGTTTCTCCGGGTCCTATGGCGAACAAAAATGAAAATTTCGGATCACTGTGGGTTTCCGATCATATCTCCCGTTCTTTCGGTCGTATCGCTAAAACTCGGTTGGTTTCATGTTCAGCGTGGGGAAACACATCGAATAGAGTCTTGCGGGAGCTCGAAAGATTGGTAATTCAGTGTTTTTCATGTATCTCCGTTTCTCCGGGTCCTATGACGAAAAAATATGAAAATTTCGGATCACAATGGTTTTTTGATCATATCTCCCGTTTTATCGGTCGTATAGCTGAAACTAGGTCAGTTTCGTGTTCAGCGTGAAAAAACACATTAAAAAGAGTCTTGCGGGAGCTCGAAAGATTGAGATTTTAGTGTTTTTCATGGCTCTTGGTTTTTCTTAGTCCTATGGCGAAAAAAATCGGAATTTTCGGGTCACTATGGTTTTTCGATTATATCTCCCGTTCTATCGGTCGTATTGCAAAAACTCGGTCAATTCCGTGTTCAGCGTGAGAAAACACATTAAATAGAGTCTTGCGGGAGCTCGAAAGATTGGGATTTTAGTGTTTTTCACGTATCTCGGTTTCTCTGGGTCCTATGGCGAAAAAAAAATGAAAATTTCGGATCAGTATGGTTTTTCGATCATATCTCCCGTTCTATCGGTTGTATCGCTAAATTTCGGTCGGTTTCATGTTCAGCGTCAGAAAACACATCGAATAGATCCCTGCGGGAGATCGAAAGATTGGTAATTCAGTGTTTTTCAGGCATCTCGGTTTCTCCGGGTCCTATGGCAAAAAAAAATGAAAATTTCGGATCACTATGGGTTTCCGATCATATCTCCCGTTCTATTGGTCGTATCGCTAAAACTCGGCCGGTTCCGTGTTCAGCGTGAAAAAACACATCGAATAGATCCTTGCGGGAGATCGAAAGATAGGTAATTCAGTATTTTTCATGCATCTCGGTTTCTCCGGGTCCTATGGCGAAAAAAAATGAAAATTTCGGATCACTGTGGGTTTCCGATCATATCTCCCGTTCTATCGGTCGTATCGCTAAAATTCGGTCAGTTTCGTGTTCAGCGTGAAAAAGCACATTAAATAGAGTCTTGCGGGAGCTCGAAAGACTGAGATTTAAGTGTTTTTCATGGCTCTTGGTTTTTCTTAGTCCTATGGCGAAAAAAATCGGAAATTTCGGGTCACTATGGTTTTTCGATTATATCTCCCGTTCTATCGGTCGTATTGCAAAAACTCGGTCAATTTCGTGTTTAGCGTAAGAAAACACATCGAATAGAGTCTTGCGGGAGCTCGAAAGATTGGTAATTCAGTGTTTTTCATGTATCTCGGTTTCTCTGGGTCCTATGGCGGAAAAAAAATGAAAATTTCGGATCACTATGGTTTTTTGATCATATCTCCCGTTCTATTGGTCGTATCGCTAAAACTCGGCCGGTTCCGTGTTCAGCGTGAAAAAACACATCGAATAGATCCTTGCGGAAGATCGAAAGATCGGTAATTCAGTGTTTTTCATGCATCTCGGTTTCTCCGGGTCCTATGGCGGAAAAAAATGAAAATTTCGGATCACTGTGGGTTTCCGATCATATCTCCCGTTCTATCGGTCGTATCGCTAAAACTCGGTCGGTTTCATGTTCAGAGTGAGAAAACACATCGAATAGAGTCTTGCGGGAGCTCGGAAGATTGGTAATTCAGTGTTTTTCATGTATCTCGGTTTCTCCGAGTCCTATGACGAAAAAAAATGAAAATTTCGGATCACAATGGTTTTTTGATCATATCTCCCGTTCTATCGGTCGTATCGCTAAAACTCGGTCAGTTTCGTGTTCAGCGTGAAAAAACACATTAAATAGAGTCTTGCGGGAGCTCGAAAGATTGGAATTTTAGTGTTTTTCATGGCTCTTGGGTTTTCTTAGTCCTGTGGCGAAAAAAATCGGAAATTCCGGGTCACTATAGTTTTTCGATTATATCTCCCGTTCTAGAGGTCGTATTGCAAAAACTCGGTCAATTTCGTGTTAAGCGTGAAAAAACACATCGAATAGATCCTTGCGGGAGATCGAAAGATTGGTAATTCAGTGTTTTTCATGTATCTCGGTTTCTCTGAGTCCTATGGCGAAACAAAAATGAAAATTTCGGATCACTATGGTTTTTCGATCGTATCTCCCGTTCTATCGGTCGTATCGCTAAAACTCGGTCAGTTTCGTGTTTAGCGTGAAAAAACACATCAAATAGATCCTTGCGGGAGCTCGGAAGATTGGTAATTGAGTGTTTTTCATGTATCTCGGTTTCTCCGGGTCCTATGACGAAAAAAAATGAAAATTTCGGATCACAATGGTTTTTTGATCATATCTCCCGTTCTATCGGTCGTATCGCTAAAACTCGGTCAGTTTCATGTTCAGCGTGAAAAAACACATTAAATAGAGTCTTGCGGGAGCTCGAAAGATTGGGATTTTAGTGTTTTTCATGGCTCTTGGTTTTTCTTAGTCCTATGGCGAAAAAAATCGGAAATTTCGGGTCACTATAGTTTTTCGATTATATCTCCCGTTCTAGAGGTCGTATTGCAAAAACTCGGTCAATTTCGTGTTAAGCGTGGAAAAACACATCGAATGGATCCTTGCGGGAGATCGAAAGATCGGTAATTCAGTGTTTTTCATGTATCTCGGTTTCTCTGGGTCCTATGGCGAAAAAAAAATGAAAATTTCGGATCACTATGGTTTTTCGATCATATCTCCCGTTCTATCGGTCGTATCGCTAAAACTCGGTCAGTTTCCTGTTCAGCGTGAAAAAACACATTAAATAGAGTCTTGCGGGAGCTCGAAAGATTGGGATTTTAGTGTTTTTCATGGCTCTTGGTTTTTCTTAGTCCTATGGCGAAAAAAATCGAAATTTTCGGGTCACTATGGTTTTTCGATTATATCTCCCGTTCTATTGGTCGTATCGCTAAAACTCCGCCGGTTCCGTGTTCAGCGTGAAAAAACACATCGAATAGATCCTTGCGGGAGATCGAAAGATTGGTAATTCAGTGTTTTTCATGCATCTCGGTTTCTCCGGGTCCTATGGCGAAAAAAAATGAAAATTTCGGATCACTGTGGGTTTCCGATCATATCTCCCGTTCTATCGGTCGTATCGCTAAAACTCGGTCGGTTTCATGTTCAGCGTGAGAAAACACATCGAATAGAGTCTTGTGGGAGCTCGAAAGATTGGTAATTCAGTGTTTTTCATGTATCTCGGTTTCTCCGGGTCCTATGACGAAAAAAAATGAAAATTTCGGATCACAATGGTTTTTTGATCATATCTCCCGTTCTATCGCTCGTATCGCTAAAACTCGGTCAGTTTCGTGTTCAGCGTGAAAAAACACATTAAATAGAGTCTTGCGGGAGCTCGAAAGATTGGGATTTTAGTGTTTTTCATGGCTCTTGGTTTTTCTTAGTCCTATGGCGAAAAAAATCGGAAATTTCGGGTCACTATGGTTTTTCGATTATATCTCCCGTTCTATCGGTCGTATTGCAAAAACTCGGTCAATTTCGTGTTTAGCGTAAGAAAACACATCGCATAGAGTCTTGCGGGAGCTCGAAAGATTGGTAATTCAGTGTTTTTCATGTATCTCGGTTTCTCCGGGTCCTATGGCGGAAAAAAAATGAAAATTTCGGATCACTATCGTTTTTCGATCATATCTCCCGTTTTATTGGTCGTATCGCTAAAACTCGGCCGGTTCCGTGTTCAGCGTGAAAAAACACATCGAATAGATCCTTGCGGGAGATCGAAAGATTGGTAATTCAGTGTTTTTCATGCATCTCGGTTTCTCCGGGTCCTATGGCGAAAAAAAATGAAAATTTCGGATCACTGTGCGTTTCCGATCATATCTCCCGTTCTATCGGTCGTATCGCTAAAACTCGGTCGGTTTCATGTTCAGCGTGAGAAAACACATCGGAAAGAGTCTTGCGGGAGCTCGAAAGATTGGTAATTCAGTGTTTTTCATGGCTCTTGGTTTTTCTTAGTCCTATGGCGAAAAAAATCGGAAATTTCGGGTCACTATATTTTTTCGATTATATCTCCCGTTCTAGAGGTCGTATTGCAAAAACTCGGTCAATTTCGTGTTAAGCGTGAAAAAACACATCGAATGGATCCTTACGGGAGATCGAAAGATTGGTAATTCAGTGTTTTTCATGCATCTCGGTTTCTCCGGGTCCTATGGCGAAAAAAAATGAAAATTTCGGATCACTGTGGGTTTCCGATCATATCTCCCGTTCTATCGGTCGTATCGCTAAAACTCGGTCGGTTTCATGTTCAGCGTGAGAAAACACATCGAATAGAGTCTTGTGGGAGCTCGAAAGATTGGTAATTCAGTGTTTTTCATGTATCTCGGTTTCTCCGGGTCCTATGACGAAAAAAAATGAAAATTTCGGATCACAATGGTTTTTTGATCATATCTCCCGTCCTATCGCTCGTATCGCTAAAACTCGGTCAGTTTCGTGTTCAGCGTGAAAAAACACATTAAATAGAGTCTTGCGGGAGCTCGAAAGATTGGGATTTTAGTGTTTTTCATGGCTCTTGGTTTTTCTTAGTCCTATGGCGAAAAAAATCGGAAATTTCGGGTCACTATGGTTTTTCGATTATATCTCCCGTTCTATCGGTCGTATTGCAAAAACTCGGTCAATTTCGTGTTTAGCGTAAGAAAACACATCGCATAGAGTCTTGCGGGAGCTCGAAAGATTGGTAATTCAGTGTTTTTCATGTATCTCGGTTTCTCCGGGTCCTATGGCGGAAAAAAAATGAAAATTTCGGATCACTATCGTTTTTCGATCATATCTCCCGTTTTATTGGTCGTATCGCTGAAACTCGGCCGGTTCCGTGTTCAGCGTGAAAAAACACATCGAATAGATCCTTGCGGGAGATCGAAAGATTGGTAATTCAGTGTTTTTCATGCATCTCGGTTTCTCCGGGTCCTATGGCGAAAAAAAATGAAAATTTCGGATCACTGTGCGTTTCCGATCATATCTCCCGTTCTATCGGTCGTATCGCTAAAACTCGGTCGGTTTCATGTTCAGCGTCAGAAAACACATCGAATAGATCCCTGCGGGAGATCGAAAGATTGGTAATTCAGTGTTTTTCAGGCATCTCGGTTTCTCCGGGTCCTATGGCAAAAAAAAATGAAAATTTCGGATCACTATGGGTTTCCGATCATATCTCCCGTTCTATTGGTCGTATCGCTAAAACTCGGCCGGTTCCGTGTTCAGCGTGAAAAAACACATCGAATAGATCCTTGCGGGAGATCGAAAGATAGGTAATTCAGTATTTTTCATGCATCTCGGTTTCTCCGGGTCCTATGGCGAAAAAAAATGAAAATTTCGGATCACTGTGGGTTTCCGATCATATCTCCCGTTCTATCGGTCGTATCGCTAAAATTCGGTCAGTTTCGTGTTCAGCGTGAAAAAGCACATTAAATAGAGTCTTGCGGGAGCTCGAAAGACTGAGATTTAAGTGTTTTTCATGGCTCTTGGTTTTTCTTAGTCCTATGGCGAAAAAAATCGGAAATTTCGGGTCACTATGGTTTTTCGATTATATCTCCCGTTCTATCGGTCGTATTGCAAAAACTCGGTCAATTTCGTGTTTAGCGTAAGAAAACACATCGAATAGAGTCTTGCGGGAGCTCGAAAGATTGGTAATTCAGTGTTTTTCATGTATCTCGGTTTCTCTGGGTCCTATGGCGGAAAAAAAATGAAAATTTCGGATCACTATGGTTTTTTGATCATATCTCCCGTTCTATTGGTCGTATCGCTAAAACTCGGCCGGTTCCGTGTTCAGCGTGAAAAAACACATCGAATAGATCCTTGCGGAAGATCGAAAGATCGGTAATTCAGTGTTTTTCATGCATCTCGGTTTCTCCGGGTCCTATGGCGGAAAAAAATGAAAATTTCGGATCACTGTGGGTTTCCGATCATATCTCCCGTTCTATCGGTCGTATCGCTAAAACTCGGTCGGTTTCATGTTCAGAGTGAGAAAACACATCGAATAGAGTCTTGCGGGAGCTCGGAAGATTGGTAATTCAGTGTTTTTCATGTATCTCGGTTTCTCCGAGTCCTATGACGAAAAAAAATGAAAATTTCGGATCACAATGGTTTTTTGATCATATCTCCCGTTCTATCGGTCGTATCGCTAAAACTCGGTCAGTTTCGTGTTCAGCGTGAAAAAACACATTAAATAGAGTCTTGCGGGAGCTCGAAAGATTGGAATTTTAGTGTTTTTCATGGCTCTTGGGTTTTCTTAGTCCTGTGGCGAAAAAAATCGGAAATTCCGGGTCACTATAGTTTTTCGATTATATCTCCCGTTCTAGAGGTCGTATTGCAAAAACTCGGTCAATTTCGTGTTAAGCGTGAAAAAACACATCGAATAGATCCTTGCGGGAGATCGAAAGATTGGTAATTCAGTGTTTTTCATGTATCTCGGTTTCTCTGAGTCCTATGGCGAAACAAAAATGAAAATTTCGGATCACTATGGTTTTTCGATCGTATCTCCCGTTCTATCGGTCGTATCGCTAAAACTCGGTCAGTTTCGTGTTTAGCGTGAAAAAACACATCAAATAGATCCTTGCGGGAGCTCGGAAGATTGGTAATTGAGTGTTTTTCATGTATCTCGGTTTCTCCGGGTCCTATGACGAAAAAAAATGAAAATTTCGGATCACAATGGTTTTTTGATCATATCTCCCGTTCTATCGGTCGTATCGCTAAAACTCGGTCAGTTTCATGTTCAGCGTGAAAAAACACATTAAATAGAGTCTTGCGGGAGCTCGAAAGATTGGGATTTTAGTGTTTTTCATGGCTCTTGGTTTTTCTTAGTCCTATGGCGAAAAAAATCGGAAATTTCGGGTCACTATAGTTTTTCGATTATATCTCCCGTTCTAGAGGTCGTATTGCAAAAACTCGGTCAATTTCGTGTTAAGCGTGGAAAAACACATCGAATGGATCCTTGCGGGAGATCGAAAGATCGGTAATTCAGTGTTTTTCATGTATCTCGGTTTCTCTGGGTCCTATGGCGAAAAAAAAATGAAAATTTCGGATCACTATGGTTTTTCGATCATATCTCCCGTTCTATCGGTCGTATCGCTAAAACTCGGTCAGTTTCCTGTTCAGCGTGAAAAAACACATTAAATAGAGTCTTGCGGGAGCTCGAAAGATTGGGATTTTAGTGTTTTTCATGGCTCTTGGTTTTTCTTAGTCCTATGGCGAAAAAAATCGAAATTTTCGGGTCACTATGGTTTTTCGATTATATCTCCCGTTCTATTGGTCGTATCGCTAAAACTCCGCCGGTTCCGTGTTCAGCGTGAAAAAACACATCGAATAGATCCTTGCGGGAGATCGAAAGATTGGTAATTCAGTGTTTTTCATGCATCTCGGTTTCTCCGGGTCCTATGGCGAAAAAAAATGAAAATTTCGGATCACTGTGGGTTTCCGATCATATCTCCCGTTCTATCGGTCGTATCGCTAAAACTCGGTCGGTTTCATGTTCAGCGTGAGAAAACACATCGAATAGAGTCTTGTGGGAGCTCGAAAGATTGGTAATTCAGTGTTTTTCATGTATCTCGGTTTCTCCGGGTCCTATGACGAAAAAAAATGAAAATTTCGGATCACAATGGTTTTTTGATCATATCTCCCGTTCTATCGCTCGTATCGCTAAAACTCGGTCAGTTTCGTGTTCAGCGTGAAAAAACACATTAAATAGAGTCTTGCGGGAGCTCGAAAGATTGGGATTTTAGTGTTTTTCATGGCTCTTGGTTTTTCTTAGTCCTATGGCGAAAAAAATCGGAAATTTCGGGTCACTATGGTTTTTCGATTATATCTCCCGTTCTATCGGTCGTATTGCAAAAACTCGGTCAATTTCGTGTTTAGCGTAAGAAAACACATCGCATAGAGTCTTGCGGGAGCTCGAAAGATTGGTAATTCAGTGTTTTTCATGTATCTCGGTTTCTCCGGGTCCTATGGCGGAAAAAAAATGAAAATTTCGGATCACTATCGTTTTTCGATCATATCTCCCGTTTTATTGGTCGTATCGCTAAAACTCGGCCGGTTCCGTGTTCAGCGTGAAAAAACACATCGAATAGATCCTTGCGGGAGATCGAAAGATTGGTAATTCAGTGTTTTTCATGCATCTCGGTTTCTCCGGGTCCTATGGCGAAAAAAAATGAAAATTTCGGATCACTGTGCGTTTCCGATCATATCTCCCGTTCTATCGGTCGTATCGCTAAAACTCGGTCGGTTTCATGTTCAGCGTGAGAAAACACATCGGAAAGAGTCTTGCGGGAGCTCGAAAGATTGGTAATTCAGTGTTTTTCATGGCTCTTGGTTTTTCTTAGTCCTATGGCGAAAAAAATCGGAAATTTCGGGTCACTATATTTTTTCGATTATATCTCCCGTTCTAGAGGTCGTATTGCAAAAACTCGGTCAATTTCGTGTTAAGCGTGAAAAAACACATCGAATGGATCCTTACGGGAGATCGAAAGATTGGTAATTCAGTGTTTTTCATGCATCTCGGTTTCTCCGGGTCCTATGGCGAAAAAAAATGAAAATTTCGGATCACTGTGGGTTTCCGATCATATCTCCCGTTCTATCGGTCGTATCGCTAAAACTCGGTCGGTTTCATGTTCAGCGTGAGAAAACACATCGAATAGAGTCTTGTGGGAGCTCGAAAGATTGGTAATTCAGTGTTTTTCATGTATCTCGGTTTCTCCGGGTCCTATGACGAAAAAAAAATGAAAATTTCGGATCACAATGGTTTTTTGATCATATCTCCCGTCCTATCGCTCGTATCGCTAAAACTCGGTCAGTTTCGTGTTCAGCGTGAAAAAACACATTAAATAGAGTCTTGCGGGAGCTCGAAAGATTGGGATTTTAGTGTTTTTCATGGCTCTTGGTTTTTCTTAGTCCTATGGCGAAAAAAATCGGAAATTTCGGGTCACTATGGTTTTTCGATTATATCTCCCGTTCTATCGGTCGTATTGCAAAAACTCGGTCAATTTCGTGTTTAGCGTAAGAAAACACATCGCATAGAGTCTTGCGGGAGCTCGAAAGATTGGTAATTCAGTGTTTTTCATGTATCTCGGTTTCTCCGGGTCCTATGGCGGAAAAAAAATGAAAATTTCGGATCACTATCGTTTTTCGATCATATCTCCCGTTTTATTGGTCGTATCGCTGAAACTCGGCCGGTTCCGTGTTCAGCGTGAAAAAACACATCGAATAGATCCTTGCGGGAGATCGAAAGATTGGTAATTCAGTGTTTTTCATGCATCTCGGTTTCTCCGGGTCCTATGGCGAAAAAAAATGAAAATTTCGGATCACTGTGCGTTTCCGATCATATCTCCCGTTCTATCGGTCGTATCGCTAAAACTCGGTCGGTTTCATGTTCAGAGTGAGAAAACACATCGAATAGAGTCTTGCGGGAGCTCGGAAGATTGGTAATTCAGTGTTTTTCATGTATCTCGGTTTCTCCGAGTCCTATGACGAAAAAAAATGAAAATTTCGGATCACAATGGTTTTTTGATCATATCTCCCGTTCTATCGGTCGTATCGCTAAAACTCGGTCAGTTTCGTGTTCAGCGTGAAAAAACACATTAAATAGAGTCTTGCGGGAGCTCGAAAGATTGGAATTTTAGTGTTTTTCATGGCTCTTGGTTTTTCTTAGTCCTGTGGCGAAAAAAATCGGAAATTCCGGGTCACTATAGTTTTTCGATTATATCTCCCGTTCTAGAGGTCGTATTGCAAAAACTCGGTCAATTTCGTGTTAAGCGTGAAAAAACACATCGAATAGATCCTTGCGGGAGATCGAAAGATTGGTAATTCAGTGTTTTTCATGTATCTCGGTTTCTCTGGGTCCTATGGCGAAACAAAAATGAAAATTTCGGATCACTATGGTTTTTCGATCGTATCTCCCGTTCTATCGGTCGTATCGCTGAAACTCGGTCAGTTTCGTGTTCAGCGTGAAAAAACACATCAAATAGATCCTTGCGGGAGCTCGGAAGATTGGTAATTGAGTGTTTTTCATGTATCTCGGTTTCTCCGGGTCCTATGACGAAAAAAAATGAAAATTCCGGATCACAATGGTTTTTTGATCATATCTCCCGTTCTATCGGTCGTATCGCTAAAACTCGGTCAGTTTCATGTTCAGCGTGAAAAAACACATTAAATAGAGTCTTGCGGGAGCTCGAAAGATTGGGATTTTAGTGTTTTTCATGGCTCTTGGTTTTTCTTAGTCCTATGGCGAAAAAAATCGGAAATTTCGGGTCACTATAGTTTTTCGATTATATCTCCCGTTCTAGAGGTCGTATTGCAAAAACTCGGTCAATTTCGTGTTAAGCGTGGAAAAACACATCGAATGGATCCTTGCGGGAGATCGAAAGATCGGTAATTCAGTGTTTTTCATGTATCTCGGTTTCTCTGGGTCCTATGGCGAAAAAAAAATGAAAATTTCGGATCACTATGGTTTTTCGATCATATCTCCCGTTCTATCGGTCGTATCGCTAAAACTCGGTCAGTTTCCTGTTCAGCGTGAAAAAACACATTAAATAGAGTCTTGCGGGAGCTCGAAAGATTGGGATTTTAGTGTTTTTCATGGCTCTTGGTTTTTCTTAGTCCTATGGCGAAAAAAATCGAAATTTTCGGGTCACTATGGTTTTTCGATTATATCTCCCGTTCTATTGGTCGTATCGCTAAAACTCCGCCGGTTCCGTGTTCAGCGTGAAAAAACACATCGAATAGATCCTTGCGGGAGATCGAAAGATTGGTAATTCAGTGTTTTTCATGCATCTCGGTTTCTCCGGGTCCTATGGCGAAAAAAAATGAAAATTTCGGATCACTGTGGGTTTCCGATCATATCTCCCGTTCTATCGGTCGTATCGCTAAAACTCGGTCGGTTTCATGTTCAGCGTGAGAAAACACATCGAATAGAGTCTTGTGGGAGCTCGAAAGATTGGTAATTCAGTGTTTTTCATGTATCTCGGTTTCTCCGGGTCCTATGACGAAAAAAAATGAAAATTTCGGATCACAATGGTTTTTTGATCATATCTCCCGTTCTATCGGTCGTATCGCTAAAACTCGGTCAGTTTCGTGTTCAGCGTGAAAAAACACATTAAATAGAGTCTTGCGGGAGCTCGAAAGATTGGGATTTTAGTGTTTTTCATGGCTCTTGGTTTTTCTTAGTCCTATGGCGAAAAAAATCGGAAATTTCGGGTCACTATGGTTTTTCGATTATATCTCCCGTTCTATCGGTCGTATTGCAAAAACTCGGTCAATTTCGTGTTTAGCGTAAGAAAACACATCGCATAGAGTCTTGCGGGAGCTCGAAAGATTGGTAATTCAGTGTTTTTCATGTATCTCGGTTTCTCCGGGTCCTATGGCGGAAAAAAAATGAAAATTTCGGATCACTATCGTTTTTCGATCATATCTCCCGTTTTATTGGTCGTATCGCTAAAACTCGGCCGGTTCCGTGTTCAGCGTGAAAAAACACATCGAATAGATCCTTGCGGGAGATCGAAAGATTGGTAATTCAGTGTTTTTCATGCATCTCGGTTTCTCCGGGTCCTATGGCGAAAAAAAATGAAAATTTCGGATCACTGTGCGTTTCCGATCATATCTCCCGTTCTATCGGTCGTATCGCTAAAACTCGGTCGGTTTCATGTTCAGCGTGAGAAAACACATCGGAAAGAGTCTTGCTGGAGCTCGAAAGATTGGTAATTCAGTGTTTTTCATGGCTCTTGGTTTTTCTTAGTCCTATGGCGAAAAAAATCGGAAATTTCGGGTCACTATATTTTTTCGATTATATCTCCCGTTCTAGAGGTCGTATTGCAAAAACTCGGTCAATTTCGTGTTAAGCGTGAAAAAACACATCGAATGGATCCTTACGGGAGATCGAAAGATTGGTAATTCAGTGTTTTTCATGCATCTCGGTTTCTCCGGGTCCTATGGCGAAAAAAAATGAAAATTTCGGATCACTGTGGGTTTCCGATCATATCTCCCGTTCTATCGGTCGTATCGCTAAAACTCGGTCGGTTTAATGTTCAGCGTGAGAAAACACATCGAATAGAGTCTTGTGGGAGCTCGAAAGATTGGTAATTCAGTGTTTTTCATGTATCTCGGTTTCTCCGGGTCCTATGACGAAAAAAAATGAAAATTTCGGATCACAATGGTTTTTTGATCATATCTCCCGTTCTATCGCTCGTATCGCTAAAACTCGGTCAGTTTCGTGTTCAGCGTGAAAAAACACATTAAATAGAGTCTTGCGGGAGCTCGAAAGATTGGGATTTTAGTGTTTTTCATGGCTCTTGGTTTTTCTTAGTCCTATGGCGAAAAAAATCGGAAATTTCGGGTCACTATGGTTTTTCGATTATATCTCCCGTTCTATCGGTCGTATTGCAAAAACTCGGTCAATTTCGTGTTTAGCGTAAGAAAACACATCGCATAGAGTCTTGCGGGAGCTCGAAAGATTGGTAATTCAGTGTTTTTCATGTATCTCGGTTTCTCCGGGTCCTATGGCGGAAAAAAAATGAAAATTTCGGATCACTATCGTTTTTCGATCATATCTCCCGTTTTATTGGTCGTATCGCTGAAACTCGGCCGGTTCCGTGTTCAGCGTGAAAAAACACATCGAATAGATCCTTGCGGGAGATCGAAAGATTGGTAATTCAGTGTTTTTCATGCATCTCGGTTTCTCCGGGTCCTATGGCGAATAAAAATGAAAATTTCGGATCACTGTGCGTTTCCGATCATATCTCCCGTTCTATCGGTCGTATCGCTAAAACTCGGTCGGTTTCATGTTCAGCGTGAGAAAACACATCGGAAAGAGTCTTGCGGGAGCTCGAAAGATTGGTAATTCAGTGTTTTTCATGGCTCTTGGTTTTTCTTAGTCCTATGGCGAAAAAAATCGGAAATTTCGGGTCACTATATTTTTTCGATTATATCTCCCGTTCTAGAGGTCGTATTGCAAAAACTCGGTCAATTTCGTGTTAAGCGTGAAAAAACACATCGAATGGATCCTTACGGGAGATCGAAAGATTGGTAATTCAGTGTTTTTCATGTATCTCGGTTTCTCTGGGTCCTATGGCGAAAAAAAAATGAAAATTTCGGATCACTATGGTTTTTCGATCATATCTCCCGTTCTATCGGTCGTATCGCTAAAACTCGGTCAGTTTCCTGTTCAGCGTGAAAAAACACATTAAATAGAGTCTTGCGGGAGCTCGAAAGATTAGGATTTTAGTGTTTTTCATGGCTCTTGGTTTTTCTTAGTCCTATGGCGAAAAAAATCGAAATTTTCGGGTCACTATGGTTTTTCGATTATATCTCCCGTTCTATTGGTCGTATCGCTAAAACTCCGCCGGTTCCGTGTTTAGCGTGAAAAAACACATCGAATAGATCCTTGCGGGAGATCGAAAGATTGGTAATTCAGTGTTTTTCATGCATCTCGGTTTCTCCGGGTCCTATGGCGAAAAAAAATGAAAATTTCGGATCACTGTGGGTTTCCGATCATATCTCCCGTTCTATCGGTCGTATCGCTAAAACTCGGTCGGTTTCATGTTCAGCGTGAGAAAACACATCGAATAGAGTCTTGTGGGAGCTCGAAAGATTGGTAATTCAGTGTTTTTCATGTATCTCGGTTTCTCCGGGTCCTATGACGAAAAAAAATGAAAATTTCGGATCACAATGGTTTTTTGATCATATCTCCCGTTCTATCGGTCGTATCGCTAAAACTCGGTCAGTTTCGTGTTCAGCGTGAAAAAACACATTAATTAGAGTCTTGCGGGAGCTCGAAAGATTGGGATTTCAGTGTTTTTCATGGCTCTTGGTTTTTCTTAGTCCTATGGCGAAAAAAATCGGAAATTTCGGGTCACTATGGTTTTTCGATTATATCTCCCGTTCTATCGGTCGTATTGCAAAAACTCGGTCAATTTCGTGTTTAGCGTAAGAAAACACATCGCATAGAGTCTTGCGGGAGCTCGAGAGATTGGTAATTCAGTGTTTTTCATGTATCTCGGTTTCTCTGGGTCCTATGGCGGAAAAAAAATGAAAATTTCGGATCACTATGGTTTTTCGATCATATCTCCCGTTTTATTGGTCGTATCGCTAAAACTCGGCCGGTTCCGTGTTCAGCGTGAAAAAACACATCGAATAGATCCTTGCGGGAGATCGAAAGATTGGTAATTCAGTGTTTTTCATGCATCTCGGTTTCTCCGGGTCCTATGGCGAAAAAAAATGAAAATTTCGGATCACTGTGCGTTTCCGATTATATCTCCCGTTCTATCGGTCGTATCGCTAAAACTCGGTCGGTTTCATGTTCAGCGTGAGAAAACACATCGGAAAGAGTCTTGCGGGAGCTCGAAAGATTGGTAATTCAGTGTTTTTCATGGCTCTTGGTTTTTCTTAGTCCTATGGCGAAAAAAATCGGAAATTTCGGGTCACTATATTTTTTCGATTATATCTCCCGTTCTAGAGGTCGTATTGCAAAAACTCGGTCAATTTCGTGTTAAGCGTGAAAAAACACATCGAATGGATCCTTACGGGAGATCGAAAGATTGGTAATTCAGTGTTTTTCATGTATCTCGGTTTCTCTGGGTCCTATGGCGAAAAAAAAATGAAAATTTCGGATCACTATGGTTTTTCGATCATATCTCCCGTTCTATCGGTCGTATCGCTAAAACTCGGTCAGTTTCCTGTTCAGCGTGAAAAAACACATTAAATAGAGTCTTGCGGGAGCTCGAAAGATTAGGATTTTAGTGTTTTTCATGGCTCTTGGTTTTTCTTAGTCCTATGGCGAAAAAAATCGAAATTTTCGGGTCACTATGGTTTTTCGATTATATCTCCCGTTCTATTGGTCGTATCGCTAAAACTCCGCCGGTTCCGTGTTCAGCGTGAAAAAACACATCGAATAGATCCTTGCGGGAGATCGAGAGATTGGTAATTCAGTGTTTTTCATGCATCTCGGTTTCTCCGGGTCCTATGGCGAAAAAAAATGAAAATTTCGGATCACTGTGGGTTTCCGATCATATCTCCCGTTCTATCGGTCGTATCGCTAAAACTCGGTCGGTTTCATGTTCAGCGTGAGAAAACACATCGAATAGAGTCTTGTGGGAGCTCGAAAGATTGGTAATTCAGTGTTTTTCATGTATCTCGGTTTCTCCGGGTCCTATGACGAAAAAAAATGAAAATTTCGGATCACAATGGTTTTTTGATCATATCTCCCGTTCTATCGGTCGTATCGCTAAAACTCGGTCAGTTTCGTGTTCAGCGTAAAAAACACATTAAATAGAGTCTTGCGGGAGCTCGAAAGATTGGGATTTTAGTGTTTTTCATGGCTCTTGGTTTTTCTTAGTCCTATGGCGAAAAAAATCGGAAATTTCGGGTCACTATGGTTTTTCGATTATATCTCCCGTTCTATCGGTCGTATTGCAAAAACTCGGTCAATTTCGTGTTTAGCGTAAGAAAACACATCGCATAGAGTCTTGCGGGAGCTCGAAAGATTGGTAATTCAGTGTTTTTCATGTATCTCGGTTTCTCTGGGTCCTATGGCGGAAAAAAAATGAAAATTTCGGATCACTATGGTTTTTCGATCATATCTTCCGTTTTATTGGTCGTATCGCTAAAACTCGGCCGGTTCCGTGTTCAGCGTGAAAAAACACATCGAATAGATCCTTGCGGGAGATCGAAAGATTGGTAATTCAGTGTTTTTCATGCATCTCGGTTTCTCCGGGTCCTATGGCGAAAAAAAATGAAAATTTCGGATCACTGTGCGTTTCCGATCATATCTCCCGTTCTATCGGTCGTATCGCTAAAACTCGGTCGGTTTCATGTTCAGCGTGAGAAAACACATCGGAAAGAGTCTTGCGGGAGCTCGAAAGATTGGTAATTCAGTGTTTTTCATGGCTCTTGGTTTTTCTTAGTCCTATGGCGAAAAAAATCGGAAATTTCGGGTCACTATATTTTTTCGATTATATCTCCCGTTCTAGAGGTCGTATTGCAAAAACTCGGTCAATTTCGTGTTAAGCGTGAAAAAACACATCGAATGGATCCTTACGGGAGATCGAAAGATTGGTAATTCAGTGTTTTTCATGTATCTCGGTTTCTCTGGGTCCTATGGCGAAAAAAAAATGAAAATTTCGGATCACTATGGTTTTTCGATCATATCTCCCGTTCTATCGGTCGTATCGCTAAAACTCGGTCAGTTTCCTGTTCAGCGTGAAAAAACACATTAAATAGAGTCTTGCGGGAGCTCGAAAGATTAGGATTTTAGTGTTTTTCATGGCTCTTGGTTTTTCTTAGTCCTATGGCGAAAAAAATCGAAATTTTCGGGTCACTATGGTTTTTCGATTATATCTCCCGTTCTATTGGTCGTATCGCTAAAACTCCGCCGGTTCCGTGTTCAGCGTGAAAAAACACATCGAATAGATCCTTGCGGGAGATCGAAAGATTGGTAATTCAGTGTTTTTCATGCATCTCGGTTTCTCCGGGTCCTATGGCGAAAAAAAATGAAAATTTCGGATCACTGTGGGTTTCCGATCATATCTCCCGTTCTATCGGTCGTATCGCTAAAACTCGGTCGGTTTCATGTTCAGCGTGAGAAAACACATCGAATAGAGTCTTGTGGGAGCTCGAAAGATTGGTAATTCAGTGTTTTTCATGTATCTCGGTTTCTCCGGGTCCTATGACGAAAAAAAATGAAAATTTCGGATCACAATGGTTTTTTGATCATATCTCCCGTTCTATCGGTCGTATCGCTAAAACTCGGTCAGTTTCGTGTTCAGCGTGAAAAAACACATTAAATAGAGTCTTGCGGGAGCTCGAAAGATTGGGATTTTAGTGTTTTTCATGGCTCTTGGTTTTTCTTAGTCCTATGGCGAAAAAAATCGGAAATTTCGGGTCACTATGGTTTTTCGATTATATCTCCCGTTCTATCGGTCGTATTGCAAAAACTCGGTCAATTTCGTGTTTAGCGTAAGAAAACACATCGCATAGAGTCTTGCGGGAGCTCGAAAGATTGGTAATTCAGTGTTTTTCATGTATCTCGGTTTCTCTGGGTCCTATGGCGAAAAAAAAATGAAAATTTCGGATCACTATGGTTTTTCGATCATATCTCCCGTTCTATCGGTCGTATCGCTAAAACTCGGTCAGTTTCGTGTTCAGCGTGAAAAAACACATTAAATAGAGTCTTGCGGGAGCTCGAAAGATTGGGATTTTAGTGTTTTTCATGGCTCTTGGTTTTTCTTAGTCCTATGGCGAAAAAAATCGGAAATTTCGGGTCACTATGGTTTTTCGATTATATCTCCCGTTCTATCGGTCGTATTGCAAAAACTCGGTCAATTTCGTGTTTAGCGTAAGAAAACACATCGCATAGAGTCTTGCGGGAGCTCGAAAGATTGGTAATTCAGTGTTTTTCATGTATCTCGGTTTCTCTGGGTCCTATGGCGGAAAAAAAATGAAAATTTCGGATCACTATGGTTTTTCGATCATATCTCCCGTTTTATTGGTCGTATCGCTAAAACTCGGCCGGTTCCGTGTTCAGCGTGAAAAAACACATCGAATAGATCCTTGCGGGAGATCGAAAGATTGGTAATTCAGTGTTTTTCATGCATCTCGGTTTCTCCGGGTCCTATGGCGAAAAAAAATGAAAATTTCGGATCACTGTGCGTTTCCGATCATATCTCCCGTTCTATCGGTCGTATCGCTAAAACTCGGTCAGTTTCATGTTCAGCGTGAGAAAACACATCGGAAAGAGTCTTGCGGGAGCTCGAAAGATTGGTAATTCAGTGTTTTTCATGGCTCTTGGTTTTTCTTAGTCCTATGGCGAAAAAAATCGGAAATTTCGGGTCACTATATTTTTTCGATTATATCTCCCGTTCTAGAGGTCGTATTGCAAAAACTCGGTCAATTTCGTGTTAAGCGTGAAAAAACACATCGAATGGATCCTTACGGGAGATCGAAAGATTGGTAATTCAGTGTTTTCCATGTATCTCGGTTTCTCTGGGTCCTATGGCGAAAAAAAAATTAAAATTTCGGATCACTATGGTTTTTCGATCATATCTCCCGTTCTATCGGTCGTATCGCTAAAACTCGGTCAGTTTCCTGTTCAGCGTGAAAAAACACATTAAATAGAGTCTTGCGGGAGCTCGAAAGATTAGGATTTTAGTGTTTTTCATGGCTCTTGGTTTTTCTTAGTCCTATGGCGAAAAAAATCGAAATTTTCGGGTCACTATGGTTTTTCGATTATATCTCCCGTTCTATTGGTCGTATCGCTAAAACTCCGCCGGTTCCGTGTTCAGCGTGAAAAAACACATCGAATAGATCCTTGCGGGAGATCGAAAGATTGGTAATTCAGTGTTTTTCATGCATCTCGGTTTCTCCGGGTCCTATGGCGAAAAAAAATGAAAATTTCGGATCACTGTGCGTTTCCGATCATATCTCCCGTTCTATCGGTCGTATCGCTAAAACTCGGTCGGTTTCATGTTCAGCGTGAGAAAACACATCGGAAAGAGTCTTGCGGGAGCTCGAAAGATTGGTAATTCAGTGTTTTTCATGTATCTCGGTTTCTCCGGGTCCTATGACGAAAAAAAATGAAAATTTCGGATCACAATGGTTTTTTGATCATATCTCCCGTTCTATCGGTCGTATCGCTAAAACTCGGCCAGTTTCATGTTCAGCGTGAAAAAACACATTAAATAGAGTCTTGCGGGAGCTCGAAAGATTGGGATTTTAGTGTTTTTCATGGCTCTTGGTTTTTCTTAGTCCTATGGCGAAAAAAATCGGAAATTTCGGGTCACTATATTTTTTCGATTATATCTCCCGTTCTAGAGGTCGTATTGCAAAAACTCGGTCAATTTCGTGTTAAGCGTGAAAAAACACATCGAATGGATCCTTACGGGAGATCGAAAGATTGGTAATTCAGTGTTTTTCATGTATCTCGGTTTCTCTGGGTCCTATGGCGAAAAAAAAATGAAAATTTCGGATCACTATGGTTTTTCGATCATATCTCCCGTTCTATCGGTCGTATCGCTAAAACTCGGTCGGTTTCATGTTCAGCGTGAGAAAACACATCGGAAAGAGTCTTGCGGGAGCTCGAAAGATTGGTAATTCAGTGTTTTTCATGTATCTCGGTTTCTCCGGGTCCTATGACGAAAAAAAATGAAAATTTCGGATCACAATGGTTTTTTGATCATATCTCCCGTTCTATCGGTCGTATCGCTAAAACTCGGCCAGTTTCATGTTCAGCGTGAAAAAACACATTAAATAGAGTCTTGCGGGAGCTCGAAAGATTGGGATTTTAGTGTTTTTCATGGCTCTTGGTTTTTCTTAGTCCTATGGCGAAAAAAATCGGAAATTTCGGGTCACTATATTTTTTCGATTATATCTCCCGTTCTAGAGGTCGTATTGCAAAAACTCGGTCAATTTCGTGTTAAGCGTGAAAAAACACATCGAATGGATCCTTACGGGAGATCGAAAGATTGGTAATTCAGTGTTTTTCATGTATCTCGGTTTCTCTGGGTCCTATGGCGAAAAAAAAATGAAAATTTCGGATCACTATGGTTTTTCGATCATATCTCCCGTTCTATCGGTCGTATCGCTAAAACTCGGTCAGTTTCGTGTTCAGCGTGAAAAAACACATTAAATAGAGTCTTGCGGGAGCTCGAAAGATTGGGATTTTAGTGTTTTTCATGGCTCTTGGTTTTTCTTAGTCCTATGGCGAAAAAAATCGGAAATTTCGGGTCACTATGGTTTTTCGATTATATCTCCCGTTCTATCGGTCGTATTGCAAAAACTCGGTCAATTTCGTGTTTAGCGTAAGAAAACACATCGCATAGAGTCTTGCGGGAGCTCGAAAGATTGGTAATTCAGTGTTTTTCATGTATCTCGGTTTCTCTGGGTCCTATGGCGGAAAAAAAATGAAAATTTCGGATCACTATGGTTTTTCGATCATATCTCCCGTTTTATTGGTCGTATCGCTAAAACTCGGCCGGTTCCGTGTTCAGCGTGAAAAAACACATCGAATAGATCCTTGCGGGAGATCGAAAGATTGGTAATTCAGTGTTTTTCATGCATCTCGGTTTCTCCGGGTCCTATGGCGAAAAAAAATGAAAATTTCGGATCACTGTGCGTTTCCGATCATATCTCCCGTTCTATCGGTCGTATCGCTAAAACTCGGTCGGTTTCATGTTCAGCGTGAGAAAACACATCGGAAAGAGTCTTGCGGGAGCTCGAAAGATTGGTAATTCAGTGTTTTTCATGGCTCTTGGTTTTTCTTAGTCCTATGGCGAAAAAAATCGGAAATTTCGGGTCACTATATTTTTTCGATTATATCTCCCGTTCTAGAGGTCGTATTGCAAAAACTCGGTCAATTTCGTGTTAAGCGTGAAAAAACACATCGAATGGATCCTTACGGGAGATCGAAAGATTGGTAATTCAGTGTTTTTCATGTATCTCGGTTTCTCTGGGTCCTATGGCGAAAAAAAAATGAAAATTTCGGATCACTATGGTTTTTCGATCATATCTCCCGTTCTATCGGTCGTATCGCTAAAACTCGGTCAGTTTCCTGTTCAGCGTGAAAAAACACATTAAATAGAGTCTTGCGGGAGCTCGAAAGATTAGGATTTTAGTGTTTTTCATGGCTATTGGTTTTTCTTAGTCCTATGGCGAAAAAAATCGAAATTTTCGGGTCACTATGGTTTTTCGATTATATCTCCCGTTCTATTGGTCGTATCGCTAAAACTCCGCCGGTTCCGTGTTCAGCGTGAAAAAACACATCGAATAGATCCTTGCGGGAGATCGAGAGATTGGTAATTCAGTGTTTTTCATGCATCTCTGTTTCTCCGGGTCCTATGGCGAAAAAAAATGAAAATTTCGGATCACTGTGGGTTTCCGATCATATCTCCCGTTCTATCGGTCGTATCGCTAAAACTCGGTCGGTTTCATGTTCAGCGTGAGAAAACACATCGAATAGAGTCTTGTGGGAGCTCGAAAGATTGGTAATTCAGTGTTTTTCATGTATCTCGGTTTCTCCGGGTCCTATGACGAAAAAAAATGAAAATTTCGGATCACAATGGTTTTTTGATCATATCTCCCGTTCTATCGGTCGTATCGCTAAAACTCGGTCAGTTTCGTGTTCAGCGTAAAAAACACATTAAATAGAGCCTTGCGGGAGCTCGAAAGATTGGGATTTTAGTGTTTTTCATGGCTCTTGGTTTTTCTTAGTCCTATGGCGAAAAAAATCGGAAATTTCGGGTCACTATGGTTTTTCGATTATATCTCCCGTTCTATCGGTCGTATTGCAAAAACTCGGTCAATTTCGTGTTTAGCGTAAGAAAACACATCGCATAGAGTCTTGCGGGAGCTCGAAAGATTGGTAATTCAGTGTTTTTCATGTATCTCGGTTTCTCTGGGTCCTATGGCGGAAAAAAAATGAAAATTTCGGATCACTATGGTTTTTCGATCATATCTCCCGTTTTATTGGTCGTATCGCTAAAACTCGGCCGGTTCCGTGTTCAGCGTGAAAAAACACATCGAATAGATCCTTGCGGGAGATCGAAAGATTGGTAATTCAGTGTTTTTCATGCATCTCGGTTTCTCCGGGTCCTATGGCGAAAAAAAATGAAAATTTCGGATCACTGTGCGTTTCCGATCATATCTCCCGTTCTATCGGTCGTATCGCTAAAACTTGGTCGGTTTCATGTTCAGCGTGAGAAAACACATCGGAAAGAGTCTTGCGGGAGCTCGAAAGATTGGTAATTCAGTGTTTTTCATGGCTCTTGGTTTTTCTTAGTCCTATGGCGAAAAAAATCGGAAATTTCGGGTCACTATATTTTTTCGATTATATCTCCCGTTCTAGAGGTCGTATTGCAAAAACTCGGTCAATTTCGTGTTAAGCGTGAAAAAACACATCGAATGGATCCTTACGGGAGATCGAAAGATTGGTAATTCAGTGTTTTTCATGTATCTCGGTTTCTCTGGGTCCTATGGCGAAAAAAAAATGAAAATTTCGGATCACTATGGTTTTTCGATCATATCTCCCGTTCTATCGGTCGTATCGCTAAAACTCGGTCAGTTTCCTGTTCAGCGTGAAAAAACACATTAAATAGAGTCTTGCGGGAGCTCGAAAGATTAGGATTTTAGTGTTTTTCATGGCTCTTGGTTTTTCTTAGTCCTATGGCGAAAAAAATCGAAATTTTCGGGTCACTATGGTTTTTCGATTATATCTCCCGTTCTATTGGTCGTATCGCTAAAACTCCGCCGGTTCCGTGTTCAGCGTGAAAAAACACATCGAATAGATCCTTGCAGGAGATCGAAAGATTGGTAATTCAGTGTTTTTCATGCATCTCGGTTTCTCCGGGTCCTATGGCGAAAAAAAATGAAAATTTCGGATCACTGTGGGTTTCCGATCATATCTCCCGTTCTATCGGTCGTATCGCTAAAACTCGGTCGGTTTCATGTTCAGCGTGAGAAAACACATCGAATAGAGTCTTGTGGGAGCTCGAAAGATTGGTAATTCAGTGTTTTTCATGTATCTCGGTTTCTCCGGGTCCTATGACGAAAAAAAATGAAAATTTCGGATCACAATGGTTTTTTGATCATATCTCCCGTTCTATCGGTCGTATCGCTAAAACTCGGTCAGTTTCGTGTTCAGCGTGAAAAAACACATTAAATAGAGTCTTGCGGGAGCTCGAAAGATTGGGATTTTAGTGTTTTTCATGGCTCTTGGTTTTTCTTAGTCCTATGGCGAAAAAAATCGGAAATTTCGGGTCACTATGGTTTTTCGATTATATCTCCCGTTCTATCGGTCGTATTGCAAAAACTCGGTCAATTTCGTGTTTAGCGTAAGAAAAAAAACATCGCATAGAGTCTTGCGGGAGCTCGAAAGATTGGTAATTCAGTGTTTTTCATGTATCTCGGTTTCTCTGGGTCCTATGGCGAAAAAAAAATGAAAATTTCGGATCACTATGGTTTTTCGATCATATCTCCCGTTCTATCGGTCGTATCGCTGAAACTCGGTCAGTTTCGTGTTCAGCGTGAAAAAACACATTAAATAGAGTCTTGCGGGAGCTCGAAAGATTGAAATTTTAGTGTTTTTCATGGCTCTTGGGTTTTCTTAGTCCTGTGGCGAAAAAAATCGGAAATTCCGGGTCACTATAGTTTTTCGATTATATCTCCCGTTCTAGAGGTCGTATTGCAAAAACTCGGTCAATTTCGTGTTAAGCGTGAAAAAACACATCGAATAGATCCTTGCGGGAGATCGAAAGATTGGTAATTCAGTGTTTTTCATGTATCTCGGTTTCTCTGGGTCCTATGGCGAGAAAAAAATGAAAATTTCGGATCACTATGGTTTTTCGATCGTATCTCCCGTTCTATCGGTCGTATCGCTAAAACTCGGTCAGTTTCGTGTTCAGCGTGAAAAAACACATCAAATAGATCCTTGCGGGAGCTCGGAAGATTGGTAATTGAGTGTTTTTCATGTATCTCGGTTTCTCCGGGTCCTATGACGAAAAAAAATGAAAATTTCGGATCACAATGGTTTTTTGATCATATCTCCCGTTCTATCGGTCGTATCGCTAAAACTCGGTCAGTTTCATGTTCAGCGTGAAAAAACACATTAAATAGAGTCTTGCGGGAGCTCGAAAGATTGGGATTTTAGTGTTTTTCATGGCTCTTGGTTTTTCTTAGTCCTATGGCGAAAAAAATCGGAAATTTCGGGTCACTATAGTTTTTCGATTATATCTCCCGTTCTAGAGGTCGTATTGCAAAAACTCGGTCAATTTCGTGTTAAGCGTGGAAAAACACATCGAATGGATCCTTGCGGGAGATCGAAAGATTGGTAATTCAGTGTTTTTCATGTATCTCGGTTTCTCTGGGTCCTATGGTGAAAAAAAAATGAAAATTTCGGATCACTATGGTTTTTCGATCATATCTCCCGTTCTATCGGTCGTATCGCTAAAACTCGGTCAGTTTCGTGTTCAGCGTGAAAAAACACATCAAATAGATCCTTGCGGGAGCTCGGAAGATTGGTAATTGAGTGTTTTTCATGTATCTCGGTTTCTCCGGGTCCTATGACGAAAAAAAATGAAAATTTCGGATCACAATGGTTTTTTGATCATATCTCCCGTTCTATCGGTCGTATCGCTAAAACTCGGTCAGTTTCATGTTCAGCGTGAAAAAACACATTAAATAGAGTCTTGCGGGAGCTCGAAAGATTGGGATTTTAGTGTTTTTCATGGCTCTTGGTTTTTCTTAGTCCTATGGCGAAAAAAATCGGAAATTTCGGGTCACTATAGTTTTTCGATTATATCTCCCGTTCTAGAGGTCGTATTGCAAAAACTCGGTCAATTTCGTGTTAAGCGTGGAAAAACACATCGAATGGATCCTTGCGGGAGATCGAAAGATTGGTAATTCAGTGTTTTTCATGTATCTCGGTTTCTCTGGGTCCTATGGTGAAAAAGAAATGAAAATTTCGGATCACTATGGTTTTTCGATCATATCTCCCGTTCTATCGGTCGTATCGCTAAAACTCCGCCGGTTCCGTGTTCAGCGTGAAAAAACACATCGAATAGATCCTTGCAGGAGATCGAAGGATTGGTAATTCAGTGTTTTTCATGCATCTCGGTTTCTCCGGGTCCTATGGCGAAAAAAAATGAAAATTTCGGATCACTGTGGGTTTCCGATCATATCTCCCGTTCTATCGGTCGTATCGCTAAAACTCGGTCGGTTTCATGTTCAGCGTGAGAAAACACATCGAATAGAGTCTTGTGGGAGCTCGAAAGATTGGTAATTCAGTGTTTTTCATGTATCTCGGTTTCTCCGGGTCCTATGACGAAAAAAAATGAAAATTTCGGATCACAATGGTTTTTTGATCATATCTCCCGTTCTATCGGTCGTATCGCTAAAACTCGGTCAGTTTCGTGTTCAGCGTGAAAAAACACATTAAATAGAGTCTTGCGGGAGCTCGAAAGATTGGGATTTTAGTGTTTTTCATGGCTCTTGGTTTTTCTTAGTCCTATGGCGAAAAAAATCGGAAATTTCGGGTCACTATGGTTTTTCGATTATATCTCCCGTTCTATCGGTCGTATTGCAAAAACTCGGTCAATTTCGTGTTTAGCGTAAGAAAAAAAACATCGCATAGAGTCTTGCGGGAGCTCGAAAGATTGGTAATTCAGTGTTTTTCATGTATCTCGGTTTCTCTGGGTCCTATGGCGAAAAAAAAATGAAAATTTCGGATCACTATGGTTTTTCGATCATATCTCCCGTTCTATCGGTCGTATCGCTGAAACTCGGTCAGTTTCGTGTTCAGCGTGAAAAAACACATTAAATAGAGTCTTGCGGGAGCTCGAAAGATTGAAATTTTAGTGTTTTTCATGGCTCTTGGGTTTTCTTAGTCCTGTGGCGAAAAAAATCGGAAATTCCGGGTCACTATAGTTTTTCGATTATATCTCCCGTTCTAGAGGTCGTATTGCAAAAACTCGGTCAATTTCGTGTTAAGCGTGAAAAAACACATCGAATAGATCCTTGCGGGAGATCGAAAGATTGGTAATTCAGTGTTTTTCATGTATCTCGGTTTCTCTGGGTCCTATGGCGAGAAAAAAATGAAAATTTCGGATCACTATGGTTTTTCGATCGTATCTCCCGTTCTATCGGTCGTATCGCTAAAACTCGGTCAGTTTCGTGTTCAGCGTGAAAAAACACATCAAATAGATCCTTGCGGGAGCTCGGAAGATTGGTAATTGAGTGTTTTTCATGTATCTCGGTTTCTCCGGGTCCTATGACGAAAAAAAATGAAAATTTCGGATCACAATGGTTTTTTGATCATATCTCCCGTTCTATCGGTCGTATCGCTAAAACTCGGTCAGTTTCTTGTTCAGCGTGAAAAAACACATTAAATAGAGTCTTGCGGGAGCTCGAAAGATTGGGATTTTAGTGTTTTTCATGGCTCTTGGTTTTTCTTAGTCCTATGGCGAAAAAAATCGGAAATTTCGGGTCACTATAGTTTTTCGATTATATCTCCCGTTCTAGAGGTCGTATTGCAAAAACTCGGTCAATTTCGTGTTAAGCGTGGAAAAACACATCGAATGGATCCTTGCGGGAGATCGAAAGATTGGTAATTCAGTGTTTTTCATGTATCTCGGTTTCTCTGGGTCCTATGGTGAAAAAAAAATGAAAATTTCGGATCACTATGGTTTTTCGATCATATCTCCCGTTCTATCGGTCGTATCGCTAAAACTCGGTCGGTTTCATGTTCAGCGTGAGAAAACACATCGAATAGAGTCTTGCGGGAGCTCGAAAGATTGGTAATTCAGTGTTTTTCATGTATCTCGGTTTCTCCGGGTCCTATGACGAAAAAAAATGAAAATTTCGGATCACAATGGTTTTTTGATCTTATCTCCCGTTCTATCGGTCGTATAGCTGAAACTAGGTCAATTTCGTGTTAAGCGTGAAAAAACACATCGAATAGAGCCTTGCGGGAGCTCGAAATATTGGTAATTCAGTGTTTTTCATGCATCTCGGTTTCTCCGGGTCCTATGGCGAAAAAAAATGAAAATTTCGGATCACTACAGGTTTCCGATCATATCTCCCGTTCTAGAGGTCGTATTGCAAAAACTCGGTCAGTTTCGTGTTCAGCGTGAAAAAACACATTAAATAGAGTCTTGCGGGAGCTCAAAAGATTGGGATTTTAGTGTTTTTCACGTATCTCGGTTTCTCTGGGTCCTATGGCGAAGAAAAAATGAAAATTTCGGATCACTATGGTTTTCCGATCATATCTCCCGTTCTAGAGGTCGTATTGCAAAAACTCGGTCAGTTTCGTGTTCAGCGTGAAAAAACACATTAAATAGAGTCTTGCGGGAGCTCGAAAGATTGGGATTTTAGTGTTTTTCATGGCTCTTGGTTTTTCTTAGTCCTATGGCGAAAAAAATCGGAAATTTCGGGTCACTATGGTTTTTCGATTATATCTCCCGTTCTATCGGTCGTATTGCAAAAACTCGGTCAATTTCGTGTTTAGCGTAAGAAAACACATCGCATAGAGTCTTGCGGGAGCTCGAAAGATTGGTAATTCAGTGTTTTTCATGTATCTCGGTTTCTCTGGGTCCTATGGCGGAAAAAAAATGAAAATTTCGGATCACTATGGTTTTTCGATCATATCTCCCGTTTTATTGGTCGTATCGCTAAAACTCGGCCGGTTCCGTGTTCAGCGTGAAAAAACACATCGAATAGATCCTTGCGGGAGATCGAAAGATTGGTAATTCAGTGTTTTTCATGCATCTCGGTTTCTCCGGGTCCTATGGCGAAAAAAAATGAAAATTTCGGATCACTGTGCGTTTCCGATCATATCTCCCGTTCTATCGGTCGTATCGCTAAAACTCGGTCGGTTTCATGTTCAGCGTGAGAAAACACATCGGAAAGAGTCTTGCGGGAGCTCGAAAGATTGGTAATTCAGTGTTTTTCATGTATCTCGGTTTCTCCGGGTCCTATGACGAAAAAAAATGAAAATTTCGGATCACAATGGTTTTTTGATCATATCTCCCGTTCTATCGGTCGTATCGCTAAAACTCGGCCAGTTTCATGTTCAGCGTGAAAAAACACATTAAATAGAGTCTTGCGGGAGCTCGAAAGATTGGGATTTTAGTGTTTTTCATGGCTCTTGGTTTTTCTTAGTCCTATGGCGAAAAAAATCGGAAATTTCGGGTCACTATATTTTTTCGATTATATCTCCCGTTCTAGAGGTCGTATTGCAAAAACTCGGTCAATTTCGTGTTAAGCGTGAAAAAACACATCGAATGGATCCTTACGGGAGATCGAAAGATTGGTAATTCAGTGTTTTTCATGTATCTCGGTTTCTCTGGGTCCTATGGCGAAAAAAAAATGAAAATTTCGGATCACTATGGTTTTTCGATCATATCTCCCGTTCTATCGGTCGTATCGCTAAAACTCGGTCAGTTTCCTGTTCAGCGTGAAAAAACACATTAAATAGAGTCTTGCGGGAGCTCGAAAGATTGGGATTTTAGTGTTTTTCACGTATCTCGGTTTCTCTAGGTCCTATGGCGAAAAAAAAATGAAAATTTCGGATCAGTATGGTTTTTCGATCATATCTCCCGTTCTATCGGTCGTATCGCTAAAACTCGGTCGGTTTCATGTTCAGCGTGAGAAAACACATCGAATGGAGTCTTGCGGGAGCTCGAAAGATTGGTAATTCAGTGTTTTTCATGTATCTCGGTTTCTCCGGGTCCTATGACGAAAAAAAATGAAAATTTCGGATCACAATGGTTTTTTGATCTTATCTCCCGTTCTATCGGTCGTATAGCTGAAACTAGGTCAATTTCGTGTTCAGCGTGAAAAAACACATCGAATAGAGCCTTGCGGGAGCTCGAAATATTGGTAATTCAGTGTTTTTCATGCATCTCGGTTTCTCCGGGTCCTATGGCGAAAAAAAATGAAAATTTCGGATCACTACAGGTTTCCGATCATATCTCCCGTTCTAGAGGTCGTATTGCAAAAACTCGGTCAGTTTCGTGTTCAGCGTGAAAAAACACATTAAATAGAGTCTTGCGGGAGCTCAAAAGATTGGGATTTTAGTGTTTTTCACGCATCTCGGTTTCTCTGGGTCCTATGGCGAAGAAAAAATGAAAATTTCGGATCACTATGGTTTTCCGATCATATCTCCCGTTCTAGAGGTCGTATTGCAAAAACTCGGTCAGTTTCGTGTTCAGCGTGAAAAAACACATTAAATAGAGTCTTGCGGGAGCTCGAAAGATTGGGATTTTAGTGTTTTTCATGGCTCTTGGTTTTTCTTAGTCCTATGGCGAAAAAAATCGGAAATTTCGGGTCACTATGGTTTTTCGATTATATCTCCCGTTCTATCGGTCGTATTGCAAAAACTCGGTCAATTTCGTGTTTAGCGTAAGAAAACACATCGCATAGAGTCTTGCGGGAGCTCGAAAGATTGGTAATTCAGTGTTTTTCATGTATCTCGGTTTCTCTGGGTCCTATGGCGGAAAAAAAATGAAAATTTCGGATCACTATGGTTTTTCGATCATATCTCCCGTTTTATTGGTCGTATCGCTAAAACTCGGCCGGTTCCGTGTTCAGCGTGAAAAAACACATCGAATAGATCCTTGCGGGAGATCGAAATATTGGTAATTCAGTGTTTTTCATGCATCTCGGTTTCTCCGGGTCCTATGGCGAAAAAAAATGAAAATTTCGGATCACTACAGGTTTCCGATCATATCTCCCGTTCTAGAGGTCGTATTGCAAAAACTCGGTCAGTTTCGTGTTCAGCGTGAAAAAACACATTAAATAGAGTCTTGCGGGAGCTCAAAAGATTGGGATTTTAGTGTTTTTCACGTATCTCGGTTTCTCTGGGTCCTATGGCGAAGAAAAAATGAAAATTTCGGATCACTATGGTTTTCCGATCATATCTCCCGTTCCAGAGGTCGTATTGCAAAAACTCGGTCAGTTTTGTGTTCAGCGTGAAAAAACACATTAAATAGAGTCTTGCGGGAGCTCGAAAGATTGGGATTTTAGTGTTTTTCATGGCTCTTGGTTTTTCTTAGTCCTATGGCGAAAAAAATCGGAAATTTCGGGTCACTATGGTTTTTCGATTATATCTCCCGTTCTATCGGTCGTATTGCAAAAACTCGGTCAATTTCGTGTTTAGCGTAAGAAAACACATCGCATAGAGTCTTGCGGGAGCTCGAAAGATTGGTAATTCAGTGTTTTTCATGTATCTCGGTTTCTCTGGGTCCTATGGCGAAAAAAAAATGAAAATTTCGGATCACTATGGTTTTTCGATCATATCTCCCGTTCTATCGGTCGTATCGCTGAAACTCGGTCAGTTTCGTGTTCAGCGTGAAAAAACACATTAAATAGAGTCTTGCGGGAGCTCGAAAGATTGGGATTTTAGTGTTTTTCATGGCTCTTGGTTTTTCTTAGTCCTATGGCGAAAAAAATCGGAAATTTCGGGTCACTATATTTTTTCGATTATATCTCCCGTTCTAGAGGTCGTATTGCAAAAACTCGGTCAATTTCGTGTTAAGCGTGAAAAAACACATCGAATGGATCCTTACGGGAGATCGAAAGATTGGTATTTGAGTGTTTTTCATGTATCTCGGTTTCTCTGGGTCCTATGGCGAAAAAAAAATGAAAATTTCGGATCACTATGGTTTTTCGATCATATCTCCCGTTCTATCGGTCGTATCGCTAAAACTCGGTCAGTTTCCTGTTCACCGTGAAAAAACACATTAAATAGAGTCTTGCGGGAGCTCGAAAGATTGGGATTTTAGTGTTTTTCACGTATCTCGGTTTCTCTAGGTCCTATGGCGAAAAAAAAATGAAAATTTCGGATCAGTATGGTTTTTCGATCATATCTCCCGTTCTATCGGTCGTATCGCTAAAACTCGGTCGGTTTCATGTTCAGCGTGAGAAAACACATCGAATGGAGTCTTGCGGGAGCTCGAAAGATTGGTAATTCAGTGTTTTTCATGTATCTCGGTTTCTCCGGGTCCTATGACGAAAAAAAATGAAAATTTCGGATCACAATGGTTTTTTGATCTTATCTCCCGTTCTATCGGTCGTATAGCTGAAACTAGGTCAATTTCGTGTTCAGCGTGAAAAAACACATCGAATAGAGCCTTGCGGGAGCTCGAAATATTGGTAATTCAGTGTTTTTCATGCATCTCGGTTTCTCCGGGTCCTATGGCGAAAAAAAATGAAAATTTCGGATCACTACAGGTTTCCGATCATATCTCCCGTTCTAGAGGTCGTATTGCAAAAACTCGGTCAGTTTTGTGTTCAGCGTGAAAAAACACATTAAATAGAGTCTTGCGGGAGCTCGAAAGATTGGGATTTTAGTGTTTTTCATGGCTCTTGGTTTTTCTTAGTCCTATGGCGAAAAAAATCGGAAATTTCGGGTCACTATGGTTTTTCGATTATATCTCCCGTTCTATCGGTCGTATTGCAAAAACTCGGTCAATTTCGTGTTTAGCGTAAGAAAACACATCGCATAGAGTCTTGCGGGAGCTCGAAAGATTGGTAATTCAGTGTTTTTCATGTATCTCGGTTTCTCTGGGTCCTATGGCGGAAAAAAAATGAAAATTTCGGATCACTATGGTTTTTCGATCATATCTCCCGTTTTATTGGTCGTATCGCTAAAACTCGGCCGGTTCCGTGTTCAGCGTGAAAAAACACATCGAATAGATCCTTGCGGGAGATCGAAATATTGGTAATTCAGTGTTTTTCATGCATCTCGGTTTCTCCGGGTCCTATGGCGAAAAAAAATGAAAATTTCGGATCACTACAGGTTTCCGATCATATCTCCCGTTCTAGAGGTCGTATTGCAAAAACTCGGTCAGTTTCGTGTTCAGCGTGAAAAAACACATTAAATAGAGTCTTGCGGGAGCTCAAAAGATTGGGATTTTAGTGTTTTTCACGTATCTCGGTTTCTCTGGGTCCTATGGCGAAGAAAAAATGAAAATTTCGGATCACTATGGTTTTCCGATCATATCTCCCGTTCTAGAGGTCGTATTGCAAAAACTCGGTCAGTTTTGTGTTCAGCGTGAAAAAACACATTAAATAGAGTCTTGCGGGAGCTCGAAAGATTGGGATTTTAGTGTTTTTCATGGCTCTTGGTTTTTCTTAGTCCTATGGCGAAAAAAATCGGAAATTTCGGGTCACTATGGTTTTTCGATTATATCTCCCGTTCTATCGGTCGTATTGCAAAAACTCGGTCAATTTCGTGTTTAGCGTAAGAAAACACATCGCATAGAGTCTTGCGGGAGCTCGAAAGATTGGTAATTCAGTGTTTTTCATGTATCTCGGTTTCTCTGGGTCCTATGGCGAAAAAAAAATGAAAATTTCGGATCACTATGGTTTTTCGATCATATCTCCCGTTCTATCGGTCGTATCGCTGAAACTCGGTCAGTTTCGTGTTCAGCGTGAAAAAACACATTAAATAGAGTCTTGCGGGAGCTCGAAAGATTGGAATTTTAGTGTTTTTCATGGCTCTTGGGTTTTCTTAGTCCTGTGGCGAAAAAAATCGGAAATTCCGGGTCACTATAGTTTTTCGATTATATCTCCCGTTCTAGAGGTCGTATTGCAAAAACTCGGTCAATTTCGTGTTAAGCGTGAAAAAACACATCGAATAGATCCTTGCGGGAGATCGAAAGATTGGTAATTCAGTGTTTTTCATGTATCTCGGTTTCTCTGGGTCCTATGGCGAGAAAAAAATGAAAATTTCGGATCACTATGGTTTTTCGATCGTATCTCCCGTTCTATCGGTCGTATCGCTAAAACTCGGTCAGTTTCGTGTTCAGCGTGAAAAAACACATCAAATAGATCCTTGCGGGAGCTCGGAAGATTGGTAATTGAGTGTTTTTCATGTATCTCGGTTTCTCCGGGTCCTATGACGAAAAAAAATGAAAATTTCGGATCACAATGGTTTTTTGATCATATCTCCCGTTCTATCGGTCGTATCGCTAAAACTCGGTCAGTTTCATGTTCAGCGTGAAAAAACACATTAAATAGAGTCTTGCGGGAGCTCGAAAGATTGGGATTTCAGTGTTTTTCATGGCTCTTGGTTTTTCTTAGTCCTATGGCGAAAAAAATCGGAAATTTCGGGTCACTATAGTTTTTCGATTATATCTCCCGTTCTAGAGGTCGTATTGCAAAAACTCGGTCAATTTCGTGTTAAGCGTGGAAAAACACATCGAATGGATCCTTGCGGGAGATCGAAAGATTGGTAATTCAGTGTTTTTTATGTATCTCGGTTTCTCTGGGTCCTATGGTGAAAAAAAATGAAAATTTCGGATCACTATGGTTTTTCGATCATATCTCCCGTTCTATCGGTCGTATCGCTAAAACTCGGTCGGTTTCATGTTCAGCGTGAGAAAACACATCGAATAGAGTCTTGCGGGAGCTCGAAAGATTGGTAATTCAGTGTTTTTCATGCATCTCGGTTTCTCCGGGTCCTATAGCGAAAAAAAATGAAAATTTCGGATCACAATGGTTTTTTGATCTTATCTCCCGTTCTATCGGTCGTATAGCTGAAACTAGGTCAATTTCGTGTTCAGCGTGAAAAAACACATCGAATAGAGCCTTGCGGGAGCTCGAAATATTGGTAATTCAGTGTTTTTCATGCATCTCGGTTTCTCCGGGTCCTATGGCGAAAAAAAATGAAAATTTCGGATCACTATGGTTTTCCGATCATATCTCCCGTTCTAGAGGTCGTATTGCAAAAACTCGGTCAGTTTCGTGTTCAGCGTGAAAAAACACATTAAATAGAGTCTTGCGGGAGCTCGAAAGATTGGGATTTTAGTGTTTTTCATGGCTCTTGGTTTTTCTTAGTCCTATGGCGAAAAAAATCGGAAATTTCGGGTCACTATGGTTTTTCGATTATATCTCCCGTTCTATCGGTCGTATTGCAAAAACTCGGTCAATTTCGTGTTTAGCGTAAGAAAACACATCGCATAGAGTCTTGCGGGAGCTCGAAAGATTGGTAATTCAGTGTTTTTCATGTATCTCGGTTTCTCTGGGTCCTATGGCGGAAAAAAAATGAAAATTTCGGATCACTATGGTTTTTCGATCATATCTCCCGTTTTATTGGTCGTATCGCTAAAACTCGGCCGGTTCCGTGTTCAGCGTGAAAAAACACATCGAATAGATCCTTGCGGGAGATCGAAAGATTGGTAATTCAGTGTTTTTCATGCATCTCGGTTTTTCCGGGTCCTATGGCGAAAAAAAATGAAAATTTCGGATCACTGTGCGTTTCCGATCATATCTCCCGTTCTATCGGTCGTATCGCTAAAACTCGGTCGGTTTCATGTTCAGCGTGAGAAAACACATCGGAAAGAGTCTTGCGGGAGCTCGAAAGATTGGTAATTCAGTGTTTTTCATGTATCTCGGTTTCTCCGGGTCCTATGACGAAAAAAAATGAAAATTTCGGATCACAATGGTTTTTTGATCATATCTCCCGTTCTATCGGTCGTATCGCTAAAACTCGGTCAGTTTCATGTTCAGCGTCAAAAAACACATTAAATAGAGTCTTGCGGGAGCTCGAAAGATTGGGATTTTAGTGTTTTTCATGGCTCTTGGTTTTTCTTAGTCCTCTGGCGAAAAAAATCGGAAATTTCGGGTCACTATATTTTTTCGATTATATCTCCCGTTCTAGAGGTCGTATTGCAAAAACTCGGTCAATTCCGTGTTAAGCGTGAAAAAACACATCGAATGGATCCTTACGGGAGATCGAAAGATTGGTAATTCAGTGTTTTTCATGTATCTCGGTTTCTCTGGGTCCTATGGCGAAAAAAAAATGAAAATTTCGGATCACTATGGTTTTTCGATCATATCTCCCGTTCTATCGGTCGTATCGCTAAAACTCGGTCAGTTTCCTGTTCAGCGTGAAAAAACACATTAAATAGAGTCTTGCGGGAGCTCGAAAGATTGGGATTTTAGTGTTTTTCACGTATCTCGGTTTCTCTGGGTCCTATGGCGAAAAAAAAATGAAAATTTCGGATCAGTATGGTTTTTCGATCATATCTCCCGTTCTATCGGTCGTATCGCTAAAACTCGGTCGGTTTCATGTTCAGCGTGAGAAAACACATCGAATAGAGTCTTGCGGGAGCTCGAAAGATTGGTAATTCAGTGTTTTTCATGTATCTCGGTTTCTCCGGGTCCTATGACGAAAAAAAATGAAAATTTCGGATCACAATGGTTTTTTGATCATATCTCCCGTTCTATCGGTCGTATCGCTACAACTCGGTCAGTTTCATGTTCAGCGTGAAAAAACACATTAAATAGAGTCTTGCGGGAGCTCGAAAGATTGGAGGTTTAGTGTTTTTCATGGCTCTTGGTTTTTCTTAGTCCTATGGCGAAAAAAATCGGAAATTTCGGGTCACTATAGTTTTTCGATTATATCTCCCGTTCTAGAGGTCGTATTGCAAAAACTCGGTCAGTTTCGTGTTCAGCGTGAAAAAACACATTAAATAGAGTCTTGCGGGAGCTCAAAAGATTGGGATTTTAGTGTTTTTCACGTATCTCGGTTTCTCTGGGTCCTATGGCAAAAAAAAATGAAAATTTCGGATCACTATGGTTTTTCGATCATATCTCTCGTTCTATCGGTCGTATCGCTGAAACTCGGTCGGTTTCATGTTCAGCGAGAGAAAACACATCGGATAGAGCCTTGCGGGAGCTCGAAAGTTTGGTAATTCAGTGTTTTTCATGTATCTCGGTTTCTCCGGGTCCTATGACGAAAAAAAATGAAAATTTCGGATCACAATGGTTTTTTGATCTTATCTCCCGTTCTATCGGTCGTATAGCTGAAACTAGGTCAATTTCGTGTTCAGCGTGAAAAAACACATCGAATAGAGCCTTGCGGGAGCTCGAAATATTGGTAATTCAGTGTTTTTCATGCATCTCGGTTTCTCCGGGTCCTATGGCGAAAAAAAATGAAAATTTCGGATCACTACAGGTTTCCGATCATATCTCCCGTTCTAACGGTCGTATCGCTAAAACTCGGTCGGTTTCATGTTCAGCGCGAAAAAACACATCAGATAGAGCCTTGCGGGAGCTCGAAAGTTTAGTAATTCAGTGTTTTTCATGTATCTCGGTTTCTCCGGGTCCTATGACGAAAAAAAATGAAAATTTCGTATCACAATGGTTTTTTGATCATATCTCCCGTTCTATCGGTCGTATAGCTGAAACTAGGTCAGTTTCGTGTTCAGCGTGAAAAAACACATCGAATAGAATCTTGCGGGAGCTCAAAAGATTGGTAATTCAGTGTTTTTCACGTATCTCGCTTTCTCCGGGTTCTACGGCGAAAAAAAAAAAATTTCGGATCACTATGGCTTTCCGATCATATCTCCCGTTCTATTGCTCGTAGCGCTAAAACTCGGTCGGTTTCGTGTTAAGCGTGAAAATACACATCGAATAGATCCTTGCGGGAGATCGAAAGATTGGTAATTCAGTGTTTTTCATGCATCTCGGTTTCTCCGGGTCCTATGGCGAACAAAAATGAAAATTTCGGATCACTGTGGGTTTCCGATCATATCTCCCGTTCTTTCGGTCGTATCGCTAAAACTCGGTCGGTTTCATGTTCAGCGTGGGAAAATACATCGAATAGAGTCTTGCGGGAGATCGAAAGATTGGTAATTCAGTGTTTTTCATGTATCTCGGTTTCTCTGGGTCCTATGGCGAAAAAAAAATGAAAATTTCGGATCACTATGGTTTTTCGATCATATCTCCCGTTCTATCGGTCGTATCGCTAAAACTCGGTCGGTTTCATGTTCAGCGTGGGAAAATACATCGAATAGAGTCTTGCGGGAGATCGAAAGATTGGTAATTCAGTGTTTTTCATGTATCTCGGTTTCTCTGGGTCCTATGGCGAAAAAAAAATGAAAATTTCGGATCACTATGGTTTTTCGATCATATCTCCCGTTCTATCGGTCGTATCGCTAAAATTCGGTCAGTTTCGTGTTCAGCGTGAAAAAACACATTAAATAGATCCTTGCGGGAGCTCGAAAGACTGAGATTTTAGTGTTTTTCATGGCTCTTGGTTTTTCTTAGTCCTATGGCGAAAAAAATCGGAAATTTCGGGTCACTATGGTTTTTCGGATATATCTCCCGTTCTATCGGTCGTATTGCAAAAACTCGGTCAATTTCGTGTTTAGCGTAAGAAAACACATCGAATAGAGTCTTGCGGGAGCTCGAAAGATTGGTAATTCAGTGTTTTTCATGTATCTCGGTTTCTCTGGGTCCTATGGCGGAAAAAAAATGAAAATTTCGGATCACTATGGTTTTTTGATCATATCTCCCGTTCTATTGGTCGTATCGCTAAAACTCGGCCGGTTCCGTGTTTAGCGTGAAAAAACACATCGAATAGATCCTTGCGGGAGATCGAAAGACTGAGATTTTAGTGTTTTTCATGGCTCTTGGTTTTTCTTAGTCCTATGGCGAAAAAAATCGGAAATTTCGGGTCACTATGGTTTTTCGATTATATCTCCCGTTCTATCGGTCGTATTGCAAAAACTCGGTCAATTTCGTGTTTAGCGTAAGAAAACACATCCAATAGATCCTTGCGGGAGATCGAAAGATTGGTAATTCAGTGTTTTTCATGCATCTCGGTTTCTCCGGGTCCTATGGCGAACAAAAATGAAAATTTCGGATCACTGTGGGTTTCCGATCATATCTCCCGTTCTTTCGGTCGTATCGCTAAAACTCGGTCGGTTTCATGTTCAGCGTGGGAAAACACATCGAATAGAGTCTTGCGGGAGCTCGAAAGATTGGTAATTCAGTGTTTTTCATGTATCTCAGTTTCTCCGGGTCCTATGACGAAAAAATATGAAAATTTCGGATCACAATGGTTTTTTGATCATATCTCCCGTTCTATCGGTCGTATAGCTGAAACTAGGTCAGTTTCGTGTTCAGCGTGAAAAAACACATTAATCAGAGTCTTGCGGGAGCTCCAAAGATTGGGATTTTAGTGTTTTTCATGGCTCTTGGTTTTTCTTAGTCCTATGGCGAAAAAAATCGGAAATTTCGGGTCACTATGGTTTTTCGATTATATCTCCCGTTCTATCGGTCGTATTGCAAAAACACGGTCAATTTCGTGTCAAGCGTGAAGAAACACATCGAATAGATCCTTGCGGGAGATCGAAAGATTGGTAATTCAGTGTTTTTCATGTATCTCGGTTTCTCTGGGTCCTATGGCGAAAAAAAAATGAAAATTTCGGATCACTATGGTTTTTCGATCATATCTCCCGTTCTATCGGTCGTATCGCTAAAATTCGGTCAGTTTCGTGTTCAGCGTGAAAAAACACATTAAATAGAGTCTTGCGGGAGCTCGAAAGACTGAGATTTTAGTGTTTTTCATGGCTCTTGATTTTTCTTAGTCCTATGGCGAAAAAAATCGGAAATTTCGGGTCACTATGGTTTTTCGATTATATCTCCCGTTCTATCGGTCGTATTGCAAAAACTCGGTCAATTTCGTGTTTAGCGTAAGAAAACACATCGAATAGAGTCTTGCGGGAGCTCGAAAGATTGGTAATTCAGTGTTTTTCATGTATCTCGGTTTCTCTGGGTCCTATGGCGGAAAAAAAATGAAAATTTCGGATCACTATGGTTTTTTGATCATATCTCCCGTTCTATTGGTCGTATCGCTAAAACTCGGCCGGTTCCGTGTTCAGCGTGAAAAAACACATCGAATAGATCCTTGCGGGAGATCGAAAGATTGGTAATTCAGTGTTTTTCATGCATCTCGGTTTTTCCGGGTCCTATGGCGGAAAAAAATGAAAATTTCGGATCACTGTGGGTTTCCGATCATATCTCCCGTTCTATCGGTCGTATCGCTAAAATTCGGTCGGTTTCATGTTCAGCGTGAGAAAACACATCGAATGGAGTCTTGCGGGAGCTCGGAAGATTGGTAATTCAGTGTTTTTCATGTATCTCGGTTTCTCCGAGTCCTATGACGAAAAAAAATGAAAATTTCGGATCACAATGGTTTTTTGATCATATCTCCCGTTCTATCGGTCGTATCGCTAAAACTCGGTCAGTTTCGTGTTCAGCGTGAAAAAACACATTAAATAGAGTCTTGCGGGAGCTCGAAAGATTGGGATTTTAGTGTTTTTCATGGCTCTTGGTTTTTCTTAGTCCTATGGCGAAAAAAATCGGAAATTTCGGGTCACTATATTTTTTCGATTATATCTCCCGTTCTAGAGGTCGTATTGCAAAAACTCGGTCAATTTCGTGTTAAGCGTGAAAAAACACATCGAATGGATCCTTACGGGAGATCGAAAGATTGGTAATTCAGTGTTTTTCATGTATCTCGGTTTCTCTGGGTCCTATGGCGAAAAAAAAATGAAAATTTCGGATCACTATGGTTTTTCGATCATATCTCCCGTTCTATCGGTCGTATCGCTAAAACTCGGTCAGTTTCCTGTTCAGCGTGAAAAAACACATTAAATAGAGTCTTGCGGGAGCTCGAAAGATTGGGATTTTAGTGTTTTTCATGGCTCTTGGTTTTTCTTAGTCCTATGGCGAAAAAAATCGGAAATTTCGGGTCACTATGGTTTTTCGATTATATCTCCCGTTCTATCGGTCGTATTGCAAAAACTCGGTCAATTCCGTGTTTAGCGTGAGAAAACACATTAAATAAAGTCTTGCGGGAGCTCGAAAGATTGGGATTTTAGTGTTTTTCACGTATCTCGGTTTCTCTGGGTCCTATGGCGAAAAAAAAATGAAAATTTCGGATCAGTATGGTTTTTCGATCATATCTCCCGTTCTATCGGTCGTATCGCTAAAACTCGGTCGGTTTCATGTTCAGCGTGAGAAAACACATCGAATAGAGTCTTGCGGGAGCTCGAAAGATTGGTAATTCAGTGTTTTTCATGTATCTCGGTTTCTCCGGGTCCTATGACGAAAAAAAATGAAAAATTCGGATCACAATGGTTTTTTGATCATATCTATCGTTCTATCGGTCGTATAGCTAAAACTAGGTCAGTTTCGTGTTCAGCGTGAAAAAACACATTAAATAGATCCTTGCGGGAGCTCGAAAGACTGAGATTTTAGTGTTTTTCATGGCTCTTGGTTTTTCTTAGTCCTATGGCGAAAAAAATCGGAAATTTCGGGTCACTATGGTTTTTCGGATATATCTCCCGTTCTATCGGTCGTATTGCAAAAACTCGGTCAATTTCGTGTTTAGCGTAAGAAAACAAATCGAATAGAGTCTTGCGGGAGCTCGAAAGATTGGTAATTCAGTGTTTTTCATGTATCTCGGTTTCTCTGGGTCCTATGGCGGAAAAAAAATGAAAATTTCGGATCACTATGGTTTTTTGATCATATCTCCCGTTCTATTGGTCGTATCGCTAAAATTCGGTCAGTTTCGTGTTCAGCGTGAAAAAACACATTAAATAGATCCTTGCGGGAGCTCGAAAGACTGAGATTTTAGTGTTTTTCATGGCTCTTGGTTTTTCTTAGTCCTATGGCGAAAAAAATCGGAAATTTCGGGTCACTATGGTTTTTCGGATATATCTCCCGTTCTATCGGTCGTATTGCAAAAACTCGGTCAATTTCGTGTTTAGCGTAAGAAAACACATCGAATAGAGTCTTGCGGGAGCTCGAAAGATTGGTAATTCAGTGTTTTTCATGTATCTCGGTTTCTCTGGGTCCTATGGCGGAAAAAAAATGAAAATTTCGGATCACTATGGTTTTTTGATCATATCTCCCGTTCTATTGGTCGTATCGCTAAAACTCGGCCGGTTCCGTGTTTAGCGTGAAAAAACACATCGAATAGATCCTTGCGGGAGATCGAAAGACTGAGATTTTAGTGTTTTTCATGGCTCTTGGTTTTTCTTAGTCCTATGGCGAAAAAAATCGGAAATTTCGGGTCACTATGGTTTTTCGATTATATCTCCCGTTCTATCGGTCGTATTGCAAAAACTCGGTCAATTTCGTGTTTAGCGTAAGAAAACACATCCAATAGATCCTTGCGGGAGATCGAAAGATTGGTAATTCAGTGTTTTTCATGCATCTCGGTTTCTCCGGGTCCTATGGCGAACAAAAATGAAAATTTCGGATCACTATGGTTTTTTGATCATATCTCCCGTTCTATCGGTCGTATAGCTGAAAGTAGGTCAGTTTCGTGTTCAGCGTGAAAAAACACATCGAATAGAATCTTGCGGGAGCTCAAAAGATTGGTAATTCAGTGTTTTTCACGTATCTCGCTTTCTCCGGGTTCTACGGCGAAAAAAAAAAAATTTCGGATCACTATGGCTTTCCGATCATATCTCCCGTTCTATTGCTCGTAGCGCTAAAACTCGGTCGGTTTCGTGTTAAGCGTGAAAATACACATCGAATAGATCCTTGCGGGAGATCGAAAGATTGGTAATTCAGTGTTTTTCATGCATCTCGGTTTCTCCGGGTCCTATGGCGAACAAAAATGAAAATTTCGGATCACTATGGGTTTCCGATCATATCTCCCGTTCTTTCGGTCGTATCGCTAAAACTCGGTCGGTTTCATGTTCAGCGTGGGAAAATACATCGAATAGAGTCTTGCGGGAGATCGAAAGATTGGTAATTCAGTGTTTTTCATGTATCTCGGTTTCTCTGGGTCCTATGGCGAAAAAAAAATGAAAATTTCGGATCACTATGGTTTTTCGATCATATCTCCCGTTCTATCGGTCGTATCGCTAAAACTCGGTCGGTTTCATGTTCAGCGTGGGAAAATACATCGAATAGAGTCTTGCGGGAGATCGAAAGATTGGTAATTCAGTGTTTTTCATGTATCTCGGTTTCTCTGGGTCCTATGGCGAAAAAAAAATGAAAATTTCGGATCACTATGGTTTTTCGATCATATCTCCCGTTCTATCGGTCGTATCGCTAAAATTCGGTCAGTTTCGTGTTCAGCGTGAAAAAACACATTAAATAGATCCTTGCGGGAGCTCGAAAGACTGAGATTTTAGTGTTTTTCATGGCTCTTGGTTTTTCTTAGTCCTATGGCGAAAAAAATCGGAAATTTCGGGTCACTATGGTTTTTCGGATATATCTCCCGTTCTATCGGTCGTATTGCAAAAACTCGGTCAATTTCGTGTTTAGCGTAAGAAAACACATCGAATAGAGTCTTGCGGGAGCTCGAAAGATTGGTAATTCAGTGTTTTTCATGTATCTCGGTTTCTCTGGGTCCTATGGCGGAAAGAAAATGAAAATTTCGGATCACTATGGTTTTTTGATCATATCTCCCGTTCTATTGGTCGTATCGCTAAAACTCGGCCGGTTCCGTGTTTAGCGTGAAAAAACACATCGAATAGATCCTTGCGGGAGATCGAAAGACTGAGATTTTAGTGTTTTTCATGGCTCTTGGTTTTTCTTAGTCCTATGGCGAAAAAAATCGGAAATTTCGGGTCACTATGGTTTTTCGATTATATCTCCCGTTCTATCGGTCGTATTGCAAAAACTCGGTCAATTTCGTGTTTAGCGTAAGAAAACACATCCAATAGATCCTTGCGGGAGATCGAAAGATTGGTAATTCAGTGTTTTTCGTGCATCTCGGTTTCTCCGGGTCCTATGGCGAACAAAAATGAAAATTTCGGATCACTGTGGGTTTCCGATCATATCTCCCGTTCTTTCGGTCGTATCGCTAAAACTCGGTCGGTTTCATGTTCAGCGTGGGAAAACACATCGAATAGAGTCTTGCGGGAGCTCGAAAGATTGGTAATTCAGTGTTTTTCATGTATCTCAGTTTCTCCGGGTCCTATGACGAAAAAATATGAAAATTTCGGATCACAATGGTTTTTTGATCATATCTCCCGTTCTATCGGTCGTATAGCTGAAACTAGGTCAGTTTCGTGTTCAGCGTGAAAAAACACATTAATCAGAGTCTTGCGGGAGCTCCAAAGATTGGGATTTTAGTGTTTTTCATGGCTCTTGGTTTTTCTTAGTCCTATGGCGAAAAAAATCGGAAATTTCGGGTCACTATGGTTTTTCGATTATATCTCCCGTTCTATCGGTCGTATTGCAAAAACACGGTCAATTTCGTGTCAAGCGTGAAGAAACACATCGAATAGATCCTTGCGGGAGATCGAAAGATTGGTAATTCAGTGTTTTTCATGTATCTCGGTTTCTCTGGGTCCTATGGCGAAAAAAAAATGAAAATTTCGGATCACTATGGTTTTTCGATCATATCTCCCGTTCTATCGGTCGTATCGCTAAAATTCGGTCAGTTTCGTGTTCAGCGTGAAAAAACACATTAAATAGAGTCTTGCGGGAGCTCGAAAGACTGAGATTTTAGTGTTTTTCATGGCTCTTGATTTTTCTTAGTCCTATGGCGAAAAAAATCGGAAATTTCGGGTCACTATGGTTTTTCGATTATATCTCCCGTTCTATCGGTCGTATTGCAAAAACTCGGTCAATTTCGTGTTTAGCGTAAGAAAACACATCGAATAGAGTCTTGCGGGAGCTCGAAAGATTGGTAATTCAGTGTTTTTCATGTATCTCGGTTTCTCTGGGTCCTATGGCGGAAAAAAAATGAAAATTTCGGATCACTATGGTTTTTTGATCATATCTCCCGTTCTATTGGTCGTATCGCTAAAACTCGGCCGGTTCCGTGTTCAGCGTGAAAAAACACATCGAATTGATCCTTGCGGGAGATCGAAAGATTGGTAATTCAGTGTTTTTCATGCATCTCGGTTTTTCCGGGTCCTATGGCGGAAAAAAATGAAAATTTCGGATCACTGTGGGTTTCCGATCATATCTCCCGTTCTATCGGTCGTATCGCTAAAATTCGGTCGGTTTCATGTTCAGCGTGAGAAAACACATCGAATGGAGTCTTGCGGGAGCTCGGAAGATTGGTAATTCAGTGTTTTTCATGTATCTCGGTTTCTCCGAGTCCTATGACGAAAAAAAATGAAAATTTCGGATCACAATGGTTTTTTGATCATATCTCCCGTTCTATCGGTCGTATCGCTAAAACTCGGTCAGTTTCGTGTTCAGCGTGAAAAAACACATTAAATAGAGTCTTGCGGGAGCTCGAAAGATTGGGATTTTAGTGTTTTTCATGGCTCTTGGTTTTTCTTAGTCCTATGGCGAAAAAAATCGGAAATTTCGGGTCACTATATTTTTTCGATTATATCTCCCGTTCTAGAGGTCGTATTGCAAAAACTCGGTCAATTTCGTGTTAAGCGTGAAAAAACACATCGAATGGATCCTTACGGGAGATCGAAAGATTGGTAATTCAGTGTTTTTCATGTATCTCGGTTTCTCTGGGTCCTATGGCGAAAAAAAAATGAAAATTTCGGATCACTATGGTTTTTCGATCATATCTCCCGTTCTATCGGTCGTATCGCTAAAACTCGGTCAGTTTCCTGTTCAGCGTGAAAAAACACATTAAATAGAGTCTTGCGGGAGCTCGAAAGATTGGGATTTTAGTGTTTTTCATGGCTCTTGGTTTTTCTTAGTCCTATGGCGAAAAAAATCGGAAATTTCGGGTCACTATGGTTTTTCGATTATATCTCCCGTTCTATCGGTCGTATTGCAAAAACTCGGTCAATTCCGTGTTTAGCGTGAGAAAACACATTAAATAGAGTCTTGCGGGAGCTCGAAAGATTGGGATTTTAGTGTTTTTCACGTATCTCGGTTTCTCTGGGTCCTATGGCGAAAAAAAAATGAAAATTTCGGATCAGTATGGTTTTTCGATCATATCTCCCGTTCTATCGGTCGTATCGCTAAAACTCGGTCGGTTTCATGTTCAGCGTGAGAAAACACATCGAATAGAGTCTTGCGGGAGCTCGAAAGATTGGTAATTCAGTGTTTTTCATGTATCTCGGTTTCTCCGGGTCCTATGACGAAAAAAAATGAAAAATTCGGATCACAATGGTTTTTTGATCATATCTATCGTTCTATCGGTCGTATAGCTAAAACTAGGTCAGTTTCGTGTTCAGCGTGAAAAAACACATTAAATAGATCCTTGCGGGAGCTCGAAAGACTGAGATTTTAGTGTTTTTCATGGCTCTTGGTTTTTCTTAGTCCTATGGCGAAAAAAATCGGAAATTTCGGGTCACTATGGTTTTTCGGATATATCTCCCGTTCTATCGGTCGTATTGCAAAAACTCGGTCAATTTCGTGTTTAGCGTAAGAAAACAAATCGAATAGAGTCTTGCGGGAGCTCGAAAGATTGGTAATTCAGTGTTTTTCATGTATCTCGGTTTCTCTGGGTCCTATGGCGGAAAAAAAATGAAAATTTCGGATCACTATGGTTTTTTGATCATATCTCCCGTTCTATTGGTCGTATCGCTAAAACTCGGCCGGTTCCGTGTTTAGCGTGAAAAAACACATCGAATAGATCCTTGCGGGAGATCGAAAGACTGAGATTTTAGTGTTTTTCATGGCTCTTGGTTTTTCTTAGTCCTATGGCGAAAAAAATCGGAAATTTCGGGTCACTATGGTTTTTCGATTATATCTCCCGTTCTATCGGTCGTATTGCAAAAACTCGGTCAATTTCGTGTTTAGCGTAAGAAAACACATCGAATAGAGTCTTGCGGGAGCTCGAAAGATTGGTAATTCAGTGTTTTTCATGCATCTCGGTTTCTCCGGGTCCTATGACGAAAAAAAATGAAAATTTCGGATCACAATGGTTTTTTGATCATATCTCCCGTTCTATCGGTCGTATCGCTAAAATTCGGTCAGTTTCGTGTTCAGCGTGAAAAAACACATTAAATAGAGTCTTGCGGGAGCTCGAAAGACTGAGATTTTAGTGTTTTTCATGGCTCTTGATTTTTCTTAGTCCTATGGCGAAAAAAATCGGAAATTTCGGGTCACTATGGTTTTTCGATTATATCTCCCGTTCTATCGGTCGTATTGCAAAAACTCGGTCAATTTCGTGTTTAGCGTAAGAAAACACATCGAATAGAGTCTTGCGGGAGCTCGAAAGATTGGTAATTCAGTGTTTTTCATGTATCTCGGTTTCTCTGGGTCCTATGGCGGAAAAAAAATGAAAATTTCGGATCACTATGGTTTTTTGATCATATCTCCCGTTCTATTGGTCGTATCGCTAAAACTCGGCCGGTTCCGTGTTCAGCGTGAAAAAACACATCGAATAGATCCTTGCGGGAGATCGAAAGATTGGTAATTCAGTGTTTTTCATGCATCTCGGTTTTTCCGGGTCCTATGGCGGAAAAAAATGAAAATTTCGGATCACTGTGGGTTTCCGATCATATCTCCCGTTCTATCGGTCGTATCGCTAAAATTCGGTCGGTTTCATGTTCAGCGTGAGAAAACACATCGAATGGAGTCTTGCGGGAGCTCGGAAGATTGGTAATTCAGTGTTTTTCATGTATCTCGGTTTCTCCGAGTCCTATGACGAAAAAAAATGAAAATTTCGGATCACAATGGTTTTTTGATCATATCTCCCGTTCTATCGGTCGTATCGCTAAAACTCGGTCAGTTTCGTGTTCAGCGTGAAAAAACACATTAAATAGAGTCTTGCGGGAGCTCGAAAGATTGGGATTTTAGTGTTTTTCATGGCTCTTGGTTTTTCTTAGTCCTATGGCGAAAAAAATCGGAAATTTCGGGTCACTATATTTTTTCGATTATATCTCCCGTTCTAGAGGTCGTATTGCAAAAACTCGGTCAATTTCGTGTTAAGCGTGAAAAAACACATCGAATGGATCCTTACGGGAGATCGAAAGATTGGTAATTCAGTGTTTTTCATGTATCTCGGTTTCTCTGGGTCCTATGGCGAAAAAAAAATGAAAATTTCGGATCACTATGGTTTTTCGATCATATCTCCCGTTCTATCGGTCGTATCGCTAAAACTCGGTCAGTTTCCTGTTCAGCGTGAAAAAACACATTAAATAGAGTCTTGCGGGAGCTCGAAAGATTGGGATTTTAGTGTTTTTCATGGCTCTTGGTTTTTCTTAGTCCTATGGCGAAAAAAATCGGAAATTTCGGGTCACTATGGTTTTTCGATTATATCTCCCGTTCTATCGGTCGTATTGCAAAAACTCGGTCAATTCCGTGTTTAGCGTGAGAAAACACATTAAATAGAGTCTTGCGGGAGCTCGAAAGATTGGGATTTTAGTGTTTTTCACGTATCTCGGTTTCTCTGGGTCCTATGGCGAAAAAAAAATGAAAATTTCGGATCAGTATGGTTTTTCGATCATATCTCCCGTTCTATCGGTCGTATCGCTAAAACTCGGTCGGTTTCATGTTCAGCGTGAGAAAACACATCGAATAGAGTCTTGCGGGAGCTCGAAAGATTGGTAATTCAGTGTTTTTCATGTATCTCGGTTTCTCCGGGTCCTATGACGAAAAAAAATGAAAAATTCGGATCACAATGGTTTTTTGATCATATCTATCGTTCTATCGGTCGTATAGCTAAAACTAGGTCAGTTTCGTGTTCAGCGTGAAAAAACACATTAAATAGATCCTTGCGGGAGCTCGAAAGACTGAGATTTTAGTGTTTTTCATGGCTCTTGGTTTTTCTTAGTCCTATGGCGAAAAAAATCGGAAATTTCGGGTCACTATGGTTTTTCGGATATATCTCCCGTTCTATCGGTCGTATTGCAAAAACTCGGTCAATTTCGTGTTTAGCGTAAGAAAACAAATCGAATAGAGTCTTGCGGGAGCTCGAAAGATTGGTAATTCAGTGTTTTTCATGTATCTCGGTTTCTCTGGGTCCTATGGCGGAAAAAAAATGAAAATTTCGGATCACTATGGTTTTTTGATCATATCTCCCGTTCTATTGGTCGTATCGCTAAAACTCGGCCGGTTCCGTGTTTAGCGTGAAAAAACACATCGAATAGATCCTTGCGGGAGATCGAAAGACTGAGATTTTAGTGTTTTTCATGGCTCTTGGTTTTTCTTAGTCCTATGGCGAAAAAAATCGGAAATTTCGGGTCACTATGGTTTTTCGATTATATCTCCCGTTCTATCGGTCGTATTGCAAAAACTCGGTCAATTTCGTGTTTAGCGTAAGAAAACACATCGAATAGAGTCTTGCGGGAGCTCGAAAGATTGGTAATTCAGTGTTTTTCATGCATCTCGGTTTCTCCGGGTCCTATGACGAAAAAAAATGAAAATTTCGGATCACAATGGTTTTTTGATCTTATCTCCCGTTCTATCGGTCGTATAGCTGAAACTAGGTCAATTTCGTGTTTAGCGTAAAAAAACACATCGAATAGATCCTTGCGGGAGATCGAAAGACTGAGATTTTAGTGTTTTTCATGGCTCTTGGTTTTTCTTAGTCCTATGGCGAAAAAAATCGGAAATTTCGGGTCACTATGGTTTTTCGATTATATCTCCCGTTCTATCGGTCGTATTGCAAAAACTCGGTCAATTTCGTGTTTAGCGTAAGAAAACACATCGAATAGAGTCTTGCGGGAGCTCGAAAGATTGGTAATTCAGTGTTTTTCATGCATCTCGGTTTCTCCGGGTCCTATGACGAAAAAAAATGAAAATTTCGGATCACAATGGTTTTTTGATCTTATCTCCCGTTCTATCGGTCGTATAGCTGAAACTAGGTCAATTTCGTGTTCAGCGTGAAAAAACACATCGAATAGAGCCTTGCGGGAGCTCGAAATATTGGTAATTCAGTGTTTTTCATGCATCTCGGTTTCTCCGGGTCCTATGGCGAAAAAAAATGAAAATTTCGGATCACTACAGGTTTCCGATCATATCTCCCGTTCTATCGGTCGTATCGCTAAAACTCGGTCGGTTTCATGTTCAGCGCGAGGAAACACATCAGATAGAGCCTTGCGGGAGCTCGAAAGTTTGGTAATTCAGTGTTTTTCATGTATCTCGGTTTCTCCGGGTCCTATGACGAAAAAAAATGAAAGGTTCGTATCACAATGGTTTTTTGATCATATCTATCGTTCTATCGGTCGTATAGCTAAAACTAGGTCAGTTTCGTGTTCAGCGTGAAAAAACACATTAAATAGATCCTTGCGGGAGCTCGAAAGACTGAGATTTTAGTGTTTTTCATGGCTCTTGGTTTTTCTTAGTCCTATGGGGAAAAAAATCGGAAATTTCGGGTCACTATGGTTTTTCGGATATATCTCCCGTTCTATCGGTCGTATTGCAAAAACTCGGTCAATTTCGTGTTTAGCGTAAGAAAACACATCGAATAGAGTCTTGCGGGAGCTCGAAAGATTGGTAATTCAGTGTTTTTCATGTATCTCGGTTTCTCTGGGTCCTATGGCGGAAAAAAAATGAAAATTTCGGATCACTATGGTTTTTTGATCATATCTCCCGTTCTATTGGTCGTATCGCTAAAACTCGGCCGGTTCCGTGTTTAGCGTGAAAAAACACATCGAATAGATCCTTGCGGGAGATCGAAAGACTGAGATTTTAGTGTTTTTCATGGCTCTTGGTTTTTCTTAGTCCTATGGCGAAAAAAATCGGAAATTTCGGGTCACTATGGTTTTTCGATTATATCTTTCGTTCTATCGGTCGTATTGCAAAAACTCGGTCAATTTCGTGTTTAGCGTAAGAAAACACATCGAATAGAGTCTTGCGGGAGCTCGAAAGATTGGTAATTCAGTGTTTTTCATGCATCTCGGTTTCTCCGGGTCCTATGACGAAAAAAAATGAAAATTTCGGATCACAATGGTTTTTTGATCTTATCTCCCGTTCTATCGGTCGTATAGCTGAAACTAGGTCAATTTCGTGTTTAGCGTGAAAAAACACATCGAATAGATCCTTGCGGGAGATCGAAAGACTGAGATTTTAGTGTTTTTCATGGCTCTTGGTTTTTCTTAGTCCTATGGCGAAAAAAATCGGAAATTTCGGGTCACTATGGTTTTTCGATTATATCTCCCGTTCTATCGGTCGTATTGCAAAAACTCGGTCAATTTCGTGTTTAGCGTAAGAAAACACATCGAATAGAGTCTTGCGGGAGCTCGAAAGATTGGTAATTCAGTGTTTTTCATGCATCTCGGTTTCTCCGGGTCCTATGACGAAAAAAAATGAAAATTTCGGATCACAATGGTTTTTTGATCTTATCTCCCGTTCTATCGGTCGTATAGCTGAAACTAGGTCAATTTCGTGTTCAGCGTGAAAAAACACATCGAATAGAGCCTTGCGGGAGCTCGAAATATTGGTAATTCAGTGTTTTTCATGCATCTCGGTTTCTCCGGGTCCTATGGCGAAAAAAAATGAAAATTTCGGATCACTACAGGTTTCCGATCATATCTCCCGTTCTATCGGTCGTATCGCTAAAACTCGGTCGGTTTCATGTTCAGCGCGAGAAAACACATCAGATAGAGCCTTGCGGGAGCTCGAAAGTTTGGTAATTCAGTGTTTTTCATGTATCTCGGTTTCTCCGGGTCCTATGACGAAAAAAAATGAAAGGTTCGTATCACAATGGTTTTTTGATCATATCTCCCGTTCTATCGGTCGTATAGCTGAAACTAGGTCAGTTTCGTGTTCAGCGTGAAAAAACACATCGAATAGAATCTTGCAGGAGCTCAAAAGATTGGTAATTCAGTGTTTTTCACGTATCTCGGTTTCTCCGGGTCCTACGGCGAAAAAAAAAAAAATTTCGGATCACTATGGCTTTCCGATCATATCTCCCGTTCTATTGCTCGTAGCGCTAAAACTCGGTCGGTTTCGTGTTAAGCGTGAAAATACACATCGAATAGATCCTTGCGGGAGATCGAAAGATTGGTAATTCAGTGTTTTTCATGCATCTCGGTTTCTCCGGGTCCTATGGCGAACAAAAATGAAAATTTCGGATCACTGTGGGTTTCCGATCATATCTCCCGTTCTTTCGGTCGTATCGCTAAAACTCGGTCGGTTTCATGTTCAGCGTGGGAAAACACATCGAATAGAGTCTTGCGGGAGCTCGAAAGATTGGTAATTCAGTGTTTTTCATGTATCTCAGTTTCTCCGGGTCCTATGACGAAAAAATATGAAAATTTCGGATCACAATGGTTTTTTGATCATATCTCCCGTTCTATCGGTCGTATAGCTGAAACTAGGTCAGTTTCGTGTTCAGCGTGAAAAAACACATTAATCAGAGTCTTGCGGGAGCTCCAAAGATTGGGATTTTAGTGTTTTTCATGGCTCTTGGTTTTTCTTAGTCCTATGGCGAAAAAAATCGGAAATTTCGGGTCACTATGGTTTTTCGATTATATCTCCCGTTCTATCGGTCGTATTGCAAAAACACGGTCAATTTCGTGTCAAGCGTGAAGAAACACATCGAATAGATCCTTGCGGGAGATCGAAAGATTGGTAATTCAGTGTTTTTCATGTATCTCGGTTTCTCTGGGTCCTATGGCGAAAAAAAAATGAAAATTTCGGATCACTATGGTTTTTCGATCATATCTCCCGTTCTATCGGTCGTATCGCTAAAATTCGGTCAGTTTCGTGTTCAGCGTGAAAAAACACATTAAATAGAGTCTTGCGGGAGCTCGAAAGACTGAGATTTTAGTGTTTTTCATGGCTCTTGGTTTTTCTTAGTCCTATGGCGAAAAAAATCGGAAATTTCGGGTCACTATGGTTTTTCGATTATATCTCCCGTTCTATCGGTCGTATTGCAAAAACTCGGTCAATTTCGTGTTTAGCGTAAGAAAACACATCGAATAGAGTCTTGCGGGAGCTCGAAAGATTGGTAATTCAGTGTTTTTCATGTATCTCGGTTTCTCTGGGTCCTATGGCGAAAAAAAAATGAAAATTTCGGATCACTATGGTTTTTTGATCATATCTCCCGTTCTATTGGTCGTATCGCTAAAACTCGGCCGGTTTCATGTTCAGCGTGAGAAAACACATCGAATAGAGTCTTGCGGGAGCTCGAAAGATTGGTAATTCAGTGTTTTTCATGTATCTCGGTTTCTCCGGGTCCTATGACGAAAAAAAATGAAAAATTCGGATCACAATGGTTTTTTGATCATATCTATCGTTCTATCGGTCGTATAGCTAAAACTAGGTCAGTTTCGTGTTCAGCGTGAAAAAACACATTAAATAGATCCTTGCGGGAGCTCGAAAGACTGAGATTTTAGTGTTTTTCATGGCTCTTGGTTTTTCTTAGTCCTATGGCGAAAAAAATCGGAAATTTCGGGTCACTATGGTTTTTCGGATATATCTCCCGTTCTATCGGTCGTATTGCAAAAACTCGGTCAATTTCGTGTTTAGCGTAAGAAAACAAATCGAATAGAGTCTTGCGGGAGCTCGAAAGATTGGTAATTCAGTGTTTTTCATGTATCTCGGTTTCTCTGGGTCCTATGGCGGAAAAAAAATGAAAATTTCGGATCACTATGGTTTTTTGATCATATCTCCCGTTCTATTGGTCGTATCGCTAAAACTCGGCCGGTTCCGTGTTTAGCGTGAAAAAACACATCGAATAGATCCTTGCGGGAGATCGAAAGACTGAGATTTTAGTGTTTTTCATGGCTCTTGGTTTTTCTTAGTCCTATGGCGAAAAAAATCGGAAATTTCGGGTCACTATGGTTTTTCGATTATATCTCCCGTTCTATCGGTCGTATTGCAAAAACTCGGTCAATTTCGTGTTTAGCGTAAGAAAACACATCGAATAGAGTCTTGCGGGAGCTCGAAAGATTGGTAATTCAGTGTTTTTCATGCATCTCGGTTTCTCCGGGTCCTATGACGAAAAAAAATGAAAATTTCGGATCACAATGGTTTTTTGATCTTATCTCCCGTTCTATCGGTCGTATAGCTGAAACTAGGTCAATTTCGTGTTTAGCGTAAATAAACACATCGAATAGATCCTTGCGGGAGATCGAAAGACTGAGATTTTAGTGTTTTTCATGGCTCTTGGTTTTTCTTAGTCCTATGGCGAAAAAAATCGGAAATTTCGGGTCACTATGGTTTTTCGATTATATCTCCCGTTCTATCGGTCGTATTGCAAAAACTCGGTCAATTTCGTGTTTAGCGTAAGAAAACACATCGAATAGAGTCTTGCGGGAGCTCGAAAGATTGGTAATTCAGTGTTTTTCATGCATCTCGGTTTCTCCGGGTCCTATGACGAAAAAAAATGAAAATTTCGGATCACAATGGTTTTTTGATCTTATCTCCCGTTCTATCGGACGTATAGCTGAAACTAGGTCAATTTCGTGTTCAGCGTGAAAAAACACATCGAATAGAGCCTTGCGGGAGCTCGAAATATTGGTAATTCAGTGTTTTTCATGCATCTCGGTTTCTCCGGGTCCTATGGCAAAAAAAAAAGGAAAATTTCGGATCACTACAGGTTTCCGATCATATCTCCCGTTCTATCGGTCGTATCGCTAAAACTCGGTCGGTTTCATGTTCAGCGCGAGAAAACACATCAGATAGAGCCTTGCGGGAGCTCGAAAGTTTGGTAATTCAGTGTTTTTCATGTATCTCGGTTTCTCCGGGTCCTATGACGAAAAAAAATGAAAGGTTCGTATCACAATGGTTTTTTGATCATATCTCCCGTTCTATCGGTCGTATAGCTGAAACTAGGTCAGTTTCGTGTTCAGCGTGAAAAAACACATCGAATAGAATCTTGCAGGAGCTCAAAAGATTGGTAATTCAGTGTTTTTCACGTATCTCGGTTTCTCCGGGTCCTACGGCGAAAAAAAAAAAAATTTCGGATCACTATGGCTTTCCGATCATATCTCCCGTTCTATTGCTCGTAGCGCTAAAACTCGGTCGGTTTCGTGTTAAGCGTGAAAATACACATCGAATAGATCCTTGCGGGAGATCGAAAGATTGGTAATTCAGTGTTTTTCATGCATCTCGGTTTCTCCGGGTCCTATGGCGAACAAAAATGAAAATTTCGGATCACTGTGGGTTTCCGATCATATCTCCCGTTCTTTCGGTCGTATCGCTAAAACTCGGTCGGTTTCATGTTCAGCGTGGGAAAACACATCGAATAGAGTCTTGCGGGAGCTCGAAAGATTGGTAATTCAGTGTTTTTCATGTATCTCAGTTTCTCCGGGTCCTATGACGAAAAAATATGAAAATTTCGGATCACAATGGTTTTTTGATCATATCTCCCGTTCTATCGGTCGTATAGCTGAAACTAGGTCAGTTTCGTGTTCAGCGTGAAAAAACACATTAATCAGAGTCTTGCGGGAGCTCCAAAGATTGGGATTTTAGTGTTTTTCATGGCTCTTGGTTTTTCTTAGTCCTATGGCGAAAAAAATCGGAAATTTCGGGTCACTATGGTTTTTCGATTATATCTCCCGTTCTATCGGTCGTATTGCAAAAACACGGTCAATTTCGTGTCAAGCGTGAAGAAACACATCGAATAGATCCTTGCGGGAGATCGAAAGATTGGTAATTCAGTGTTTTTCATGTATCTCGGTTTCTCTGGGTCCTATGGCGAAAAAAAAATGAAAATTTCGGATCACTATGGTTTTTCGATCATATCTCCCGTTCTATCGGTCGTATCGCTAAAATTCGGTCAGTTTCGTGTTCAGCGTGAAAAAACACATTAAATAGAGTCTTGCGGGAGCTCGAAAGACTGAGATTTTAGTGTTTTTCATGGCTCTTGGTTTTTCTTAGTCCTATGGCGAAAAAAATCGGAAATTTCGGGTCACTATGGTTTTTCGATTATATCTCCCGTTCTATCGGTCGTATTGCAAAAACTCGGTCAATTTCGTGTTTAGCGTAAGAAAACACATCGAATAGAGTCTTGCGGGAGCTCGAAAGATTGGTAATTCAGTGTTTTTCATGTATCTCGGTTTCTCTGGGTCCTATGGCGAAAAAAAAATGAAAATTTCGGATCACTATGGTTTTTTGATCATATCTCCCGTTCTATTGGTCGTATCGCTAAAACTCGGCCGGTTTCATGTTCAGCGTGAGAAAACACATCGAATAGAGTCTTGCGGGAGCTCGAAAGATTGGTAATTCAGTGTTTTTCATGTATCTCGGTTTCTCCGGGTCCTATGACGAAAAAAAATGAAAAATTCGGATCACAATGGTTTTTTGATCATATCTATCGTTCTATCGGTCGTATAGCTAAAACTAGGTCAGTTTCGTGTTCAGCGTGAAAAAACACATTAAATAGATCCTTGCGGGAGCTCGAAAGACTGAGATTTTAGTGTTTTTCATGGCTCTTGGTTTTTCTTAGTCCTATGGCGAAAAAAATCGGAAATTTCGGGTCACTATGGTTTTTCGGATATATCTCCCGTTCTATCGGTCGTATTGCAAAAACTCGGTCAATTTCGTGTTTAGCGTAAGAAAACAAATCGAATAGAGTCTTGCGGGAGCTCGAAAGATTGGTAATTCAGTGTTTTTCATGTATCTCGGTTTCTCTGGGTCCTATGGCGGAAAAAAAATGAAAATTTCGGATCACTATGGTTTTTTGATCATATCTCCCGTTCTATTGGTCGTATCGCTAAAACTCGGCCGGTTCCGTGTTTAGCGTGAAAAAACACATCGAATAGATCCTTGCGGGAGATCGAAAGACTGAGATTTTAGTGTTTTTCATGGCTCTTGGTTTTTCTTAGTCCTATGGCGAAAAAAATCGGAAATTTCGGGTCACTATGGTTTTTCGATTATATCTCCCGTTCTATCGGTCGTATTGCAAAAACTCGGTCAATTTCGTGTTTAGCGTAAGAAAACACATCGAATAGAGTCTTGCGGGAGCTCGAAAGATTGGTAATTCAGTGTTTTTCATGCATCTCGGTTTCTCCGGGTCCTATGACGAAAAAAAATGAAAATTTCGGATCACAATGGTTTTTTGATCTTATCTCCCGTTCTATCGGTCGTATAGCTGAAACTAGGTCAATTTCGTGTTTAGCGTAAATAAACACATCGAATAGATCCTTGCGGGAGATCGAAAGACTGAGATTTTAGTGTTTTTCATGGCTCTTGGTTTTTCTTAGTCCTATGGCGAAAAAAATCGGAAATTTCGGGTCACTATGGTTTTTCGATTATATCTCCCGTTCTATCGGTCGTATTGCAAAAACTCGGTCAATTTCGTGTTTAGCGTAAGAAAACACATCGAATAGAGTCTTGCGGGAGCTCGAAAGATTGGTAATTCAGTGTTTTTCATGCATCTCGGTTTCTCCGGGTCCTATGACGAAAAAAAATGAAAATTTCGGATCACAATGGTTTTTTGATCTTATCTCCCGTTCTATCGGTCGTATAGCTGAAACTAGGTCAATTTCGTGTTCAGCGTGAAAAAACACATCGAATAGAGCATTGCGGGAGCTCGAAATATTGGTAATTCAGTGTTTTTCATGCATCTCGGTTTCTCCGGGTCCTATGGCGAAAAAAAATGAAAATTTCGGATCACTACAGGTTTCCGATCATATCTCCCGTTCTATCGGTCGTATCGCTAAAACTCGGTCGGTTTCATGTTCAGCGCGAGAAAACACATCAGATAGAGCCTTGCGGGAGCTCGAAAGTTTGGTAATTCAGTGTTTTTCATGTATCTCGGTTTCTCCGGGTCCTATGACGAAAAAAAATGAAAGGTTCGTATCACAATGGTTTTTTGATCATATCTATCGTTCTATCGGTCGTATAGCTAAAACTAGGTCAGTTTCGTGTTCAGCGTGAAAAAACACATTAAATAGATCCTTGCGGGAGCTCGAAAGACTGAGATTTTAGTGTTTTTCATGGCTCTTGGTTTTTCTTAGTCCTATGGCGAAAAAAATCGGAAATTTCGGGTCACTATGGTTTTTCGGATATATCTCCCGTTCTATCGGTCGTATTGCAAAAACTCGGTCAATTTCGTGTTTAGCGTAAGAAAACACATCGAATAGAGTCTTGCGGGAGCTCGAAAGATTGGTAATTCAGTGTTTTTCATGTATCTCGGTTTCTCTGGGTCCTATGGCGGAAAAAAAATGAAAATTTCGGATCACTATGGTTTTTTGATCATATCTCCCGTTCTATTGGTCGTATCGCTAAAACTCGGCCGGTTCCGTGTTTAGCGTGAAAAAACACATCGAATAGATCCTTGCGGGAGATCGAAAGACTGAGATTTTAGTGTTTTTCATGGCTCTTGGTTTTTCTTAGTCCTATGGCGAAAAAAATCGGAAATTTCGGGTCACTATGGTTTTTCGATTATATCTTTCGTTCTATCGGTCGTATTGCAAAAACTCGGTCAATTTCGTGTTTAGCGTAAGAAAACACATCGAATAGAGTCTTGCGGGAGCTCGAAAGATTGGTAATTCAGTGTTTTTCATGCATCTCGGTTTCTCCGGGTCCTATGACGAAAAAAAATGAAAATTTCGGATCACAATGGTTTTTTGATCTTATCTCCCGTTCTATCGGTCGTATAGCTGAAACTAGGTCAATTTCGTGTTTAGCGTGAAAAAACACATCGAATAGATCCTTGCGGGAGATCGAAAGACTGAGATTTTAGTGTTTTTCATGGCTCTTGGTTTTTCTTAGTCCTATGGCGAAAAAAATCGGAAATTTCGGGTCACTATGGTTTTTCGATTATATCTCCCGTTCTATCGGTCGTATTGCAAAAACTCGGTCAATTTCGTGTTTAGCGTAAGAAAACACATCGAATAGAGTCTTGCGGGAGCTCGAAAGATTGGTAATTCAGTGTTTTTTTCATGCATCTCGGTTTCTCCGGGTCCTATGACGAAAAAAAATGAAAATTTCGGATCACAATGGTTTTTTGATCTTATCTCCCGTTCTATCGGTCGTATAGCTGAAACTAGGTCAATTTCGTGTTCAGCGTGAAAAAACACATCGAATAGAGCCTTGCGGGAGCTCGAAATATTGGTAATTCAGTGTTTTTCATGCATCTCGGTTTCTCCGGGTCCTATGGCGAAAAAAAATGAAAATTTCGGATCACTACAGGTTTCCGATCATATCTCCCGTTCTATCGGTCGTATCGCTAAAACTCGGTCGGTTTCATGTTCAGCGCGAGAAAACACATCAGATAGAGCCTTGCGGGAGCTCGAAAGTTTGGTAATTCAGTGTTTTTCATGTATCTCGGTTTCTCCGGGTCCTATGACGAAAAAAAATGAAAGGTTCGTATCACAATGGTTTTTTGACCATATCTCCCGTTCTATCGGTCGTATAGCTGAAACTAGGTCAGTTTCGTGTTCAGCGTGAAAAAACACATCGAATAGAATCTTGCAGGAGCTCAAAAGATTGGTAATTCAGTGTTTTTCACGTATCTCGGTTTCTCCGGGTCCTACGGCGAAAAAAAAAAAAATTTCGGATTACTATGGCTTTCCGATCATATCTCCCGTTCTATTGCTCGTAGCGCTAAAACTCGGTCGGTTTCGTGTTAAGCGTGAAAATACACATCGAATAGATCCTTGCGGGAGATCGAAAGATTGGTAATTCAGTGTTTTTCATGCATCTCGGTTTCTCCGGGTCCTATGGCGAACAAAAATGAAAATTTCGGATCACTGTGGGTTTCCGATCATATCTCCCGTTCTTTCGGTCGTATCGCTAAAACTCGGTCGGTTTCATGTTCAGCGTGGGAAAACACATCGAATAGAGTCTTGCGGGAGCTCGAAAGATTGGTAATTCAGTGTTTTTCATGTATCTCAGTTTCTCCGGGTCCTATGACGAAAAAATATGAAAATTTCGGATCACAATGGTTTTTTGATCATATCTCCCGTTCTATCGGTCGTATAGCTGAAACTAGGTCAGTTTCGTGTTCAGCGTGAAAAAACACATTAATCAGAGTCTTGCGGGAGCTCCAAAGATTGGGATTTTAGTGTTTTTCATGGCTCTTGGTTTTTCTTAGTCCTATGGCGAAAAAAATCGGAAATTTCGGGTCACTATGGTTTTTCGATTATATCTCCCGTTCTATCGGTCGTATTGCAAAAACACGGTCAATTTCGTGTCAAGCGTGAAGAAACACATCGAATAGATCCTTGCGGGAGATCGAAAGATTGGTAATTCAGTGTTTTTCATGTATCTCGGTTTCTCTGGGTCCTATGGCGAAAAAAAAATGAAAATTTCGGATCACTATGGTTTTTCGATCATATCTCCCGTTCTATCGGTCGTATCGCTAAAATTCGGTCAGTTTCGTGTTCAGCGTGAAAAAACACATTAAATAGAGTCTTGCGGGAGCTCGAAAGACTGAGATTTTAGTGTTTTTCATGGCTCTTGGTTTTTCTTAGTCCTATGGCGAAAAAAATCGGAAATTTCGGGTCACTATGGTTTTTCGATTATATCTCCCGTTCTATCGGTCGTATTGCAAAAACTCGGTCAATTTCGTGTTTAGCGTAAGAAAACACATCGAATAGAGTCTTGCGGGAGCTCGAAAGATTGGTAATTCAGTGTTTTTCATGTATCTCGGTTTCTCTGGGTCCTATGGCGAAAAAAAAATGAAAATTTCGGATCACTATGGTTTTTTGATCATATCTCCCGTTCTATTGGTCGTATCGCTAAAACTCGGCCGGTTCCGTGTTCAGCGTGAAAAAACACATCGAATAGATCCTTGCGGGACATCGAAAGATTGGTAATTCAGTGTTTTTCATGCATCTCGGTTTCTCCGGGTCCTATGGCGGAAAAAAATGAAAATTTCGGATCACTGTGGGTTTCCGATCATATCTCCCGTTCTATCGGTCGTATCGCTAAAACTCGGTCGGTTTCATGTTCAGCGTGAGAAGACACATCGAATGGAGTCTTGCGGGAGCTCGGAAGATTGGTAATTCAGTGTTTTTCATGTATCTCCGTTTCTCCGAGTCCTATGACGAAAAAAATCGAAAATTTCGGATCACAATGGTTTTTTGATCATATCTCCCGTTCTATCGGTCGTATCGCTAAAACTCGGTCAGTTTCGTGTTCAGCGTGAAAAAACACATTAAATAGAGTCTTGCGGGAGCTCGAAAGATTGGGATTTTAGTGTTTTTCATGGCTCTTGGTTTTTCTTAGTCCTATGGCGAAAAAAATCGGAAATTTCGGGTCACTATATTTTTTCGATTATATCTCCCGTTCTAGAGGTCGTATTGCAAAAACTCGGTCAATTTCGTGTTAAGCGTGAAAAAACACATCGAATGGATCCTTACGGGAGATCGAAAGATTGGTAATTCAGTGTTTTTCATGTATCTCGGTTTCTCTGGGTCCTATGGCGAAAAAAAAATGAAAATTTCGGATCACTATGGTTTTTCGATCATATCTCCCGTTCTATCGGTCGTATCGCTAAAACTCGGTCAGTTTCCTGTTCAGCGTGAAAAAACACATTAAATAGAGTCTTGCGGGAGCTCGAAAGATTGGGATTTTAGTGTTTTTCATGGCTCTTGGTTTTTCTTAGTCCTATGGCGAAAAAAATCGGAAATTTCGGGTCACTATGGTTTTTCGATTATATCTCCCGTTCTATCGGTCGTATTGCAAAAATTCGGTCAATTCCGTGTTTAGCGTGAGAAAACACATTAAATAGAGTCTTGCGGGAGCTCGAAAGATTGGGATTTTAGTGTTTTTCACGTATCTCGGTTTCTCTGGGTCCTATGGCGAAAAAAAAATGAAAATTTCGGATCAGTATGGTTTTTCGATCATATCTCCCGTTCTATCGGTCGTATCGCTGAAACTCGGTCGGTTTCATGTTCAGCGTGAGAAAACACATCGAATAGAGTCTTGCGGGAGCTCGAAAGATTGGTAATTCAGTGTTTTTCATGTATCTCGGTTTCTCCGGGTCCTATGACGAAAAAAAATGAAAATTTCGGATCACAATGGTTTTTTGATCTTATCTCCCGTTCTATCGGTCGTATAGCTGAAACTAGGTCAATTTCGTGTTCAGCGTGAAAAAACACATCGAATAGAGCCTTGCGGGAGCTCGAAATATTGGTAATTCAGTGTTTTTCATGCATCTCGGTTTCTCCGGGTCCTATGGCGAAAAAAAATGAAAATTTCGGATCACTACAGGTTTCCGATCATATCTCCCGTTCTATCGGTCGTATCGCTAAAACTCGGTCGGTTTCATGTTCAGCGCGAAAAAACACATCAGATAGAGCCTTGCGGGAGCTCGAAAGTTTGGTAATTCAGTGTTTTTCATGTATCTCGGTTTCTCCGGGTCCTATGACGAAAAAAAATGAAAATTTCGTATCACAATGGTTTTTTGATCATATCTCCCGTTCTATCGGTCGTATTGCAAAAACTAGGTCAGTTTCGTGTTCAGCGTGAAAAAACACATCGAATAGAATCTTGCGGGAGCTCAAAAGATTGGTAATTCAGTGTTTTTCACGTATCTCGCTTTCTCCGGGTCCTACGGCGAAAAAAAAAAAAATTTCGGATCACTATGGCTTTCCGATCATATCTCCCGTTCTATTGCTCGTAGCGCTAAAACTCGGTCGGTTTCGTGTTAAGCGTGAAAATACACATCGAATAGATCCTTGCGGGAGATCGAAAGATTGGTAATTCAGTGTTTTTCATGCATCTCGGTTTCTCCGGGTCCTATGGCGAACAAAAATGAAAATTTCGGATCACAATGGTTTTTTGATCATATCTCCCGTTCTATCGGTCGTATAGCTGAAACTAGGTCAGTTTCGTGTTAAGCGTGAAAAAACACATCGAATAGATCCTTGCGGGAGATCCAAAGATTGGTAATTCAGTGTTTTTCATGTATCTCGGTTTCTCTGGGTCCTATGGCGAAAAAAAAATGAAAATTTCGGATCAATATGGTTTTTCGATCATATCTCCCGTTCTATCGGTCGTATCGCTAAAATTCGGTCAGTTTCGTGTTCAGCGTGAAAAAACACATTAAATAGATCCTTGCGGGAGCTCGAAAGACTGAGATTTTAGTGTTTTTCATGGCTCTTGGTTTTTCTCAGTCCTATGGCGAAAAAAATCGGAAATTTCGGGTCACTATGGTTTTTCGATTATATCTCCCGTTCTATCGGTCGTATTGCAAAAACTCGGTCAATTTCGTGTTGAGCGTAAGAAAACACATCGAATAGAGTCTTGCGGGAGCTCGAAAGATTGGTAATTCAGTGTTTTTCATGTATCTCGGTTTCTCTGGGTCCTATGGCGGAAAAAAAATGAAAATTTCGGATCACTATGGTTTTTTGATCATATCTCCCGTTCTATTGGTCGTATCGCTAAAACTCGGCCGGTTCCGTGTTTAGCGTGAAAAAACACATCGAATAGATCCTTGCGGGAGATCGAAAGACTGAGATTTTAGTGTTTTTCATGGCTCTTGATTTTTCTTAGTCCTATGGCGAAAAAAATCGGAAATTTCGGGTCACTATGGTTTTTCGATTATATCTCCCGTTCTATCGGTCGTATTGCAAAAACTCGGTCAATTTCGTGTTTAGCGTAAGAAAACACATCGAATAGAGTCTTGCGGGAGCTCGAAAGTCTGGTAATTCAGTGTTTTTCATGCATCTCGGTTTCTCCGGGTCCTATGACGAAAAAAAATGAAAATTTCGGATCACAATGGTTTTTTGATCTTATCTCCCGTGCTATCGGTCGTATAGCTGAAACTAGGTCAATTTCGTGTTCAGCGTGAAAAAACACATCGAATGGAGCCTTGCGGGAGCTCGAAATATTGGTAATTCAGTGTTTTTCATGCATCTCGGTTTCTCCGGGTCCTATGGCGAAAAAAAATGAAAATTTCGGATCACTACAGGTTTCCGATCATATCTCCCGTTCTATCGGTCGTATCGCTAAAACTCGGTCGGTTTCATGTTCAGCGCGAGAAAACACATCAGATAGAGCCTTGCGGGAGCTCGAAAGTTTGGTAATTCAGTGTTTTTCATGTATCTCGGTTTCTCCGGGTCCTATGACGAAAAAAAATGAAAATTTCGTATCACAATGGTTTTTTGATCATATCTCCCGTTCTATCGGTCGTATAGCTGAAACTAGGTCAGTTTCGTGTTCAGCGTGAAAAAACACATCGAATAGAATCTTGCGGGAGCTCAAAAGATTGGTAATTCAGTGTTTTTCACGTATCTCGGTTTCTCCGGGTCCTACGGCGAAAAAAAAAAAAATTTCGGATCACTACGGCTTTCCGATCATATCTCCCGTTCTATTGCTCGTAGCGCTAAAACTCGGTCGGTTTCGTGTTTAGCGTGAGAAAACACATTAAATAGAGTCTTGCGGGAGCTCGAAAGATTGGGATTTTAGTGTTTTTCACGTATCTCGGTTTCTCTGGGTCCTATGGCGAAAAAAAAATGAAAATTTCGGATCAGTATGGTTTTTCGATCATATCTCCCGTTCTATCGGTCGTATCGCTAAAACTCGGTCGGTTTCATGTTCAGCGTGAGAAAACACATCGAATAGAGTCTTGCGGGAGCTCGAAAGATTGGTAATTCAGTGTTTTTCATGTATCTCGGTTTCTCCGGGTCCTATGACGAAAAAAAATGAAAATTTCGGATCACAATGGTTTTTTGATCATATCTCCCGTTCTATCGGTCGTATCGCTACAACTCGGTCAGTTTCGTGTTCAGCGTGAAAAAACACATTAAATAGAGTCTTGCGGGAGCTCGAAAGATTGGGATTTTAGTGTTTTTCATGGCACTTGGTTTTTCTTAGTCCTATGGCGAAAAAAATCGGAAATTTCGGGTCACTATATTTTTTCGATTATATCTCCCGTTCTAGAGGTCGTATTGCAAAAACTCGGTCAATTTCGTGTTAAGCGTGAAAAAACACATCGAATGGATCCTTACGGGAGATCGAAAGATTGGTAATTCAGTGTTTTTCATGTATCTCGGTTTCTCTGGGTCCTATGGCGAAAAAAAAATGAAAATTTCGGATCACTATGGTTTTTCGATCATATCTCCCGTTCTATCGGTCGTATCGCTAAAACTCGGTCAGTTTTCTGTTCAGCGTGAAAAAACACATTAAATAGAGTCTTGCGGGAGCTCGAAAGATTGGGATTTTAGTGTTTTTCATGGCTCTTGGTTTTTCTTAGTCCTATGGCGAAAAAAATCGGAAATTTCGGGTCACTATGGTTTTTCGATTATATCTCCCGTTCTATCGGTCGTATTGCAAAAATTCGGTCAATTCCGTGTTTAGCGTGAGAAAACACATTAAATAGAGTCTTGCGGGAGCTCGAAAGATTGGGATTTTAGTGTTTTTCACGTATCTCGGTTTCTCTGGGTCCTATGGCGAAAAAAAAATGAAAATTTCGGATCAGTATGGTTTTTCGATCATATCTCCCGTTCTATCGGTCGTATCGCTAAAACTCGGTCGGTTTCATGTTCAGCGTGAGAAAACACATCGAATAGAGTCTTGCGGGAGCTCGAAAGATTGGTAATTCAGTGTTTTTCATGTATCTCGGTTTCTCCGGGTCCTATGACGAAAAAAAATGAAAATTTCGGATCACAATGGTTTTTTGATCATATCTCCCGTTCTATCGGTCGTATCGCTACAACTCGGTCAGTTTCATGTTCAGCGTGAAAAAACACATTAAATAGAGTCTTGCGGGAGCTCGAAAGATTGGAGGTTTAGTGTTTTTCATGGCTCTTGGTTTTTCTTAGTCCTATGGCGAAAAAAATCGGAAATTTCGGGTCACTATAGTTTTTCGATTATATCTCCCGTTCTAGAGGTCGTATTGCAAAAACTCGGTCAGTTTCGTGTTCAGCGTGAAAAAACACATTAAATAGAGTCTTGCGGGAGCTCAAAAGATTGGGATTTTAGTGTTTTTCACGTATCTCGGTTTCTCTGGGTCCTATGGCGAAAAAAAAATGAAAATTTCGGATCACTATGGTTTTTCGATCATATCTCTCGTTCTATCGGTCGTATCGCTGAAACTCGGTCGGTTTCATGTTCAGCGAGAGAAAACACATCGGATAGAGCCTTGCGGGAGCTCGAAAGTTTGGTAATTCAGTGTTTTTCATGTATCTCGGTTTCTCCGGGTCCTATGACGAAAAAAAATGAAAATTTCGGATCACAATGGTTTTTTGATCTTATCTCCCGTTCTATCGGTCGTATAGCTGAAACTAGGTCAATTTCGTGTTCAGCGTGAAAAAACACATCGAATAGAGCCTTGCGGGAGCTCGAAATATTGGTAATTCAGTGTTTTTCATGCATCTCGGTTTCTCCGGGTCCTATGGCGAAAAAAAATGAAAATTTCGGATCACTACAGGTTTCCGATCATATCTCCCGTTCTATCGGTCGTATCGCTAAAACTCGGTCGGTTTCATGTTCAGCGCGAGAAAACACATCAGATAGAGCCTTGCGGGAGCTCGAAAGTTTGGTAATTCAGTGTTTTTCATGTATCTCGGTTTCTCCGGGTCCTATGACGAAAAAAAATGAAAATTTCGTATCACAATGGTTTTTTGATCATATCTCCCGTTCTATCGGTCGTATAGCTGAAACTAGGTCAGTTTCGTGTTCAGCGTGAAAAAACACATCGAATAGAATCTTGCGGGAGCTCAAAAGATTGGTAATTCAGTGTTTTTCACGTATCTCGCTTTCTCCGGGTCCTACGGCGAAAAAAAAAAAATTTCGGATCACTATGGCTTTCCGATCATATCTCCCGTTCTGTTGCTCGTAGCGCTAAAACTCGGCCGGTTTCGTGTTAAGCGTGAAAATACACATCGAATAGATCCTTGCGGGAGATCGAAAGATTGGTAATTCAGTGTTTTTCATGCATCTCGGTTTCTCCGGGTCCTATGGCGAACAAAAATGAAAATTTCGGATCACAATGGTTTTTTGATCATATCTCCCGTTCTATCGGTCGTATAGCTGAAACTAGGTCAGTTTCGTGTTAAGCGTGAAAAAACACATCGAATAGATCCTTGCGGGAGATCCAAAGATTGGTAATTCAGTGTTTTTCATGTATCTCGGTTTCTCTGGGTCCTATGGCGAAAAAAAAATGAAAATTTCGGATCAATATGGTTTTTCGATCATATCTCCCGTTCTATCGGTCGTATCGCTAAAATTCCTTCAATTTCGTGTTTAGCGTAAGAAAACACATCGAATAGAGTCTTGCGGGAGCTCGAAAGATTGGTAATTCAGTGTTTTTCATGTATCTCGGTTTCTCTGGGTCCTATGGCGGAAAAAAAATGAAAATTTCGTATCACAATGGTTTTTTGATCATATCTCCCGTTCTATCGGTCGTATAGCTGAAACTAGGTCAGTTTCGTGTTCAGCGTGAAAAAACACATCAAATAGAATCTTGCGGGAGCTCAAAAGATTGGTAATTCAGTGTTTTTCACGTATCTCGGTTTCTCCGGGTCCTACGGCGAAAAAAAAAAAAATTTCGGATCACTATGGCTTTCCGATCATATCTCCCGTTCTATTGCTCGTAGCGCTAAAACTCGGTCGGTTTCGTGTTAAGCGTGAAAATACACATCGAATAAATCCTTGCGGGAGATCGAAAGATTGGTAATTCAGTGTTTTTCATGCATCTCGGTTTCTCCGGGTCCTATGGCGAACAAAAATGAAAATTTCGGATCACTGTGGGTTTCCGATCATATCTCCCGTTCTTTCGGTCGTATCGCTAAAACTCGGTCGGTTTCATGTTCAGCGTAGGAAAACACATCGAATAGAGTCTTGCGGGAGCTCGAAAGATTGGTAATTCAGTGTTTCTCATGTATCTCAGTTTCTCCGGGTCCTATGACGAAAAAATATGAAAATTTCGGATCACAATGGTTTTTTGATCATATCTCCCGTTCTATCGGTCGTATAGCTGAAACTAGGTCAGTTTCGTGTTCAGCGTGAAAAAACACATTAATCAGAGTCTTGCGGGAGCTCCAAAGATTGGGATTTTAGTGTTTTTCATGGCTCTTGGTTTTTCTTAGTCCTATGGCGAAAAAAATCGGAAATTTCGGGTCACTATGGTTTTTCGATTATATCTCCCGTTCTATCGGTCGTATTGCAAAAACACGGTCAATTTCGTGTCCAGCGTGAAGAAACACATCGAATAGATCCTTGCGGGAGATCGAAAGATTGGTAATTCAGTGTTTTTCATGTATCTCGGTTTCTCTGGGTCCTATGGCGAAAAAAAAATGAAAATTTCGGATCACTATGGTTTTTCGATCATATCTCCCGTTCTATCGGTCGTATCGCTAAAATTCGGTCAGTTTCGTGTTCAGCGTGAAAAAACACATTAAATAGAGTCTTGCGGGAGCTCGAAAGACTGAGATTTTAGTGTTTTTCATGGCTCTTGGTTTTTCTTAGTCCTATGGCGAAAAAAATCGGAAATTTCGGGTCACTATGGTTTTTCGATTATATCTCCCGTTCTATCGGTCGTATTGCAAAAACTCGGTCAATTTCGTGTTTAGCGTAAGAAAACACATCGAATCGAGTCTTGCGGGAGCTCGAAAGATTGGTAATTCAGTGTTTTTCATGTATCTCGGTTTCTCTGGGTCCTATGGCGGAAAAAAAATGAAAATTTCGGATCACTATGGTTTTTTGATCATATCTCCCGTTCTATTGGTCGTATCGCTAAAACTCGGCCGGTTCCGTGTTCAGCGTGAAAAAACACATCGAATAGATCCTTGCGGGAGATCGAAAGATTGGTAATTCAGTGTTTTTCATGCATCTCGGTTTCTCCGGGTCCTATGGCGGAAAAAAATGAAAATTTCGGATCACTGTGGGTTTCCGATCATATCTCCCGTTCTATCGGTCGTATCGCTAAAACTCGGTCGGTTTCATGTTCAGCGTGAGAAAACACATCGAATGGAGTCTTGCGGGAGCTCGGAAGATTGGTAATTCAGTGTTTTTCATGTATCTCGGTTTCTCCGAGTCCTATGACGAAAAAAAATGAAAATTTCGGATCACAATGGTTTTTTGATCATATCTCCCGTTCTATCGGTCGTATCGCTAAAACTCGGTCAGTTTCGTGTTCAGCGTGAAAAAACACATTAAATAGAGTCTTGCGGGAGCTCGAAAGATTGGGATTTTAGTGTTTTTCATGGCTCTTGGTTTTTCTTAGTCCTATGGCGAAAAAAATCGGAAATTTCGGGTCACTATAGTTTTTCGATTATATCTCCCGTTCTAGTGGTCGTATTGCAAAAACTCGGTCAATTTCGCGTTAAGCGTGAAAAAACACATCGAACAGATCCTTGCGGGAGATCGAAAGATTGGTAATTCAGTGTTTTTCATGTATCTCGGTTTCTCCGGGTCCTATGGCGAAAAAAAATGAAAATTTCGGATCACTGTGGGTTTCCGATCATATCTCCCGTTCTATCGGTCGTATCGCTAAAACTCGGTCGGTTTCATGTTCAGCGTGAGAAAACACATCGAATAGAGTCTTGCGGGAGCTCGAAAGATTGGTAATTCAGTGTTTTTCATGCATCTCGGTTTCTCCGGGTCCTATGGCGAAAAAAAATGAAAATTTCGGATCACTGTGGGTTTCCGATCATATCTCCCGTTCTATCGGTCGTATCGCTAAAACTCGGTCGGTTTCATGTTCAGCGTGAGAAAACACATCGAATAGAGTCTTGCGGGAGCTCGAAAGATTGGTAATTCAGTGTTTTTCATGTATCTCGGTTTCTCCGGGTCCTATGACGAAAACAAATGAAAATTTCGGATCACAATGGTTTTTTGATCATATCTCCCGTTCTATCGGTCGTATCGCTAAAACTCGGTCAGTTTCATGTTCAGCGTGAAAAAACACATTAAATAGAGTCTTGCAGGAGCTCAAAAGATTGTGATTTTAGTGTTTTTCATGGCTCTTGGTTTTTCTTAGTCCTATGGCGAAAAAAATCGGAAGTTTCGGGTCACTATAGTTTTTCGATTATATCTCCCGTTCTAGAGGTCGTATTGCAAAAACTCGGTCAATTTCGTGTTAAGCGTGAAAAAACACATCGAATGGATCCTTGCGGGAGATCGAAAGATTGGTAATTCAGTGTTTTTCATGTATCTCGGTTTCTCTGGGTCCTATGGCGAAAAAAAAATGAAAATTTCGGATCACTATGGTTTTTCGATCATATCTTCCGTTCTATCGGTCGTATCGCTAAAACTCGGTCAGTTTCATGTTCAGCGTGAAAAAACACATTAAATAGAGCCTTGCGGGAGCTCGAAAGATTGGGATTTTAGTGTTTTTCATGGCTCTTAGTTTTTCTTAGTCCTATGGCGAAAAAAATCGGAAATTTCGGGTCACTATAGTTTTTCGATTATATCTCCCGTTCTATCGGTCGTATCGCTGAAACTCGGTCGGTTTCATGTTCAGCGAGAGAAAACACATCGGATAGAGCCTTGCGGGAGCTCGAAAGTTTGGTAATTCAGTGTTTTTCATGTATCTCGGTTTCTCCGGGTCCTATGACGAAAAAAAATGAAAATTTCGTATCACAATGATTTTTTGATCATATCTCCCGTTCTATCGGTCGTATCGCTAAAACTCGGTCAATTTCGCGTTAAGCGTGAAAAAACACATCGAACAGATCCTTGCGGGAGATCGAAAGATTGGTAATTCAGTGTTTTTCATGTATCTCGGTTTCTCTGGGTCCTATGGCGAAAAAAAATGAAAATTTCGGATCACTGTGGGTTTCCGATCATATCTCCCGTTCTATCGGTCGTATCGCTAAAACTCGGTCGGTTTCATGTTCAGCGTGAGAAAACACATCGAATAGAGTCTTGCGGGAGCTCGAAAGATTGGTAATTCAGTGTTTTTCATGCATCTCGGTTTCTCCGGGTCCTATGGCGAAAAAAAATGAAAATTTCGGATCACTGTGGGTTTCCGATCATATCTCCCGTTCTATCGGTCGTATCGCTAAAACTCGGTCGGTTTCATGTTCAGCGTGAGAAAACACATCGAATAGAGTCTTGCGGGAGCTCGAAAGATTGGTAATTCAGTGTTTTTCATGTATCTCGGTTTCTCCGGGTCCTATGACGAAAACAAATGAAAATTTCGGATCACAATGGTTTTTTGATCATATCTCCCGTTCTATCGGTCGTATCGCTAAAACTCGGTCAGTTTCATGTTCAGCGTGAAAAAACACATTAAATAGAGTCTTGCAGGAGCTCAAAAGATTGTGATTTTAGTGTTTTTCATGGCTCTTGGTTTTTCTTAGTCCTATGGCGAAAAAAATCGGAAGTTTCGGGTCACTATAGTTTTTCGATTATATCTCCCGTTCTAGAGGTCGTATTGCAAAAACTCGGTCAATTTCGTGTTAAGCGTGAAAAAACACATCGAATGGATCCTTGCGGGAGATCGAAAGATTGGTAATTCAGTGTTTTTCATGTATCTCGGTTTCTCTGGGTCCTATGGCGAAAAAAAAATGAAAATTTCGGATCACTATGGTTTTTCGATCATATCTTCCGTTCTATCGGTCGTATCGCTAAAACTCGGTCAGTTTCATGTTCAGCGTGAAAAAACACATTAAATAGAGCCTTGCGGGAGCTCGAAAGATTGGGATTTTAGTGTTTTTCATGGCTCTTAGTTTTTCTTAGTCCTATGGCGAAAAAAATCGGAAATTTCGGGTCACTATAGTTTTTCGATTATATCTCCCGTTCTATCGGTCGTATCGCTGAAACTCGGTCGGTTTCATGTTCAGCGAGAGAAAACACATCGGATAGAGCCTTGCGGGAGCTCGAAAGTTTGGTAATTCAGTGTTTTTCATGTATCTCGGTTTCTCCGGGTCCTATGACGAAAAAAAATGAAAATTTCGTATCACAATGATTTTTTGATCATATCTCCCGTTCTATCGGTCGTATAGCTGAAACTAGGTCAGTTTCGTGTTCAGCGTGAAAAAACACATCGAATAGAATCTTGCGGGAGCTCAAAAGATTGGTAATTCAGTGTTTTTCACGTATCTCGGTTTCTCCGGGTCCTACGGCGAAAAAAAAAAAAAATTCGGATCACTATGGCTTTCCGATCATATCTCCCGTTCTATTGCTCGTAGCGCTAAAACTCGGTCGGTTTCGTGTTGAGCGTGAAAATACACATCGAATAGATCCTTGCGGGAGATCGAAAGATTGGTAATTCAGTGTTTTTCATGCATCTCGGTTTCTCCGGGTCCTATGGCGAACAAAAATGAAAATTTCGGATCACTGTGGGTTTCCGATCATATCTCCCGTTCTTTCGGTCGTATCGCTAAAACTCGGTCGGTTTCATGTTCAGCGTGGGAAAACACATCGAATAGAGTCTTGCGGGAGCTCGAAAGATTGGTAATTCAGTGTTTTTCATGTCTCTCGGTTTCTCCGGGTCCTATGACGAAAAAATATGAAAATTTCGGATCACAATGGTTTTTTGATCATATCTCCCGTTCTATCGGTCGTATAGCTGAAACTAGGTCAGTTTCGTGTTCAGCGTGAAAAAACACATTAAATAGAGTCTTGCGGGAGCTCCAAAAATTGGGATTTTAGTGTTTTTCATGGCTCTTGGTTTTTCTAAGTCCTATGGCGAAAAAAATCGGAAATTTCGGGTCACTATGGTTTTTCGATTATATCTCCCGTTCTATCGGTCGTATTGCAAAAACACGGTCAATTTCGTGTTAAGCGTAAAAAAACACATCGAATAGATCCTTGCGGGAGATCGAAAGATTGGTAATTCAGTGTTTTTCATGTATCTCGGTTTCTCTGGGTCCTATGGCGAAAAAAAAATGAAAATTTCGGATCACTATGGTTTTTCGATCATATCTCCCGTTCTATCGGTCGTATCGCTAAAATTCGGTCAGTTTCGTGTTCAGCGTGAAAAAACACATTAAATAGATCCTTGCGGGAGCTCGAAAGACTGAGATTTTAGTGTTTTTCATGGCTCTTGGTTTTTCTTAGTCCTATGGCGAAAAAAATCGGAAATTTCGGGTCACTATGGTTTTTCGATTATATCTCCCGTTCTATCGGTCGTATTGCAAAAACTCGGTCAATTTCGTGTTTAGCGTAAGAAAACACATCGAATAGATCCTTGCGGGAGATCGAAAGATTGGTAATTCAGTGTTTTTCATGTATCTCGGTTTCTCTGGGTCCTATGGCGAAAAAAAAATGAAAATTTCGGATCACTATGGTTTTTCGATCATATCTCCCGTTCTATCGGTCGTATCGCTAAAATTCGGTCAGTTTCGTGTTCAGCGTGAAAAAACACATTAAATAGATCCTTGCGGGAGCTCGAAAGACTGAGATTTTAGTGTTTTTCATGGCTCTTGGTTTTTCTTAGTCCTATGGCGAAAAAAATCGGAAATTTCGGGTCACTATGGTTTTTCGATTATATCTCCCGTTCTATCGGTCGTATTGCAAAAACTCGGTCAATTTCGTGTTTAGCGTAAGAAAACACATCGAATAGAGTCTTGCGGGAGCTCGAAAGATTGGTCATTCAGTGTTTTTCATGTATCTCGGTTTCTCTGGGTCCTATGGCGGAAAAAAAATGAAAATTTCGGATCACTATGGTTTTTTGATCATATCTCCCGTTCTATTGGTCGTATCGCTAAAACTCGGCCGGTTCCGTGTTCAGCGTGAAAAAACACATCAAATAGATCCTTGCGGGAGATCGAAAGATTGGTAATTCAGTGTTTTTCATGCATCTCGGTTTCTCCGGGTCCTATGACGAAAAAAAATGAAAATTTCGGATCACAATGGTTTTTTGATCTTATCTCCCGTTCTATCGGTCGTATCGCTACAACTCGGTCAGTTTCATGTTCAGCGTGAAAAAACACATTAAATAGAGTCTTGCGGGAGCTCAAAAGATTGGGATTTTAGTGTTTTTCACGTATCTCGGTTTCTCTGGGTCCTATGGCGAAAAAAAAATGAAAATTTCGGATCACTATGGTTTTTCGATCATATCTCCCGTTCTATCGGTCGTATCGCTGAAACTCGGTCGGTTTCATGTTCAGCGAGAGAAAACACATCGGATAGAGCCTTGCGGGAGCTCGAAAGTTTGGTAATTCAGTGTTTTTCATGTATCTCGGTTTCTCCGGGTCCTATGACGAAAAAAAATGAAAATTTCGTATCACAATGGTTTTTTGATCATATCTCCCGTTCTATCGGTCGTATAGCTGAAACTAGGTCAGTTTTGTGTTCAGCGTGAAAAAACACATCGAATAGAATCTTGCGGGAGCTCAAAAGATTGGTAATTCAGTGTTTTTCACGTATCTCGGTTTCTCCGGGTCCTACGGCGAAAAAAAAAAAAATTTCGGATCACTATGGCTTTCCGATCATATCTCCCGTTCTATTGCTCGTAGCGCTAAAACTCGGTCGGTTTCGTGTTAAGCGTGAAAATACACATCGAATAGATCCTTGCGGGAGATCGAAAGATTGGTAATTCAGTGTTTTTCATGCATCTCGGTTTCTCCGGGTCCTATGGCGAACAAAAATGAAAATTTCGGATCACTGTGGGTTTCCGATCATATCTCCCGTTCTTTCGGTCGTATCGCTAAAACTCGGTCGGTTTCATGTTCAGCGTGGGAAAACACATCGAATAGAGTCTTGCGGGAGCTCGAAAGATTGGTAATTCAGTGTTTTTCATGTCTCTCGGTTTCTCCGGGTCCTATGACGAAAAAATATGAAAATTTCGGATCACAATGGTTTTTTGATCATATCTCCCGTTCTATCGGTCGTTAGCTAAAACTCGGTCAGTTCCGTGTTCAGCGTGAAAAAACACATTAAATAGAGTCTTGCGGGAGCTCGAAAGATTGGGATTTTAGTGTTTTTCATGGCTCTTGGTTTCTCCGGGTCCTACGGCGAAAAAAAAAAAAAATTCGGATCACTATGGCTTTCCGATCATATCTCCCGTTCTATTGCTCGTAGCGCTAAAACTCGGTCGGTTTCGTGTTGAGCGTGAAAATACACATCGAATAGATCCTTGCGGGAGATCGAAAGATTGGTAATTCAGTGTTTTTCATGCATCTCGGTTTCTCCGGGTCCTATGGCGAACAAAAATGAAAATTTCGGATCACTGTGGGTTTCCGATCATATCTCCCGTTCTTTCGGTCGTATCGCTAAAACTCGGTCGGTTTCATGTTCAGCGTGGGAAAACACATCGAATAGAGTCTTGCGGGAGCTCGAAAGATTGGTAATTCAGTGTTTTTCATGTCTCTCGGTTTCTCCGGGTCCTATGACGAAAAAATATGAAAATTTCGGATCACAATGGTTTTTTGATCATATCTCCCGTTCTATCGGTCGTATAGCTGAAACTAGGTCAGTTTCGTGTTCAGCGTGAAAAAACACATTAAATAGAGTCTTGCGGGAGCTCCAAAGATTGGGATTTTAGTGTTTTTCATGGCTCTTGGTTTTTCTTAGTCCTATGGCGAAAAAAATCGGAAATTTCGGGTCACTATGGTTTTTCGATTATATCTCCCGTTCTATCGGTCGTATTGCAAAAACACGGTCAATTTCGTGTTAAGCGTAAAAAAACACATCGAATAGATCCTTGCGGGAGATCGAAAGATTGGTAATTCAGTGTTTTTCATGTATCTCGGTTTCTCTGGGTCCTATGGCGAAAAAAAAATGAAAATTTCGGATCACTATGGTTTTTCGATCATATCTCCCGTTCTATCGGTCGTATCGCTAAAATTCGGTCAGTTTCGTGTTCAGCGTGAAAAAACACATTAAATAGATCCTTGCGGGAGCTCGAAAGACTGAGATTTTAGTGTTTTTCATGGCTCTTGGTTTTTCTTAGTCCTATGGCGAAAAAAATCGGAAATTTCGGGTCACTATGGTTTTTCGATTATATCTCCCGTTCTATCGGTCGTATTGCAAAAACTCGGTCAATTTCGTGTTTAGCGTAAGAAAACACATCGAATAGAGTCTTGCGGGAGCTCGAAAGATTGGTCATTCAGTGTTTTTTATGTATCTCGGTTTCTCTGGGTCCTATGGCGGAAAAAAAATGAAAATTTCGGATCACTATGGTTTTTTGATCATATCTCCCGTTCTATTGGTCGTATCGCTAAAACTCGGCCGGTTCCGTGTTCAGCGTGAAAAAACACATCAAATAGATCCTTGCGGGAGATCGAAAGATTGGTAATTCAGTGTTTTTCATGCATCTCGGTTTCTCCGGGTCCTATGACGAAAAAAAATGAAAATTTCGGATCACAATGGTTTTTTGATCTTATCTCCCGTTCTATCGGTCGTATAGCTGAAACTAGGTCAATTTCGTGTTCAGCGTGAAAAAACACATCGAATAGAGTCTTGCGGGAGCTCGAAATATTGGTAATTCAGTGTTTTTCATGCATCTCGGTTTCTCCGCGTCCTATGGCAAAAAAAAATGAAAATTTCGGACCACTATGGGTTTCCGATCATATCTCTCGTTCTATTGGTCGTAGCGCTAAAACTCGGTCAGTTTCATGTTCAGCGTGAAAAAACACATTAAATAGAGTCTTGCGGGAGCTCGAAAGATTGGAGGTTTAGTGTTTTTCATGGCTCTTGGTTTTTCTTAGTCCTATGGCGAAAAAAATCGGAAATTTCGGGTCACTATAGTTTTTCGATTATATCTCCCGTTCTAGAGGTCGTATTGCAAAAACTCGGTCAGTTTCGTGTTCAGCGTGAAAAAAAACATTAAATAGAGTCTTGCGGGAGCTCAAAAGATTGGGATTTTAGTGTTTTTCACGTATCTCGGTTTCTCTGGGTCCTATGGCGAAAAAAAAATGAAAATTTCGGATCACTATGGTTTTTCGATCATATCTCCCGTTCTATCGGTCGTATCGCTGAAACTCGGTCGGTTTCATGTTCAGCGAGAGAAAACACATCGGATAGAGCCTTGCGGGAGCTCAAAAGTTTGGTAATTCAGTGTTTTTCATGTATCTCGGTTTCTCCGGGTCCTATGACGAAAAAAAATGAAAATTTCGTATCACAATGGTTTTTTGATCATATCTCCCGTTCTATCGGTCGTATAGCTGAAACTAGGTCAGTTTCGTGTTCAGCGTGAAAAAACACATCGAATAGAATCTTGCGGGAGCTCAAAAGATTGGTAATTCAGTGTTTTTCACGTATCTCGGTTTCTCCGGGTCCTACGGCGAAAAAAAAAAAAATTTCGGATCACTATGGCTTTCCGATCATATCTCCCGTTCTATTGCTCGTAGCGCTAAAACTCGGTCGGTTTCGTGTTAAGCGTGAAAATACACATCGAATAGATCCTTGCGGGAGATCGAAAGATTGGTAATTCAGTGTTTTTCATGCATCTCGGTTTCTCCGGGTCCTATGGCGAACAAAAATGAAAATTTCGGATCACTGTGGGTTTCCGATCATATCTCCCGTTCTTTCGGTCGTATCGCTAAAACTCGGTCGGTTTCATGTTCAGCGTGGGAAAACACATCGAATAGAGTCTTGCGGGAGCTCGAAAGATTGGTAATTCAGTGTTTTTCATGTCTCTCGGTTTCTCCGGGTCCTATGACGAAAAAATATGAAAATTTCGGATCACAATGGTTTTTTGATCATATCTCCCGTTCTATCGGTCGTATCGCTAAAACTCGGTCAGTTCCGTGTTCAGCGTGAAAAAACACATTAAATAGAGTCTTGCGGGAGCTCGAAAGATTGGGATTTTAGTGTTTTTCATGGCTCTTGGTTTTTCTTAGTCCTATGGCGAAAAAAATCGGAAATTTCGGGTCACTATAGTTTTTCGATTATATCTCCCGTTCTAGAGGTCGTATTGCAAAAACTCGGTCAATTTCGTGTTAAGCGTGGAAAAACACATCGAATAGATCCTTGCGGGAGATCGAAAGATTGGTAATTCAGTGTTTTTCATGTATCTCGGTTTCTCTGGGTCCTATGGCGAAAAAAAAATGAAAATTTCGGATCACTATGGTTTTTCGATCGTATCTCCCGTTCTATCGGTCGTATCGCTAAAACTCGGTCAGTTTCGTGTTCAGCGTGAAAAAACACATCAAATAGATCCTTGCGGGAGCTCGGAAGATTGGTAATTGAGTGTTTTTCATGTATCTCGGTTTCTCCGGGTCCTATGACGAAAAAAAATGAAAATTTCGGATCACAATGGTTTTTTGATCATATCTCTCGTTCTATCGGTCGTATCGCTAAAACTCGGTCAGTTTCGTGTTCAGCGTGAAAAAACACATTAAATAGAGTCTTGCGGGAGCTCGAAAGATTGGGATTTTAGTGTTTTTCATGGCTCTTGGTTTTTCTTAGTCCTATGGCGAAAAAAATCGGAAATTCCGGGTCACTATAGTTTTTCGATTATATCTCCCGTTCTAGAGGTCGTATTGCAAAAACTCGGTCAATTTCGTGTTAAGCGTGGAAAAACACATCGAATGGATCCTTGCGGGAGATCGAAAGATTGGTAATTCAGTGTTTTTCATGTATCTCGGTTTCTCTGGGTCCTATGGCGAAAAAAAAATGAAAATTTCGGATCACTATGGTTTTTCGATCATATCTCCCGTTCTATCGGTCGTATCGCTAAAACTCGGTCGGTTTCATGTTCAGCGAGAGAAAACACATCGGATAGAGCCTTGCGGGAGCTCGAAAGTTTGGTAATTCAGTGTTTTTCATGTATCTCGGTTTCTCCGGGTCCTATGACGAAAAAAAATGAAAATTTCGGATCACAATGGTTTTTTGATCATATCTCCCGTTCTATCGGTCGTATAGCTGAAACTAGGTCAATTTCGTGTTCAGCGTGAAAAAACACATCGAATAGAGCCTTGCGGGAGCTCGAAATGTTGGTAATTCAGTGTTTTTCATGCATCTCGGTCTCTCCGGGTCCTATGGCGAAAAAAAATGAAAATTTCGGATCACTACAGGTTTCCGATCATATCTCCCGTTCTATCGGTCGTATCGCTAAAACTCGGTCGGTTTCATGTTCAGCGCGAGAAAACACATCAGATAGAGCCTTGCGGGAGCTCGAAAGTTTGGTAATTCAGTGTTTTTCATGTATCTCGGTTTCTCCGGGTCCTATGACGAAAAAAAATGAAAATTTCGGATCACAATGGTTTTTCGATTATATCTCCCGTTCTAGAGGTCGTATTGCAAGAACTCAGTCAGTTTCGTGTTCAGCGTGAAAAAACACATTAAATAGAGTCTTGCGGGAGCTCGAAAGATTGGGATTTTAGTGTTTTTCACGTATCTCGGTTTCTCTGGGTCCTATGGCGAAAAAAAAATGAAAATTTCGGATCACTATGGTTTTTCGATCATATCTCCCGTTCTATCGGTCGTATCGCTAAAACTCGGTCGGTTTCATGTTCAGCGAGAGAAAACACATCGGATAGAGCCTTGCGGGAGCTCGAAAGTTTGGTTATTCAGTGTTTTTCATGTATCTCGGTTTCTCCGGGTCCTATGACGAAAAAAAATGAAAATTTCGGATCACAATGGTTTTTTGATCATATCTCCCGTTCTATCGGTCGTATAGCTGAAACTAGGTCAATTTCGTGTTCAGCGTGAAAAAACACATCGAATAGAGCCTTGCGGGAGCTCGAAATATTGGTATTTCAGTGTTTTTCATGCATCTCGGTCTCTCCGGGTCCTATGGCGAAAAAAAATGAAAATTTCGGATCACTACAGGTTTCCGATCATATCTCCCGTTCTATCGGTCGTATCGCTAAAACTCGGTCGGTTTCATGTTCAGCGCGAGAAAACACATCAGATAGAGCCTTGCGGGAGCTCGAAAGTTTGGTAATTCAGTGTTTTTCATGTATCTCGGTTTCTCCGGGTCCTATGACGAAAAAAAATGAAAATTTCGGATCACAATGGTTTTTTGATCATATCTCCCGTTCTATCGGTCGTATAGCTGAAACTAGGTCAGTTTCGTGTTCAGCGTGAAAAAACACATTAAATAGAGTCTTGCGGGAGCTCCAAAGATTGGGATTTTAGTGTTTTTCATGGCTCTTGGTTTTTCTTAGTCCTATGGCGAAAAAAATCGGGAATTTCGGGTCACTATGGTTTTTCGATTATATCTCCCGTTCTATCGGTCGTATTGCAAAAACACGGTCAATTTCGTGTTAAGCGTGAAAAAACACATCGAATAGATCCTTGCGGGAGATCGAAAGATTGGTAATTCAGTGTTTTTCATGTATCTCGGTTTCTCTGGGTCCTATGGCGAAAAAAAAATGAAAATTTCGGATCACTATGGTTTTTCGATTATATCTCCCGTTCTATCGGTCGTATTGCAAAAACTCGGTCAATTTCGTGTTTAGCGTAAGAAAACACATCGAATAGAGTCTTGCGGGAGCTCGAAAGATTGGTAATTCAGTGTTTTTCATGTATCTCGGTTTCTCTGGGTCCTATGACGAAAAAAAATGAAAATTTCGGATCACTATGGTTTTTTGATCATATCTCCCGTTCTATTGGTCGTATCGCTAAAACTCGGCCGGTTCCGTGTTCAGCGTGAAAAAACACATCGAATAGATCCTTGCGGGAGATCGAAAGATTGGTAATTCAGTGTTTTTCATGCATCTCGGTTTCTCCGGGTCCTATGGCGGAAAAAAATGAAAATTTCGGATCACTGTGGGTTTCCGATCATATCTCCCGTTCTATCGGTCGTATCGCTAAAACTCGGTCAGTTTCGTGTTCAGCGTGAAAAATCACATTAAATAGAGTCTTGCGGGAGCTCGAAAGATTGGGATTTTAGTGTATTTCATGGCTCTTGGTTTTTCTTAGTCCTATGGCGAAGAAAATCGGAAATTTCGGGTCACTATAGTTTTTCGATTATATCTCCCGTTCTAGAGGTCGTATTGCAAAAACTCGGTCAATTTCGTGTTAAGCGTGGAAAAACACATCGAATGGATCCTTGCGGGAGATCGAAAGATTGGTAATTCAGTGTTTTTCATGTATCTCGGTTTCTCTGGGTCCTATGGCGAAAAAAAAATGAAAATTTCGGATCACTATGGTTTTTCGATCGTATCTCCCGTTCTATCGGTCGTATCGCTAAAACTCGGTCAGTTTCGTGTTCAGCGTGAAAAAACACATCAAATAGATCCTTGCGGGAGCTCGGAAGATTGGTAATTGAGTGTTTTTCATGTATCTCGGTTTCTCCGGGTCCTATGACGAAAAAAAATGAAAATTTCGGATCACAATGGTTTTTTGATCATATCTCCCGTTCTATCGGTCGTATCGCTAAAACTCGGTCAGTTTCATGTTCAGCGTGAAAAAACACATTAAATAGAGTCTTGCGGGAGCTCGAAAGATTGGGATTTTAGTGTTTTTCATGGCTCTTGGTTTTTCTTAGTCCTATGGCGAAAAAAATCGGAAATTCCGGGTCACTATAGTTTTTCGATTATATCTCCCGTTCTAGAGGTCGTATTGCAAAAACTCGGTCAATTTCGTGTTAAGCGTGGAAAAACACATCGAATGGATCCTTGCGGGAGATCGAAAGATTGGTAATTCAGTGTTTTTCATGTATCTCGGTTTCTCTGGGTCCTATGGCGAAAAAAAAATGAAAATTTCGGATCACTATGGTTTTTCGATCATATCTCCCGTTCTATCGGTCGTATCGCTAAAACTCGGTCAGTTTCCTGTTCAGCGTGAAAAAACACATTAAATAGAGTCTTGCGGGAGCTCGAAAGATTGGGATTTTAGTGTTTTTCATGGCTCTTGGTTTTTCTTAGTCCTATGGCGAAAAAAAATCGGAATTTTCGGGTCACTATGGTTTTTCGATTATACCTCCCGTTCTATCGGTCGTATTGCAAAAACTCGGTCAATTCCGTGTTTAGCGTGAGAAAACACATTAAATAGAGTCTTGCGAGAGCTCAAAAGATTGGGATTTTAGTGTTCTTCACGTGTCTCGGTTTCTCTGGGTCCTATGGCGAAAAAAAAATGAAAATTTCGGATCAGTATGGTTTTTCGATCATATCTCCCGTTCTATCGGTCGTATCGCTAAAACTCGGTCGGTTTCATGTTCAGCGTGAGAAAACACATCGAATAGAGTCTTGCGGGAGCTCGAAAGATTGGTAATTCAGTGTTTTTCATGTATCTCGGTTTCTCCGGGTCCTATGACGAAAAAAAATGAAAATTTCGGATCACAATGGTTTTTTGATCATATCTCCCGTTCTATCGGTCGTATCGCTACAACTCGGTCAGTTTCATGTTCAGCGTGAAAAAACACATTAAATAGAGTCTTGCGGGAGCTCAAAAGATTGGGATTTTAGTGTTTTTCATGGCTCTTGGTTTTTCTTAGTCCTATGGCGAAAAAAATCGGAAATTTCGGGTCACTATAGTTTTTCGATTATATCTCCCGTTCTAGAGGTCGTATTGCAAAAACTCAGTCAGTTTCGTGTTCAGCGTGAAAAAACACATTAAATAGAGTCTTGCGGGAGCTCGAAAGATTAGGATTTTAGTGTTTTTCACGTATCTCGGTTTCTCTGGGTCCTATGGCGAAAAAAAAATGAAAATTTCGGATCACTATGGTTTTTCGATCATATCTCCCGTTCTATCGGTCGTATCGCTAAAACTTGGTCGGTTTCATGTTCAGCGAGAGAAAACACATCGAATAGAGCCTTGCGGGAGCTCGAAAGTTTGGTAATTCAGTGTTTTTCATGTATCTCGGTTTCTCCGGGTCCTATGACGAAAAAAAATGAAAATTTCGGATCACAATGGTTTTTTGATCATATCTCCCGTTCTATCGGTCGTATTGCAAAAACTCGGTCAATTTCGTGTTAAGCGTGGAAAAACACATCGAATGGATCCTTGCGGGAGATCGAAAGATTGGTAATTCAGTGTTTTTCATGTATCTCGGTTTCTCTGGGTCCTATGGCGAAAAAAAAATGAAAATTTCGGATCACTATGGTTTTTCGATCATATCTCCCGTTCTATCGGTCGTATCGCTAAAACTCGGTCAGTTTCAGGTTCAGCGTGAAAAAACACATTAAATAGAGTCTTGCGGGAGCTCGAAAGATTGGGATTTTAGTGTTTTTCATGGCTCTTGGTTTTTCTTAGTCCTATGGCGAAAAAAAATCGGAATTTTCGGGTCACTATGGTTTTTCGATTATATCTCCCGTTCTATCGGTCGTATTGCAAAAACTCGGTCAATTCCGTGTTTAGCGTGAGAAAACACATTAAATAGAGTCTTGCGAGAGCTCAAAAGATTGGGATTTTAGTGTTCTTCACGTGTCTCGGTTTCTCTGGGTCCTATGGCGAAAAAAAAATGAAAATTTCGGATCAGTATGGTTTTTCGATCATATCTCCCGTTCTATCGGTCGTATCGCTAAAACTCGGTCGGTTTCATGTTCAGCGTGAGAAAACACATCGAATAGAGTCTTGCGGGAGCTCGAAAGATTGGTAATTCAGTGTTTTTCATGTATCTCGGTTTCTCCGGGTCCTATGACGAAAAAAAATGAAAATTTCGGATCACAATGGTTTTTTGATCATATCTCCCGTTCTATCGGTCGTATCGCTACAACTCGGTCAGTTTCATGTTCAGCGTGAAAAAACACATTAAATAGAGTCTTGCGGGAGCTCAAAAGATTGGGATTTTAGTGTTTTTCATGGCTCTTGGTTTTTCTTAGTCCTATGGCGAAAAAAATCGGAAATTTCGGGTCACTATAGTTTTTCGATTATATCTCCCGTTCTAGAGGTCGTATTGCAAAAACTCAGTCAGTTTCGTGTTCAGCGTGAAAAAACACATTAAATAGAGTCTTGCGGGAGCTCGAAAGATTAGGATTTTAGTGTTTTTCACGTATCTCGGTTTCTCTGGGTCCTATGGCGAAAAAAAAATGAAAATTTCGGATCACTATGGTTTTTCGATCATATCTCCCGTTCTATCGGTCGTATCGCTAAAACTCGGTCGGTTTCATGTTCAGCGAGAGAAAACACATCGAATAGAGCCTTGCGGGAGCTCGAAAGTTTGGTAATTCAGTGTTTTTCATGTATCTCGGTTTCTCCGGGTCCTATGACGAAAAAAAATGAAAATTTCGGATCACAATGGTTTTTTGATCATATCTCCCGTTCTATCGGTCGTATTGCAAAAACTCGGTCAATTTCGTGTTAAGCGTGGAAAAACACATCGAATGGATCCTTGCGGGAGATCGAAAGATTGGTAATTCAGTGTTTTTCATGTATCTCGGTTTCTCTGGGTCCTATGGCGAAAAAAAAATGAAAATTTCGGATCACTATGGTTTTTCGATCATATCTCCCGTTCTATCGGTCGTATCGCTAAAACTCGGTCAGTTTCCTGTTCAGCGTGAAAAAACACATTAAATAGAGTCTTGCGGGAGCTCGAAAGATTGGGATTTTAGTGTTTTTCATGGCTCTTGGTTTTTCTTAGTCCTATGGCGAAAAAAAATCGGAATTTTCGGGTCACTATGGTTTTTCGATTATATCTCCCGTTCTATCGGTCGTATTGCAAAAACTCGGTCAATTCCGTGTTTAGCGTGAGAAAACACATTAAATAGAGTCTTGCGAGAGCTCAAAAGATTGGGATTTTAGTGTTCTTCACGTGTCTCGGTTTCTCTGGGTCCTATGGCGAAAAAAAAATGAAAATTTCGGATCAGTATGGTTTTTCGATCATATCTCCCGTTCTATCGGTCGTATCGCTAAAACTCGGTCGGTTTCATGTTCAGCGTGAGAAAACACATCGAATAGAGTCTTGCGGGAGCTCGAAAGATTGGTAATTCAGTGTTTTTCATGTATCTCGGTTTCTCCGGGTCCTATGACGAAAAAAAATGAAAATTTCGGATCACAATGGTTTTTTGATCATATCTCCCGTTCTATCGGTCGTATCGCTACAACTCGGTCAGTTTCATGTTCAGCGTGAAAAAACACATTAAATAGAGTCTTGCGGGAGCTCAAAAGATTGGGATTTTAGTGTTTTTCATGGCTCTTGGTTTTTCTTAGTCCTATGGCGAAAAAAATCGGAAATTTCGGGTCACTATAGTTTTTCGATTATATCTCCCGTTCTAGAGGTCGTATTGCAAAAACTCAGTCAGTTTCGTGTTCAGCGTGAAAAAACACATTAAATAGAGTCTTGCGGGAGCTCGAAAGATTAGGATTTTAGTGTTTTTCACGTATCTCGGTTTCTCTGGGTCCTATGGCGAAAAAAAAATGAAAATTTCGGATCACTATGGTTTTTCGATCATATCTCCCGTTCTATCGGTCGTATCGCTAAAACTCGGTCGGTTTCATGTTCAGCGAGAGAAAACACATCGAATAGAGCCTTGCGGGAGCTCGAAAGTTTGGTAATTCAGTGTTTTTCATGTATCTCGGTTTCTCCGGGTCCTATGACGAAAAAAAATGAAAATTTCGGATCACAATGGTTTTTTGATCATATCTCCCGTTCTATCGGTCGTATAGCTGAAACTAGGTCAATTTCGTGTTCAGCGTGAAAAAACACATCGAATAGAGCCTTGCGGGAGCTCGAAATATTGGTAATTCAGTGTTTTTCATGCATCTCGGTCTCTCCGGGTCCTATGGCGAAAAAAAATGAAAATTTCGGATCACTACAGGTTTCCGATCATATCTCCCGTTCTATCGGTCGTATCGCTAAAACTCGGTCGGTTTCATGTTCAGCGCGAGAAAACACATCAGATAGAGCCTTGCGGGAGCTCGAAAGTTTGGTAATTCAGTGTTTTTCATGTATCTCGGTTTCTCCGGGTCCTATGACGAAAAAAAATGAAAATTTCGGATCACAATGGTTTTTTGATCATATCTCCCGTTCTATCGGTCGTATAGCTAAAACTAGGTCAGTTTCGTGTTCAGCGTGAAAAAACACATCGAATAGCATCTTGCGGGAGCTCAAAAGATTGGTAATTCAGTGTTTTTCACGTATCCTGGTTTCTCCGGGTCCTACGGCGAAAAAAAAAAAAATTTCGGATCACTATGGCTTTCCGATCATATCTCCCGTTCTATCGCTCGTAGCGCTAAAACTCGGTCGGTTTCGTGTTAAGCGTGAAAATACACATCGAATAGAGCCTTGCGGGAGCTCGAAAGTTTGGTCATTCAGTGTTTTACACGTATCTCGGTTTCTCCGGGTCCTACGGCGAAAAAAAAAAAAATTTCGGATCACTATGGCTTTCCGATCATATCTCCCGTTCTATCGGTCGTATCGCTAAAACTCGGTCGGTTTCGTGTTTAGCGTGAGAAATCACATCGGATAGAGCCTTTCGGGAGCTCGAAATATTGGTAATTCAGTGTTTTTTATGTATCTCGGTTTCTCCGGGTCCTATGCCGAAAAAAAATGAAAATTTCGGATCACTGTGGGTTTCCGATCATATCTCCCGTTCTATCGGTCGTATCGCTGAAACTCGGTCGGTTTCATGTTCAGCGTGAGAAATCACATCGGATAGAGCCTTTCGGGAGCTTGAAATATTGGTAATTCAGTGTTTTTTATGTATCTCGGTTTCTCCGGGTCCTATGCCGAAAAAAAATGAAAATTTCGGATCACTGTGGGTTTCCGATCATATCTCCCGTTCTATCGGTCGTATCGCTGAAACTCGGCCGGTTCCGTGTTCAGCGTGAAAAAACACATTAAATAGAGTCTTGCGGGAGCTCGAAAGACTGAGATTTTAGTGTTTTTCATGGCTCTTGGTTTTTCTTAGTGCTATGGCGAAAAAAATCGGAAATTTCGGGTCACTATGGTTTTTCGATTATATCTCCCGTTCTATCGGTCGTATTGCAAAAACTCGGTCAATTTCGTGTTTAGCGTAAGAAAACACATCGAATAGAGTCTTGCGGGAGCTCGAAAGATTGGTAATTCAGTGTTTTTCATGTATCTCGGTTTCTCTGGGTCCTATGGCGGAAAAAAAATGAAAATTTCGGATCACTATGGTTTTTTGATCATATCTCCCGTTCTATTGGTCGTATCGCTAAAACTCGGCCGCTTCCGTGTTCAGCGTGAAAAAACACATCGAATAGATCCTTGCGGGAGATCGAAAGATTGGTAATTCAGTGTTTTTCATGCATCTCGGTTTCTCCGGGTCCTATGGCGGAAAAAAATGAAAATTTCGAATCACTGTGGGTTTCCGATCATATCTCCCGTTCTATCGGTCGTATAGCTGAAACTAGGTCAATTTCGTGTTCAGCGTGAAAAAACACATCGAATAGAGCCTTGCGGGAGCTCGAAATATTGGTAATTCAGTGTTTTTCATGCATCTCGGTCTCTCCGGGTCCTATGGCGAAAAAAAATGAAAATTTCGGATCACTACAGGTTTCCGATCATATCTCCCGTTCTATCGGTCGTATCGCTAAAACTCGGTCGGTTTCATGTTCAGCGCGAGAAAACACATCAGATAGAGCCTTGCGGGAGCTCGAAAGTTTGGTAATTCAGTATTTTTCATGTATCTCGGTTTCTCCGGGTCCTATGACGAAAAAAAATGAAAATTTCGGATCACAATGGTTTTTTGATCATATCTCCCGTTCTATCGGTCGTATAGCTAAAACTAGGTCAGTTTCGTGTTCAGCGTGAAAAAACACATCGAATAGCATCTTGCGGGAGCTCAAAAGATTGGTAATTCAGTGTTTTTCACGTATCCTGGTTTCTCCGGGTCCTACGGCGAAAAAAAAAAAAATTTCGGATCACTATGGCTTTCCGATCATATCTCCCGTTCTATCGCTCGTAGCGCTAAAACTCGGTCGGTTTCGTGTTAAGCGTGAAAATACACATCGAATAGAGCCTTGCGGGAGCTCGAAAGTTTGGTCATTCAGTGTTTTACACGTATCTCGGTTTCTCCGGGTCCTACGGCGAAAAAAAAAAAAATTTCGGATCACTATGGCTTTCCGATCATATCTCCCGTTCTATCGGTCGTATCGCTAAAACTCGGTCGGTTTCGTGTTTAGCGTGAGAAATCACATCGGATAGAGCCTTTCGGGAGCTCGAAATATTGGTAATTCAGTGTTTTTTATGTATCTCGGTTTCTCCGGGTCCTATGCCGAAAAAAAATGAAAATTTCGGATCACTGTGGGTTTCCGATCATATCTCCCGTTCTATCGGTCGTATCGCTGAAACTCGGTCGGTTTCATGTTCAGCGTGAGAAATCACATCGGATAGAGCCTTTCGGGAGCTTGAAATATTGGTAATTCAGTGTTTTTTATGTATCTCGGTTTCTCCGGGTCCTATGCCGAAAAAAAATGAAAATTTCGGATCACTGTGGGTTTCCGATCATATCTCCCGTTCTATCGGTCGTATCGCTGAAACTCGGCCGGTTCCGTGTTCAGCGTGAAAAAACACATTAAATAGAGTCTTGCGGGAGCTCGAAAGACTGAGATTTTAGTGTTTTTCATGGCTCTTGGTTTTTCTTAGTGCTATGGCGAAAAAAATCGGAAATTTCGGGTCACTATGGTTTTTCGATTATATCTCCCGTTCTATCGGTCGTATTGCAAAAACTCGGTCAATTTCGTGTTTAGCGTAAGAAAACACATCGAATAGAGTCTTGCGGGAGCTCGAAAGATTGGTAATTCAGTGTTTTTCATGTATCTCGGTTTCTCTGGGTCCTATGGCGGAAAAAAAATGAAAATTTCGGATCACTATGGTTTTTTGATCATATCTCCCGTTCTATTGGTCGTATCGCTAAAACTCGGCCGCTTCCGTGTTCAGCGTGAAAAAACACATCGAATAGATCCTTGCGGGAGATCGAAAGATTGGTAATTCAGTGTTTTTCATGCATCTCGGTTTCTCCGGGTCCTATGGCGGAAAAAAATGAAAATTTCGAATCACTGTGGGTTTCCGATCATATCTCCCGTTCTATCGGTCGTATCGCTGAAACTCGGTCGGTTTCATGTTCAGCGTGAGAAAACACATCGAATAGAGTCTTGCGGGAGCTCGGAAGATTGGTAATTCAGTGTTTTTCATGTATCTCGGTTTCTCCGAGTCCTATGACGAAAAAAAATGAAAATTTCGGATCACAATGGTTTTTTGATCATATCTCCCGTTCTATCGGTCGTATCGCTAAAACTCGGTCAGTTTCGTGTTCAGCGTGAAAAAACACATTAAATAGAGTCTTGCGGGAGCTCGAAAGATTGGAATTTTAGTGTTTTTCATGGCTCTTGGTTTTTCTTAGTCCTATGGCGAAAAAAATCGGAAATTTCGGGTCACTATAGTTTTTCGATTATATCTCCCGTTCTAGAGGTCGTATTGCAAAAACTCGGTCAATTTCGTGCTAAGCGTGAAAAAACACATCGAATAGATCCTTGCGGGAGATCGAAAGATTGGTAATTCAGTGTTTTTCATGTATCTCGGTTTCTCTGGGTCCTATGGCGAAAAAAAAATGAAAATTTCGGATCACTATGGTTTTTCGATCATATCTCCCGTTCTATGGGTCGTATCGCTGAAACTCGGTCAGTTTCGTGTTCAGCGTGAAAAAACACATTAAATAGAGTCTTGCGGGAGCTCGAAAAATTGGAATTTTAGTGTTTTTCATGGCTCTTGGGTTTTCTTAGTCCTGTGGCGAAAAAAATCGGAAATTTCGGGTCACTATAGTTTTTCGATTATATCTCCCGTTCTAGAGGTCGTATTGCAAAAACTCGGTCAATTTCGTGTTAAGCGTGAAAAAACACATCGAATAGATCCTTGCGGGAGATCGAAAGATTGGTAATTCAGTGTTTTTCATGTATCTCGGTTTCTCTGGGTCCTATGGCGAAAAAAAAATGAAAATTTCGGATCAGTATGGTTTTTCGATCATATCTCCCGTTCTATCGGTCGTATCGCTGAAGCTCGGTCGGTTTCATGTTCAGCGTGAGAAAACACATCGAATAGATCCCTGCGGGAGATCGAAAGATTGGTAATTCAGTGTTTTTCATGCATCTCGGTTTCTCCGGGTCCTATGGCAAAAAAAAATGAAAATTTTGGATCACTATGGGTTTCCGATCATATCTCCCGTTCTATTGGTCGTATCGCTAAAACTCGGCCGATTCCGTGTTCAGCGTGAAAAAACACATCGAATAGATCCTTGCGGGAGATCGAAAGATTGGTAATTCAGTGTTTTTCATGCATCTCGGTTTCTCCGGGTCCTATGGCGAAAAAAAATGAAAATTTCGGATCACTGTGGGTTTCCGATCATATCTCCCGTTCTATCGGTCGTATCGCTGAAACTCGGTCGGTTTCATGTTCAGCGTGAGAAAACACATCGCATAGAGTCTTGCGGGAGCTCGAAAGATTGGGATTTTAGTGTTTTTCATGGCTCTTGGTTTTTCTTAGTCCTATGGCGAAAAAAAATCGGAATTTTCGGGTCACTATGGTTTTTCGATTATATCTCCCGTTCTATCGGTCGTATTGCAAAAACTCGGTCAATTCCGTGTTTAGCGTGAGAAAACACATTAAATAGAGTCTTGCGGGAGCTCAAAAGATTGGGATTTTAGTGTTTTTCACGTGTCTCGGTTTCTCCGGGTCCTATGGCGAAAAAAAATGAAAATTTCGGATCACTGTGGGTTTCCGATCATATCTCCCGTTCTATCGGTCGTATCGCTGAAACTCGGTCGGTTTCATGTTCAGCGTGAAAAAACACATCGCATAGAGTCCTGCGGGAGCTCGAAAGATTAGGATTTTAGTGTTTTTCATGGCTCTTGGTTTTTCTTAGTCCTATGGCGAAAAAAAATCGGAATTTTCGGGTCACTATGGTTTTTCGATTATATCTCCCGTTCTATCGGTCGTATTGCAAAAACTCGGTCAATTCCGTGTTTAGCGTGAGAAAACACATTAAATAGAGTCTTGCGGGAGCTCAAAAGATTGGGATTTTAGTGTTTTTCACGTGTCTCGGTTTCTCTGGGTCCTATGGCGAAAAAAAAATGAAAATTTCGGATCAGTATGGTTTTTCGATCATATCTCCCGTTCTATCGGTCGTATCGCTAAAACTCGGTCGGTTTCATGTTCAGCGTGAGAAAACACATCGAATAGAGTCTTGCGGGAGCTCGAAAGATTGGTAATTCAGTGTTTTTCATGTATCTCGGTTTCTCCGGGTCCTATGACGAAAAAAAATGAAAATTTCGGATCACAATGGTTTTTTGATCATATCTCCCGTTCTATCGGTCGTATCGCTACAACTCGGTCAGTTTCATGTTCAGCGTGAAAAAACACATTAAATAGAGTCTTGCGGGAGCTCAAAAGATTGGGATTTTAGTGTTTTTCATGGCTCTTGGTTTTTCTTAGTCCTATGGCGAAAAAAATCGGAAATTTCGGGTCACTATAGTTTTTCGATTATATCTCCCGTTCTAGAGGTCGTATTGCAAAAACTCAGTCAGTTTCGTGTTCAGCGTGAAAAAACACATTAAATAGAGTCTTGCGGGAGCTCGAAAGATTAGGATTTTAGTGTTTTTCACGTATCTCGGTTTCTCTGGGTCCTATGGCGAAAAAAAAATGAAAATTTCGGATCACTATGGTTTTTCGATCATATCTCCCGTTCTATCGGTCGTATCGCTAAAACTCGGTCGGTTTCATGTTCAGCGAGAGAAAACACATCGAATAGAGCCTTGCGGGAGCTCGAAAGTTTGGTAATTCAGTGTTTTTCATGTATCTCGGTTTCTCCGGGTCCTATGACGAAAAAAAATGAAAATTTCGGATCACAATGGTTTTTTGATCATATCTCCCGTTCTATCGGTCGTATAGCTGAAACTAGGTCAATTTCGTGTTCAGCGTGAAAAAACACATCGAATAGAGCCTTGCGGGAGCTCGAAATATTGGTAATTCAGTGTTTTTCATGCATCTCGGTCTCTCCGGGTCCTATGGCGAAAAAAAATGAAAATTTCGGATCACTACAGGTTTCCGATCATATCTCCCGTTCTATCGGTCGTATCGCTAAAACTCGGTCGGTTTCATGTTCAGCGCGAGAAAACACATCAGATAGAGCCTTGCGGGAGCTCGAATGTTTGGTAATTCAGTGTTTTTCATGTATCTCGGTTTCTCCGGGTCCTATGACGAAAAAAAATGAAAATTTCGGATCACAATGGTTTTTTGATCATATCTCCCGTTCTATCGGTCGTATAGCTGAAACTAGGTCAGTTTCGTGTTCAGCGTGAAAAAACACATCGAATAGAATCTTGCGGGAGCTCAAAAGATTGGTAATTCAGTGTTTTTCACGTATCCTGGTTTCTCCGGGTCCTACGGCGAAAAAAAAAAAAAATTCGGATCACTATGGCTTTCCGATCATATCTCCCGTTCTATCGCTCGTAGCGCTAAAACTCGGTCGGTTTCGTGTTAAGCGTGAAAATACACATCGAATAGAGCCTTGCGGGAGCTCGAAAGTTTGGTCATTCAGTGTTTTACACGTATCTCGGTTTCTCCGGGTCCTACGGCGAAAAAAAAAAAAAATTCGGATCACTATGGCTTTCCGATCATATCTCCCGTTCTATCGGTCGTATCGCTAAAACTCGGTCGGTTTCGTGTTCAGCGTGAGAAATCACATCGGATAGAGCCTTTCGGGAGCTCGAAATATTGGTAATTCAGTGTTTTTTATGTATCTCGGTTTCTCCGGGTCCTATGCCGAAAAAAAATGAAAATTTCGGATCACTGTGGGTTTCCGATCATATCTCCCGTTCTATCGGTCGTATCGCTGAAACTCGGTCGGTTTCATGTTCAGCGTGAGAAATCACATCGGATAGAGCCTTTCGGGAGCTCGAAATATTGGTAATTCAGTGTTTTTTATGTATCTCGGTTTCTCCGGGTCCTATGCCGAAAAAAAATGAAAATTTCGGATCACTGTGGGTTTCCGATCATATCTCCCGTTCTATCGGTCGTATCGCTGAAACTCGGCCGGTTCCGTGTTCAGCGTGAAAAAACACATTAAATAGCGTCTTGCGGGAGCTCGAAAGACTGAGATTTTAGTGTTTTTCATGGCTCTTGGTTTTTCTTAGTGCTATGGCGAAAAAAATCGGAAATTTCGGGTCACTATGGTTTTTCGATTATATCTCCCGTTCTATCAGTCGTATTGCAAAAACTCGGTCAATTTCGTGTTAAGCGTGAAAAAACACATCGAATAGATCCTTGCGGGAGATCGAAAGATTGGTAATTCAGTGTTTTTCATGTATCTCGGTTTCTCTGGGTCCTATGGCGAAAAAAAAATGAAAATTTCGGATCAGTATGGTTTTTCGATCATATCTCCCGTTCTATCGGTCGTATCGCTGAAGCTCGGTCGGTTTCATGTTCAGCGTGAGAAAACACATCGAATAGATCCCTGCGGGAGATCGAAAGATTGGTAATTCAGTGTTTTTCATGCATCTCGGTTTCTCCGGGTCCTATGGCAAAAAAAAATGAAAATTTCGGATCACTATGGGTTTCCGATCATATCTCCCGTTCTATTGGTCGTATCGCTAAAACTCGGCCGGTTCCGTGTTCAGCGTGAAAAAACACATCGAATAGATCCTTGCGGGAGATCGAAAGATTGGTAATTCAGTGTTTTTCATGCATCTCGGTTTCTCCGGGTCCTATGGCGAAAAAAAATGAAAATTTCGGATCACTGTGGGTTTCCGATCATATCTCCCGTTCTATCGGTCGTATCGCTGAAACTCGGTCGGTTTCATGTTCAGCGTGAGAAAACACATCGCATAGAGTCTTGCGGGAGCTCGAAAGATTGGTAATTCAGTGTTTTTCATGTATCTCGGTTTCTCTCGGTCCTATGGCGGAAAAAAAATGAAAATTTCGGATCACTACGGTTTTTCGATCATATCTCCCGTTTTATTGGTCGTATCGCTAAAACTCGGCCGGTTCCGTGTTCAGCGTGAAAAAACACATCGAATAGATCCTTGCGGGAGATCGAAAGATTGGTAATTCAGTGTTTTTCATGCATCTCGGTTTCTCCGGGTCCTATGGCGAAAAAAAATGAAAATTTCGGATCACTGTGCGTTTCCGATCATATCTCCCGTTCTATCGGTCGTATCGCTAAAACTCGGTCGGTTTCATGTTCAGCGTGAGAAAACACATCGGAAAGAGTCTTGCGGGAGCTCGAAAGATTGGTAATTCAGTGTTTTTCATGTATCTCGGTTTCTCCGGGTCCTATGACGAAAAAAAATGAAAATTTTGGATCACAATGGTTTTTTGATCATATCTCCCGTTCTATCGGTCGTATCGCTAAAACTCGGTCAGTTTCATGTTCAGCGTGAAAAAACACATTAAATAGAGTCTTGCGGGAGCTCAAAAGATTGGGATTTTAGTGTTTTTCATGGCTCTTGGTTTTTCTTAGTCCTATGGCGAAAAAAATCGGAAATTTCGGGTCACTATAGTTTTTCGATTATATCTCCCGTTCTAGAGGTCGTATTGCAAAAACTCGGTCAATTTCGTGTTAAGCGTGAAAAAACACATCGAATGGATCCTTGCGGGAGATCGAAAGATTGGTAATTCAGTGTTTTTCATGTATCTCGGTTTCTCTGGGTCCTATGGCGAAAAAAAAATGAAAATTTCGGATCACTATGGTTTTTCGATCATATCTTCCGTTCTATCGGTCGTATCGCTAAAACTCGGTCGGTTTCATGTTCAGCGAGAGAAAACACATCGAATAGAGCCTTGCGGGAGCTCGAAAGTTTGGTAATTCAGTGTTTTTCATGTATCTCGGTTTCTCCGGGTCCTATGACGAAAAAAAATGAGAATTTCGGATCACAATGGTTTTTTGATCATATCTCCCGTTCTATCGGTCGTATCGCTAAAACTCGGTCAGTTTCATGTTCAGCGTGAAAAAACACATTAAATAGAGTCTTGCGGGAGCTCAAAAGATTGGGATTTTAGTGTTTTTCATGGCTCTTGGTTTTTCTTAGTCCTATGGCGAAAAAAATCGGAAATTTCGGGTCACTATAGTTTTTCGATTATATCTCCCGTTCTAGAGGTCGTATTGCAAAAACTCGGTCAATTTCGTGTTAAGCGTGAAAAAACACATCGAATGGATCCTTGCGGGAGATCGAAAGATTGGTAATTCAGTGTTTTTCATGTATCTCGGTTTCTCTGGGTCCTATGGCGAAAAAAAAATGAAAATTTCGGATCACTATGGTTTTTCGATCATATCTCCCGTTCTATCGGTCGTATCGCTGAAACTCGGTCAGTTTCGTGTTCAGCGTGAAAAAACACATTAAATAGAGTCTTGCGGGAGCTCGAAAGATTGGAGGTTTAGTGTTTTTCATGGCTCTTGGTTTTTCTTAGTCCTATGGCGAAAAAAATCGGAAATTTCGGGTCACTATAGTTTTTCGATTATATCTCCCGTTCTAGAGGTCGTATTGCAAAAACTCGGTCAGTTTCGTGTTCAGCGTGAAAAAACACATTAAATAGAGTCTTGCGGGAGCTCAATAGATTGGGATTTTAGTGTTTTTCACGTATCTCGGTTTCTCTGGGTCCTATGGCGAAAAAAAAATGAAAATTTCGGATCACTATGGTTTTTCGATCATATCTCCCGTTCTATCGGTCGTATCGCTAAAACTCGGTCGGTTTCATGTTCAGCGAGAGAAAACACATCGGATAGAGCCTTGCGGGAGCTCGAAAGTTTGGTAATTCAGTGTTTTTCATGTATCTCGGTTTCTCCGGGTCCTATGACGAAAAAAAAAAGAAAATTTCGGATCACAATGGTTTTTTGATCTTATCTCCCGTTCTATCGGTCGTATAGCTGAAACTAGGTCAATTTCGTGTTCAGCGTGAAAAAACACATCGAATAGAGCCTTGCGGGAGCTCGAAATATTGGTAATTCAGTGTTTTTCATGCATCTCGGTTTCTCCGGGTCCTATGGCGAAAAAAAATGAAAATTTCGGATCACTACAGGTTTCCGATCATATCTCCCGTTCTATCGGTCGTATCGCTAAAACTCGGTCGGTTTCATGTTCAGCGCGAGAAAACACATCAGATAGAGCCTTGCGGGAGCTCGAAAGTTTGGTAATTCAGTGTTTTTCATGTATCTCGGTTTCTCCGGGTCCATGACGAAAAAAAATGAAAATTTCGTATCACAATGGTTTTTTGATCATATCTCCCGTTCTATCGGTCGTATAGCTGAAACTAGGTCAGTTTCGTGTTCAGCGTGAAAAAACACATCGAATAGAATCTTGCGGGAGCTCAAAAGATTGGTAATTCAGTGTTTTTCACGTATCTCGGTTTCTCCGGGTCCTACGGCGAAAAAAAAAAAAATTTCGGATCACCATGGCTTTCCGATCATATCTCCCGTTCTATTGCTCGTAGCGCTAAAACTCGGTCGGTTTCGTGTTAAGCGTGAAAATACACATCGAATAGATCCTTGCGGGAGATCGAAAGATTGGTAATTCAGTGTTTTTCATGCATCTCGGTTTCTCCGGGTCCTATGGCGAACAAAAATGAAAATTTCGGATCACTGTGGGTTTCCGATCATATCTCCCGTTCTTTCGGTCGTATCGCTAAAACTCGGTCGGTTTCATGTTCAGCGTGGAAAAACACATCGAATAGAGTCTTGCGGGAGCTCGAAAGATTGGTAATTCAGTGTTTTTCATGTATCTCGGTTTCTCCGGGTCCTATGACGAAAAAATATGAAAATTTCGGATCACAATGGTTTTTTGATCATATTTCCCGTTCTATCGGTCGTATAGCTGAAACTAGGTCAGTTTCGTGTTCAGCGTGAAAAAACACATTAAATAGAGTCTTGCGGGAGCTCGAAAGACTGAGATTTTAGTGTTTTTCATGGCTCTTGGTTTTTCTTAGTCCTATGGCGAAAAAAATCGGAAATTTCGGGTCACTATGGTTTTTCGATTATATCTCTCGTTCTATCGGTCGTATTGCAAAAACTCGGTCAATTTCGTGTTTAGCGTAAGAAAACACATCGAATAGAGTCTTGCGGGAGCTCGAAAGATTGGTAATTCAGTGTTTTTCATGTATCTCGGTTTCTCTGGGTCCTATGGCGGAAAAAAAATGAAAATTTCGGATCACTATGGTTTTTTGATCATATCTCCCGTTCTATTGGTCGTATCGCTGAAACTCGGTCAGTTTCGTGTTCAGCGTGAAAAAACACATTAAATAGAGTCTTGCGGGAGCTCGAAAGATTGGAGGTTTAGTGTTTTTCATGGCTCTTGGTTTTTCTTAGTCCTATGGCGAAAAAAATCGGAAATTTCGGGTCACTATAGTTTTTCGATTATATCTCCCGTTCTAGAGGTCGTATTGCAAAAACTCGGTCAGTTTCGTGTTCAGCGTGAAAAAACACATTAAATAGAGTCTTGCGGGAGCTCAATAGATTGGGATTTTAGTGTTTTTCACGTATCTCGGTTTCTCTGGGTCCTATGGCGAAAAAAAAATGAAAATTTCGGATCACTATGGTTTTTCGATCATATCTCCCGTTCTATCGGTCGTATCGCTAAAACTCGGTCGGTTTCATGTTCAGCGAGAGAAAACACATCGGATAGAGCCTTGCGGGAGCTCGAAAGTTTGGTAATTCAGTGTTTTTCATGTATCTCGGTTTCTCCGGGTCCTATGACGAAAAAAAAAAGAAAATTTCGGATCACAATGGTTTTTTGATCTTATCTCCCGTTCTATCGGTCGTATAGCTGAAACTAGGTCAATTTCGTGTTCAGCGTGAAAAAACACATCGAATAGAGCCTTGCGGGAGCTCGAAATATTGGTAATTCAGTGTTTTTCATGCATCTCGGTTTCTCCGGGTCCTATGGCGAAAAAAAATGAAAATTTCGGATCACTACAGGTTTCCGATCATATCTCCCGTTCTATCGGTCGTATCGCTAAAACTCGGTCGGTTTCATGTTCAGCGCGAGAAAACACATCAGATAGAGCCTTGCGGGAGCTCGAAAGTTTGGTAATTCAGTGTTTTTCATGTATCTCGGTTTCTCCGGGTCCATGACGAAAAAAAATGAAAATTTCGTATCACAATGGTTTTTTGATCATATCTCCCGTTCTATCGGTCGTATAGCTGAAACTAGGTCAGTTTCGTGTTCAGCGTGAAAAAACACATCGAATAGAATCTTGCGGGAGCTCAAAAGATTGGTAATTCAGTGTTTTTCACGTATCTCGGTTTCTCCGGGTCCTACGGCGAAAAAAAAAAAAATTTCGGATCACCATGGCTTTCCGATCATATCTCCCGTTCTATTGCTCGTAGCGCTAAAACTCGGTCGGTTTCGTGTTAAGCGTGAAAATACACATCGAATAGATCCTTGCGGGAGATCGAAAGATTGGTAATTCAGTGTTTTTCATGCATCTCGGTTTCTCCGGGTCCTATGGCGAACAAAAATGAAAATTTCGGATCACTGTGGGTTTCCGATCATATCTCCCGTTCTTTCGGTCGTATCGCTAAAACTCGGTCGGTTTCATGTTCAGCGTGGAAAAACACATCGAATAGAGTCTTGCGGGAGCTCGAAAGATTGGTAATTCAGTGTTTTTCATGTATCTCGGTTTCTCCGGGTCCTATGACGAAAAAATATGAAAATTTCGGATCACAATGGTTTTTTGATCATATTTCCCGTTCTATCGGTCGTATAGCTGAAACTAGGTCAGTTTCGTGTTCAGCGTGAAAAAACACATTAAATAGAGTCTTGCGGGAGCTCGAAAGACTGAGATTTTAGTGTTTTTCATGGCTCTTGGTTTTTCTTAGTCCTATGGCGAAAAAAATCGGAAATTTCGGGTCACTATGGTTTTTCGATTATATCTCTCGTTCTATCGGTCGTATTGCAAAAACTCGGTCAATTTCGTGTTTAGCGTAAGAAAACACATCGAATAGAGTCTTGCGGGAGCTCGAAAGATTGGTAATTCAGTGTTTTTCATGTATCTCGGTTTCTCTGGGTCCTATGGCGGAAAAAAAATGAAAATTTCGGATCACTATGGTTTTTTGATCATATCTCCCGTTCTATTGGTCGTATCGCTAAAACTCGGTCAGTTTCGTGTTCAGCGTGAAAAAACACATTAAATAGAGTCTTGCGGGAGCTCGAAAGATTGGAGGTTTAGTGTTTTTCATGGCTCTTGGTTTTTCTTAGTCCTATGGCGAAAAAAATCGGAAATTTCGGGTCACTATAGTTTTTCGATTATATCTCCCGTTCTAGAGGTCGTATTGCAAAAACTCGGTCAGTTTCGTGTTCAGCGTGAAAAAACACATTAAATAGAGTCTTGCGGGAGCTCAATAGATTGGGATTTTAGTGTTTTTCACGTATCTCGGTTTCTCTGGGTCCTATGGCGAAAAAAAAATGAAAATTTCGGATCACTATGGTTTTTCGATCATATCTCCCGTTCTATCGGTCGTATCGCTAAAACTCGGTCGGTTTCATGTTCAGCGAGAGAAAACACATCGGATAGAGCCTTGCGGGAGCTCGAAAGTTTGGTAATTCAGTGTTTTTCATGTATCTCGGTTTCTCCGGGTCCTATGACGAAAAAAAAAAGAAAATTTCGGATCACAATGGTTTTTTGATCTTATCTCCCGTTCTATCGGTCGTATAGCTGAAACTAGGTCAATTTCGTGTTCAGCGTAAGAAAACACATCGAATAGAGTCTTGCGGGAGCTCGAAAGATTGGTAATTTAGTGTTTTTCATGTATCTCGGTTTCTCTGGGTCCTATGGCGGAAAAAAAATGAAAATTTCGGATCACTATGGTTTTTTGATCATATCTCCCGTTCTATTGGTCGTATCGCTAAAACTCGGCCGGTTCCGTGTTCAGCGTGAAAAAACACATCGAATAGATCCTTGCGGGAGATCGAAAGATTGGTAATTCAGTGTTTTTCATGCATCTCGGTTTCTCCGGGTCCTATGGCGGAAAAAAATAAAAATTTCGGATCACTGTGGGTTTCCGATCATATCTCCCGTTCTATCGGTCGTATCGCTAAAACTCGGTCAGTTTCGTGTTCAGCGTGAAAAAACACATTAAATAGAGTCTTGCGGGAGCTCGAAAGATTGGGATTTTAGTGTTTTTCATGGCTCTTGGTTTTTCTTAGTCCTATGGCGAAAAAAATCGGAAATTTCGGGTCACTATAGTTTTTCGATTATATCTCCCGTTCTAGAGGTCGTATTGCAAAAACTCGGTCAATTTCGTGTTAAGCGTGGAAAAACACATCGAATGGATCCTTGCGGGAGATCGAAAGATTGGTAATTCAGTGTTTTTCATGTATCTCGGTTTCTCTGGGTCCTATGGCGAAAAAAAAATGAAAATTTCGGATCACTATGGTTTTTCGATCGTATCTCCCGTTCTATCGGTCGTATCGCTAAAACTCGGTCAGTTTCGTGTTCAGCGTGAAAAAACACATCGAATAGATCCTTGCGGGAGCTCGGAAGATTGGTAATTGAGTGTTTTTCATGTATCTCGGTTTCTCCGGGTCCTATGACGAAAAAAAATGAAAATTTCGGATCACAATGGTTTTTTGATCATATCTCCCGTTCTATCGGTCGTATCGCTAAAACTCGGTCAGTTTCATGTTCAGCGTGAAAAAACACATTAAATAGAGTCTTGCGGGAGCTCGAAAGATTGGGATTTTAGTGTTTTTCATGGCTCTTGGTTTTTCTTAGTCCTATGGCGAAAAAAATCGGAAATTTCGGGTCACTATAGTTTTTCGATTATATCTCCCGTTCTAGAGGTCGTATTGCAAAAACTCAGTCAGTTTCGTGTTCAGCGTGAAAAAACACATTAAATAGAGTCTTGCGGGAGCTCGAAAGATTGGGATTTTAGTGTTTTTCACGTATCTCGGTTTCTCTTGGTCCTATGGCGAAAAAAAAATGAAAATTTCGGATCACTATGGTTTTTCGATCATATCTCCCGTTCTATCGGTCGTATCGCTAAAACTCGGTCGGTTTCATGTTCAGCGAGAGAAAACACATCGGATAGAGCCTTGCGGGAGCTCGAAAGTTTGGTAATTCAGTGTTTTTCATGTATCTCGGTTTCTCCGGGTCCTATGACGAAAAAAAATGAAAATTTCGGATCACAATGGTTTTTTGATCATATCTCCCGTTCTATCGGTCGTATAGCTGAAACTAGGTCAATTTCGTGTTCAGCGTGAAAAAACACATCGAATAGAGCCTTGCGGGAGCTCGAAATATTGGTAATTCAGTGTTTTTCATGCATCTCGGTCCCTCCGGGTCCTATGGCGAAAAAAAATGAAAATTTCGGATCACTACAGGTTTCCGATCATATCTCCCGTTCTATCGGTCGTATCGCTAAAACTCGGTCGGTTTCATGTTCAGCGCGAGAAAACACATCAGATAGAGCCTTGCGGGAGCTCGAAAGTTTGGTAATTCAGTGTTTTTCATGTATCTCGGTTTCTCTGGGTCCTATGGCGGAAAAAAAATGAAAATTTCGGATCACTATGGTTTTTTGATCATATCTCCCGTTCTATCGGTCGTATAGCTGAAACTAGGTCAGTTTCGTGTTCAGCGTGAAAATACACATCGAATAGAATCTTGCGGGAGCTCAAAAGATTGGTAATTCAGTGTTTTTCACGTATCCTGGTTTCTCCGGGTCCTACGGCGAAAAAAAAAAAAATTTCGGATCACTATGGCTTTCCGATCATATCTCCCGTTCTATCGCTCGTAGCGCTAAAACTCGGTCGGTTTCGTGTTAAGCGTGAAAATACACATCGAATAGAGCCTTGCGGGAGCTCGAAAGTTTGGTAATTCAGTGTTTTTCACGTATCTCGGTTTCTCCGGGTCCTACGGCGAAAAAAAAAAAAATTTCGGATCACTATGGCTTTCCGATCATATCTCCCGTTCTATCGGTCGTATCGCTAAAACTCGGTCGGTTTCGTGTTCAGCGTGAGAAATCACATCGGATAGAGCCTTTCGGGAGCTCGAAATATTGGTAATTCAGTGTTTTTCATGCATCTCGGTTTCTCCGGGTCCTATGGCGGAAAAAAATGAAAATTTCGGATCACTGTGGGTTTCCGATCATATCTCCCGTTCTATCGGTCGTATCGCTAAAACTCGGTCAGTTTCGTGTTCAGCGTGAAAAAACACATTAAATAGAGTCTTGCGGGAGCTCGAAAGATTGGGATTTTAGTGTTTTTCATGGCTCTTGGTTTTTCTTAGTCCTATGGCGAAAAAAATCGGAAATTTCGGGTCACTATAGTTTTTCGATTATATCTCCCGTTCTAGAGGTCGTATTGCAAAAACTCGGTCAATTTCGTGTTAAGCGTGGAAAAACACATCGAATGGATCCTTGCGGGAGATCAAAAGATTGGTAATTCAGTGTTTTTCATGTATCTCGGTTTCTCTGGGTCCTATGGCGAAAAAAAAATGAAAATTTCGGATCACTATGGTTTTTCGATCGTATCTCCCGTTCTATCGGTCGTATCGCTAAAACTCGGTCAGTTTCGTGTTCAGCGTGAAAAAACACATCAAATAGATCCTTGCGGGAGCTCGGAAGATTGGTAATTGAGTGTTTTTCATGTATCTCGGTTTCTCCGGGTCCTATGACGAAAAAAAATGAAAATTTCGGATCACAATGGTTTTTTGATCATATCTCCCGTTCTATCGGTCGTATCGCTAAAACTCGGTCAGTTTCATGTTCAGCGTGAAAAAACACATTAAATAGAGTCTTGCGGGAGCTCGAAAGATTGGGATTTTAGTGTTTTTCATGGCTCTTGGTTTTTCTTAGTTCTATGGCGAAAAAAATCGGAAATTCCGGGTCACTATAGTTTTTCGATTATATCTCCCGTTCTAGAGGTCGTATTGCAAAAACTCGGTCAATTTCGTGTTAAGCGTGGAAAAACACATCGAATGGATCCCTGCGGGAGATCGAAAGATTGGTAATTCAGTGTTTTTCATGTATCTCGGTTTCTCTGGGTCCTATGGCGAAAAAAAAATGAAAATTTCGGATCACTATGGTTTTTCGATCATATCTCCCGTTCTATCGGTCGTATCGCTAAAACTCGGTCAGTTTCCTGTTCAGCGTGAAAAAACACATTAAATAGAGTCTTGCGGGAGCTCGAAAGATTGGGATTTTAGTGTTTTTCATGGCTCTTGGTTTTTCTTAGTCCTATGGCGAAAAAAAATCGGAATTTTCGGGTCACTATGGTTTTTCGATTATATCTCCCGTTCTATCGGTCGTATTGCAAAAACTCGGTCAATTCCGTGTTTAGCGTGAGAAAACACATTAAATAGAGTCTTGCGGGAGCTCAAAAGATTGGGATTTTAGTGTTTTTCACGTGTCTCAGTTTCTCTGGGTCCTATGGCGAAAAAAAAATGAAAATTTCGGATCAGTATGGTTTTTCGATCATATCTCCCGTTCTATCGGTCGTATCGCAAAAACTCGGTCGGTTTCATGTTCAGCGTGAGAAAACACATCGAATAGAATCTTGCGGGAGCTCAAAAGATTGGTAATTCAGTGTTTTTCACGTATCCTGGTTTCTCCGGGTCCTACGGCGAAAAAAAAAAAAATTTCGGATCACTATGGCTTTCCGATCATATCTCCCGTTCTATCGGTCGTATCGCTAAAACTCGGTCAGTTTCGTGTTCAGCGTGAAAAAACACATCAAATAGATCCTTGCGGGAGCTCGGAAGATTGGTAATTGAGTGTTTTTCATGTATCTCGGTTTCTCCGGGTCCTATGACGAAAAAAAATGAAAATTTCGGATCACAATGGTTTTTTGATCATATCTCCCGTTCTATCGGTCGTATCGCTAAAACTCGGTCAGTTTCATGTTCAGCGTGAAAAAACACATTAAATAGAGTCTTGCGGGAGCTCGAAAGATTGGGATTTTAGTGTTTTTCATGGCTCTTGGTTTTTCTTAGTTCTATGGCGAAAAAAATCGGAAATTCCGGGTCACTATAGTTTTTCGATTATATCTCCCGTTCTAGAGGTCGTATTGCAAAAACTCGGTCAATTTCGTGTTAAGCGTGGAAAAACACATCGAATGGATCCTTGCGGGAGATCGAAAGATTGGTAATTCAGTGTTTTTCATGTATCTCGGTTTCTCTGGGTCCTATGGCGAAAAAAAAAATGAAAATTTCGGATCACTATGGTTTTTCGATCATATCTCCCGTTCTATCGGTCGTATCGCTAAAACTCGGTCAGTTTCCTGTTCAGCGTGAAAAAACACATTAAATAGAGTCTTGCGGGAGCTCGAAAGATTGGGATTTTAGTGTTTTTCATGGCTCTTGGTTTTTCTTAGTCCTATGGCGAAAAAAAATCGGAATTTTCGGGTCACTATGGTTTTTCGATTATATCTCCCGTTCTATCGGTCGTATTGCAAAAACTCGGTCAATTCCGTGTTTAGCGTGAGAAAACACATTAAATAGAGTCTTGCGGGAGCTCAAAAGATTGGGATTTTAGTGTTTTTCACGTGTCTCAGTTTCTCTGGGTCCTATGGCGAAAAAAAAATGAAAATTTCGGATCAGTATGGTTTTTCGATCATATCTCCCGTTCTATCGGTCGTATCGCTAAAACTCGGTCGGTTTCATGTTCAGCGTGAGAAAACACATCGAATAGAATCTTGCGGGAGCTCAAAAGATTGGTAATTCAGTGTTTTTCACGTATCCTGGTTTCTCCGGGTCCTACGGCGAAAAAAAAAAAAATTTCGGATCACTATGGCTTTCCGATCATATCTCCCGTTCTATCGCTCGTAGCGCTAAAACTCGGTCGGTTTCGTGTTAAGCGTGAAAATACACATCGAATAGAGCCTTGCGGGAGCTCGAAAGTTTGGTAATTCAGTGTTTTTCACGTATCTCGGTTTCTCCGGGTCCTACGGCGAAAAAAAAAAAAATTTCGGATCACTATGGCTTTCCGATCATATCTCCCGTTCTATCGGTCGTATCGCTAAAACTCGGTCGGTTTCGTGTTCAGCGTGAGAAATCACATCGGATAGAGCCTTTCGGGAGCTCGAAATATTGGTAATTCAGTGTTTTTCATGCATCTCGGTTTCTCCGGGTCCTATGGCGGAAAAAAATGAAAATTTCGGATCACTGTGGGTTTCCGATCATATCTCCCGTTCTATCGGTCGTATCGCTAAAACTCGGTCAGTTTCGTGTTCAGCGTGAAAAAACACATTAAATAGAGTCTTGCGGGAGCTCGAAAGATTGGGATTTTAGTGTTTTTCATGGCTCTTGGTTTTTCTTAGTCCTATGGCGAAAAAAATCGGAAATTTCGGGTCACTATAGTTTTTCGATTATATCTCCCGTTCTAGAGGTCGTATTGCAAAAACTCGGTCAATTTCGTGTTAAGCGTGGAAAAACACATCGAATGGATCCTTGCGGGAGATCAAAAGATTGGTAATTCAGTGTTTTTCATGTATCTCGGTTTCTCTGGGTCCTATGGCGAAAAAAAAATGAAAATTTCGGATCACTATGGTTTTTCGATCGTATCTCCCGTTCTATCGGTCGTATCGCTAAAACTCGGTCAGTTTCGTGTTCAGCGTGAAAAAACACATCAAATAGATCCTTGCGGGAGCTCGGAAGATTGGTAATTGAGTGTTTTTCATGTATCTCGGTTTCTCCGGGTCCTATGACGAAAAAAAATGAAAATTTCGGATCACAATGGTTTTTTGATCATATCTCCCGTTCTATCGGTCGTATCGCTAAAACTCGGTCAGTTTCATGTTCAGCGTGAAAAAACACATTAAATAGAGTCTTGCGGGAGCTCGAAAGATTGGGATTTTAGTGTTTTTCATGGCTCTTGGTTTTTCTTAGTTCTATGGCGAAAAAAATCGGAAATTCCGGGTCACTATAGTTTTTCGATTATATCTCCCGTTCTAGAGGTCGTATTGCAAAAACTCGGTCAATTTCGTGTTAAGCGTGGAAAAACACATCGAATGGATCCCTGCGGGAGATCGAAAGATTGGTAATTCAGTGTTTTTCATGTATCTCGGTTTCTCTGGGTCCTATGGCGAAAAAAAAATGAAAATTTCGGATCACTATGGTTTTTCGATCATATCTCCCGTTCTATCGGTCGTATCGCTAAAACTCGGTCAGTTTCCTGTTCAGCGTGAAAAAACACATTAAATAGAGTCTTGCGGGAGCTCGAAAGATTGGGATTTTAGTGTTTTTCATGGCTCTTGGTTTTTCTTAGTCCTATGGCGAAAAAAAATCGGAATTTTCGGGTCACTATGGTTTTTCGATTATATCTCCCGTTCTATCGGTCGTATTGCAAAAACTCGGTCAATTCCGTGTTTAGCGTGAGAAAACACATTAAATAGAGTCTTGCGGGAGCTCAAAAGATTGGGATTTTAGTGTTTTTCACGTGTCTCAGTTTCTCTGGGTCCTATGGCGAAAAAAAAATGAAAATTTCGGATCAGTATGGTTTTTCGATCATATCTCCCGTTCTATCGGTCGTATCGCAAAAACTCGGTCGGTTTCATGTTCAGCGTGAGAAAACACATCGAATAGAATCTTGCGGGAGCTCAAAAGATTGGTAATTCAGTGTTTTTCACGTATCCTGGTTTCTCCGGGTCCTACGGCGAAAAAAAAAAAAATTTCGGATCACTATGGCTTTCCGATCATATCTCCCGTTCTATCGGTCGTATCGCTAAAACTCGGTCAGTTTCGTGTTCAGCGTGAAAAAACACATCAAATAGATCCTTGCGGGAGCTCGGAAGATTGGTAATTGAGTGTTTTTCATGTATCTCGGTTTCTCCGGGTCCTATGACGAAAAAAAATGAAAATTTCGGATCACAATGGTTTTTTGATCATATCTCCCGTTCTATCGGTCGTATCGCTAAAACTCGGTCAGTTTCATGTTCAGCGTGAAAAAACACATTAAATAGAGTCTTGCGGGAGCTCGAAAGATTGGGATTTTAGTGTTTTTCATGGCTCTTGGTTTTTCTTAGTTCTATGGCGAAAAAAATCGGAAATTCCGGGTCACTATAGTTTTTCGATTATATCTCCCGTTCTAGAGGTCGTATTGCAAAAACTCGGTCAATTTCGTGTTAAGCGTGGAAAAACACATCGAATGGATCCTTGCGGGAGATCGAAAGATTGGTAATTCAGTGTTTTTCATGTATCTCGGTTTCTCTGGGTCCTATGGCGAAAAAAAAAATGAAAATTTCGGATCACTATGGTTTTTCGATCATATCTCCCGTTCTATCGGTCGTATCGCTAAAACTCGGTCAGTTTCCTGTTCAGCGTGAAAAAACACATTAAATAGAGTCTTGCGGGAGCTCGAAAGATTGGGATTTTAGTGTTTTTCATGGCTCTTGGTTTTTCTTAGTCCTATGGCGAAAAAAAATCGGAATTTTCGGGTCACTATGGTTTTTCGATTATATCTCCCGTTCTATCGGTCGTATTGCAAAAACTCGGTCAATTCCGTGTTTAGCGTGAGAAAACACATTAAATAGAGTCTTGCGGGAGCTCAAAAGATTGGGATTTTAGTGTTTTTCACGTGTCTCAGTTTCTCTGGGTCCTATGGCGAAAAAAAAATGAAAATTTCGGATCAGTATGGTTTTTCGATCATATCTCCCGTTCTATCGGTCGTATCGCTAAAACTCGGTCGGTTTCATGTTCAGCGTGAGAAAACACATCGAATAGAATCTTGCGGGAGCTCAAAAGATTGGTAATTCAGTGTTTTTCACGTATCCTGGTTTCTCCGGGTCCTACGGCGAAAAAAAAAAAAATTTCGGATCACTATGGCTTTCCGATCATATCTCCCGTTCTATCGCTCGTAGCGCTAAAACTCGGTCGGTTTCGTGTTAAGCGTGAAAATACACATCGAATAGAGCCTTGCGGGAGCTCGAAAGTTTGGTAATTCAGTGTTTTTCATGTATCTCGGTTTCTCCGGGTCCTATGACGAAAAAAAATGAAAATTTCGGATCACAATGGTTTTTTGATCATATCTCCCGTTCTATCGGTCGTATAGCTGAAACTAGGTCAGTTTCGTGTTCAGCGTGAAAAAACACATCGAATAGAATCTTGCGGGAGCTCAAAAGATTGGTAATTCAGTGTTTTTCACGTATCCTGGTTTCTCCGGGTCCTACGGCGAAAAAAAAAAAAATTTCGGATCACTATGGCTTTCCGATCATATCTCCCGTTCTATCGCTCGTAGCGCTAAAACTCGGTCGGTTTCGTGTTAAGCGTGAAAATACACATCGAATAGAGCCTTGCGGGAGCTCGAAAGTTTGGTAATTCAGTGTTTTTCACGTATCTCGGTTTCTCCGGGTCCTACGGCGAAAAAAAAAAAAATTTCGGATCACTATGGCTTTCCGATCATATCTCCCGTTCTATCGGTCGTATCGCTAAAACTCGGTCGGTTTCGTGTTCAGCGTGAGAAATCACATCGGATAGAGCCTTTCGGGAGCTCGAAATATTGGTAATTCAGTGTTTTTCATGCATCTCGGTTTCTCCGGGTCCTATGGCGAACAAAAATGAAAATTTCGGATCACTGTGGGTTTCCGATCATATCTCCCGTTCTTTCGGTCGTATCGCTAAAACTCGGTCGGTTTCATGTTCAGCGTGGGAAAACACATCGAATAGAGTCTTGCGGGAGCTCGAAAGATTGGTAATTCAGTGTTTTTCATGTATCTCGGTTTCTCCGGGTCCTATGACGAAAAAATATGAAAATTTCGGATCACAATGGTTTTTTGATCATATCTCCCGTTCTATCGGTCGTATAGCTGAAACTCGGTCAGTTTCATGTTCAGCGTGAAAAAACACATTAAATAGAGTCTTGCGGGAGCTCGAAAGATTGGGATTTTAGTGTTTTTCATGGCTCTTGGTTTTTCTTAGTTCTATGGCGAAAAAAATCGGAAATTCCGGGTCACTATAGTTTTTCGATTATATCTCCCGTTCTAGAGGTCGTATTGCAAAAACTCGGTCAATTTCGTGTTAAGCGTGGAAAAACACATCGAATGGATCCTTGCGGGAGATCGAAAGATTGGTAATTCAGTGTTTTTCATGTATCTCGGTTTCTCTGGGTCCTATGGCGAAAAAAAAAATGAAAATTTCGGATCACTATGGTTTTTCGATCATATCTCCCGTTCTATCGGTCGTATCGCTAAAACTCGGTCAGTTTCCTGTTCAGCGTGAAAAAACACATTAAATAGAGTCTTGCGGGAGCTCGAAAGATTGGGATTTTAGTGTTTTTCATGGCTCTTGGTTTTTCTTAGTCCTATGGCGAAAAAAAATCGGAATTTTCGGGTCACTATGGTTTTTCGATTATATCTCCCGTTCTATCGGTCGTATTGCAAAAACTCGGTCAATTCCGTGTTTAGCGTGAGAAAACACATTAAATAGAGTCTTGCGGGAGCTCAAAAGATTGGGATTTTAGTGTTTTTCACGTGTCTCAGTTTCTCTGGGTCCTATGGCGAAAAAAAAATGAAAATTTCGGATCAGTATGGTTTTTCGATCATATCTCCCGTTCTATCGGTCGTATCGCTAAAACTCGGTCGGTTTCATGTTCAGCGTGAGAAAACACATCGAATAGAATCTTGCGGGAGCTCAAAAGATTGGTAATTCAGTGTTTTTCACGTATCCTGGTTTCTCCGGGTCCTACGGCGAAAAAAAAAAAAATTTCGGATCACTATGGCTTTCCGATCATATCTCCCGTTCTATCGCTCGTAGCGCTAAAACTCGGTCGGTTTCGTGTTAAGCGTGAAAATACACATCGAATAGAGCCTTGCGGGAGCTCGAAAGTTTGGTAATTCAGTGTTTTTCATGTATCTCGGTTTCTCCGGGTCCTATGACGAAAAAAAATGAAAATTTCGGATCACAATGGTTTTTTGATCATATCTCCCGTTCTATCGGTCGTATAGCTGAAACTAGGTCAGTTTCGTGTTCAGCGTGAAAAAACACATCGAATAGAATCTTGCGGGAGCTCAAAAGATTGGTAATTCAGTGTTTTTCACGTATCCTGGTTTCTCCGGGTCCTACGGCGAAAAAAAAAAAATTTCGGATCACTATGGCTTTCCGATCATATCTCCCGTTCTATCGCTCGTAGCGCTAAAACTCGGTCGGTTTCGTGTTAAGCGTGAAAATACACATCGAATAGAGCCTTGCGGGAGCTCGAAAGTTTGGTAATTCAGTGTTTTTCACGTATCTCGGTTTCTCCGGGTCCTACGGCGAAAAAAAAAAAAATTTCGGATCACTATGGCTTTCCGATCATATCTCCCGTTCTATCGGTCGTATCGCTAAAACTCGGTCGGTTTCATGTTCAGCGTGGGAAAACACATCGAATAGAGTCTTGCGGGAGCTCGAAAGATTGGTAATTCAGTGTTTTTCATGTATCTCGGTTTCTCCGGGTCCTATGACGAAAAAATATGAAAATTTCGGATCACAATGGTTTTTTGATCATATCTCCCGTTCTATCGGTCGTATAGCTGAAACTAGGTCAGTTTCGTGATCAGCGTGAAAAAACACATTAAATAGAGTCTTGCGGGAGCTCCAAAGATTGGGATTTTAGTGTTTTTCATGGCTCTTGGTTTTTCTTAGTCCTATGGCGAAAAAAATCGGAAATTTCGGGTCACTATGGTTTTTCGATTATATCTCCCGTTCTATCGGTCGTATTGCAAAAACACGGTCAATTTCGTGTTAAGCGTGAAAAAACACATCGAATAGATCCTTGCGGGAGATCGAAAGATTGGTAATTCAGTGTTTTTCATGTATCTCGGTTTCTCTGGGTCCTATGGCGAAAAAAAAATGAAAATTTCGGATCACTATGGTTTTTCGATCATATCTCCCGTTCTATCGGTCGTATCGCTAAAACTCGGTCGGTTTCGTGTTCAGCGTGAGAAATCACATCGGATAGAGCCTTTCGGGAGCTCGAAATATTGGTAATTCAGTGTTTTTCATGCATCTCGGTTTCTCCGGGTCCTATGGCGAACAAAAATGAAAATTTCGGATCACTGTGGGTTTCCGATCATATCTCCCGTTCTATCGGTCGTATCGCTAAAACTCGGTCAGTTTCGTGTTCAGCGTGAAAAAACACATTAAATAGAGTCTTGCGGGAGCTCGAAAGATTGGGATTTTAGTGTATTTCATGGCTCTTGGTTTTTCTTAGTCCTATGGCGAAAAAAATCGGAAATTTCGGGTCACTATAGTTTTTCGATTATATCTCCCGTTCTAGAGGTCGTATTGCAAAAACTCGGTCAATTTCGTGTTCAGCGTGAAAAAACACATTAAATAGAGTCTTGCGGGAGCTCGAAAGATTGGGATTTTAGTGTTTTTCACGTATCTCGGTTTCTCTGGGTCCTATGGCGAAAAAAAAATGAAAATTTCGGATCACTATGGTTTTTCGATCATATCTTCCGTTCTATCGGTCGTATCGCTAAAACTCGGTCGGTTTCATGTTCAGCGAGAGAAAACACATCGGATAGAGCCTTGCGGGAGCTCGAAAGTTTGGTAATTCAGTGTTTTTCATGTATCTCGGTTTCTCCGGGTCCTATGGCGAAAAAAATCGGAAATTTCGGGTCACTATGGTTTTTCGATTATATCTCCCGTTCTATCGGTCGTATTGCAAAAACTCGGTCAATTTCGTGTTTAGCGTAAGGAAACACATCGAATAGAGTCTTGCGGGAGCTCGAAAGATTGGTAATTCAGTGTTTTTCATGTATCTCGGTTTCTCTGGGTCCTATGGCGGAAAAAAAATGAAAATTTCGGATCACTATGGTTTTTCGATCATATCTCCCGTTCTATTGGTCGTATCGCTAAAACTCGGCCGGTTCCGTGTTCAGCGTGAAAAAACACATCGAATAGATCCTTGCGGGAGATCGAAAGATTGGTAATTCAGTGTTTTTCATGCATCTCGGTTTCTCCGGGTCCTATGGCGGAAAAAAATGAAAATTTCGGATCACTGTGGGTTTCCGATCATATCTCCCGTTCTATCGGTCGTATCGCTAAAACTCGGTCAGTTTCGTGTTCAGCGTGAAAAAACACATTAAATAGAGTCTTGCGGGAGCTCGAAAGATTGGGATTTTAGTCTTTTTCATGGCTCTTGGTTTTTCTTAGTCCTATGGCGAAAAAAATCGGAAATTTCGGGTCACTATAGTTTTTCGATTATAACTCCCAATCTAGAGGTCGTATTGCAAAAACTCGGTCAATTTCGTGTTAAGCGTGGAAAAACACATCGAATGGATCCTTGCGGGAGATCGAAAGATTGGTAATTCAGTGTTTTTCATGTATCTCGGTTTCTCTGGGTCCTATGGCGAAAAAAAAATGAAAATTTCGGATCACTATGGTTTTTCGATCGTATCTCCCGTTCTATCGGTCGTATCGCTAAAACTCGGTCAGTTTCGTGTTCAGCGTGAAAAAACACATCAAATAGATCCTTGCGGGAGCTCGGAAGATTGGTAATTGAGTGTTTTTCATGTATCTCGGTTTCTCCGGGTCCTATGACGAAAAAAAATGAAAATTTCGGATCACAATGGTTTTTTGATCATATCTCCCATTCTATCGGTCGTATCGCTAAAACTCGGTCAGTTTCATGTTCAGCGTGAAAAAACACATTAAATAGAGTCTTGCGGGAGCTCGAAAGATTGGGATTTTAGTGTTTTTCATGGCTCTTGGTTTTTCTTAGTCCTATGGCGAAAAAAATCGGAAATTCCGGGTCACTATAGTTTTTCGATTATATCTCCCGTTCTAGAGGTCGTATTGCAAAAACTCGGTCAATTTCGTGTTAAGCGTGGAAAAACACATCGAATGGATCCTTGCGGGAGATCGAAAGATTGGTAATTCAGTGTTTTTCATGTATCTCGGTTTCTCTGGGTCCTATGGCGAAAAAAAATCGGAATTTTCGGGTCACTATGGTTTTTCGATTATATCTCCCGTTCTATCGGTCGTATTGCAAAAACTCGGTCAATTCCGTGTTTAGCGTGAGAAAACACATTAAATAGAGTCTTGCGGGAGCTCAAAAGATTGGGATTTTAGTGTTTTTCACGTGTCTCGGTTTCTCTGGGTCCTATGGCGAAAAAAAAATGAAAATTTCGGATCAGTATGGTTTTTCGATCATATCTCCCGTTCTATCGGTCGTATCGCTAAAACTCGGTCGGTTTCATGTTCAGCGTGAGAAAACACATCGAATAGAGTCTTGCGGGAGCTCGAAAGATTGGTAATTCAGTGTTTTTCATGTATCTCGGTTTCTCCGGGTCCTATGACGAAAAATAATGAAAATTTCGGATCACAATGGTTTTTTGATCATATCTCCCGTTCTATCGGTCGTATCGCTACAACTCGGTCAGTTTCATGTTCAGCGTGAAAAAACACATTAAATGGAGTCTTGCGGGAGCTCGAAAGATTGGAGGTTTAGTGTTTTTCATGGCTCTTGGTTTTTCTTAGTCCTATGGCGAAAAAAATCGGAAATTTCGGGTCACTATAGTTTTTCGATTATATCTCCCGTTCTAGAGGTCGTATTGCAAAAACTCAGTCAGTTTCGTGTTCAGCGTGAAAAAACACATTAAATAAAGTCTTGCGGGAGATCGAAAGATTGGTAATTCAGTGTTTTTCATGTATCTCGGTTTCTCTGGGTCCTATGGCGAAGAAAAAATGAAAATTTCGGATCACTATGGTTTTTCGATCATATCTCCCGTTCTATCGGTCGTATCGCTAAAACTCGGTCAGTTTCCTGTTCAGCGTGAAAAAACACATCAAATAGAGTCTTGCGGGAGCTCGAAAGATTGGGATTTTGGTGTTTTTCATGGCTCTTGGTTTTTCTTAGTCCTATGGCGAAAAAAAATCGGAATTTTCGGGTCACTATGGTTTTTCGATTATATCTCCCGTTCTAGAGGTCGTATTGCAAAAACTCGGTCAATTCCGTGTTTAGCGTGAGAAAACACATTAAATAGAGTCTTGCGGGAGCTCGAAAGATTGGGATTTTAGTGTTTTTCACGTATCTCGGTTTCTCTGGGTCCTATGGCGAAAAAAAAATGAAAATTTCAGATCAGTATGGTTTTTCGATCATATCTCCCGTTCTATCGGTCGTATGGCTAAAACTCGGTCGCTTTCATGTTCAGCGTGAGAAAACACATCGAATGGAGTCTTGCGGGAGCTCGAAAGATTGGTAATTCAGTGTTTTTTATGTATCTCGGTTTCTCCGGGTCCTATGACGAAAAAAAATGAAAATTTCGGATCACAATGGTTTTTTGATCATATCTCCCGTTCTATCGGTCGTATCGCTACAACTCGGTCAGTTTCATGTTCAGCGTGAAAAAACACATTAAATAGAGTCTTGCGGGAGCTCGAAAGATTGGAGGTTTAGTGTTTTTCATGGCTCTTGGTTTTTCTTAGTCCTATGGCGAAAAAAATCGGAAATTTGAGGTCACTATAGTTTTTCGATTATATCTCCCGTTCTAGAGGTCGTATTGCAAAAACTCAGTCAGTTTCGTGTTCAGCGTGAAAAAACACATTAAATAGAGTCTTGCGGGAGCTCGAAAGATTGGGATTTTAGTGTTTTTCACGTATCTCGGTTTCTCTGGGTCCTATGGCGAAAAAAAAATGAAAATTTCGGATCACTATGGTTTTTCGATCATATCTCCCGTTCTATTGGTCGTATCGCTAAAACTCGGTCGGTTTCATGTTCAGCGAGAGAAAACACATCGGATAGAGCCTTGCGGGAGCTCGAAAGTTTGGTAATTCAGTGTTTATCATGTATCTCGGTTTCTCCGGGTCCTATGACGAAAAAAAATGAAAATTTCGGATCACAATGGTTTTTTGATCATATCTCCCGTTCTATCGGTCGTATAGCTGAAACTAGGTCAATTTCGTGTTCAGCGTGAAAAAACACATCGAATAGAGCCTTGCGGGAGCTCGAAATATTGGTAATTCAGTGTTTTTCATGCATCTCGGTCTCTCCGGGTCCTATGGCGAAAAAAAATGAAAATTTCGGATCACTACAGGTTTCCGATCATATCTCCCGTTCTATCGGTCGTATCGCTAAAACTCGGTCGGTTTCATGTTCAGCGCGAGAAAACACATCAGATAGAGCCTTGCGGGAGCTCGAAAGTTTGGTAATTCAGTGTTTTTCATGTATCTCGGTTTCTCCGGGTCCTATGACGAAAAAAAATGAAAATTTCGGATCACAATGGTTTTTTGATCATATCTCCCGTTCTATCGGTCGTATAGCTGAAACTAGGTCAGTTTCGTGTTCAGCGTGAAAAAACACATCGAATAGAATCTTGCGGGAGCTCAAAAGATTGGTAATTCAGTGTTTTTCACGTATCCTGGTTTCTCCGGGTCCTACGGCGAAAAAAAAAAAAATTTCGGATCACTATGGCTTTCCGATCATATCTCCCGTTCTATCGCTCGTAGCGCTAAAACTCGGTCGGTTTCGTGTTAAGCGTGAAAATACACATCGAATAGAGCCTTGCGGGAGCTCGAAAGTTTGGTAATTCAGTGTTTTTCACGCATCTCGGTTTCTCCGGGTCCTACGGCGAAAAAAAAAAAAATTTCGGATCACTATGGCTTTCCGATCATATCTCCCGTTCTATCGGTCGTATCGCTAAAACTCGGTCGGTTTCGTGTTCAGCGTGAGAAATCACATCGGATAGAGCCTTTCGGGAGCTCGAAATATTGGTAATTCAGTGTTTTTTATGTATCTCGGTTTCTCCGGGTCCTATGCCGAAAAAAAAATGAAAATTTCGGATCACTATGGTTTTTCGATCATATCTCCCGTTCTATCGGTCGTATTGCAAAAACTCGATCAATTTCGTAATCAGCGTGAAAAAACACATCGAAAAGATCCTTGCGGGAGATCGGAAGATTGGTAATTCAGTGTGTTTCATGTATCTCGGTTTCTCTGGGTCCTATGGCGGAAAAAAAATGAAAATTTCGGATCACTATGGTTTTTTGATCATATCTCCCGTTCTATTGGTCGTATCGCTAAAACTCGGCCGGTTCCGTGTTCAGCGTGAAAAAACACATCGAATAGATCCTTGCGGGAGATCGAAAGATTGGTAATTCAGTGTTTTTCATGCATCTCGGTTTCTCCGGGTCCTATGGCGGAAAAAAATGAAAATTTCGGATCACTGTGGGTTTCCGATCATATCTCCCGTCCCACGTAGGAATCGCCGAGCTACGGATAAAGCCCACGGTCGGGCGAACTATCGGAAAGCCTCGGAGTACGATACTCGGTTAGTCGAGCCTAAGCCGATTGTCAGCCAAACATGACTTCACCGACAATCATCATGTGAATGATCGGCCGATGCTCGTGCCGCAATGCACAATGCCTACCCTCGGCGTAGATATTCGCCCGATGTTTCGCCGATCTTCGTCTCTGGTGTTTTTTAAAATAGTTTATAATTTTGAATTAAAGCAGTTTTCCGTGGGAATACGACAATTTTTCGTAGCATTCCTTGGAATTTTGCTCTGAAAAAGGATTCGGAACAAGTTCGGTTCGTCCGAAATGAAAAAAAAAAAAATTTCAAATTTTCAGTCGATTTTTTGAAAATGTTACTACAGAAGACTGAAGGGGGGAAGTTTAAAGAACTTTTCAATATTTTCCAGACTTGGTGGCGAATATAGACCAGTGGGTTGACACAGTGGGTTTAAAGCGTAGTATAACCATAAGGTGTAACAGAAGACGCAGTGGTCGAGTTGGTTTCGTCCCGGTTCCCGACCCGAGGGTCCAGGGTTCGACTCCCGGCGGGGACAGAAATTTTTCGGTGTGTTTTTTCCAGTGTTCTCCCGTCGGTTCGGAATCCACCGATACAAAAACTATAAGAAAGTTGTACAAGGAATACTCATACTACTACCATAAGGTTGATTACCCGATGCGAATTTTTTTTCTATTCTGTTGTTCTGAAGTTTGGCCTAGCCTGCCATGGAGACTCGGGCGAATGTCGGCAGCGAGCATCGGCCTATGGACGGGAGCGATAATCGGCCCGGTGTTATCATCCAGGGTTCGGGCGAAGATCGCGCCACCATCGCCGCGATGCTCGCCAAAATCGCGCCGAGCTTGGCCCGATTCTAAGGCCAATCTGGCCACCCTACGTGGGGTTCTATCGGTCGTATCGCTAAAACTAGGTCAGTTTCGTGTTCAGCGTGAAAAAACACATCGAATAGAATCTTGCGGGAGCTCAAAAGATTGGTAATTCAGTGTTTTTCACGTATCCTGGTTTCTCCGGGTCCTACGGCGAAAAAAAAAAAAATTTCGGATCACTATGGCTTTCCGATCATATCTCCCGTTCTATCGCTCGTAGCGCTAAAACTCGGTCGGTTTCGTGTTAAGCGTGAAAATACACATCGAAAAGATCCTTGCGGGAGATCGAAAGATTGGTAATTCAGTGTTTTTCATGCATCTCGGTTTCTCCGGGTCCTATGGCGGAAAAAAATGAAAATTTCGGATCACTGTGGGTTTCCGATCATATCTCCCGTTCTATCGGTCGTATCGCTAAAACTCGGTCAGTTTCGTGTTCAGCGTGAAAAAACACATTAAATAGAGTCTTGCGGGAGCTCGAAAGATTGGGATTTTAGTGTTTTTCATGGCTCTTGGTTTTTCTTAGTCCTATGGCGAAAAAAATCGGAAATTTCGGGTCACTATAGTTTTTCGATTATATCTCCCGTTCTAGAGGTCGTATTGCAAAAACTCGGTCAATTTCGTGTTAAGCGTGAAAAAACACATCGAATAGATCCTTGCGGGAGATCGAAAGATTGGTAATTCAGTGTTTTTCATGTATCTCGGTTTCTCTGGGTCCTATGGCGAAGAAAAAATGAAAATTTCGGATCACTATGGTTTTTCGATCATATCTCCCGTTCTATCGGTCGTATCGCTGAAACTCCGTCAGTTTCGTGTTCAGCGTGAAAAAACACATTAAATAGAGTCTTGCGGGAGCTCGAAAGATTGGAATTTTAGTGTTTTTCATGGCTCTTGGGTTTTCTTAGTCCTGTGGCGAAAAAAATCGGAAATTTCGGGTCACTATAGTTTTTCGATTATATCTCCCGTTCTGGAGGTCGTATTGCAAAAACTCGGTCAATTTCGTGTTAAGCGTGAAAAAACACATCGAATAGATCCTTGCGGGAGATCGAAAGATTGGTAATTCAGTGTTTTTCATGTATCTCGGTTTCTCTGGGTCCTATGGCGAAAAAAAAAATGAAAATTTCGGATCACTATGGTTTTTCGATCGTATCTCCCGTTCTATCGGTCGTATCGCTAAAACTCGGTCAGTTTCGTGTTCAGCGTGAAAAAACACATCAAATAGATCCTTGCGGGAGCTCGGAAGATTGGTATTTGAGTGTTTTTCATGTATCTCGGTTTCTCCGGGTCCTATGACGAAAAAAAATGAAAATTTCGGATCACAATGGTTTTTTGATCATATCTCCCGTTCTATCGGTCGTATCGCTAAAACTCGGTCCGTTTCATGTTCAGCGTGAAAAAACACATTAAATAGAGTCTTGCGGGAGCTCGAAAGATTGGGATTTTAGTGTTTTTCATGGCTCTTGGTTTTTCTTAGTCCTATGGCGAAAAAAATCGGAAATTTCGGGTCACTATAGTTTTTCGATTATATCTCCCGTTCTAGAGGTCGTATTGCAAAAACTCAGTCAGTTTCGTGTTCAGCGTGAAAAAACACATTAAATAGAGTCTTGCGGGAGCTCGAAAGATTGGTAATTCAGTGTTTTTCATGTATCTCGGTTTCTCTGGGTCCTATGGCGAAAAAAAAATGAAAATTTCGGATCAGTATGGTTTTTCGATCATATCTCCCGTTCTATCGGTCGTATCGCTAAAACTCGGTCGGTTTCATGTTCAGCGTGAGAAAACACATCGAATAGAGTCTTGCGGGAGCTCGAAAGATTGGTAATTCAGTGTTTTTCATGTATCTCGGTTTCTCCGGGTCCTATGACGAAAAAAAATGAAAATTTCGGATCACAATGGTTTTTTGATCATATCTCCCGTTCTATTGGTCGTATCGCTACAACTCGGTCAGTTTCATGTTCAGCGTGAAAAAACACATTAAATAGAGTCTTGCGGGAGCTCGAAAGATTGGAGGTTTAGTGTTTTTCATGGCTCTTGGTTTTTCTTAGTCCTATGGCGAAAAAAATCGGAAATTTCGGGTCACTATAGTTTTTCGATTATATCTCCCGTTCTAGAGGTCGTATTGCAAAAACTCGGTCGGTTTCATGTTCAGCGCGAGAAAACACATCGGATAGAGCCTTGCGGGAGCTCGAAAGTTTGGTAATTCAGTGTTTTTTATGTATCTCGGTTTCTCCGGGTCCTATGACGAAAAAAAATGAAAATTTCGGATCACTATGGTTTTTCGATCATATCTCCCGTTCTATCGGTCGTATCGCTAAAACTCGGTCATTTTCGTGTTCAGCGTGGAAAAACACATTAAATAGAGTCTTGCGGGAGCTCGAAAGATTGGGATTTTAGTGTTTTTCATGGCTCTTGGTTTCTCCGGGTCCTACGGCGAAAAAAAAAAAAATTTCGGATCACTATGGCTTTCCGATCATATCTCCCGTTCTATTGCTCGTAGCGCTAAAACTCGGTCGGTTTCGTGTTAAGCGTGAAAATACACATCGAATAGATCCTTGCGGGAGATCGAAAGATTGGTAATTCAGTGTTTTTCATGCATCTCGGTTTCTCCGGGTCCTATGGCGAAAAAAATCGAAAATTTCGGATCACTATGGGTTTCCGATCATATCTCCCGTTCTATTGGTCGTATCGCTAAAACTCGGCCGGTTCCGTGTTCAGCGTGAAAAAACACATCGAATAGATCCTTGCGGGAGATCGAAAGATTGGTAATTCAGTGTTTTTCATGCATCTCGGTTTCTCCGGGTCCTATGGCGAACAAAAATGAAAATTTCGGATCACTGTGGGTTTCCGATCATATCTCCCGTTCTTTCGGTCGTATCGCTAAAACTCGGTCGGTTTCATGTTCAGCGTGGGAAAACACATCAAATAGAGTCTTGCGGGAGCTCGAAAGATTGGTAATTCAGTGTTTTTCATGTATCCCGGTTTCTCCGGGTCCTATGACGAAAAAAAATGAAAATTTCGGATCACAATGGTTTTTTGATCATATCTCCCGTTCTATCGGTCGTATAGCTGAAACTAGGTCAGTTTCATGTTCAGCGTGAAAAAACACATTAAATAGAGTCTTGCGGGAGCTCGAAAGATTGGGATTTTAGTGTTTTTCATGGCTCTTGGTTTTTCTTAGTCCTATGGCGAAAAAAATCGGAAATTTCGGGTCACTATAGTTTTTCGATTATATCTCCCGTTCTAGAGGTCGTATTGCAAAAACTCGGTCAATTTCGTGTCAAGCGTGGAAAAACACATCGAATGGATCCTTGCGGGAGATCGAAAGATTGGTAATTCAGTGTTTTTCATGTATCTCGGTTTCTCTGGGTCCTATGGCGAAAAAAAAATGAAAATTTCGGATCACTATGGTTTTTCGATCATATCTCCCGTTCTATCGGTCGTATCGCTAAAACTCGGTCAGTTTCCTGTTCAGCGTGAAAAAACACATCAAATAGAGTCTTGCGGGAGCTCGAAAGATTGGGATTTTAGTGTTTTTCATGGCTCTTGGTTTTTCTTAGTCCTATGGCGAAAAAAAATCGGAATTTTCGGGTCACTATGGTTTTTCGATTATATCTCCCGTTCTATCGGTCGTATTGCAAAAACTCGGTCAATTCCGTGTTTAGCGTGAGAAAACACATTAAATAGAGTCTTGCGGGAGCTCGAAAGATTGGTAATTCAGTGTTTTTCATGTATCTCGGTTTCTCCGGGTCCTATGACGAAAAAAAATGAAAATTTCGGATCACAATGGTTTTTTGATCATATCTCCCGTTCTATCGGTCGTATCGCTACAACTCGGTCAGTTTCATGTTCAGCGTGAAAAAACACATTAAATAGAGTCTTGCGGGAGCTCGAAAGATTGGAGGTTTAGTGTTTTTCATGGCTCTTGGTTTTTCTTAGTCCTATGGCGAAAAAAATCGGAAATTTCGGGTCACTATAGTTTTTCGATTATATCTCCCGTTCTAGAGGTCGTATTGCAAAAACTCAGTCAGTTTCGTGTTCAGCGTGAAAAAACACATTAAATAGAGTCTTGCGGGAGCTCGAAAGATTGGGATTTTAGTGTTTTTCACGTATCTCGGTTTCTCTGGGTCCTATGGCGAAAAAAAAATGAAAATTTCGGATCACTATGGTTTTTCGATCATATCTCCCGTTCTATCGGTCGTATCGCTAAAACTCGGTCGGTTTCATGTTCAGCGAGAGAAAACACATCGGATAGAGCCTTGCGGGAGCTCGAAAGTTTGGTAATTCAGTGTTTTTCATGTATCTCGGTTTCTCCGGGTCCTATGACGAAAAAAAATGAAAATTTCGGATCACAATGGTTTTTTGATCATATCTCCCGTTCTATCGGTCGTATAGCTGAAACTAGGTCAATTTCGTGTTCAGCGTAAAAAAACACATGGAATAGAGCCTTGCGGGAGCTCGAAATATTGGTAATTCAGTGTTTTTCATGCATCTCGGTCTCTCCGGGTCCTATGGCGAAAAAAAATGAAAATTTCGGATCACTACAGGTTTCCGATCATATCTCCCGTTCTATCGGTCGTATCGCTAAAACTCGGTCGGTTTCATGTTCAGCGCGAGAAAACACATCAGATAGAGCCTTGCGGGAGCTCGGAAGTTTGGTAATTCAGTGTTTTTCATGTATCTCGGTTTCTCCGGGTCCTATGACGAAAAAAAATGAAAATTTCGGATCACAATGGTTTTTTGATCATATCTCCCGTTCTATCGGTCGTATAGCTGAAACTAGGTCAGTTTCGTGTTCAGCGTGAAAAAACACATCGAATAGAATCTTGCGGGAGCTCAAAAGATTGGTAATTCAGTGTTTTTCACGTATCCTGGTTTCTCCGGGTCCTACGGCGAAAAAAAAAAAAATTTCGGATCACTATGGCTTTCCGATCATATCTCCCGTTCTATCGCTCGTAGCGCTAAAACTCGGTCGGTTTCGTGTTAAGCGTGAAAATACACATCGAATAGAGCCTTGCGGGAGCTCGAAAGTTTGGTAATTCAGTGTTTTTCACGTATCTCGGTTTCTCCGGGTCCTACGGCGAAAAAAAAAAAAATTTCGGATCACTATGGCTTTCCGATCATATCTCCCGTTCTATCGGTCGTATCGCTAAAACTCGGTCGGTTTCGTGTTCAGCGTGAGAAATCACATCGGATAGAGCCTTTCGGGAGCTCGAAATATTGGTAATTCAGTGTTTTTTATGTATCTCGGTTTCTCCGGGTCCTATGCCGAAAAAAAAATGAAAATTTCGGATCACTATGGTTTTTCGATCATATCTCCCGTTCTATCGGTCGTATTGCAAAAACTCGATCAATTTCGTAATCAGCGTGAAAAAACACATCGAAAAGATCCTTGCGGGAGATCGGAAGATTGGTAATTCAGTGTTTTTCATGTATCTCGGTTTCTCTGGGTCCTATGGCGGAAAAAAAATGAAAATTTCGGATCACTATGGTTTTTTGATCATATCTCCCGTTCTATTGGTCGTATCGCTAAAACTCGGCCGGTTCCGTGTTCAGCGTGAAAAAATACATCGAATAGATCCTTGCGGGAGATCGAAAGATTGGTAATTCAGTGTTTTTCATGCATCTCGGTTTCTCCGGGTCCTATGGCGGAAAAAAATGAAAATTTCGGATCACTGTGGGTTTCCGATCATATCTCCCGTTCTATCGGTCGTATCGCTAAAACTCCGTCAGTTTCGTGTTCAGCGTGAAAAAACACATTAAATAGAGTCTTGCGGGAGCTCGAAAGATTGGGATTTTAGTGTTTTTCATGGCTCTTGGTTTTTCTTAGTCCTATGGCGAAAAAAATCGGAAATTTCGGGTCACTATAGTTTTTCGATTATATCTCCCGTTCTAGAGGTCGTATTGCAAAAACTCGGTCAATTTCGTGTTAAGCGTGAAAAAACACATCGAATAGATCCTTGCGGGAGATCGAAAGATTGGTAATTCAGTGTTTTTCATGTATCTCGGTTTCTCTGGGTCCTATGGCGAAGAAAAAATGAAAATTTCGGATCACTATGGTTTTTCGATCATATCTCCCGTTCTATCGGTCGTATCGCTGAAACTCGGTCAGTTTCGTGTTCAGCGTGAAAAAACACATTAAATAGAGTCTTGCGGGAGCTCGAAAGATTGGAATTTTAGTGTTTTTCATGGCTCTTGGGTTTTCTTAGTCCTGTGGCGAAAAAAATCGGAAATTTCGGGTCACTATAGTTTTTCGATTATATCTCCCGTTCTGGAGGTCGTATTGCAAAAACTCGGTCAATTTCGTGTTAAGCGTGAAAAAACACATCGAATAGATCCTTGCGGGAGATCGAAAGATTGGTAATTCAGTGTTTTTCATGTATCTCGGTTTCTCTGGGTCCTATGGCGAAAAAAAAATGAAAATTTCGGATCACTATGGTTTTTCGATCGTATCTCCCGTTCTATCGGTCGTATCGCTAAAACTCGGTCAGTTTCGTGTTCAGCGTGAAAAAACACATCAAATAGATCCTTGCGGGAGCTCGGAAGATTGGTAATTGAGTGTTTTTCATGTATCTCGGTTTCTCCGGGTCCTATGACGAAAAAAAAATGAAAATTTCGGATCACAATGGTTTTTTGATCATATCTCCCGTTCTATCGGTCGTATCGCTAAAACTCGGTCAGTTTCATGTTCAGCGTGAAAAAACACATTAAATAGAGTCTTGCGGGAGCTCGAAAGATTGGGATTTTAGTGTTTTTCATGGCTCTTGGTTTTTCTTAGTCCTATGGCGAAAAAAATCGGAAATTTCGGGTCACTATAGTTTTTCGATTATATCTCCCGTTCTAGAGGTCGTATTGCAAAAACTCGGTCAATTTCGTGTCAAGCGTGGAAAAACACATCGAATGGATCCTTGCGGGAGATCGAAAGATTGGTAATTCAGTGTTTTTTATGTATCTCGGTTTCTCCGGGTCCTATGACGAAAAAAAATGAAAATTTCGGATCACAATGGTTTTTTGATCATATCTCCCGTTCTATTGGTCGTATCGCTACAACTCGGTCAGTTTCATGTTCAGCGTGAAAAAACACATTAAATAGAGTCTTGCGGGAGCTCGAAAGATTGGAGGTTTAGTGTTTTTCATGGCTCTTGGTTTTTCTTAGTCCTATGGCGAAAAAAATCGGAAATTTCGGGTCACTATAGTTTTTCGATTATATCTCCCGTTCTAGAGGTCGTATTGCAAAAACTCGTTCGGTTTCATGTTCAGCGCGAGAAAACACATCGGATAGAGCCTTGCGGGAGCTCGAAAGTTTGGTAATTCAGTGTTTTTTATGTATCTCGGTTTCTCCGGGTCCTATGACGAAAAAAAATGAAAATTTCGGATCACTATGGTTTTTCGATCATATCTCCCGTTCTATCGGTCGTATCGCTAAAACTCGGTCATTTTCGTGTTCAGCGTGGAAAAACACATTAAATAGAGTCTTGCGGGAGCTCGAAAGATTGGGATTTTAGTGTTTTTCATGGCTCTTGGTTTCTCCGGGTCCTACGGCGAAAAAAAAAAAAATTTCGGATCACTATGGCTTTCCGATCATATCTCCCGTTCTATTGCTCGTAGCGCTAAAACTCGGTCGGTTTCGTGTTAAGCGTGAAAATACACATCGAATAGATCCTTGCGGGAGATCGAAAGATTGGTAATTCAGTGTTTTTCATGCATCTCGGTTTCTCCGGGTCCTATGGCGAAAAAAATCGAAAATTTCGGATCACTATGGGTTTCCGATCATATCTCCCGTTCTATTGGTCGTATCGCTAAAACTCGGCCGGTTCCGTGTTCAGCGTGAAAAAACACATCGAATAGATCCTTGCGGGAGATCGAAAGATTGGTAATTCAGTGTTTTTCATGCATCTCGGTTTCTCCGGGTCCTATGGCGAACAAAAATGAAAATTTCGGATCACTGTGGGTTTCCGATCATATCTCCCGTTCTTTCGGTCGTATCGCTAAAACTCGGTCGGTTTCATGTTCAGCGTGGGAAAACACATCAAATAGAGTCTTGCGGGAGCTCGAAAGATTGGTAATTCAGTGTTTTTCATGGCTCTTGGTTTTTCTTAGTCCTATGGCGAAAAAAAATCGGAATTTTCGGGTCACTATGGTTTTTCGATTATATCTCCCGTTCTATCGGTCGTATTGCAAAAACTCGGTCAATTCCGTGTTTAGCGTGAGAAAACACATTAAATAGAGTCTTGCGGGAGCTCGAAAGATTGGTAATTCAGTGTTTTTCATGTATCTCGGTTTCTCCGGGTCCTATGACGAAAAAAAATGAAAATTTCGGATCACAATGGTTTTTTGATCATATCTCCCGTTCTATCGGTCGTATCGCTACAACTCGGTCAGTTTCATGTTCAGCGTGAAAAAACACATTAAATAGAGTCTTGCGGGAGCTCGAAAGATTGGAGGTTTAGTGTTTTTCATGGCTCTTGGTTTTTCTTAGTCCTATGGCGAAAAAAATCGGAAATTTCGGGTCACTATAGTTTTTCGATTATATCTCCCGTTCTAGAGGTCGTATTGCAAAAACTCAGTCAGTTTCGTGTTCAGCGTGAAAAAACACATTAAATAGAGTCTTGCGGGAGCTCGAAAGATTGGGATTTTAGTGTTTTTCACGTATCTCGGTTTCTCTGGGTCCTATGGCGAAAAAAAAATGAAAATTTCGGATCACTATGGTTTTTCGATCATATCTCCCGTTCTATCGGTCGTATCGCTAAAACTCGGTCGGTTTCATGTTCAGCGAGAGAAAACACATCGGATAGAGCCTTGCGGGAGCTCGAAAGTTTGGTAATTCAGTGTTTTTCATGTATCTCGGTTTCTCCGGGTCCTATGACGAAAAAAAATGAAAATTTCGGATCACAATGGTTTTTTGATCATATCTCCCGTTCTATCGGTCGTATAGCTGAAACTAGGTCAATTTCGTGTTCAGCGTAAAAAAACACATGGAATAGAGCCTTGCGGGAGCTCGAAATATTGGTAATTCAGTGTTTTTCATGCATCTCGGTCTCTCCGGGTCCTATGGCGAAAAAAAATGAAAATTTCGGATCACTACAGGTTTCCGATCATATCTCCCGTTCTATCGGTCGTATCGCTAAAACTCGGTCGGTTTCATGTTCAGCGCGAGAAAACACATCAGATAGAGCCTTGCGGGAGCTCGGAAGTTTGGTAATTCAGTGTTTTTCATGTATCTCGGTTTCTCCGGGTCCTATGACGAAAAAAAATGAAAATTTCGGATCACAATGGTTTTTTGATCATATCTCCCGTTCTATCGGTCGTATAGCTGAAACTAGGTCAGTTTCGTGTTCAGCGTGAAAAAACACATCGAATAGAATCTTGCGGGAGCTCAAAAGATTGGTAATTCAGTGTTTTTCACGTATCCTGGTTTCTCCGGGTCCTACGGCGAAAAAAAAAAAAATTTCGGATCACTATGGCTTTCCGATCATATCTCCCGTTCTATCGCTCGTAGCGCTAAAACTCGGTCGGTTTCGTGTTAAGCGTGAAAATACACATCGAATAGAGCCTTGCGGGAGCTCGAAAGTTTGGTAATTCAGTGTTTTTCACGTATCTCGGTTTCTCCGGGTCCTACGGCGAAAAAAAAAAAAATTTCGGATCACTATGGCTTTCCGATCATATCTCCCGTTCTATCGGTCGTATCGCTAAAACTCGGTCGGTTTCGTGTTCAGCGTGAGAAATCACATCGGATAGAGCCTTTCGGGAGCTCGAAATATTGGTAATTCAGTGTTTTTTATGTATCTCGGTTTCTCCGGGTCCTATGCCGAAAAAAAAATGAAAATTTCGGATCACTATGGTTTTTCGATCATATCTCCCGTTCTATCGGTCGTATTGCAAAAACTCGATCAATTTCGTAATCAGCGTGAAAAAACACATCGAAAAGATCCTTGCGGGAGATCGGAAGATTGGTAATTCAGTGTTTTTCATGTATCTCGGTTTCTCTGGGTCCTATGGCGGAAAAAAAATGAAAATTTCGGATCACTATGGTTTTTTGATCATATCTCCCGTTCTATTGGTCGTATCGCTAAAACTCGGCCGGTTCCGTGTTCAGCGTGAAAAAATACATCGAATAGATCCTTGCGGGAGATCGAAAGATTGGTAATTCAGTGTTTTTCATGCATCTCGGTTTCTCCGGGTCCTATGGCGGAAAAAAATGAAAATTTCGGATCACTGTGGGTTTCCGATCATATCTCCCGTTCTATCGGTCGTATCGCTAAAACTCCGTCAGTTTCGTGTTCAGCGTGAAAAAACACATTAAATAGAGTCTTGCGGGAGCTCGAAAGATTGGGATTTTAGTGTTTTTCATGGCTCTTGGTTTTTCTTAGTCCTATGGCGAAAAAAATCGGAAATTTCGGGTCACTATAGTTTTTCGATTATATCTCCCGTTCTAGAGGTCGTATTGCAAAAACTCGGTCAATTTCGTGTTAAGCGTGAAAAAACACATCGAATAGATCCTTGCGGGAGATCGAAAGATTGGTAATTCAGTGTTTTTCATGTATCTCGGTTTCTCTGGGTCCTATGGCGAAGAAAAAATGAAAATTTCGGATCACTATGGTTTTTCGATCATATCTCCCGTTCTATCGGTCGTATCGCTGAAACTCGGTCAGTTTCGTGTTCAGCGTGAAAAAACACATTAAATAGAGTCTTGCGGGAGCTCGAAAGATTGGAATTTTAGTGTTTTTCATGGCTCTTGGGTTTTCTTAGTCCTGTGGCGAAAAAAATCGGAAATTTCGGGTCACTATAGTTTTTCGATTATATCTCCCGTTCTGGAGGTCGTATTGCAAAAACTCGGTCAATTTCGTGTTAAGCGTGAAAAAACACATCGAATAGATCCTTGCGGGAGATCGAAAGATTGGTAATTCAGTGTTTTTCATGTATCTCGGTTTCTCTGGGTCCTATGGCGAAAAAAAAATGAAAATTTCGGATCACTATGGTTTTTCGATCGTATCTCCCGTTCTATCGGTCGTATCGCTAAAACTCGGTCAGTTTCGTGTTCAGCGTGAAAAAACACATCAAATAGATCCTTGCGGGAGCTCGGAAGATTGGTAATTGAGTGTTTTTCATGTATCTCGGTTTCTCCGGGTCCTATGACGAAAAAAAAATGAAAATTTCGGATCACAATGGTTTTTTGATCATATCTCCCGTTCTATCGGTCGTATCGCTAAAACTCGGTCAGTTTCATGTTCAGCGTGAAAAAACACATTAAATAGAGTCTTGCGGGAGCTCGAAAGATTGGGATTTTAGTGTTTTTCATGGCTCTTGGTTTTTCTTAGTCCTATGGCGAAAAAAATCGGAAATTTCGGGTCACTATAGTTTTTCGATTATATCTCCCGTTCTAGAGGTCGTATTGCAAAAACTCGGTCAATTTCGTGTCAAGCGTGGAAAAACACATCGAATGGATCCTTGCGGGAGATCGAAAGATTGGTAATTCAGTGTTTTTCATGTATCTCGGTTTCTCTGGGTCCTATGGCGAAAAAAAAATGAAAATTTCGGATCACTATGGTTTTTCGATCATATCTCCCGTTCTATCGGTCGTATCGCTAAAACTCGGTCAGTTTCCTGTTCAGCGTGAAAAAACACATTAAATAGAGTCTTGCGGGAGCTCGAAAGATTGGGATTTTAGTGTTTTTCATGGCTCTTGGTTTTTCTTAGTCCTATGGCGAAAAAAAATCGGAATTTTCGGGTCACTATGGTTTTTCGATTATATCTCCCGTTCTATCGGTCGTATTGCAAAAACTCGGTCAATTCCGTGTTTAGCGTGAGAAAACACATTAAATAGAGTCTTGCGGGAGCTCGAAAGATTGGGATTTTAGTGTTTTTCACGTATCTCGGTTTCTCTGGGTCCTATGGCGAAAAAAAAATGAAAATTTCGGATCAGTATGGTTTTTCGATCATATCTCCCGTTCTATCGGTCGTATCGCTAAAACTCGGTCGGTTTCATGTTCAGCGTGAGAAAACACATCGAATAGAGTCTTTCGGGAGCTCGAAAGATTGGTAATTCAGTGTTTTTCATGTATCTCGGTTTCTCCGGGTCCTATGACGAAAAAAAATGAAAATTTCGGATCACAATGGTTTTTTGATCATATCTCCCGTTCTATCGGTCGTATCGCTACAACTCGGTCAGTTTCATGTTCAGCGTGAAAAAACACATTAAATAGAGTCTTGCGGGAGCTCGAAAGATTGGAGGTTTAGTGTTTTTCATGGCTCTTGGTTTTTCTTAGTCCTATGGCGAAAAAAATCGGAAATTTCGGGTCACTATAGTTTTTCGATTATATCTCCCGTTCTAGAGGTCGTTTTGCAAAAACTCGGTCAATTTCGTGTTAAGCGTGAAAAAACACATCGAATAGATCCTTGCGGGAGATCGAAAGATTGGTAATTCAGTGTTTTTCATGTATCTCGGTTTCTCTGGGTCCTATGGCGAAAAAAAAATGAAAATTTCGGATCACTATGGTTTTTCGATCATACCTCCCGTTCTATCGGTCGTATCGCTAAAACTCGGTCGGTTTCATGTTCAGCGTGAGAAAACACATCGAATAGAGTCTTGCGGGAGCTCGAAAGATTGGTAATTCAGTGTTTTTCATGTATCTCGGTTTCTCCGGGTCCTATGACGAAAAAAAATGAAAATTTCGGATCACAATGGTTTTTTGATCATATCTCCCGTTCTATCGGTCGTATAGCTGAAACTAGGTCAGTTTCGTGTTCAGCGTGAAAAAACACATCGAATAGAATTTTGCGGGAGCTCAAAAGATTGGTAATTCAGTGTTTTTCACGTATCTCGGTTTCTCCGGGTCCTACGGCGAAAAAAAAAAAAATTTCGGATCACTATGGTTTTTCGATCATATCTCCCGTTCTATCGGTCGTATAGCTGAAACTAGGTCAGTTTCGTGTTCAGCGTGAAAAAACACATTGAATAGAGTCTTGCGGGAGCTCGAAAGATTGGGATTTTAGTGTTTTTCATGACTCTTGGTTTTTCTTAGTCCTATGGCGAAAAAAATCGGAAATTTCGGGTCACTATGGTTTTTCGATTATATCTCCCGTTCTATCGGTCGTATTGCAAAAACTCGGTAAATTTCGTGTTAAGCGTGAAAAAACACATCGAATAGATCCTTGCGGGAGATCGAAAGATTGGTAATTCAGTGTTTTTCATGTATCTCGGTTTCTCTGGGTCCTATGGCGAAAAAAAAATGAAAATTTTGGATCACTATGGTTTTTCGATCATATCTCCCGTTCTATCGGTCGTATAGCTGAAACTAGGTCAGTTTCGTGTTCAGCGTGAAAAAACACGTTAAATAGAGTCTTGCGGGAGCTCGAAAGATTGGAATTTTAGTGTTTTTCATGGCTCTTGGTTTTTCTTAGTCCTATGGCGAAAAAAATCGGAAATTTCGGGTCACTATAGTTTTTCGATTATATCTCCCGTTCTATCGGTCGTATTGCAAAAACTCGGTAAATTTCGTGTTAAGCGTGAAAAAACACATCGAATAGATCCTTGCGGGAGATCGAAAGATTGGTAATTCAGTGTTTTTCATGTATCTCGGTTTCTCTGGGTCCTATGGCGAAAAAAAAATGAAAATTTTGGATCACTATGGTTTTTCGATCATATCTCCCGTTCTATCGGTCGTATAGCTGAAACTAGGTCAATTTCGTGTTAAGCGTGAAAAAACACATCGAATAGATCCTTGCGGGAGATCGAAAGATTGGTAATTCAGTGTTTTTCATGTATCTCGGTTTCTCTGGGTCCTATGGCGAAAAAAAAATGAAAATTTCGGATCACTATGGTTTTCCGATCATATCTCCCGTTCTATTGGTCGTATCGCTAAAACTCGGCCGGTTCCGTGTTCAGCGTGAAAAAACACATTGAATAGATCCTTGCGGGAGATCGAAAGATTGGTAATTCAGTGTTTTTCATGCATCTCGGTTTCTCCGGGTCCTATGGCGAACAAAAATGAAAATTTCGGATCACTGTGGGTTTCCGATCATATCTCCCGTTCTTTCGGTCGTATCGCTAAAACTCGGTCGGTTTCATGTTCAGCGTGGGAAAACACATCAAATAGAGTCTTGCGGGAGCTCGAAAGATTGGGATTTTAGTGTTTTTCATGGCTCTTGGTTTTTCTTAGTCCTATGGCGAAAAAAATCGGAAATTTCGGGTCACTATGGTTTTTCGATAAGATCTCCCGTTCTATCGGTCGTATTGCAAAAACACGGTAAATTTCGTGTTAAGCGTGAAAAAACACATTGAATAGATCCTTGCGGAAGATCGAAAGATTGGTAATTCAGTGTTTTTCATGTATCTCGGTTTCTCTGGGTCCTATGGCGAAAAAAAAATGAAAATTTCGGATCACTATGGTTTTTCGATCATATCTCCCGTTCTATCGGTCGTATCGCTAAAACTCGGTCAGTTTCGTGTTCAGCGTGGAAAAACACATTAAATAGAGTCTTGCGGGAGCTCGAAAGATTGGGATTTCAGTGTTTTTCATGGCTCTTGGTTTTTCTTAGTCCTATGGCGAAAAAAATCGGAAATTTCGGGTCACTATGGTTTTTCGATTATATCTCCCGTTCTATCGGTCGTATTGCAAAAACTCGGTCAATTTCGTGTTTAGCGTAAGAAAACACATCGAATAGAGTCTTGCGGGAGCTCGAAAGATTGGTAATTCAGTGTTTTTCATGTATCTCGGTTTCTCTGGGTCCTATGGCGGAAAAAAAATAAAAAATTCGGATCACTATGGTTTTTCGATCATATCTCCCGTTCTATTGGTCGTATCGCTAAAACTCGGTCGGTTTCATGTTCAGCGTGAGAAAACACATCGAATAGAGTCTTGCGGGAGCTCGGAAGATTGGTAATTTAGTGTTTTTCATGCATCTCGGTTTCTCCGGGTCCTATGACGAAAAAAAATGAAAATTGCGGATAACAATGGTTTTGTGATCATATCTCCCGTTCTATCAGTCGTATCGCTAAAACTCGGTCAGTTTCGTGTTCAGCGTGAAAAAACACATTAAATAGAGTCTTGCGGGAGCTCGAAAGATTGGGATTTTAGTGTTTTTCACGTATCTCGGTTTCTCTGGGTCCTATGGCGAAAAAAAAATGAAAATTTCGGATCAGTATGGTTTTTCGATCATATCTCCCGTTCTATCGGTCGTATCGCTAAAACTCGGTCGGTTTCATGTTCAGCGTGAGAAAACACATCGAATAGAGTCTTTCGGGAGCTCGAAAGATTGGTAATTCAGTGTTTTTCATGTATCTCGGTTTCTCCGGGTCCTATGACGAAAAAAAATGAAAATTTCGGATCACAATGGTTTTTTGATCATATCTCCCGTTCTATCGGTCGTATCGCTACAACTCGGTCAGTTTCATGTTCAGCGTGAAAAAACACATTAAATAGAGTCTTGCGGGAGCTCGAAAGATTGGAGGTTTAGTGTTTTTCATGGCTCTTGGTTTTTCTTAGTCCTATGGCGAAAAAAATCGGAAATTTCGGGTCACTATAGTTTTTCGATTATATCTCCCGTTCTATCGGTCGTATTGCAAAAACTCGGTAAATTTCGTGTTAAGCGTGAAAAAACACATCGAATAGATCCTTGCGGGAGATCGAAAGATTGGTAATTCAGTGTTTTTCATGTATCTCGGTTTCTCTGGGTCCTATGGCGAAAAAAAAATGAAAATTTTGGATCACTATGGTTTTTCGATCATATCTCCCGTTCTATCGGTCGTATAGCTGAAACTAGGTCAATTTCGTGTTAAGCGTGAAAAAACACATCGAATAGATCCTTGCGGGAGATCGAAAGATTGGTAATTCAGTGTTTTTCATGTATCTCGGTTTCTCTGGGTCCTATGGCGAAAAAAAAATGAAAATTTCGGATCACTATGGTTTTCCGATCATATCTCCCGTTCTATTGGTCGTATCGCTAAAACTCGGCCGGTTCCGTGTTCAGCGTGAAAAAACACATTGAATAGATCCTTGCGGGAGATCGAAAGATTGGTAATTCAGTGTTTTTCATGCATCTCGGTTTCTCCGGGTCCTATGGCGAACAAAAATGAAAATTTCGGATCACTGTGGGTTTCCGATCATATCTCCCGTTCTTTCGGTCGTATCGCTAAAACTCGGTCGGTTTCATGTTCAGCGTGGGAAAACACATCAAATAGAGTCTTGCGGGAGCTCGAAAGATTGGGATTTTAGTGTTTTTCATGGCTCTTGGTTTTTCTTAGTCCTATGGCGAAAAAAATCGGAAATTTCGGGTCACTATGGTTTTTCGATAAGATCTCCCGTTCTATCGGTCGTATTGCAAAAACACGGTAAATTTCGTGTTAAGCGTGAAAAAACACATTGAATAGATCCTTGCGGAAGATCGAAAGATTGGTAATTCAGTGTTTTTCATGTATCTCGGTTTCTCTGGGTCCTATGGCGAAAAAAAAATGAAAATTTCGGATCACTATGGTTTTTCGATCATATCTCCCGTTCTATCGGTCGTATCGCTAAAACTCGGTCAGTTTCGTGTTCAGCGTGGAAAAACACATTAAATAGAGTCTTGCGGGAGCTCGAAAGATTGGGATTTCAGTGTTTTTCATGGCTCTTGGTTTTTCTTAGTCCTATGGCGAAAAAAATCGGAAATTTCGGGTCACTATGGTTTTTCGATTATATCTCCCGTTCTATCGGTCGTATTGCAAAAACTCGGTCAATTTCGTGTTTAGCGTAAGAAAACACATCGAATAGAGTCTTGCGGGAGCTCGAAAGATTGGTAATTCAGTGTTTTTCATGTATCTCGGTTTCTCTGGGTCCTATGGCGGAAAAAAAATAAAAATTTCGGATCACTATGGTTTTTCGATCATATCTCCCGTTCTATTGGTCGTATCGCTAAAACTCGGTCGGTTTCATGTTCAGCGTGAGAAAACACATCGGATAGAGTCTTGCGGGAGCTCGGAAGATTGGTAATTTAGTGTTTTTCATGCATCTCGGTTTCTCCGGGTCCTATGACGAAAAAAAATGAAAATTGCGGATAACAATGGTTTTGTGATCATATCTCCCGTTCTATCAGTCGTATCGCTAAAACTCGGTCAGTTTCGTGTTCAGCGTGAAAAAACACATTAAATAGAGTCTTGCGGGAGCTCGAAAGATTGGGATTTTAGTGTTTTTCACGTATCTCGGTTTCTCTGGGTCCTATGGCGAAAAAAAAATGAAAATTTCGGATCAGTATGGTTTTTCGATCATATCTCCCGTTCTATCGGTCGTATCGCTAAAACTCGGTCGGTTTCATGTTCAGCGTGAGAAAACACATCGAATAGAGTCTTTCGGGAGCTCGAAAGATTGGTAATTCAGTGTTTTTCATGTATCTCGGTTTCTCCGGGTCCTATGACGAAAAAAAATGAAAATTTCGGATCACAATGGTTTTTTGATCATATCTCCCGTTCTATCGGTCGTATCGCTACAACTCGGTCAGTTTCATGTTCAGCGTGAAAAAACACATTAAATAGAGTCTTGCGGGAGCTCGAAAGATTGGAGGTTTAGTGTTTTTCATGGCTCTTGGTTTTTCTTAGTCCTATGGCGAAAAAAATCGGAAATTTCGGGTCACTATAGTTTTTCGATTATATCTCCCGTTCTGGAGGTCGTATTGCAAAAACTCGGTCAATTTCGTGTTAAGCGTGAAAAAACACATCGAATAGATCCTTGCGGGAGATCGAAAGATTGGCAATTCAGTGTTTTTCATGTATCTCGGTTTCTCTGGGTCCTATGGCGAAAAAAAAATGAAAATTTCGGATCACTATGGTTTTTCGATCGTATCTCCCGTTCTATCGGTCGTATCGCTAAAACTCGGTCAGTTTCGTGTTCAGCGTGAAAAAACACATCAAATAGATCCTTGCGGGAGCTCGGAAGATTGGTAATTGAGTGTTTTTCATGTATCTCGGTTTCTCCGGGTCCTATGACGAAAAAAAAATGAAAATTTCGGATCACAATGGTTTTTTGATCATATCTCCCGTTCTATCGGTCGTATCGCTAAAACTCGGTCAGTTTCATGTTCAGCGTGAAAAAACACATTAAATAGAGTCTTGCGGGAGCTCGAAAGATTGGGATTTTAGTGTTTTTCATGGCTCTTGGTTTTTCTTAGTCCTATGGCGAAAAAAATCGGAAATTTCGGGTCACTATAGTTTTTCGATTATATCTCCCGTTCTAGAGGTCGTATTGCAAAAACTCGGTCAATTTCGTGTCAAGCGTGGAAAAACACATCGAATGGATCCTTGCGGGAGATCGAAAGATTGGTAATTCAGTGTTTTTCATGTATCTCGGTTTCTCTGGGTCCTATGGCGAAAAAAAAATGAAAATTTCGGATCACTATGGTTTTTCGATCATATCTCCCGTTCTATCGGTCGTATCGCTAAAACTCGGTCAGTTTCCTGTTCAGCGTGAAAAAACACATTAAATAGAGTCTTGCGGGAGCTCGAAAGATTGGGATTTTAGTGTTTTTCATGGCTCTTGGTTTTTCTTAGTCCTATGGCGAAAAAAAATCGGAATTTTCGGGTCACTATGGTTTTTCGATTATATCTCCCGTTCTATCGGTCGTATTGCAAAAACTCGGTCAATTCCGTGTTTAGCGTGAGAAAACACATTAAATAGAGTCTTGCGGGAGCTCGAAAGATTGGGATTTTAGTGTTTTTCACGTATCTCGGTTTCTCTGGGTCCTATGGCGAAAAAAAAATGAAAATTTCGGATCAGTATGGTTTTTCGATCATATCTCCCGTTCTATCGGTCGTATCGCTAAAACTCGGTCGGTTTCATGTTCAGCGTGAGAAAACACATCGAATAGAGTCTTTCGGGAGCTCGAAAGATTGGTAATTCAGTGTTTTTCATGTATCTCGGTTTCTCCGGGTCCTATGACGAAAAAAAATGAAAATTTCGGATCACAATGGTTTTTTGATCATATCTCCCGTTCTATCGGTCGTATCGCTACAACTCGGTCAGTTTCATGTTCAGCGTGAAAAAACACATTAAATAGAGTCTTGCGGGAGCTCGAAAGATTGGAGGTTTAGTGTTTTTCATGGCTCTTGGTTTTTCTTAGTCCTATGGCGAAAAAAATCGGAAATTTCGGGTCACTATAGTTTTTCGATTATATCTCCCGTTCTAGAGGTCGTATTGCAAAAACTCGGTCGGTTTCATGTTCAGCGCGAGAAAACACATCGGATAGAGCCTTGCGGGAGCTCGAAAGTTTGGTAATTCAGTGTTTTTCATGTATCTCGGTTTCTCCGGGTCCTATGACGAAAAAAAATGAAAATTTCGGATCACAATGGTTTTTTGATCATATCTCCCGTTCTATCGGTCGTATAGCTGAAACTAGGTCAGTTTCGTGTTCAGCGTGAAAAAACACATCGAATAGAATCTTGCGGGAGCTCAAAAGATTGGTAATTCAGTGTTTTTCACGTATCTCGGTTTCTCCGGGTCCTACGGCGAAAAAAAAAAAAATTTCGGATCACTATGGCTTTCCGATCATATCTCCCGTTCTATTGCTCGTAGCGCTAAAACTCGGTCGGTTTCGTGTTAAGCGTGAAAATACACATCGAATAGATCCTTGCGGGAGATCGAAAGATTGGTAATTCAGTGTTTTTCATGCATCTCGGTTTCTCCGGGTCCTATGGCGAAAAAAAATGAAAATTTCGGATCACTATGGGTTTCCGATCATATCTCCCGTTCTATTGGTCGTATCGCTAAAACTCGGCCGGTTCCGTGTTCAGCGTGAAAAAACACATCGAATAGATCCTTGCGGGAGATCGAAAGATTGGTAATTCAGTGTTTTTCATGCATCTCGGTTTCTCCGGGTCCTATGGCGAACAAAAATGAAAATTTCGGATCACTGTGGGTTTCCGATCATATCTCCCGTTCTTTCGGTCGTATCGCTAAAACTCGGTCAGTTTCCTGTTCAGCGTGAAAAAACACATCAAATAGAGTCTTGCGGGAGCTCGAAAGATTGGGATTTTAGTGTTTTTCATGGCTCTTGGTTTTTCTTAGTCCTATGGCGAAAAAAAATCGGAATTTTCGGGTCACTATGGTTTTTCGATTATATCTCCCGTTCTATCGGTCGTATTGCAAAAACTCGGTCAATTCCGTGTTTAGCGTGAGAAAACACATTAAATAGAGTCTTGCGGGAGCTCGAAAGATTGGTAATTCAGTGTTTTTCATGTATCTCGGTTTCTCCGGGTCCTATGACGAAAAAAAATGAAAATTTCGGATCACAATGGTTTTTTGATCATATCTCCCGTTCTATCGGTCGTATCGCTACAACTCGGTCAGTTTCATGTTCAGCGTGAAAAAACACATTAAATAGAGTCTTGCGGGAGCTCGAAAGATTGGAGGTTTAGTGTTTTTCATGGCTCTTGGTTTTTCTTAGTCCTATGGCGAAAAAAATCGGAAATTTCGGGTCACTATAGTTTTTCGATTATATCTCCCGTTCTAGAGGTCGTATTGCAAAAACTCAGTCAGTTTCGTGTTCAGCGTGAAAAAACACATTAAATAGAGTCTTGCGGGAGCTCGAAAGATTGGGATTTTAGTGTTTTTCACGTATCTCGGTTTCTCTGGGTCCTATGGCGAAAAAAAAATGAAAATTTCGGATCACTATGGTTTTTCGATCATATCTCCCGTTCTATCGGTCGTATCGCTAAAACTCGGTCGGTTTCATGTTCAGCGAGAGAAAACACATCGGATAGAGCCTTGCGGGAGCTCGAAAGTTTGGTAATTCAGTGTTTTTCATGTATCTCGGTTTCTCCGGGTCCTATGACGAAAAAAAATGAAAATTTCGGATCACAATGGTTTTTTGATCATATCTCCCGTTCTATCGGTCGTATAGCTGAAACTAGGTCAATTTCGTGTTCAGCGTGAAAAAACACATCGAATAGAGCCTTGCGGGAGCTCGAAATATTGGTAATTCAGTGTTTTTCATGCATCTCGGTCTCTCCGGGTCCTATGGCGAAAAAAAATGAAAATTTCGGATCACTACAGGTTTCCGATCATATCTCCCGTTCTATCGGTCGTATCGCTAAAACTCGGTCGGTTTCATGTTCAGCGCGAGAAAACACATCAGATAGAGCCTTGCGGGAGCTCGAAAGTTTGGTAATTCAGTGTTTTTCATGTATCTCGGTTTCTCCGGGTCCTATGACGAAAAAAAATGAAAATTTCGGATCACAATGGTTTTTTGATCATATCTCCCGTTCTATCGGTCGTATAGCTGAAACTAGGTCAGTTTCGTGTTCAGCGTGAAAAAACACATCGAATAGAATCTTGCGGGAGCTCAAAAGATTGGTAATTCAGTGTTTTTCACGTATCCTGGTTTCTCCGGGTCCTACGGCGAAAAAAAAAAAAATTTCGGATCACTATGGCTTCCGATCATATCTTCCGTTCTATCGCTCGTAGCGCTAAAACTCGGTCGGTTTCGTGTTAAGCGTGAAAATACACATCGAATAGAGCCTTGCGGGAGCTCGAAAGTTTGGTAATTCAGTGTTTTTCACGTATCTCGGTTTCTCCGGGTCCTACGGCGAAAAAAAAAAAAATTTCGGATCACTATGGCTTTCCGATCATATCTCCCGTTCTATCGGTCGTATCGCTAAAACTCGGTCGGTTTCGTGTTCAGCGTGAGAAATCACATCGGATAGAGCCTTTCGGGAGCTCGAAATATTGGTAATTCAGTGTTTTTTATGTATCTCGGTTTCTCCGGGTCCTATGCCGAAAAAAAAATGAAAATTTCGGATCACTATGGTTTTTCGATCATATCTCCCGTTCTATCGGTCGTATTGCAAAAACTCGATCAATTTCGTAATCAGCGTGAAAAAACACATCGAAAAGATCCTTGCGGGAGATCGGAAGATTGGTAATTCAGTGTTTTTCATGTATCTCGGTTTCTCTGGGTCCTATGGCGGAAAAAAAATGAAAATTTCGGATCACTATGGTTTTTTGATCATATCTCCCGTTCTATTGGTCGTATCGCTAAAACTCGGCCGGTTCCGTGTTCAGCGTGAAAAAATACATCGAATAGATCCTTGCGGGAGATCGAAAGATTGGTAATTCAGTGTTTTTCATGCATCTCGGTTTCTCCGGGTCCTATGGCGGAAAAAAATGAAAATTTCGGATCACTGTGGGTTTCCGATCATATCTCCCGTTCTATCGGTCGTATCGCTAAAACTCCGTCAGTTTCGTGTTCAGCGTGAAAAAACACATTAAATAGAGTCTTGCGGGAGCTCGAAAGATTGGGATTTTAGTGTTTTTCATGGCTCTTGGTTTTTCTTAGTCCTATGGCGAAAAAAATCGGAAATTTCGGGTCACTATAGTTTTTCGATTATATCTCCCGTTCTAGAGGTCGTATTGCAAAAACTCGGTCAATTTCGTGTTAAGCGTGAAAAAACACATCGAATAGATCCTTGCGGGAGATCGAAAGATTGGTAATTCAGTGTTTTTCATGTATCTCGGTTTCTCTGGGTCCTATGGCGAAGAAAAAATGAAAATTTCGGATCACTATGGTTTTTCGATCATATCTCCCGTTCTATCGGTCGTATCGCTGAAACTCGGTCAGTTTCGTGTTCAGCGTGAAAAAACACATTAAATAGAGTCTTGCGGGAGCTCGAAAGATTGGAATTTTAGTGTTTTTCATGGCTCTTGGGTTTTCTTAGTCCTGTGGCGAAAAAAATCGGAAATTTCGGGTCACTATAGTTTTTCGATTATATCTCCCGTTCTGGAGGTCGTATTGCAAAAACTCGGTCAATTTCGTGTTAAGCGTGAAAAAACACATCGAATAGATCCTTGCGGGAGATCGAAAGATTGGTAATTCAGTGTTTTTCATGTATCTCGGTTTCTCTGGGTCCTATGGCGAAAAAAAAATGAAAATTTCGGATCACTATGGTTTTTCGATCGTATCTCCCGTTCTATCGGTCGTATCGCTAAAACTCGGTCAGTTTCGTGTTCAGCGTGAAAAAACACATCAAATAGATCCTTGCGGGAGCTCGGAAGATTGGTAATTGAGTGTTTTTCATGTATCTCGGTTTCTCCGGGTCCTATGACGAAAAAAAAATGAAAATTTCGGATCACAATGGTTTTTTGATCATATCTCCCGTTCTATCGGTCGTATCGCTAAAACTCGGTCAGTTTCATGTTCAGCGTGAAAAAACACATTAAATAGAGTCTTGCGGGAGCTCGAAAGATTGGGATTTTAGTGTTTTTCATGGCTCTTGGTTTTTCTTAGTCCTATGGCGAAAAAAATCGGAAATTTCGGGTCACTATAGTTTTTCGATTATATCTCCCGTTCTAGAGGTCGTATTGCAAAAACTCGGTCAATTTCGTGTCAAGCGTGGAAAAACACATCGAATGGATCCTTGCGGGAGATCGAAAGATTGGTAATTCAGTGTTTTTCATGTATCTCGGTTTCTCTGGGTCCTATGGCGAAAAAAAAATGAAAATTTCGGATCACTATGGTTTTTCGATCATATCTCCCGTTCTATCGGTCGTATCGCTAAAACTCGGTCAGTTTCTTGTTCAGCGTGAAAAAACACATTAAATAGAGTCTTGCGGGAGCTCGAAAGATTGGGATTTTAGTGTTTTTCATGGCTCTTGGTTTTTCTTAGTCCTATGGCGAAAAAAAATCGGAATTTTCGGGTCACTATGGTTTTTCGATTATATCTCCCGTTCTATCGGTCGTATTGCAAAAACTCGGTCAATTCCGTGTTTAGCGTGAGAAAACACATCAAATAGAGTCTTGCGGGAGCTCGAAAGATTGGGATTTTAGTGTTTTTCACGTATCTCGGTTTCTCTGGGTCCTATGGCGAAAAAAAAATGAAAATTTCGGATCAGTATGGTTTTTCGATCATATCTCCCGTTCTATCGGTCGTATCGCTAAAACTCGGTCGGTTTCATGTTCAGCGTGAGAAAACACATCGAATAGAGTCTTTCGGGAGCTCGAAAGATTGGTAATTCAGTGTTTTTCATGTATCTCGGTTTCTCCGGGTCCTATGACGAAAAAAAATGAAAATTTCGGATCACAATGGTTTTTTGATCATATCTCCCGTTCTATCGGTCGTATCGCTACAACTCGGTCAGTTTCATGTTCAGCGTGAAAAAACACATTAAATAGAGTCTTGCGGGAGCTCGAAAGATTGGAGGTTTAGTGTTTTTCATGGCTCTTGGTTTTTCTTAGTCCTATGGCGAAAAAAATCGGAAATTTCGGGTCACTATAGTTTTTCGATTATATCTCCCGTTCTAGAGGTCGTATTGCAAAAACTCGGTCGGTTTCATGTTCAGCGCGAGAAAACACATCGGATAGAGCCTTGCGGGAGCTCGAAAGTTTGGTAATTCAGTGTTTTTCATGTATCTCGGTTTCTCCGGGTCCTATGACGAAAAAAAATGAAAATTTCGGATCACAATGGTTTTTTGATCATATCTCCCGTTCTATCGGTCGTATAGCTGAAACTAGGTCAGTTTCGTGTTCAGCGTGAAAAAACACATCGAATAGAATCTTGCGGGAGCTCAAAAGATTGGTAATTCAGTGTTTTTCACGTATCTCGGTTTCTCCGGGTCCTACGGCGAAAAAAAAAAAAATTTCGGATCACTATGGCTTTCCGATCATATCTCCCGTTCTATTGCTCGTAGCGCTAAAACTCGGTCGGTTTCGTGTTAAGCGTGAAAATACACATCGAATAGATCCTTGCGGGAGATCGAAAGATTGGTAATTCAGTGTTTTTCATGCATCTCGGTTTCTCCGGGTCCTATGGCGAAAAAAAATGAAAATTTCGGATCACTATGGGTTTCCGATCATATCTCCCGTTCTATTGGTCGTATCGCTAAAACTCGGCCGGTTCCGTGTTCAGCGTGAAAAAACACATCGAATAGATCCTTGCGGGAGATCGAAAGATTGGTAATTCAGTGTTTTTCATGCATCTCGGTTTCTCCGGGTCCTATGGCGAACAAAAATGAAAATTTCGGATCACTGTGGGTTTCCGATCATATCTCCCGTTCTTTCGGTCGTATCGCTAAAACTCGGTCGGTTTCATGTTCAGCGTGGGAAAACACATCAAATAGAGTCTTGCGGGAGCTCGAAAGATTGGTAATTCAGTGTTTTTCATGTATCCCGGTTTCTCCGGGTCCTATGACGAAAAAAAATGAAAATTTCGGATCACAATGGTTTTTTGATCATATCTCCCGTTCTATCGGTCGTATAGCTGAAACTAGGTCAGTTTCGTGTTCAGCGTGAAAAAACACATCGAATAGAATCTTGCGGGAGCTCAAAAGATTGGTAATTCAGTGTTTTTCACGTATCTCGGTTTCTCCGGGTCCTACGGCGAAAAAAAAAAAAATTTCGGATCACTATGGCTTTCCGATCATATCTCCCGTTCTATTGGTCGTATCGCTAAAACTCGGCCGGTTCCGTGTTCAGCGTGAAAAAACACATCGAATAGATCCTTGCGGGAGATCGAAAGATTGGTAATTCAGTGTTTTTCATGCATCTCGGTTTCTCCGGGTCCTATGGCGAACAAAAATGAAAATTTCGGATCACTGTGGGTTTCCGATCATATCTCCCGTTCTTTCGGTCGTATCGCTAAAACTCGGTCGGTTTCATGTTCAGCGTGGGAAAACACATCGAATAGAGTCTTGCGGGAGCTCGAAAGATTGGTAATTCAGTGTTTTTCATGTATCCCGGTTTCTCCGGGTCCTTTGACGAAAAAATATGAAAATTTCGGATCACAATGGTTTTTTGATCATATCTCCCGTTCTATCGGTCGTATCGCTAAAACTCGGTCAGTTTCGTGTTCAGCGTGAAAAAACACATTAAATAGAGTCTTGCGGGAGCTCGAAAGATTGGGATTTTAGTGTTTTTCATGGCTCTTGGTTTTTCTTAGTGCTATGGCGAAAAAAATCGGAAATTTCGGGTCACTATAGTTTTTCGATTATATCTCCCGTTCTAGAGGTCGTATTGCAAAAACTCGGTCAATTTCGTGTTAAGCGTGAAAAAACACATCGAATAGATCCTTGCGGGAGATCGAAAGATTGGTAATTCAGTGTTTTTCATGCATCTCGGTTTCTCCGGGTCCTATGGCGAACAAAAATGAAAATTTCGGATCACTGTGGGTTTCCGATCATATCTCCCGTTCTTTCGGTCGTATCGCTAAAACTCGGTCGGTTTCATGTTCAGCGTGGGAAAACACATCGAATAGAGTCTTGCGGGAGATCGAAAGATTGGTAATTCAGTGTTTTTCATGTATCTCGGTTTCTCTGGGTCCTATGGCGAAAAAAAAATGAAAATTTCGGATCACTATGGTTTTTCGATCATATCCCCCGTTCTATCGGTCGTATCGCTAAAACTCGGTCAGTTTCGTGTTCAGCGTGAAAAAACACATTAAATAGAGTCTTGCGGGAGCTCGAAAGATTGGGATTTTAGTGTTTTTCATGGCTCTTGGTTTTTCTTAGTCCTATGGCGAAAAAAATCGGAAATTCCGGGTCACTATGGTTTTTCGATTATATCTCCCGTTCTATCGGTCGTATTGCAAAAACTCGGTCAATTTCGTGTTTAGCGTAAGAAAACACATCGAATAGAGTCTTGCGGGAGCTCGAAAGATTGGTAATTCAGTGTTTTTCATGTATCTCGGTTTCTCTGGGTCCTATGGCGGAAAAAAAATGAAAATTTCGGATCACTATGGTTTTTCGATCATATCTCCCCTTCTATTGGTCGTATCGCTAAAACTCGGTCGGTTTCATGTTCAGCGTGAGAAAACACATCGAATAGAGTCTTGCGGGAGCTCGGAAGATTGGTAATTCAGTGTTTTTCATGCATCTCGGTTTCTCCGGGTCCTATGACGAAAAAAAATGAAAATTTCGGATCACAATGGTTTTTTGATCATATCTCCCGTTCTATCGGTCGTATAGCTGAAACTAGGTCAGTTTCGTGTTCAGCGTGAAAAAACACATCGAATAGAATCTTGCGGGAGCTCAAAAGATTGGTAATTCAGTGTTTTTCACGTATCTCGGTTTCTCCGGGTCCTACGGCGAAAAAAAAAAAAATTTCGGATCACTATGGTTTTTCGATCATATCTCCCGTTCTATCGGTCGTATAGCTGAAACTAGGTCAGTTTCGTGTTCAGCGTGAAAAAACACATTGAATAGAGTCTTGCGGGAGCTCGAAAGATTGGGATTTTAGTGTTTTTCATGACTCTTGGTTTTTCTTAGTCCTATGGCGAAAAAAATCGGAAATTTCGGGTCACTATGGTTTTTCGATTATATCTCCCGTTCTATTGGTCGTATTGCAAAAACTCGGTAAATTTCGTGTTAAGCGTGAAAAAACACATCGAATAGATCCTTGCGGGAGATCGAAAGATTGGTAATTCAGTGTTTTTCATGTATCTCGGTTTCTCTGGGTCCTATGGCGAAAAAAAAATGAAAATTTTGGATCACTATGGTTTTTCGATCATATCTCCCGTTCTATCGGTCGTATAGCTGAAACAAGGTCAGTTTCGTGTTCAGCGTGAAAAAACACATTAAATAGAGTCTTGCGGGAGCTCGAAAGATTGGAATTTTAGTGTTTTTCATGGCTCTTGGTTTTTCTTAGTCCTATGGCGAAAAAAATCGGAAATTTCGGGTCACTATAGTTTTTCGATCATATCTCCCGTTCTATCGGTCGTATAGCTGAAACTAGGTCAATTTCGTGTTAAGCGTGAAAAAACACATCGAATAGATCCTTGCGGGAGATCGAAAGATTGGTAATTCAGTGTTTTTCATGTATCTCGGTTTCTCTGGGTCCTATGGCGAAAAAAAAAAAAATTTCGGATCACTATGGTTTTTCGATCATATCTCCCGTTCTATCGGTCGTATAGCTGAAACTAGGTCAGTTTCGTGTTCAGCGTGAAAAAACACATTGAATAGAGTCTTGCGGGAGCTCGAAAGATTGGGATTTTAGTGTTTTTCATGACTCTTGGTTTTTCTTAGTCCTATGGCGAAAAAAATCGGAAATTTCGGGTCACTATGGTTTTTCGATTATATCTCCCGTTCTATTGGTCGTATTGCAAAAACTCGGTAAATTTCGTGTTAAGCGTGAAAAAACACATCGAATAGATCCTTGCGGGAGATCGAAAGATTGGTAATTCAGTGTTTTTCATGTATCTCGGTTTCTCTGGGTCCTATGGCGAAAAAAAAATGAAAATTTTGGATCACTATGGTTTTTCGATCATATCTCCCGTTCTATCGGTCGTATAGCTGAAACAAGGTCAGTTTCGTGTTCAGCGTGAAAAAACACATTAAATAGAGTCTTGCGGGAGCTCGAAAGATTGGAATTTTAGTGTTTTTCATGGCTCTTGGTTTTTCTTAGTCCTATGGCGAAAAAAATCGGAAATTTCGGGTCACTATAGTTTTTCGATCATATCTCCCGTTCTATCGGTCGTATAGCTGAAACTAGGTCAATTTCGTGTTAAGCGTGAAAAAACACATCGAATAGATCCTTGCGGGAGATCGAAAGATTGGTAATTCAGTGTTTTTCATGTATCTCGGTTTCTCTGGGTCCTATGGCGAAAAAAAAATGAAAATTTCGGATCACTATGGTTTTCCGATCATATTTCCCGTTCTATTGGTCGTATCGCTAAAACTCGGCCGGTTCCGTGTTCAGCGTGAAAAAACACATCGAATAGATCCTTGCGGGAGATCGAAAGATTGGTAATTCAGTGTTTTTCATGCATCTCGGTTTCTCCGGGTCCTATGGCGAACAAAAATGAAAATTTCGGATCACTGTGGGTTTCCGATCATATCTCCCGTTCTTTCGGTCGTATCGCTTAAACTCGGTCGGTTGCATGTTCAGCGTGGGAAAACACATCAAATAGAGTCTTGCGGGAGCTCGAAAGATTGGGATTTTAGTGTTTTTCATGGCTCTTGGTTTTTCTTAGTCCTATGGCGAAAAAAATCGGAAATTTCGGGTCACTATGGTTTTTCGATAAGATCTCCCGTTCTATCGGTCGTATTGCAAAAACACGGTAAATTTCGTGTTAAGCGTGAAAAAACACATTGAATAGATCCTTGCGGAAGATCGAAAGATTGGTAATTCAGTGTTTTTCATGTATCTCGGTTTCTCTGGGTCCTATGGCGAAAAAAAAATGAAAATTTCGGATCACTATGGTTTTTCGATCATATCTCCCGTTCTATCAGTCGTATTGCAAAAACTCGGTCAATTTCGTGTTTAGCGTAAGAAAACACATCGAATAGAGTCTTGCGGGAGCTCGAAAGATTGGTAATTCAGTGTTTTTCATGAATCTCGGTTTCTCTGGGTCCTATGGCGGAAAAAAAATGAAAATTTCGGATCACTATGGTTTTTCGATCATATCTCCCGTTCTATTGGTCGTATCGCTAAAACTCGGTCGGTTTCATGTTCAGCGTGAGAAAACACATCGAATAGAGTCTTGCGGGAGCTCGGAAGATTGGTAATTCAGTGTTTTTCATGCATCTCGGTTTCTCCGGGTCCTATGACGAAAAAAAATGAAAATTTCGGATAACAATGGTTTTTTGATCATATCTCCCGTTCTATCGGTCGTATCGCTAAAACTCGGTCAGTTTCGTGTTCAGCGTGAAAAAACACATTAAATAGAGCCTTGCGGGAGCTCGAAAGATTGGGATTTCAGTGTTTTTCATGGCTCTTAGTTTTTCTTAGTCCTATGGCGAAAAAAATCGGAAATTTCGGGTCACTATAGTTTTTCGATTATATCTCCCGTTCTAGAGGTCGTTTTGCAAAAACTCGGTCAATTTCGTGTTAAGCGTGAAAAAACACATCGAATAGATCCTTGCGGGAGATCGAAAGATTGGTAATTCAGTGTTTTTCATGTATCTCGGTTTCTCTGGGTCCTATGGCGAAAAAAATCGGAAATTTCGGGTCACTATGGTTTTTCGATTATATCTCCCGTTCTATCGGTCGTATTGCAAAAACTCGTTCAATTTCGTGTTTAGCGTAAGAAAACACATCGAATAGAGTCTTGCGGGAGCTCGAAAGATTGGTAATTCAGTGTTTTTCATGTATCTCGGTTTCTCTGGGTCCTATGGCGGAAAAAAAATGAAAATTTCGGATCACTATGGTTTTTCGATCATATCTCCCGTTCTATTGGTCGTATCGCTAAAACTAGGTCAATTTCGTGTTAAGCGTGAAAAAACACATCGAATAGATCCTTGCGGGAGATCGAAAGATTGGTAATTCAGTGTTTTTCATGTATCTCGGTTTCTCTGGGTCCTATGGCGAAAAAAAAATGAAAATTTCGGATCACTATGGTTTTCCGATCATATCTCCCGTTCTATTGGTCGTATCGCTAAAACTCGGCCGGTTCCGTGTTCAGCGTGAAAAAACACATCGAATAGATCCTTGCGGGAGATCGAAAGATTGGTAATTCAGTGTTTTTCATGCATCTCGGTTTCTCCGGGTCCTATGGCGAACAAAAATGAAAATTTCGGATCACTGTGGGTTTCCGATCATATCTCCCGTTCTTTCGGTCGTATCGCTAAAACTCGGTCGGTTTCATGTTCAGCGTGGGAAAACACATCAAATAGAGTCTTGCGGGAGCTCGAAAGATTGGGATTTTAGTGTTTTTCATGGCTCTTGGTTTTTCTTAGTCCTATGGCGAAAAAAATCGGAAATTTCGGGTCACTATGGTTTTTCGATAAGATCTCCCGTTCTATCGGTCGTATTGCAAAAACACGGTAAATTTCGTGTTAAGCGTGAAAAAACACATTGAATAGATCCTTGCGGAAGATCGAAAGATTGGTAATTCAGTGTTTTTCATGTATCTCGGTTTCTCTGGGTCCTATGGCGAAAAAAAAATGAAAATTTCGGATCACTATGGTTTTTCGATCATATCTCCCGTTCTATCGGTCGTATCGCTAAAACTCGGTCAGTTTCGTGTTCAGCGTGGAAAAACACATTAAATAGAGTCTTGCGGGAGCTCGAAAGATTGGGATTTTAGTGTTTTTCATGGCTCTTGGTTTTTCTTAGTCCTATGGCGAAAAAAATCGGAAATTTCGGGTCACTATGGTTTTTCGATAAGATCTCCCGTTCTATCGGTCGTATTGCAAAAACTCGGTCAGTTTCGTGTTCAGCGTGAAAAAACACATCAAATAGAGCCTTGCGGGAGCTCGAAAGATTGGGATTCCAGTGTTTTTCATGGCTCTTAGTTTTTCTTAGTCCTATGGCGAAAAAAATCGGAAATTTCGGGTCACTATAGTTTTTCGATTATATCTCCCGTTCTAGAGGTCGTTTTGCAAAAACTCGGTCAATTTCGTGTTAAGCGTGAAAAAACACATCGAATAGATCCTTGCGGGAGATCGAAAGATTGGTAATTCAGTGTTTTTCATGTATCTCGGTTTCTCTGGGTCCTATGGCGAAAAAAAAATGAAAATTTCAGATCACTATGGTTTTTCGATCATACCTCCCGTTCTATCGGTCGTATCGCTAAAACTCGGTCGGTTTCATGTTCAGCGTGAGAAAACACATCGAATAGAGTCTTGCGGGAGCTCGAAAGATTGGTAATTCAGTGTTTTTCATGTATCTCGGTTTCTCCGGGTCCTATGACGAAAAAAAATGAAAATTTCGGATCACAATGGTTTTTTGATCATATCTCCCGTTCTATCGGTCGTATAGCTGAAACTAGGTCAGTTTCGTGTTCAGCGTGAAAAAACACATCGAATAGAATTTTGCGGGAGCTCAAAAGATTGGTAATTCAGTGTTTTTCACGTATCTCGGTTTCTCCGGGTCCTACGGCGAAAAAAAAAAAAATTTCGGATCACTATGGTTTTTCGATCATATCTCCCGTTCTATCGGTCGTATAGCTGAAACTAGGTCAGTTTCGTGTTCAGCGTGAAAAAACACATTGAATAGAGTCTTGCGGGAGCTCGAAAGATTGGGATTTTAGTGTTTTTCATGACTCTTGGTTTTTCTTAGTCCTATGGCGAAAAAAATCGGAAATTTCGGGTCACTATGGTTTTTCGATTATATCTCCCGTTCTATCGGTCGTATTGCAAAAACTCGGTAAATTTCGTGTTAAGCGTGAAAAAACACATCGAATAGATCCTTGCGGGAGATCGAAAGATTGGTAATTCAGTGTTTTTCATGTATCTCGGTTTCTCTGGGTCCTATGGCGAAAAAAAAATGAAAATTTTGGATCACTATGGTTTTTCGATCATATCTCCCGTTCTATCGGTCGTATAGCTGAAACTAGGTCAGTTTCGTGTTCAGCGTGAAAAAACACGTTAAATAGAGTCTTGCGGGAGCTCGAAAGATTGGAATTTTAGTGTTTTTCATGGCTCTTGGTTTTTCTTAGTCCTATGGCGAAAAAAATCGGAAATTTCGGGTCACTATAGTTTTTCGATTATATCTCCCGTTCTATCGGTCGTATTGCAAAAACTCGGTAAATTTCGTGTTAAGCGTGAAAAAACACATCGAATAGATCCTTGCGGGAGATCGAAAGATTGGTAATTCAGTGTTTTTCATGTATCTCGGTTTCTCTGGGTCCTATGGCGAAAAAAAAATGAAAATTTTGGATCACTATGGTTTTTCGATCATATCTCCCGTTCTATCGGTCGTATAGCTGAAACTAGGTCAATTTCGTGTTAAGCGTGAAAAAACACATCGAATAGATCCTTGCGGGAGATCGAAAGATTGGTAATTCAGTGTTTTTCATGTATCTCGGTTTCTCTGGGTCCTATGGCGAAAAAAAAATGAAAATTTCGGATCACTATGGTTTTCCGATCATATCTCCCGTTCTATCGGTCGTATCGCTAAAACTCGGCCGGTTCCGTGTTCAGCGTGAAAAAACACATCGAATAGATCCTTGCGGGAGATCGAAAGATTGGTAATTCAGTGTTTTTCATGCATCTCGGTTTCTCCGGGTCCTATGGCGAACAAAAATGAAAATTTCGGATCACTGTGGGTTTCCGATCATATCTCCCGTTCTTTCGGTCGTATCGCTAAAACTCGGTCGGTTTCATGTTCAGCGTGGGAAAACACATCAAATAGAGTCTTGCGGGAGCTCGAAAGATTGGGATTTTAGTGTTTTTCATGGCTCTTGGTTTTTCTTAGTCCTATGGCGAAAAAAATCGGAAATTTCGGGTCACTATGGTTTTTCGATAAGATCTCCCGTTCTATCGGTCGTATTGCAAAAACACGGTAAATTTCGTGTTAAGCGTGAAAAAACACATTGAATAGATCCTTGCGGAAGATCGAAAGATAGGTAATTCAGTGTTTTTCATGTATCTCGGTTTCTCTGGGTCCTATGGCGAAAAAAAAATGAAAATTTCGGATCACTATGGTTTTTCGATCATATCTCCCGTTCTATCGGTCGTATCGCTAAAACTAGGTCAATTTCGTGTTAAGCGTGAAAAAACACATCGAATAGATCCTTGCGGGAGATCAAAAGATTGGTAATTCAGTGTTTTTCATGTATCTCGGTTTCTCTGGGTCCTATGGCGAAAAAAAAATGAAAATTTCGGATCACTATGGTTTTCCGATCATATCTCCCGTTCTATTGGTCGTATCGCTAAAACTCGGCCGGTTCCGTGTTCAGCGTGAAAAAACACATCGAATAGATCCTTGCGGGAGATCGAAAGATTGGTAATTCAGTGTTTTTCATGCATCTCGGTTTCTCCGGGTCCTATGGCGAACAAAAATGAAAATTTCGGATCACTGTGGGTTTCCGATCATATCTCCCGTTCTTTCGGTCGTATCGCTAAAACTCGGTCGGTTTCATGTTCAGCGTGGGAAAACACATCAAATAGAGTCTTGCGGGAGCTCGAAAGATTGGGATTTTAGTGTTTTTCATGGCTCTTGGTTTTTCTTAGTCCTATGGCGAAAAAAATCGGAAATTTCGGGTCACTATGGTTTTTCGATAAGATCTCCCGTTCTATCGGTCGTATTGCAAAAACACGGTAAATTTCGTGTTAAGCGTGAAAAAACACATTGAATAGATCCTTGCGGAAGATCGAAAGATTGGTAATTCAGTGTTTTTCATGTATCTCGGTTTCTCTGGGTCCTATGGCGAAAAAAAAATGAAAATTTCGGATCACTATGGTTTTTCGATCATATCTCCCGTTCTATCGGTCGTATCGCTAAAACTCGGTCAGTTTCGTGTTCAGCGTGGAAAAACACATTAAATAGAGTCTTGCGGGAGCTCGAAAGATTGGGATTTTAGTGTTTTTCATGGCTCTTGGTTTTTCTTAGTCCTATGGCGAAAAAAATCGGAAATTTCGGGTCACTATGGTTTTTCGATTATATCTCCCGTTCTATCAGTCGTATTGCAAAAACTCGGTCAATTTCGTGTTTAGCGTAAGAAAACACATCGAATAGAGTCTTGCGGGAGCTCGAAAGATTGGTAATTCAGTGTTTTTCATGAATCTCGGTTTCTCTGGGTCCTATGGCGGAAAAAAAATAAAAATTTCGGATCACTATGGTTTTTCGATCATATCTCCCGTTCTATTGGTCGTATCGCTAAAACTCGGTCGGTTTCATGTTCAGCGTGAGAAAACACATCGAATAGAGTCTTGCGGGAGCTCGGAAGATTGGTAATTCAGTCTTTTTCATGCATCTCGGTTTCTCCGGGTCCTATGACGAAAAAAAATGAAAATTTCGGATAACAATGGTTTTTTGATCATATCTCCCGTTCTATCGGTCGTATCGCTAAAACTCGGTCAGTTTCGTGTTCAGCGTGAAAAAACACATCAAATAGAGCCTTGCGGGAGCTCGAAAGATTGGGATTCCAGTGTTTTTCATGGCTCTTAGTTTTTCTTAGTCCTATGGCGAAAAAAATCGGAAATTTCGGGTCACTATAGTTTTTCGATTATATCTCCCGTTCTAGAGGTCGTTTTGCAAAAACTCGGTCAATTTCGTGTTAAGCGTGAAAAAACACATCGAATAGATCCTTGCGGGAGATCGAAAGATTGGTAATTCAGTGTTTTTCATGTATCTCGGTTTCTCTGGGTCCTATGGCGAAAAAAAAATGAAAATTTCAGATCACTATGGTTTTTCGATCATACCTCCCGTTCTATCGGTCGTATCGCTAAAACTCGGTCGGTTTCATGTTCAGCGTGAGAAAACACATCGAATAGAGTCTTGCGGGAGCTCGAAAGATTGGTAATTCAGTGTTTTTCATGTATCTCGGTTTCTCCGGGTCCTATGACGAAAAAAAATGAAAATTTCGGATCACAATGGTTTTTTGATCATATCTCCCGTTCTATCGGTCGTATAGCTGAAACTAGGTCAGTTTCGTGTTCAGCGTGAAAAAACACATCGAATAGAATTTTGCGGGAGCTCAAAAGATTGGTAATTCAGTGTTTTTCACGTATCTCGGTTTCTCCGGGTCCTACGGCGAAAAAAAAAAAAATTTCGGATCACTATGGTTTTTCGATCATATCTCCCGTTCTATCGGTCGTATAGCTGAAACTAGGTCAGTTTCGTGTTCAGCGTGAAAAAACACATTGAATAGAGTCTTGCGGGAGCTCGAAAGATTGGGATTTTAGTGTTTTTCATGACTCTTGGTTTTTCTTAGTCCTATGGCGAAAAAAATCGGAAATTTCGGGTCACTATGGTTTTTCGATTATATCTCCCGTTCTATCGGTCGTATTGCAAAAACTCGGTAAATTTCGTGTTAAGCGTGAAAAAACACATCGAATAGATCCTTGCGGGAGATCGAAAGATTGGTAATTCAGTGTTTTTCATGTATCTCGGTTTCTCTGGGTCCTATGGCGAAAAAAAAATGAAAATTTTGGATCACTATGGTTTTTCGATCATATCTCCCGTTCTATCGGTCGTATAGCTGAAACTAGGTCAGTTTCGTGTTCAGCGTGAAAAAACACGTTAAATAGAGTCTTGCGGGAGCTCGAAAGATTGGAATTTTAGTGTTTTTCATGGCTCTTGGTTTTTCTTAGTCCTATGGCGAAAAAAATCGGAAATTTCGGGTCACTATAGTTTTTCGATTATATCTCCCGTTCTATCGGTCGTATTGCAAAAACTCGGTAAATTTCGTGTTAAGCGTGAAAAAACACATCGAATAGATCCTTGCGGGAGATCGAAAGATTGGTAATTCAGTGTTTTTCATGTATCTCGGTTTCTCTGGGTCCTATGGCGAAAAAAAAATGAAAATTTTGGATCACTATGGTTTTTCGATCATATCTCCCGTTCTATCGGTCGTATCGCTAAAACTAGGTCAATTTCGTGTTAAGCGTGAAAAAACACATCGAATAGATCCTTGCGGGAGATCAAAAGATTGGTAATTCAGTGTTTTTCATGTATCTCGGTTTCTCTGGGTCCTATGGCGAAAAAAAAATGAAAATTTCGGATCACTATGGTTTTCCGATCATATCTCCCGTTCTATTGGTCGTATCGCTAAAACTCGGCCGGTTCCGTGTTCAGCGTGAAAAAACACATCGAATAGATCCTTGCGGGAGATCGAAAGATTGGTAATTCAGTGTTTTTCATGCATCTCGGTTTCTCCGGGTCCTATGGCGAACAAAAATGAAAATTTCGGATCACTGTGGGTTTCCGATCATATCTCCCGTTCTTTCGGTCGTATCGCTAAAACTCGGTCGGTTTCATGTTCAGCGTGGGAAAACACATCAAATAGAGTCTTGCGGGAGCTCGAAAGATTGGGATTTTAGTGTTTTTCATGGCTCTTGGTTTTTCTTAGTCCTATGGCGAAAAAAATCGGAAATTTCGGGTCACTATGGTTTTTCGATAAGATCTCCCGTTCTATCGGTCGTATTGCAAAAACACGGTAAATTTCGTGTTAAGCGTGAAAAAACACATTGAATAGATCCTTGCGGAAGATCGAAAGATTGGTAATTCAGTGTTTTTCATGTATCTCGGTTTCTCTGGGTCCTATGGCGAAAAAAAAATGAAAATTTCGGATCACTATGGTTTTTCGATCATATCTCCCGTTCTATCGGTCGTATCGCTAAAACTCGGTCAGTTTCGTGTTCAGCGTGGAAAAACACATTAAATAGAGTCTTGCGGGAGCTCGAAAGATTGGGATTTTAGTGTTTTTCATGGCTCTTGGTTTTTCTTAGTCCTATGGCGAAAAAAATCGGAAATTTCGGGTCACTATGGTTTTTCGATTATATCTCCCGTTCTATCAGTCGTATTGCAAAAACTCGGTCAATTTCGTGTTTAGCGTAAGAAAACACATCGAATAGAGTCTTGCGGGAGCTCGAAAGATTGGTAATTCAGTGTTTTTCATGAATCTCGGTTTCTCTGGGTCCTATGGCGGAAAAAAAATAAAAATTTCGGATCACTATGGTTTTTCGATCATATCTCCCGTTCTATTGGTCGTATCGCTAAAACTCGGTCGGTTTCATGTTCAGCGTGAGAAAACACATCGAATAGAGTCTTGCGGGAGCTCGGAAGATTGGTAATTCAGTCTTTTTCATGCATCTCGGTTTCTCCGGGTCCTATGACGAAAAAAAATGAAAATTTCGGATAACAATGGTTTTTTGATCATATCTCCCGTTCTATCGGTCGTATCGCTAAAACTCGGTCAGTTTCGTGTTCAGCGTGAAAAAACACATCAAATAGAGCCTTGCGGGAGCTCGAAAGATTGGGATTCCAGTGTTTTTCATGGCTCTTAGTTTTTCTTAGTCCTATGGCGAAAAAAATCGGAAATTTCGGGTCACTATAGTTTTTCGATTATATCTCCCGTTCTAGAGGTCGTTTTGCAAAAACTCGGTCAATTTCGTGTTAAGCGTGAAAAAACACATCGAATAGATCCTTGCGGGAGATCGAAAGATTGGTAATTCAGTGTTTTTCATGTATCTCGGTTTCTCTGGGTCCTATGGCGAAAAAAAAATGAAAATTTCAGATCACTATGGTTTTTCGATCATACCTCCCGTTCTATCGGTCGTATCGCTAAAACTCGGTCGGTTTCATGTTCAGCGTGAGAAAACACATCGAATAGAGTCTTGCGGGAGCTCGAAAGATTGGTAATTCAGTGTTTTTCATGTATCTCGGTTTCTCCGGGTCCTATGACGAAAAAAAATGAAAATTTCGGATCACAATGGTTTTTTGATCATATCTCCCGTTCTATCGGTCGTATAGCTGAAACTAGGTCAGTTTCGTGTTCAGCGTGAAAAAACACATCGAATAGAATTTTGCGGGAGCTCAAAAGATTGGTAATTCAGTGTTTTTCACGTATCTCGGTTTCTCCGGGTCCTACGGCGAAAAAAAAAAAAATTTCGGATCACTATGGTTTTTCGATCATATCTCCCGTTCTATCGGTCGTATAGCTGAAACTAGGTCAGTTTCGTGTTCAGCGTGAAAAAACACATTGAATAGAGTCTTGCGGGAGCTCGAAAGATTGGGATTTTAGTGTTTTTCATGACTCTTGGTTTTTCTTAGTCCTATGGCGAAAAAAATCGGAAATTTCGGGTCACTATGGTTTTTCGATTATATCTCCCGTTCTATCGGTCGTATTGCAAAAACTCGGTAAATTTCGTGTTAAGCGTGAAAAAACACATCGAATAGATCCTTGCGGGAGATCGAAAGATTGGTAATTCAGTGTTTTTCATGTATCTCGGTTTCTCTGGGTCCTATGGCGAAAAAAAAATGAAAATTTTGGATCACTATGGTTTTTCGATCATATCTCCCGTTCTATCGGTCGTATAGCTGAAACTAGGTCAGTTTCGTGTTCAGCGTGAAAAAACACGTTAAATAGAGTCTTGCGGGAGCTCGAAAGATTGGAATTTTAGTGTTTTTCATGGCTCTTGGTTTTTCTTAGTCCTATGGCGAAAAAAATCGGAAATTTCGGGTCACTATAGTTTTTCGATTATATCTCCCGTTCTATCGGTCGTATTGCAAAAACTCGGTAAATTTCGTGTTAAGCGTGAAAAAACACATCGAATAGATCCTTGCGGGAGATCGAAAGATTGGTAATTCAGTGTTTTTCATGTATCTCGGTTTCTCTGGGTCCTATGGCGAAAAAAAAATGAAAATTTTGGATCACTATGGTTTTTCGATCATATCTCCCGTTCTATCGGTCGTATAGCTGAAACTAGGTCAATTTCGTGTTAAGCGTGAAAAAACACATCGAATAGATCCTTGCGGGAGATCGAAAGATTGGTAATTCAGTGTTTTTCATGTATCTCGGTTTCTCTGGGTCCTATGGCGAAAAAAAAATGAAAATTTCGGATCACTATGGTTTTCCGATCATATCTCCCGTTCTATTGGTCGTATCGCTAAAACTCGGCCGGTTCCGTGTTCAGCGTGAAAAAACACATCGAATAGATCCTTGCGGGAGATCGAAAGATTGGTAATTCAGTGTTTTTCATGCATCTCGGTTTCTCCGGGTCCTATGGCGAACAAAAATGAAAATTTCGGATCACTGTGGGTTTCCGATCATATCTCCCGTTCTTTCGGTCGTATCGCTAAAACTCGGTCGGTTTCATGTTCAGCGTGGGAAAACACATCAAATAGAGTCTTGCGGGAGCTCGAAAGATTGGGATTTTAGTGTTTTTCATGGCTCTTGGTTTTTCTTAGTCCTATGGCGAAAAAAATCGGAAATTTCGGGTCACTATGGTTTTTCGATAAGATCTCCCGTTCTATCGGTCGTATTGCAAAAACACGGTAAATTTCGTGTTAAGCGTGAAAAAACACATTGAATAGATCCTTGCGGAAGATCGAAAGATTGGTAATTCAGTGTTTTTCATGTATCTCGGTTTCTCTGGGTCCTATGGCGAAAAAAAAATGAAAATTTCGGATCACTATGGTTTTTCGATCATATCTCCCGTTCTATCGGTCGTATCGCTAAAACTCGGTCAGTTTCGTGTTCAGCGTGGAAAAACACATTAAATAGAGTCTTGCGGGAGCTCGAAAGATTGGGATTTCAGTGTTTTTCATGGCTCTTGGTTTTTCTTAGTCCTATGGCGAAAAAAATCGGAAATTTCGGGTCACTATGGTTTTTCGATTATATCTCCCGTTCTATCGGTCGTATTGCAAAAACTCGGTCAATTTCGTGTTTAGCGTAAGAAAACACATCGAATAGAGTCTTGCGGGAGCTCGAAAGATTGGTAATTCAGTGTTTTTCATGTATCTCGGTTTCTCTGGGTCCTATGGCGGAAAAAAAATAAAAATTTCGGATCACTATGGTTTTTCGATCATATCTCCCGTTCTATTGGTCGTATCGCTAAAACTCGGTCGGTTTCATGTTCAGCGTGAGAAAACACATCGAATAGAGTCTTGCGGGAGCTCGGAAGATTGGTAATTTAGTGTTTTTCATGCATCTCGGTTTCTCCGGGTCCTATGACGAAAAAAAATGAAAATTGCGGATAACAATGGTTTTGTGATCATATCTCCCGTTCTATCAGTCGTATCGCTAAAACTCGGTCAGTTTCGTGTTCAGCGTGAAAAAACACATTAAATAGAGCCTTGCGGGAGCTCGAAAGATTGGGATTTCAGTGTTTTTCATGGCTCTTAGTTTTTCTTAGTCCTATGGCGAAAAAAATCGGAAATTTCGGGTCACTATAGTTTTTCGATTATATCTCCCGTTCTAGAGGTCGTATTGCAAAAACTCGGTCAATTTCGTGTTAAGCGTGAAAAAACACATCGAATAGATCCTTGCGGGAGATCGAAAGATTGGTAATTCAGTGTTTTTCATGTATCTCGGTTTCTCTGGGTCCTATGGCGAAAAAAAAATGAAAATTTCGGATCGCTATGGTTTTTCGATCATACCTCCCGTTCTATCGGTCGTATCGCTAAAATTCGGTCGGTTTCGTGTTAAGCGTGGAAATACACATCGAATAGATCCTTGCGGGAGATCGAAAGATTGGTAATTCAGTGTTTTTCATGTATCTCGGTTTCTCTGGGTCCTATGGCGAAAAAAAAATGAAAATTTCGGATCACTATGGTTTTTCGATCATATCTCCCGTTCTCTCGGTCGTATCGCTAAAACTCGGTCGGTTTCATGTTTAGCGTGAGAAAACACATCGAATAGAGTCTTGCGGGAGCTCGAAAGATTGGTAATTCAGTGTTTTTCATGTATCTCGGTTTCTCCGGGTCCTATGACGAAAAAAAATGAAAATTTCGGATCACAATGGTTTTTTGATCATATCTCCCGTTCTATCGGTCGTATAGCTGAAACTAGGTCAGTTTCGTGTTCAGCGTGAAAAAACACATTGAATTGAGTCTTGCGGGAGCTCGAAAGATTGGGATTTTAGTGTTTTTCATGACTCTTGGTTTTTCTTAGTCCTATGGCGAAAAAAATCGGAAATTTCGGGTCACTATGGTTTTTCGATTATATCTTCCGTTCTATCGGTCGTATTGCAAAAACTCGGTAAATTTCGTGTTAAGCGTGAAAAAACACATCGAATAGATCCTTGCGGGAGATCGAAAGATTGGTATTTCAGTGTTTTTCATGTATCTCGGTTTCTCTGGGTCCTATGGCGAAAAAAAAATGAAAATTTCGGATCACTATGGTTTTTCGATCATATCTCCCGTTCTATCGGTCGTATCGCTAAAACTCGGTCAGTTTCGTGTTCAGCGTGAAAAAACACATTGAATAGAATCTTGCGGGAGCTCGAAAGATTGGAATTTTTGTGTTTCTCATGGCTCTTGGGTTTTCTTAGTCCTGTGGCGAAAAAAATCGGAAATTTCGGGTCACTATAGTTTTTCGATTATATCTCCCGTTCTAGAGGTCGTATTGCAAAAACTCGGTCAATTTCGTGTTAAGCGTGAAAGAACACATCGAATAGATCCTTGCGGGAGATCGAAAGATTGGTAATTCAGTGTTTTTCATGTATCTCGGTTTCTCTGGGTCCTATGGCGAAAAAAAAATGAAAATTTCGGATCACTATGGTTTTTCGATCGTATCTCCCGTTCTATCGGTCGTATCGCTAAAACTCGGTCAGTTTCGTGTTCAGCGTGAAAAAACACATTCAATAGAGTCTTGCGGGAGCTCGAAAGATTGGGATTTTAGTGTTTTTCACGTATCTCGGTTTCTCTGGGTCCTATGGCGAAAAAAAAATGAAAATTTCGGATCACTATGGTTTTTCGATCATATCTCCCGTTCTATCGGTCGTATCGCTAAAACTCGGTCGGTTTCATGTTCAGCGAGAGAAAACACATCGGATAGAGCCTTGCGGGAGCTCGAAAGTTTGGTAATTCAGTGTTTTTCATGTTTCTCGGTTTCTCCGGGTCCTATGACGAAAAAAAATGAAAATTTTGGATCACAATGGTTTTTTGATCATATCTCCCGTTCTATCGGTCGTATAGCTGAAACTAGGTCAATTTCGTGTTCAGCGTGAAAAAACACATCGAATAGATCCTTGCGGGAGATCGAAAGATTGGTAATTCAGTGTTTTTCATGTATCTCGGTTTCTCTGGGTCCTATGGCGAAAAAAAATGAAAATTTCGGATCACTATGGTTTTTCGATCATATCTCCCGTTCTATCGGTCGTATCGCTAAAACTCGGTCGGTTTCATGTTTAGCGTGAGAAAACACATCGAATAGAGTCTTGCGGGAGCTCGAAAGATTGGTAATTCAGTGTTTTTCATGTATCTCGGTTTCTCCGGGTCCTATGACGAAAAAAAATGAAAATTTCGGATCACAATGGTTTTTTGATCATATCTCCCGTTCTATCGGTCGTATAGCTGAAACTAGGTCAGTTTCGTGTTCAGCGTGAAAAAACACATTGAATTGAGTCTTGCGGGAGCTCGAAAGATTGGGATTTTAGTGTTTTTCATGACTCTTGGTTTTTCTTAGTCCTATGGCGAAAAAAATCGGAAATTTCGGGTCACTATGGTTTTTCGATTATATCTTCCGTTCTATCGGTCGTATTGCAAAAACTCGGTAAATTTCGTGTTAAGCGTGAAAAAACACATCGAATAGATCCTTGCGGGAGATCGAAAGATTGGTATTTCAGTGTTTTTCATGTATCTCGGTTTCTCTGGGTCCTATGGCGAAAAAAAAATGAAAATTTCGGATCACTATGGTTTTTCGATCATATCTCCCGTTCTATCGGTCGTATCGCTAAAACTCGGTCAGTTTCGTGTTCAGCGTGAAAAAACACATTGAATAGAATCTTGCGGGAGCTCGAAAGATTGGAATTTTTGTGTTTCTCATGGCTCTTGGGTTTTCTTAGTCCTGTGGCGAAAAAAATCGGAAATTTCGGGTCACTATAGTTTTTCGATTATATCTCCCGTTCTAGAGGTCGTATTGCAAAAACTCGGTCAATTTCGTGTTAAGCGTGAAAGAACACATCGAATAGATCCTTGCGGGAGATCGAAAGATTGGTAATTCAGTGTTTTTCATGTATCTCGGTTTCTCTGGGTCCTATGGCGAAAAAAAAATGAAAATTTCGGATCACTATGGTTTTTCGATCGTATCTCCCGTTCTATCGGTCGTATCGCTAAAACTCGGTCAGTTTCGTGTTCAGCGTGAAAAAACACATTCAATAGAGTCTTGCGGGAGCTCGAAAGATTGGGATTTTAGTGTTTTTCACGTATCTCGGTTTCTCTGGGTCCTATGGCGAAAAAAAAATGAAAATTTCGGATCACTATGGTTTTTCGATCATATCTCCCGTTCTATCGGTCGTATCGCTAAAACTCGGTCGGTTTCATGTTCAGCGAGAGAAAACACATCGGATAGAGCCTTGCGGGAGCTCGAAAGTTTGGTAATTCAGTGTTTTTCATGTTTCTCGGTTTCTCCGGGTCCTATGACGAAAAAAAATGAAAATTTTGGATCACAATGGTTTTTTGATCATATCTCCCGTTCTATCGGTCGTATAGCTGAAACTAGGTCAATTTCGTGTTCAGCGTGAAAAAACACATCGAATAGATCCTTGCGGGAGATCGAAAGATTGGTAATTCAGTGTTTTTCATGTATCTCGGTTTCTCTGGGTCCTATGGCGAAAAAAAATGAAAATTTCGGATCACTATGGTTTTTCGATCATATCTCCCGTTCTATCGGTCGTATCGCTAAAACTCGGTCGGTTTCATGTTTAGCGTGAGAAAACACATCGAATAGAGTCTTGCGGGAGCTCGAAAGATTGGTAATTCAGTGTTTTTCATGTATCTCGGTTTCTCCGGGTCCTATGACGAAAAAAAATGAAAATTTCGGATCACAATGGTTTTTTGATCATATCTCCCGTTCTATCGGTCGTATAGCTGAAACTAGGTCAGTTTCGTGTTCAGCGTGAAAAAACACATTAAATAGAATCTTGCGGGAGCTCGAAAGATTGGAATTTTAGTGTTTTTCATGGCTCTTGGGTTTTCTTAGTCCTGTGGCGAAAAAAATCGGTAATTTCGGGTCACTATAGTTTTTCGATTATATCTCCCGTTCTAGAGGTCGTATTGCAAAAACTCGGTCAATTTCGTGTTAAGCGTGAAAGAACACATCGAATAGATCCTTGCGGGAGATCGAAAGATTGGTAATTCAGTGTTTTTCATGTATCTCGGTTTCTCTGGGTCCTATGGCGAAAAAAAAATGAAAATTTCGGATCACTATGGTTTTTCGATCGTATCTCCCGTTCTATCGGTCGTATCGCTAAAACTCGGTCAGTTTCGTGTTCAGCGTGAAAAAACACATTCAATAGAGTCTTGCGGGAGCTCGAAAGATTGGGATTTTAGTGTTTTTCACGTATCTCGGTTTCTCTGGGTCCTATGGCGAAAAAAAAATGAAAATTTCGGATCACTATGGTTTTTCGATCATATCTCCCGTTCTATCGGTCGTATCGCTAAAACTCGGTCGGTTTCATGTTCAGCGAGAGAAAACACATCGGATAGAGCCTTGCGGGAGCTCGAAAGTTTGGTAATTCAGTGTTTTTCATGTTTCTCGGTTTCTCCGGGTCCTATGACGAAAAAAAATGAAAATTTTGGATCACAATGGTTTTTTGATCATATCTCCCGTTCTATCGGTCGTATAGCTGAAACTAGGTCAATTTCGTGTTCAGCGTGAGAAAACACATCGAATAGAGTCTTGCGGGAGCTCGGAAGATTGGTAATTTAGTGTTTTTCATGCATCTCGGTTTCTCCGGGTCCTATGACGAAAAAAAATGAAAATTGCGGATAACAATGGTTTTGTGATCATATCTCCCGTTCTATCAGTCGTATCGCTAAAACTCGGTCAGTTTCGTGTTCAGCGTGAAAAAACACATTAAATAGAGCCTTGCGGGAGCTCGAAAGATTGGGATTTCAGTGTTTTTCATGGCTCTTAGTTTTTCTTAGTCCTATGGCGAAAAAAATCGGAAATTTCGGGTCACTATAGTTTTTCGATTATATCTCCCGTTCTAGAGGTCGTATTGCAAAAACTCGGTCAATTTCGTGTTAAGCGTGAAAAAACACATCGAATAGATCCTTGCGGGAGATCGAAAGATTGGTAATTCAGTGTTTTTCATGTATCTCGGTTTCTCTGGGTCCTATGGCGAAAAAAAAATGAAAATTTCGGATCGCTATGGTTTTTCGATCATACCTCCCGTTCTATCGGTCGTATCGCTAAAATTCGGTCGGTTTCGTGTTAAGCGTGGAAATACACATCGAATAGATCCTTGCGGGAGATCGAAAGATTGGTAATTCAGTGTTTTTCATGTATCTCGGTTTCTCTGGGTCCTATGGCGAAAAAAAAATGAAAATTTCGGATCACTATGGTTTTTCGATCATATCTCCCGTTCTCTCGGTCGTATCGCTAAAACTCGGTCGGTTTCATGTTTAGCGTGAGAAAACACATCGAATAGAGTCTTGCGGGAGCTCGAAAGATTGGTAATTCAGTGTTTTTCATGTATCTCGGTTTCTCCGGGTCCTATGACGAAAAAAAATGAAAATTTCGGATCACAATGGTTTTTTGATCATATCTCCCGTTCTATCGGTCGTATAGCTGAAACTAGGTCAGTTTCGTGTTCAGCGTGAAAAAACACATTGAATTGAGTCTTGCGGGAGCTCGAAAGATTGGGATTTTAGTGTTTTTCATGACTCTTGGTTTTTCTTAGTCCTATGGCGAAAAAAATCGGAAATTTCGGGTCACTATGGTTTTTCGATTATATCTTCCGTTCTATCGGTCGTATTGCAAAAACTCGGTAAATTTCGTGTTAAGCGTGAAAAAACACATCGAATAGATCCTTGCGGGAGATCGAAAGATTGGTATTTCAGTGTTTTTCATGTATCTCGGTTTCTCTGGGTCCTATGGCGAAAAAAAAATGAAAATTTCGGATCACTATGGTTTTTCGATCATATCTCCCGTTCTATCGGTCGTATCGCTAAAACTCGGTCAGTTTCGTGTTCAGCGTGAAAAAACACATTGAATAGAATCTTGCGGGAGCTCGAAAGATTGGAATTTTAGTGTTTTTCATGGCTCTTGGGTTTTCTTAGTCCTGTGGCGAAAAAAATCGGAAATTTCGGGTCACTATAGTTTTTCGATTATATCTCCCGTTCTAGAGGTCGTATTGCAAAAACTCGGTCAATTTCGTGTTAAGCGTGAAAGAACACATCGAATAGATCCTTGCGGGAGATCGAAAGATTGGTAATTCAGTGTTTTTCATGTATCTCGGTTTCTCTGGGTCCTATGGCGAAAAAAAAATGAAAATTTCGGATCACTATGGTTTTTCGATCGTATCTCCCGTTCTATCGGTCGTATCGCTAAAACTCGGTCAGTTTCGTGTTCAGCGTGAAAAAACACATTCAATAGAGTCTTGCGGGAGCTCGAAAGATTGGGATTTTAGTGTTTTTCACGTATCTCGGTTTCTCTGGGTCCTATGGCGAAAAAAAAATGAAAATTTCGGATCACTATGGTTTTTCGATCATATCTCCCGTTCTATCGGTCGTATCGCTAAAACTCGGTCGGTTTCATGTTCAGCGAGAGAAAACACATCGGATAGAGCCTTGCGGGAGCTCGAAAGTTTGGTAATTCAGTGTTTTTCATGTTTCTCGGTTTCTCCGGGTCCTATGACGAAAAAAAATGAAAATTTTGGATCACAATGGTTTTTTGATCATATCTCCCGTTCTATCGGTCGTATAGCTGAAACTAGGTCAATTTCGTGTTCAGCGTGAAAAAACACATCGAATGGATCCTTGCGGGAGATCGAAAGATTGGTAATTCAGTGTTTTTCATGTATCTCGGTTTCTCTGGGTCCTATGGCGAAAAAAAATGAAAATTTCGGATCACTATGGTTTTTCGATCATATCTCCCGTTCTATCGGTCGTATCGCTAAAACTCGGTCGGTTTCATGTTCAGCGAGAGAAAACACATCGGATAGAGCCTTGCGGGAGCTCGAAAGTTTGGTAATTCAGTGTTTTTCATGTTTCTCGGTTTCTCCGGGTCCTATGACGAAAAAAAATGAAAATTTTGGATCACAATGGTTTTTTGATCATATCTCCCGTTCTATCGGTCGTATAGCTGAAACTAGGTCAATTTCGTGTTCAGCGTGAGAAAACACATCGAATAGAGTCTTGCGGGAGCTCGGAAGATTGGTAATTTAGTGTTTTTCATGCATCTCGGTTTCTCCGGGTCCTATGACGAAAAAAAATGAAAATTGCGGATAACAATGGTTTTGTGATCATATCTCCCGTTCTATCAGTCGTATCGCTAAAACTCGGTCAGTTTCGTGTTCAGCGTGAAAAAACACATTAAATAGAGCCTTGCGGGAGCTCGAAAGATTGGGATTTCAGTGTTTTTCATGGCTCTTAGTTTTTCTTAGTCCTATGGCGAAAAAAATCGGAAATTTCGGGTCACTATAGTTTTTCGATTATATCTCCCGTTCTAGAGGTCGTATTGCAAAAACTCGGTCAATTTCGTGTTAAGCGTGAAAAAACACATCGAATAGATCCTTGCGGGAGATCGAAAGATTGGTAATTCAGTGTTTTTCATGTATCTCGGTTTCTCTGGGTCCTATGGCGAAAAAAAAATGAAAATTTCGGATCGCTATGGTTTTTCGATCATACCTCCCGTTCTATCGGTCGTATCGCTAAAATTCGGTCGGTTTCGTGTTAAGCGTGGAAATACACATCGAATAGATCCTTGCGGGAGATCGAAAGATTGGTAATTCAGTGTTTTTCATGTATCTCGGTTTCTCTGGGTCCTATGGCGAAAAAAAAATGAAAATTTCGGATCACTATGGTTTTTCGATCATATCTCCCGTTCTCTCGGTCGTATCGCTAAAACTCGGTCGGTTTCATGTTTAGCGTGAGAAAACACATCGAATAGAGTCTTGCGGGAGCTCGAAAGATTGGTAATTCAGTGTTTTTCATGTATCTCGGTTTCTCCGGGTCCTATGACGAAAAAAAATGAAAATTTCGGATCACAATGGTTTTTTGATCATATCTCCCGTTCTATCGGTCGTATAGCTGAAACTAGGTCAGTTTCGTGTTCAGCGTGAAAAAACACATTGAATTGAGTCTTGCGGGAGCTCGAAAGATTGGGATTTTAGTGTTTTTCATGACTCTTGGTTTTTCTTAGTCCTATGGCGAAAAAAATCGGAAATTTCGGGTCACTATGGTTTTTCGATTATATCTTCCGTTCTATCGGTCGTATTGCAAAAACTCGGTAAATTTCGTGTTAAGCGTGAAAAAACACATCGAATAGATCCTTGCGGGAGATCGAAAGATTGGTATTTCAGTGTTTTTCATGTATCTCGGTTTCTCTGGGTCCTATGGCGAAAAAAAAATGAAAATTTCGGATCACTATGGTTTTTCGATCATATCTCCCGTTCTATCGGTCGTATCGCTAAAACTCGGTCAGTTTCGTGTTCAGCGTGAAAAAACACATTGAATAGAATCTTGCGGGAGCTCGAAAGATTGGAATTTTAGTGTTTTTCATGGCTCTTGGGTTTTCTTAGTCCTGTGGCGAAAAAAATCGGAAATTTCGGGTCACTATAGTTTTTCGATTATATCTCCCGTTCTAGAGGTCGTATTGCAAAAACTCGGTCAATTTCGTGTTAAGCGTGAAAGAACACATCGAATAGATCCTTGCGGGAGATCGAAAGATTGGTAATTCAGTGTTTTTCATGTATCTCGGTTTCTCTGGGTCCTATGGCGAAAAAAAAATGAAAATTTCGGATCACTATGGTTTTTCGATCGTATCTCCCGTTCTATCGGTCGTATCGCTAAAACTCGGTCAGTTTCGTGTTCAGCGTGAAAAAACACATTCAATAGAGTCTTGCGGGAGCTCGAAAGATTGGGATTTTAGTGTTTTTCACGTATCTCGGTTTCTCTGGGTCCTATGGCGAAAAAAAAATGAAAATTTCGGATCACTATGGTTTTTCGATCATATCTCCCGTTCTATCGGTCGTATCGCTAAAACTCGGTCGGTTTCATGTTCAGCGAGAGAAAACACATCGGATAGAGCCTTGCGGGAGCTCGAAAGTTTGGTAATTCAGTGTTTTTCATGTTTCTCGGTTTCTCCGGGTCCTATGACGAAAAAAAATGAAAATTTTGGATCACAATGGTTTTTTGATCGTATCTCCCGTTCTATCGGTCGTATCGCTAAAACTCGGTCAGTTTCGTGTTCAGCGTGAAAAAACACATTCAATAGAGTCTTGCGGGAGCTCGAAAGATTGGGATTTTAGTGTTTTTCACGTATCTCGGTTTCTCTGGGTCCTATGGCGAAAAAAAAATGAAAATTTCGGATCACTATGGTTTTTCGATCATATCTCCCGTTCTATCGGTCGTATCGCTAAAACTCGGTCGGTTTCATGTTCAGCGAGAGAAAACACATCGGATAGAGCCTTGCGGGAGCTCGAAAGTTTGGTAATTCAGTGTTTTTCATGTTTCTCGGTTTCTCCGGGTCCTATGACGAAAAAAAATGAAAATTTTGGATCACAATGGTTTTTTGATCATATCTCCCGTTCTATCGGTCGTATAGCTGAAACTAGGTCAATTTCGTGTTCAGCGTGAAAAAACACATCGAATGGATCCTTGCGGGAGATCGAAAGATTGGTAATTCAGTGTTTTTCATGTATCTCGGTTTCTCTGGGTCCTATGGCGAAAAAAAATGAAAATTTCGGATCACTATGGTTTTTCGATCATATCTCCCGTTCTATCGGTCGTATCGCTAAAACTCGGTCGGTTTCATGTTTAGCGTGAGAAAACACATCGAATAGAGTCTTGCGGGAGCTCGAAAGATTGGTAATTCAGTGTTTTTCATGTATCTCGGTTTCTCCGGGTCCTATGACGAAAAAAAATGAAAATTTCGGATCACAATGGTTTTTTGATCATATCTCCCGTTCTATCGGTCGTATAGCTGAAACTAGGTCAGTTTCGTGTTTAGCGTGAAAAAACACATTGAATTGAGTCTTGCGGGAGCTCGAAAGATTGGGATTCTAGTGTTTTTCATGACTCTTGGTTTTTCTTAGTCCTATGGCGAAAAAAATCGGAAATTTCGGGTCACTATGGTTTTTCGATTATATCTTCCGTTCTATCGGTCGTATTGCAAAAACTCGGTAAATTTCGTGTTAAGCGTGAAAAAACACATCGAATAGATCCTTGCGGGAGATCGAAAGATTGGTATTTCAGTGTTTTTCATGTATCTCGGTTTCTCTGGGTCCTATGGCGAAAAAAAAATGAAAATTTCGGATCACTATGGTTTTTCGATCATATCTCCCGTTCTATCGGTCGTATCGCTAAAACTCGGTCAGTTTCGTGTTCAGCGTGAAAAAACACATTAAATAGAATCTTGCGGGAGCTCGAAAGATTGGAATTTTAGTGTTTTTCATGGCTCTTGGGTTTTCTTAGTCCTGTGGCGAAAAAAATCGGTAATTTCGGGTCACTATAGTTTTTCGATTATATCTCCCGTTCTAGAGGTCGTATTGCAAAAACTCGGTCAATTTCGTGTTAAGCGTGAAAGAACACATCGAATAGATCCTTGCGGGAGATCGAAAGATTGGTAATTCAGTGTTTTTCATGTATCTCGGTTTCTCTGGGTCCTATGGCGAAAAAAAAATGAAAATTTCGGATCACTATGGTTTTTCGATCGTATCTCCCGTTCTATCGGTCGTATCGCTAAAACTCGGTCAGTTTCGTGTTCAGCGTGAAAAAACACATTCAATAGAGTCTTGCGGGAGCTCGAAAGATTGGGATTTTAGTGTTTTTCACGTATCTCGGTTTCTCTGGGTCCTATGGCGAAAAAAAAATGAAAATTTCGGATCACTATGGTTTTTCGATCATATCTCCCGTTCTATCGGTCGTATCGCTAAAACTCGGTCGGTTTCATGTTCAGCGAGAGAAAACACATCGGATAGAGCCTTGCGGGAGCTCGAAAGTTTGGTAATTCAGTGTTTTTCATGTTTCTCGGTTTCTCCGGGTCCTATGACGAAAAAAAATGAAAATTTTGGATCACAATGGTTTTTTGATCATATCTCCCGTTCTATCGGTCGTATAGCTGAAACTAGGTCAATTTCGTGTTCAGCGTGAAAAAACACATCGAATGGATCCTTGCGGGAGATCGAAAGATTGGTAATTCAGTGTTTTTCATGTATCTCGGTTTCTCTGGGTCCTATGGCGAAAAAAAATGAAAATTTCGGATCACTATGGTTTTTCGATCATATCTCCCGTTCTATCGGTCGTATCGCTAAAACTCGGTCGGTTTCATGTTTAGCGTAAGAAAACACATCGAATAGAGTCTTGCGGGAGCTCGAAAGATTGGTAATTCAGTGTTTTTCATGTATCTCGGTTTCTCCGGGTCCTATGACGAAAAAAAATGAAAATTTCGGATCACAATGGTTTTTTGATCATATCTCCCGTTCTATCGGTCGTATAGCTGAAACTAGGTCAGTTTCGTGTTCAGCGTGAAAAAACACATTGAATTGAGTCTTGCGGGAGCTCGAAAGATTGGAATTTTAGTGTTTTTCATGGCTCTTGGGTTTTCTTAGTCCTGTGGCGAAAAAAATCGGTAATTTCGGGTCACTATAGTTTTTCGATTATATCTCCCGTTCTAGAGGTCGTATTGCAAAAACTCGGTCAATTTCGTGTTAAGCGTGAAAGAACACATCGAATAGATCCTTGCGGGAGATCGAAAGATTGGTAATTCAGTGTTTTTCATGTATCTCGGTTTCTCTGGGTCCTATGGCGAAAAAAAAATGAAAATTTCGGATCACTATGGTTTTTCGATCGTATCTCCCGTTCTATCGGTCGTATCGCTAAAACTCGGTCAGTTTCGTGTTCAGCGTGAAAAAACACATTCAATAGAGTCTTGCGGGAGCTCGAAAGATTGGGATTTTAGTGTTTTTCACGTATCTCGGTTTCTCTGGGTCCTATGGCGAAAAAAAAATGAAAATTTCGGATCACTATGGTTTTTCGATCATATCTCCCGTTCTATCGGTCGTATCGCTAAAACTCGGTCGGTTTCATGTTCAGCGAGAGAAAACACATCGGATAGAGCCTTGCGGGAGCTCGAAAGTTTGGTAATTCAGTGTTTTTCATGTTTCTCGGTTTCTCCGGGTCCTATGACGAAAAAAAATGAAAATTTTGGATCACAATGGTTTTTTGATCATATCTCCCGTTCTATCGGTCGTATAGCTGAAACTAGGTCAATTTCGTGTTCAGCGTGAAAAAACACATCGAATGGATCCTTGCGGGAGATCGAAAGATTGGTAATTCAGTGTTTTTCATGTATCTCGGTTTCTCTGGGTCCTATGGCGAAAAAAAATGAAAATTTCGGATCACTATGGTTTTTCGATCATATCTCCCGTTCTATCGGTCGTATCGCTAAAACTCGGTCGGTTTCATGTTAAGCGTGAGAAAACACATCGAATAGAGTCTTGCGGGAGCTCGAAAGATTGGTAATTCAGTGTTTTTCATGTATCTCGGTTTCTCCGGATCCTATGACGAAAAAAAATGAAAATTTCGGATCACAATGGTTTTTTGATCATATCTCCCGTTCTATCGGTCGTATAGCTGAAACTAGGTCAGTTTCGTGTTCAGCGTGAAAAAACACATTGAATTGAGTCTTGCGGGAGCTCGAAAGATTGGGATTCTAGTGTTTTTCATGACTCTTGGTTTTTCTTAGTCCTATGGCGAAAAAAATCGGAAATTTCGGGTCACTATGGTTTTTCGATTATATCTTCCGTTCTATCGGTCGTATTGCAAAAACTCGGTAAATTTCGTGTTAAGCGTGAAAAAACACATCGAATAGATCCTTGCGGGAGATCGAAAGATTGGTATTTCAGTGTTTTTCATGTATCTCGGTTTCTCTGGGTCCTATGGCGAAAAAAAAATGAAAATTTCGGATCACTATGGTTTTTCGATCATATCTCCCGTTCTATCGGTCGTATCGCTAAAACTCGGTCGGTTTCATGTTCAGCGAGAGAAAACACATCGGATAGAGCCTTGCGGGAGCTCGAAAGTTTGGTAATTCAGTGTTTTTCATGTTTCTCGGTTTCTCCGGGTCCTATGACGAAAAAAAATGAAAATTTTGGATCACAATGGTTTTTTGATCATATCTCCCGTTCTATCGGTCGTATAGCTGAAACTAGGTCAATTTCGTGTTCAGCGTGAAAAAACACATCGAATAAAGCCTTGCGGGAGCTCGAAATATTGGTAATTCAGTGTTTTTCATGCATCTCGGTTTCTCCGGGTCCTATGGCGAAAAAAAATGAAAATTTCGGATCACTACAGGTTTCCGATCATATCTCCCGTTCTATCGGTCGTATCGCTAAAACTCGGTCGGTTTCATGTTCAGCGCGAGAAAACACATCGGATAGAGCCTTGCGGGAGCTCGAAAGTTTGGTAATTCAGTGTTTTTCATGTATCTCGGTTTCTCCGGGTCCTATGACGAAAAAAAATGAAAATTTCGGATCACAATGGTTTTTTGATCATATCTCCCGTTCTATCGGTCGTATAGCTGAAACTAGGTCAGTTTCGTGTTCAGCGTGAAAAAACACATCGAATAGAATCTTGCGGGAGCTCAAAAGATTGGTAATTCACTGTTTTTCACGTATCTCGGTTTCTCCGGGTCCTACGGCGAAAAAAAAAAAATTTCGGATCACTATGGCTTTCCGATCATATCTCCCGTTCTATTGCTCGTAGCGCTAAAACTCGGTCGGTTTCGTGTTAAGCGTGAAAATACACATCGAATAGATCCTTGCGGGAGATCGAAAGATTGGTAATTCAGTGTTTTTCATGCATCTCGGTTTCTCCGGGTCCTATGGCGAAAAAAAATGAAAATTTCGGATCACTATGGGTTTCCGATCATATCTCCCGTTCTATTGGTCGTATCGCTAAAACTCGGCCGGTTCCGTGTTCAGCGTGAAAAAACACATCGAATAGATCCTTGCGGGAGATCGAAAGATTGGTAATTCAGTGTTTTTCATGCATCTCGGTTTCTCCGGGTCCTATGGCGAACAAAAATGAAAATTTCGGATCACTGTGGGTTTCCGATCATATCTCCCGTTCTTTCGGTCGTATCGCTAAAACTCGGTCGGTTTCATGTTCAGCGTGGGAAAACACATCAAATAGAGTCTTGCGGGAGCTCGAAAGATTGGTAATTCAGTGTTTTTCATGTATCCCGGTTTCTCCGGGTCCTATGACGAAAAAAAATGAAAATTTCGGATCACAATGGTTTTTTGATCATATCTCCCGTTCTATCGGTCGTATAGCTGAAACTAGGTCAGTTTCGTGTTCAGCGTGAAAAAACACATCGAATAGAATCTTGCGGGAGCTCAAAAGATTGGTAATTCAGTGTTTTTCACGTATCTCGGTTTCTCCGGGTCCTACGGCGAAAAAAAAAAAAATTTCGGATCACTATGGCTTTCCGATCATATCTCCCGTTCTATTGGTCGTATCGCTAAAACTCGGCCGGTTCCGTGTTCAGCGTGAAAAAACACATCGAATAGATCCTTGCGGGAGATCGAAAGATTGGTAATTCAGTGTTTTTCATGCATCTCGGTTTCTCCGGGTCCTATGGCGAACAAAAATGAAAATTTCGGATCACTGTGGGTTTCCGATCATATCTCCCGTTCTTTCGGTCGTATCGCTAAAACTCGGTCGGTTTCATGTTCAGCGTGGGAAAACACATCGAATAGAGTCTTGCGGGAGCTCGAAAGATTGGTAATTCAGTGTTTTTCATGTATCCCGGTTTCTCCGGGTCCTTTGACGAAAAAATATGAAAATTTCGGATCACAATGGTTTTTTGATCATATCTCCCGTTCTATCGGTCGTATCGCTAAAACTCGGTCGGTTTCATGTTCAGCGTGAGAAAACACATCGAATAGAATCTTGCGGGAGCTCAAAAGATTGGTAATTCAGTGTTTTTCACGTATCTCGGTTTCTCCGGGTCCTACGGCGAAAAAAAAAAAATTTCGGATCACTATGGCTTTCCGATCATATCTCCCGTTCTATTGGTCGTATCGCTAAAACTCGGCCGGTTCCGTGTTCAGCGTGAAAAAACACATCGAATAGATCCTTGCGGGAGATCGAAAGATTGGTAATTCAGTGTTTTTCATGCATCTCGGTTTCTCCGGGTCCTATGGCGAACAAAAATGAAAATTTCGGATCACTGTGGGTTTCCGATCATATCTCCCGTTCTTTCGGTCGTATCGCTAAAACTCGGTCGGTTTCATGTTCAGCGTGGGAAAACACATCGAATAGAGTCTTGCGGGAGCTCGGAAGATTGGTAATTCAGTGTTTTTCATGTATCTCGGTTTCTCCGGGTCCTATGACGAAAAAAATCGAAAATTTCGGATCACAATGGTTTTTTGATCATATCTCCCGTTCTATCGGTCGTATCGCTAAAACGCGGTCAGTTTCGTGTTCAGCGTGAAAAAACACATTAAATAGAGTCTTGCGGGAGCTCGAAAGATTGGGATTTTAGTGTTTTTCATGGCTCTTGGTTTTTCTTAGTGCTATGGCGAAAAAAATCGGAAATTTCGGGTCACTATAGTTTTTCGATTATATCTCCCGTTCTAGAGGTCGTATTGCAAAAACTCGGTCAATTTCGTGTTAAGCGTGAAAAAACACATCGAATAGATCCTTGCGGGAGATCGAAAGATTGGTAATTCAGTGTTTTTCATGTATCTCGGTTTCTCTGGGTCCTATGGCGAAAAAAAAAATGAAAATTTCGGATCACTATGGTTTTTCGATCATATCTCCTGTTCTATCGGTCGTCTCGCTAAAACTCGGTCAGTTTCGTGTTCAGCGTGAAAAAACACATTAAATAGAGTCTTGCGGGAGCTCGAAAGATTGGGATTTTAGTGTTTTTCATGGCTCTTGGTTTTTCTTAGTCCTATGGCGAACAAAAATGAAAATTTCGGATCACTGTGGGTTTCCGATCATATCTCCCGTTCTTTCGGTCGTATCGCTAAAACTCGGTCGGTTTCATGTTCAGCGTGGGAAAACACATCGAATAGAGTCTTGCGGGAGCTCGAAAGATTGGTAATTCAGTGTTTTTCATGTATCCCGGTTTCTCCGGGTCCTTTGACGAAAAAATATGAAAATTTCGGATCACAATGGTTTTTTGATCATATCTCCCGTTCTATCGGTCGTATCGCTAAAACTCGGTCGGTTTCATGTTCAGCGTGAGAAAACACATCGAATAGAGTCTTGCGGGAGCTCGGAAGATTGGTAATTCAGTGTTTTTCATGTATCTCAGTTTCTCCGGGTCCTATGACGAAAAAAATCGAAAATTTCGGATCACAATGGTTTTTTGATCATATCTCCCGTTCTATCGGTCGTATCGCTAAAACTCGGTCAGTTTCGTGTTCAGCGTGAAAAAACACATCGAATAGAGTCTTGCGGGAGCTCGAAAGATTGGGATTTTAGTGTTTTTCATGGCTCTTGGTTTTTCTTAGTGCTATGGCGAAAAAAATCGGAAATTTCGGGTCACTATAGTTTTTCGATTATATCTCCCGTTCTAGAGGTCGTATTGCAAAAACTCGGTCAATTTCGTGTTAAGCGTGAAAAAACACATCGAATAGATCCTTGCGGGAGATCGAAAGATTGGTAATTCAGTGTTTTTCATGTATCTCGGTTTCTCTGGGTCCTATGGCGAAAAAAAAAATGAAAATTTCGGATCACTATGGTTGTTCGATCATATCTCCCGTTCTATCGGTCGTATCGCTAAAACTCGGTCAGTTTCGTGTTCAGCGTGAAAAAACACATTAAATAGAGTCTTGCGGGAGCTCGAAAGATTGGGATTTTAGTGTTTTTCATGGCTCTTGGTTTTTCTTAGTCCTATGGCGAAAAAAATCGGAAATTTCGGGTCACTATGGTTTTTCGATTATATCTCCCGTTCTATCGGTCGTATTGCAAAAACTCGGTCAATTTCGTGTTTAGCGTAAGAAAACACATCGAATAGAGTCTTGCGGGAGCTCGAAAGATTGGTAATTCAGTGTTTTTCATGTATCTCGGTTTCTCTGGGTCCTATGGCGGAAAAAAAATGAAAATTTCGGATCACTATGGTTTTTCGATCATATCTCCCCTTCTATTGGTCGTATCGCTAAAACTCGGTCGGTTTCATGTTCAGCGTGAGAAAACACATCGAATAGAGTCTTGCGGGAGCTCGGAAGATTGGTAATTCAGTGTTTTTCATGCATCTCGGTTTCTCCGGGTCCTATGACGAAAAAAAATGAAAATTTCGGATAACAATGGTTTTTTGATCATATCTCCCGTTCTATCGGTCGTATCGCTAAAACTCGGTCAGTTTCGTGTTCAGCGTGAAAAAACACATTAAATAGAGCCTTGCGGGAGCTCGAAAGATTGGGATTTTAGTGTTTTTCATGGCTCTTAGTTTTTCTTAGTCCTATGGCGAAAAAAATCGGAAATTTCGGGTCACTATAGTTTTTCGATTATATCTCCCGTTCTAGAGGTCGTTTTGCAAAAACTCGGTCAATTTCGTGTTAAGCGTGAAAAAACACATCGAATAGATCCTTGCGGGAGATCGAAAGATTGGTAATTCAGTGTTTTTCATGTATCTCGGTTTCTCTGGGTCCTATGGCGAAAAAAAAATGAAAATTTCAGATCACTATGGTTTTTCGATCATACCTCCCGTTCTATCGGTCGTATAGCTGAAACTAGGTCAGTTTCGTGTTCAGCGTGAAAAAACACATCGAATAGAATCTTGCGGGAGCTCAAAAGATTGGTAATTCAGTGTTTTTCACGTATCTCGGTTTCTCCGGGTCCTACGGCGAAAAAAAAAAAAATTTCGGATCACTATGGTTTTTCGATCATATCTCCCGTTCTATCGGTCGTATAGCTGAAACTAGGTCAGTTTCGTGTTCAGCGTGAAAAAACACATTGAATAGAGTCTTGCGGGAGCTCGAAAGATTGGGATTTTAGTGTTTTTCATGACTCTTGGTTTTTCTTAGTCCTATGGCGAAAAAAATCGGAAATTTCGGGTCACTATGGTTTTTCGATTATATCTCCCGTTCTATCGGTCGTATTGCAAAAACTCGGTCAATTTTGTGTTTAGCGTAAGAAAACACATCGAATAGAGTCTTGCGGGAGCTCGAAAGATTGGTAATTCAGTGTTTTTCATGTATCTCGGTTTCTCTGGGTCCTATGGCGGAAAAAAAATGAAAATTTCGGATCACTATGGTTTTTCGATCATATCTCCCCTTCTATTGGTCGTATCGCTAAAACTCGGTCGGTTTCATGTTCAGCGTGAGAAAACACATCGAATAGAGTCTTGCGGGAGCTCGGAAGATTGGTAATTCAGTGTTTTTCATGCATCTCGGTTTCTCCGGGTCCTATGACGAAAAAAAATGAAAATTTCGGATAACAATGGTTTTTTGATCATATCTCCCGTTCTATCGGTCGTATCGCTAAAACTCGGTCAGTTTCGTGTTCAGCGTGAAAAAACACATTAAATAGAGCCTTGCGGGAGCTCGAAAGATTGGGATTTTAGTGTTTTTCATGGCTCTTAGTTTTTCTTAGTCCTATGGCGAAAAAAATAGGAAATTTCGGGTCACTATAGTTTTTCGATTATATCTCCCGTTCTAGAGGTCGTTTTGCAAAAACTCGGTCAATTTCGTGTTAAGCGTGAAAAAACACATCGAATAGATCCTTGCGGGAGATCGAAAGATTGGTAATTCAGTGTTTTTCATGTATCTCGGTTTCTCTGGGTCCTATGGCGAAAAAAAAATGAAAATTTCAGATCACTATGGTTTTTCGATCATACCTCCCGTTCTATCGGTCGTATCGCTAAAACTCGGTCGGTTTCATGTTCAGCGTGAGAAAACACATCGAATAGAGTCTTGCGGGAGCTCGAAAGATTGGTAATTCAGTGTTTTTCATGTATCTCGGTTTCTCCGGGTCCTATGACGAAAAAAAATGAAAATTTCGGATCACAATGGTTTTTTGATCATATCTCCCGTTCTATCGGTCGTATAGCTGAAACTAGGTCAGTTTCGTGTTCAGCGTGAAAAAACACATTGAATAGAGCCTTGCGGGAGCTCGAAAGATTGGGATTTTAGTGTTTTTCATGGCTCTTAGTTTTTCTTAGTCCTATGGCGAAAAAAATCGGAAATTTCGGGTCACTATGGTTTTTCGATTATATCTCCCGTTCTATCGGTCGTATTGCAAAAACTCGGTCAATTTCGTGTTTAGCGTAAGAAAACACATCGAATAGAGTCTTGCGGGAGCTCGAAAGATTGGTAATTCAGTGTTTTTCATGTATCTCGGTTTCTCTGGGTCCTATGGCGGAAAAAAAATGAAAATTTCGGATCACTATGGTTTTTCGATCATATCTCCCGTTCTATTGGTCGTATCGCTAAAACTCGGTCGGTTTCATGTTCAGCGTGAGAAAACACATCGAATAGAGTCTTGCGGGAGCTCGGAAGATTGGTAATTCAGTGTTTTTCATGCATCTCGGTTTCTCCGGGTCCTATGACGAAAAAAAATGAAAATTTCGGATAACAATGGTTTTTTGATCATATCTCCCGTTCTATCGGTCGTATCGCTAAAACTCGGTCAGTTTCGTGTTCAGCGTGAAAAAACACATTAAATAGAGCCTTGCGGGAGCTCGAAAGATTGGGATTTTAGTGTTTTTCATGGCTCTTAGTTTTTCTTAGTCCTATGGCGAAAAAAATCGGAAATTTCGGGTCACTATAGTTTTTCGATTATATCTCCCGTTCTAGAGGTCGTATTGCAAAAACTCGGTCAATTTCGTGTTAAGCGTGAAAAAACACATCGAATAGATCCTTGCGGGAGATCGAAAGATTGGTAATTCAGTGTTTTTCATGTATCTCGGTTTCTCTGGGTCCTATGGCGAAAAAAAAATGAAAATTTCGGATCACTATGGTTTTTCGATCATACCTCCCGTTCTATCGGTCGTATCGCTAAAATTCGGTCGGTTTCGTGTTAAGCGTGGAAATACACATCGAATAGATCCTTGCGGGAGATCGAAAGATTGGTAATTCAGTGTTTTTCATGTATCTCGGTTTCTCTGGGTCCTATGGCGAAAAAAAAATGAAAATTTCGGATCACTATGGTTTTTCGATCATATCTCCCGTTCTATCGGTCGTATCGCTAAAACTCGGTCGGTTTCATGTTTAGCGTGAGAAAACACATCGAATAGAGTCTTGCGGGAGCTCGAAAGATTGGTAATTCAGTGTTTTTCATGTATCTCGGTTTCTCCGGGTCCTATGACGAAAAAAAATGAAAATTTCGGATCACAATGGTTTTTTGATCATATCTCCCGTTCTATCGGTCGTATAGCTGAAACTAGGTCAGTTTCGTGTTCAGCGTGAAAAAACACATTGAATTGAGTCTTGCGGGAGCTCGAAAGATTGGGATTTTAGTGTTTTTCATGACTCTTGGTTTTTCTTAGTCCTATGGCGAAAAAAATCGGAAATTTCGGGTCACTATGGTTTTTCGATTATATCTCCCGTTCTATCGGTCGTATTGCAAAAACTCGGTAAATTTCGTGTTAAGCGTGAAAAAACACATCGAATAGATCCTTGCGGGAGATCGAAAGATTGGTAATTCAGTGTTTTTCATGTATCTCGGTTTCTCTGGGTCCTATGGCGAAAAAAAAATGAAAATTTCGGATCACTATGGTTTTTCGATCATATCTCCCGTTCTATCGGTCGTATAGCTGAAACTAGGTCAGTTTCGTGTTCAGCGTGAAAAAACACATTAAATAGAGTCTTGCGGGAGCTCGAAAGATTGGAATTTTAGTGTTTTTCATGGCTCTTGGTTTTTCTTAGTCCTATGGCGAAAAAAATCGGAAATTTCGGGTCACTATAGTTTTTCGATTATATCTCCCGTTCTAGAGGTCGTATTGCAAAAACACGGTAAATTTCGTGTTAAGCGTGAAAAAACACATTGAATAGATCCTTGCGGAAGATCGAAAGATTGGTAATTCAGTGTTTTTCATGTATCTCGGTTTCTCTGGGTCCTATGGCGAAAAAAAAATGAAAATTTCGGATCACTATGGTTTTTCGATCATATCTCCCGTTCTATCGGTCGTATCGCTAAAACTCGGTCAGTTTCGTGTTCAGCGTGGAAAAACACATTAAATAGAGTCTTGCGGGAGCTCGAAAGATTGGGATTTTAGTGTTTTTCATGGCTCTTGGTTTTTCTTAGTCCTATGGCGAAAAAAATCGGAAATTTCGGGTCACTATGGTTTTTCGATTATATCTCCCGTTCTATCGGTCGTATTGCAAAAACTCGGTCAATTTCGTGTTTAGCGTAAGAAAACACATCGAATAGAGTCTTGCGGGAGCTCGAAAGATTGGTAATTCAGTGTTTTTCATGTATCTCGGTTTCTCTGGGTCCTATGGCGGAAAAAAAATGAAAATTTCGGATCACTATGGTTTTTCGATCATATCTCCCGTTCTATTGGTCGTATCGCTAAAACTCGGTCGGTTTCATGTTCAGCGTGAGAAAACACATCGAATAGAGTCTTGCGGGAGCTCGGAAGATTGGTAATTCAGTGTTTTTCATGCATCTCGGTTTCTCCGGGTCCTATGACGAAAAAAAATGAAAATTTCGGATAACAATGGTTTTTTGATCATATCTCCCGTTCTATCGGTCGTATCGCTAAAACTCGGTCAGTTTCGTGTTCAGCGTGAAAAAACACATTAAATAGAGCCTTGCGGGAGCTCGAAAGATTGGGATTTTAGTGTTTTTCATGGCTCTTAGTTTTTCTTAGTCCTATGGCGAAAAAAATCGGAAATTTCGGGTCACTATAGTTTTTCGATTATATCTCCCGTTCTAGAGGTCGTATTGCAAAAACTCGGTCAATTTCGTGTGAAGCGTGAAAAAACACATCGAATAGATCCTTGCGGGAGATCGAAAGATTGGTAATTCAGTGTTTTTCATGTATCTCGGTTTCTCTGGGTCCTATGGCGAAAAAAAAATGAAAATTTCGGATCACTATGGTTTTTCGATCATACCTCCCGTTCTATCGGTCGTATCGCTAAAATTCGGTCGGTTTCGTGTTAAGCGTGGAAATACACATCGAATAGATCCTTGCGGGAGATCGAAAGATTGGTAATTCAGTGTTTTTCATGTATCTCGGTTTCTCTGGGTCCTATGGCGAAAAAAAAATGAAAATTTCGGATCACTATGGTTTTTCGATCATATCTCCCGTTCTATCGGTCGTATCGCTAAAACTCGGTCGGTTTCATGTTTAGCGTGAGAAAACACATCGAATAGAGTCTTGCGGGAGCTCGAAAGATTGGTAATTCAGTGTTTTTCATGTATCTCGGTTTCTCCGGGTCCTATGACGAAAAAAAATGAAAATTTCGGATCACAATGGTTTTTTGATCATATCTCCCGTTCTATCGGTCGTATAGCTGAAACTAGGTCAGTTTCGTGTTCAGCGTGAAAAAACACATCGAATAAAGCCTTGCGGGAGCTCGAAATATTGGTAATTCAGTGTTTTTCATGCATCTCGGTTTCTCTGGGTCCTATGGCGAAAAAAAATGAAAATTTCGGATCACTACAGGTTTCCGATCATATCTCCCGTTCTATCGGTCGTATCGCTAAAACTCGGTCGGTTTCATGTTCAGCGCGAGAAAACACATCGGATAGAGCCTTGCGGGAGCTCGAAAGTTTGGTAATTCAGTGTTTTTCATGTATCTCGGTTTCTCCGGGTCCTATGACGAAAAAAAATGAAAATTTCGGATCACAATGGTTTTTTGATCATATCTCCCGTTCTTTCGGTCGTATAGCTGAAACTAGGTCAGTTTCGTGTTCAGCGTGAAAAAACACATCGAATAGAATCTTGCGGGAGCTCAAAAGATTGGTAATTCAGTGTTTTTCACGTATCTCGGTTTCTCCGGGTCCTACGGCGAAAAAAAAAAAAATTTCGGATCACTATGGCTTTCCGATCATATCTCCCGTTCTATTGCTCGTAGCGCTAAAACTCGGTCGGTTTCGTGTTAAGCGTGAAAATACACATCGAATAGATCCTTGCGGGAGATCGAAAGATTGGTAATTCAGTGTTTTTCATGCATCTCGTTTTCTCCGGGTCCTATGGCAAACAAAACTGAAAATTTCGGATCACTGTGGGTTTCCGATCATATCTCCCGTTCTTTCGGTCGTATCGCTAAAACTCGGTCGGTTTCATGTTCAGCGTGGGAAAACACATCAAATAGAGTCTTGCGGGAGCTCGAAAGATTGGTAATTCAGTGTTTTTCATGTATCCCGGTTTCTCCGGGTCCTATGACGAAAAAAAATGAAAATTTCGGATCACAATGGTTTTTTGATCATATCTCCCGTTCTATCGGTCGTATAGCTGAAACTAGGTCAGTTTCGTGTTCAGCGTGAAAAAACAAATCGAATAGAATCTTGCGGGAGCTCAAAAGATTGGGATTTTAGTGTTTTTCACGTATCTCGGTTTCTCTGGGTCCTATGGCGAAAAAAAAATGAAAATTTCGGATCACTATGGTTTTTCGATCATATCTCCCGTTCTATCGGTCGTATCGCTAAAACTCGGTCGGTTTCATGTTCAGCGTGAAAAAACACATCGAATAGATCCTTGCGGGAGATCGAAAGATTGGTAATTCAGTGTTTTTCATGCATCTCGGTTTCTCCGGGTCCTATGGCGAACAAAAATGAAAATTTCGGATCACTGTGGGTTTCCGATCATATCTCCCGTTCTTTCGGTCGTATCGCTAAAACTCGGTCGGTTTCATGTTCAGCGTGGGAAAACACATCGAATAGAGTCTTGCGGGAGCTCGAAAGATTGGTAATTCAGTGTTTTTCATGTATCCCGGTTTCTCCGGGTCCTTTGACGAAAAAATATGAAAATTTCGGATAACAATGGTTTTTTGATCATATCTCCCGTTCTATCGGTCGTATCGCTAAAACTCGGTCAGTTTCGTGTTCAGCGTGAAAAAACACATTAAATAGAGCCTTGCGGGAGCTCGAAAGATTGGGATTTTAGTGTTTTTCATGGCTCTTAGTTTTTCTTAGTCCTATGGCGAAAAAAATCGGAAATTTCGGGTCACTATAGTTTTTCGATTATATCTCCCGTTCTAGAGGTCGTATTGCAAAAACTCGGTCAATTTCGTGTTAAGCGTGAAAAAACACATCGAATAGATCCTTGCGGGAGATCGAAAGATTGGTAATTCAGTGTTTTTCATGTATCTCGGTTTCTCTGGGTCCTATGGCGAAAAAAAAATGAAAATTTCGGATCACTATGGTTTTTCGATCATACCTCCCGTTCTATCGGTCGTATCGCTAAAATTCGGTCGGTTTCGTGTTAAGCGTGGAAATACACATCGAATAGATCCTTGCGGGAGATCGAAAGATTGGTAATTCAGTGTTTTTCATGTATCTCGGTTTCTCTGGGTCCTATGGCGAAAAAAAAATGAAAATTTCGGATCACTATGGTTTTTCGATCATATCTCCCGTTCTATCGGTCGTATCGCTAAAACTCGGTCGGTTTCATGTTTAGCGTGAGAAAACACATCGAATAGAGTCTTGCGGGAGCTCGAAAGATTGGTAATTCAGTGTTTTTCATGTATCTCGGTTTCTCCGGGTCCTATGACGAAAAAAAATGAAAATTTCGGATCACAATGGTTTTTTGATCATATCTCCCGTTCTATCGGTCGTATAGCTGAAACTCGGTAAATTTCGTGTTAAGCGTGAAAAAACACATCGAATAGATCCTTGCGGGAGATCGAAAGATTGGTATTTCAGTGTTTTTCATGTATCTCGGTTTCTCTGGGTCCTATGGCGAAAAAAAAATGAAAATTTCGGATCACTATGGTTTTTCGATCATATCTCCCGTTCTATCGGTCGTATCGCTAAAACTCGGTCAGTTTCGTGTTCAGCGTGAAAAAACACATTAAATAGAATCTTGCGGGAGCTCGAAAGATCGGAATTTTAGTGTTTTTCATGGCTCTTGGGTTTTCTTAGTCCTGTGGCGAAAAAAATCGGAAATTTCGGGTCACTATAGTTTTTCGATTATATCTCCCGTTCTAGAGGTCGTATTGCAAAAACTCGGTCAATTTCGTGTTAAGCGTGAAAGAACACATCGAATAGATCCTTGCGGGAGATCGAAAGATTGGTAATTCAGTGTTTTTCATGTATCTCGGTTTCTCTGGGTCCTATGGCGAAAAAAAAATGAAAATTTCGGATCACTATGGTTTTTCGATCGTATCTCCCGTTCTATCGGTCGTATCGCTAAAACTCGGTCAGTTTCGTGTTCAGCGTGAAAAAACACATTCAATAGAGTCTTGCGGGAGCTCGAAAGATTGGGATTTTAGTGTTTTTCACGTATCTCGGTTTCTCTGGGTCCTATGGCGAAAAAAAAATGAAAATTTCGGATCACTATGGTTTTTCGATCATATCTCCCGTTCTATCGGTCGTATCGCTAAAACTCGGTCGGTTTCATGTTCAGCGAGAGAAAACACATCGGATAGAGCCTTGCGGGAGCTCGAAAGTTTGGTAATTCAGTGTTTTTCATGTTTCTCGGTTTCTCCGGGTCCTATGACGAAAAAAAATGAAAATTTTGGATCACAATGGTTTTTTGATCATATCTCCCGTTCTATCGGTCGTATAGCTGAAACTAGGTCAATTTCGTGTTCAGCGTGAAAAAACACATCGAATAAAGCCTTGCGGGAGCTCGAAATATTGGTAATTCAGTGTTTTTCATGCATCTCGGTTTCTCCGGGTCCTATGGCGAAAAAAAATGAAAATTTCGGATCACTACAGGTTTCCGATCATATCTCCCGTTCTATCGGTCGTATCGCTAAAACTCGGTCGGTTTCATGTTCAGCGCGAGAAAACACATCGGATAGAGCCTTGCGGGAGCTCGAAAGTTTGGTAATTCAGTGTTTTTCATGTATCTCGGTTTCTCCGGGTCCTATGACGAAAAAAAATGAAAATTTCGGATCACAATGGTTTTTTGATCATATCTCCCGTTCTATCGGTCGTATAGCTGAAACTAGGTCAGTTTCGTGTTCAGCGAGAAAAAACACATCGAATAGAATCTTGCGGGAGCTCAAAAGATTGGTAATTCAGTGTTTTTCACGTATCTCGGTTTCTCCGGGTCCTACGGCGAAAAAAAAAAAAATTTCGGATCACTATGGCTTTCCGATCATATCTCCCGTTCTATTGCTCGTAGCGCTAAAACTCGGTCGGTTTCGTGTTAAGCGTGAAAATACACATCGAATAGATCCTTGCGGGAGATCGAAAGATTGGTAATTCAGTGTTTTTCATGCATCTCGGTTTCTCCGGGTCCTATGGCAAACAAAAATGAAAATTTCGGATCACTGTGGGTTTCCGATCATATCTCCCGTTCTTTCGGTCGTATCGCTAGAACTCGGTCGGTTTCATGTTCAGCGTGGGAAAACACATCAAATAGAGTCTTGCGGGAGCTCGAAAGATTGGTAATTCAGTGTTTTTCATGTATCCCGGTTTCTCCGGGTCCTATGACGAAAAAAAATGAAAATTTCGGATCACAATGGTTTTTTGATCATATCTCCCGTTCTATCGGTCGTATAGCTGAAACTAGGTCAGTTTCGTGTTCAGCGTGAAAAAACAAATCGAATAGAATCTTGCGGGAGCTCAAAAGATTGGTAATTCAGTGTTTTTCACGTATCTCGGTTTCTCCGGGTCCTATGGCGAACAAAAATGAAAATTTCGGATCACTGTGGGTTTCCGATCATATCTCCCGTTCTTTCGGTCGTATCGCTAAAACTCGGTCGGTTTCATGTTCAGCGTGAAAAAACACATCGAATAGATCCTTGCGGGAGATCGAAAGATTGGTAATTCAGTGTTTTTCATGCATCTCGGTTTCTCCGGGTCCTATGGCGAACAAAAATGAAAATTTCGGATCACTGTGGGTTTCCGATCATATCTCCCGTTCTTTCGGTCGTATCGCTAAAACTCGGTCGGTTTCATGTTCAGCGTAGGAAAACACATCGAATAGAGTCTTGCGGGAGCTCGAAAGATTGGTAATTCAGTGTTTTTCATGTATCCCGGTTTCTCCGGGTCCTTTGACGAAAAAATATGAAAATTTCGGATCACAATGGTTTTTTGATCATATCTCCCGTTCTATCGGTCGTATCGCTAAAACTCGGTCGGTTTCATGTTCAGCGTGAGAAAACACATCGAATAGAGTCTTGCGGGAGCTCGGAAGATTGGTAATTCAGTGTTTTTCATGTATCTCGGTTTCTCCGGGTCCTATGACGAAAAAAATCGAAAATTTCGGATCACAATGGTTTTTTGATCATATCTCCCGTTCTATCGGTCGTATCGCTAAAACTCGGTCAGTTTCGTGTTCAGCGTGAAAAAACACATTAAATAGAGTCTTGCGGGAGCTCGAAAGATTGGGATTTTAGTGTTTTTCATGGCTCTTGGTTTTTCTTAGTGCTATGGCGAAAAAAATCGGAAATTTCGGGTCACTATAGTTTTTCGATTATATCTCCCGTTCTAGAGGTCGTATTGCAAAAACTCGGTCAATTTCGTGTTAAGCGTGAAAGAACACATCGAATAGATCCTTGCGGGAGATCGAAAGATTGGTAATTCAGTGTTTTTCATGTATCTCGGTTTCTCTGGGTCCTATGGCGAAAAAAAAATGAAAATTTCGGATCACTATGGTTTTTCGATCGTATCTCCCGTTCTATCGGTCGTATCGCTAAAACTCGGTCAGTTTCGTGTTCAGCGTGAAAAAACACATTCAATAGAGTCTTGCGGGAGCTCGAAAGATTGGGATTTTAGTGTTTTTCACGTATCTCGGTTTCTCTGGGTCCTATGGCGAAAAAAAAATGAAAATTTCGGATCACTATGGTTTTTCGATCATATCTCCCGTTCTATCGGTCGTATCGCTAAAACTCGGTCGGTTTCATGTTCAGCGAGAGAAAACACATCGGATAGAGCCTTGCGGGAGCTCGAAAGTTTGGTAATTCAGTGTTTTTCATGTTTCTCGGTTTCTCCGGGTCCTATGACGAAAAAAAATGAAAATTTTGGATCACAATGGTTTTTTGATCATATCTCCCGTTCTATCGGTCGTATAGCTGAAACTAGGTCAATTTCGTGTTCAGCGTGAAAAAACACATCGAATAAAGCCTTGCGGGAGCTCGAAATATTGGTAATTCAGTGTTTTTCATGCATCTCGGTTTCTCCGGGTCCTATGGCGAAAAAAAATGAAAATTTCGGATCACTACAGGTTTCCGATCATATCTCCCGTTCTATCGGTCGTATCGCTAAAACTCGGTCGGTTTCATGTTCAGCGCGAGAAAACACATCGGATAGAGCCTTGCGGGAGCTCGAAAGTTTGGTAATTCAGTGTTTTTCATGTATCTCGGTTTCTCCGGGTCCTATGACGAAAAAAAATGAAAATTTCGGATCACAATGGTTTTTTGATCATATCTCCCGTTCTATCGGTCGTATAGCTGAAACTAGGTCAGTTTCGTGTTCAGCGTGAAAAAACACATCGAATAGAATCTTGCGGGAGCTCAAAAGATTGGTAATTCAGTGTTTTTCACGTATCTCGGTTTCTCCGGGTCCTACGGCGAAGAAAAAAAAAAATTTCGGATCACTATGGCTTTCCGATCATATCTCCCGTTCTATTGCTCGTAGCGCTAAAACTCGGTCGGTTTCGTGTTAAGCGTGAAAATACACATCGAATAGATCCTTGCGGGAGATCGAAAGATTGGTAATTCAGTGTTTTTCATGCATCTCGGTTTCTCCGGGTCCTATGGCAAACAAAAATGAAAATTTCGGATCACTGTGGGTTTCCGATCATATCTCCCGTTCTTTCGGTCGTATCGCTAAAACTCGGTCGGTTTCATGTTCAGCGTGGGAAAACACATCAAATAGAGTCTTGCGGGAGCTCGAAAGATTGGTAATTCAGTGTTTTTCATGTATCCCGGTTTCTCCGGGTCCTATGACGAAAAAAAATGAAAATTTCGGATCACAATGGTTTTTTGATCATATCTCCCGTTCTATCGGTCGTATAGCTGAAACTAGGTCAGTTTCGTGTTCAGCGTGAAAAAACAAATCGAATAGAATCTTGCGGGAGCTCAAAAGATTGGTAATTCAGTGTTTTTCACGTATCTCGGTTTCTCCGGGTCCTACGGCGAAAAAAAAAAAAATTTCGGATCACTATGGCTTTCCGATCATATCTCCCGTTCTATTGGTCGTATCGCTAAAACTAGGTCAATTTCGTGTTCAGCGTGAAAAAACACATCGAATAAAGCCTTGCGGGAGCTCGAAATATTGGTAATTCAGTGTTTTTCATGCATCTCGGTTTCTCCGGGTCCTATGGCGAAAAAAAATGAAAATTTCGGATCACTACAGGTTTCCGATCATATCTCCCGTTCTATCGGTCGTATCGCTAAAACTCGGTCGGTTTCATGTTCAGCGCGAGAAAACACATCGGATAGAGCCTTGCGGGAGCTCGAAAGTTTGGTAATTCAGTGTTTTTCATGTATCTCGGTTTCTCCGGGTCCTATGACGAAAAAAAATGAAAATTTCGGATCACAATGGTTTTTTGATCATATCTCCCGTTCTATCGGTCGTATAGCTGAAACTAGGTCAGTTTCGTGTTCAGCGTGAAAAAACACATCGAATAGAATCTTGCGGGAGCTCAAAAGATTGGTAATTCAGTGTTTTTCACGTATCTCGGTTTCTCCGGGTCCTACGGCGAAGAAAAAAAAAAATTTCGGATCACTATGGCTTTCCGATCATATCTCCCGTTCTATTGCTCGTAGCGCTAAAACTCGGTCGGTTTCGTGTTAAGCGTGAAAATACACATCGAATAGATCCTTGCGGGAGATCGAAAGATTGGTAATTCAGTGTTTTTCATGCATCTCGGTTTCTCCGGGTCCTGTGGCAAACAAAAATGAAAATTTCGGATCACTGTGGGTTTCCGATCATATCTCCCGTTCTCTCGGTCGTATCGCTAAAACTCGGTCGGTTTCATGTTCAGCGTGGGAAAACACATCAAATAGAGTCTTGCGGGAGCTCGAAAGATTGGTAATTCAGTGTTTTTCATGTATCCCGGTTTCTCCGGGTCCTATGACGAAAAAAAATGAAAATTTCGGATCACAATGGTTTTTTGATCATATCTCCCGTTCTATCGGTCGTATAGCTGAAACTAGGTCAGTTTCGTGTTCAGCGTGAAAAAACAAATCGAATAGAATCTTGCGGGAGCTCAAAAGATTGGTAATTCAGTGTTTTTCACGTATCTCGGTTTCTCCGGGTCCTACGGCGAAAAAAAAAAAAATTTCGGATCACTATGGCTTTCCGATCATATCTCCCGTTCTATTGGTCGTATCGCTAAAACTCGGCCGGTTCCGTGTTCAGCGTGAAAAAACACATCGAATAGATCCTTGCGGGAGATCGAAAGATTGGTAATTCAGTGTTTTTCATGCATCTCGGTTTCTCCGGGTCCTATGGCGAACAAAAATGAAAATTTCGGATCACTGTGGGTTTCCGATCATATCTCCCGTTCTTTCGGTCGTATCGCTAAAACTCGTCGGTTTCATGTTCAGCGTGGGAAAACACATCGAATAGAGTCTTGCGGGAGCTCGAAAGATTGGTAATTCAGTGTTTTTCATGTATCCCGGTTTCTCCGGGTCCTTTGACGAAAAAATATGAAAATTTCGGATCACAATGGTTTTTTGATCATATCTCCCGTTCTATCGGTCGTATCGCTAAAACTCGGTCGGTTTCATGTTCAGCGTGAGAAAACACATCGAATAGAGTCTTGCGGGAGCTCGGAAGATTGGTAATTCAGTGTTTTTCATGTATCTCGGTTTCTCCGGGTCCTATGACGAAAAAAATCGAAAATTTCGGATCACAATGGTTTTTTGATCATATCTCCCGTTCTATCGGTCGTATAGCTGAAACTAGGTCAGTTTCGTGTTCAGCGTGAAAAAACACATCGAATAGAATCTTGCGGGAGCTCAAAAGATTGGTTATTCAGTGTTTTTCACGTATCTCGGTTTCTCCGGGTCCTACGGCGAAAAAAAAAAAAATTTCGGATCACTATGGTTTTTCGATCATATCTCCCGTTCTATCGGTCGTATAGCTGAAACTAGGTCAGTTTCGTGTTCAGCGTGAAAAAACACATTGAATAGAGTCTTGCGGGAGCTCGAAAGATTGGGATTTTAGTGTTTTTCATGACTCTTGGTTTTTCTTAGTCCTATGGCGAAAAAAATCGGAAATTTCGGGTCACTATGGTTTTTCGATTATATCTCCCGTTCTATCGGTCGTATTGCAAAAACTCGGTAAATTTCGTGTTAAGCGTGAAAAAACACATCGAATAGATCCTTGCGGGAGATCGAAAGATTGGTAATTCAGTGTTTTTCATGTATCTCGGTTTCTCTGGGTCCTATGGCGGAAAAAAAATGAAAATTTCGGATCACTATGGTTTTTCGATCATATCTCCCGGTCTATTGGTCGTATCGCTAAAACTCGGTCGGTTTCATGTTCAGCGTAGAAAACACATCGAATAGAGTCTTGCGGGAGCTCGGAAGATTGGTAATTCAGTGTTTTTCATGCATCTCGGTTTCTCCGGGTCCTATGACGAAAAAAAATGAAAATTTCGGATAACAATGGTTTTTTGATCATATCTCCCGTTCTATCGGTCGTATCGCTAAAACTCGGTCAGTTTTGTGTTCAGCGTGAAAAAACACATTAAATAGAGCCTTGCGGGAGCTCGAAAGATTGGGATTTTAGTGTTTTTCATGGCTCTTAGTTTTTCTTAGTCCTATGGCGAAAAAAATCGGAAATTTCGGGTCACTATAGTTTTTCGATTATATCTCCCGTTCTAGAGGTCGTATTGCTAAAACTCGGTCAATTTCGTGTTAAGCGTGAAAAAACACATCGAATAGATCCTTGCGGGAGATCGAAAGATTGGTAATTCAGTGTTTTTCATGTATCTCGGTTTCTCTGGGTCCTATGGCGAAAAAAAAATGAAAATTTCGGATCACTATGGTTTTTCGATCATACCTCCCGTTCTATCGGTCGTATCGCTAAAATTCGGTCGGTTTCGTGTTAAGCGTGGAAATACACATCGAATAGATCCTTGCGGGAGATCGAAAGATTGGTAATTCAGTGTTTTTCATGTATCTCGGTTTCTCTGGGTCCTATGGCGAAAAAAAAATGAAAATTTCGGATCACTATGGTTTTTCGATCATATCTCCCGTTCTATCGGTCGTATCGCTAAAACTCGGTCGGTTTCATGTTTAGCGTGAGAAAACACATCGAATAGAGTCTTGCGGGAGCTCGAAAGATTGGTAATTCAGTGTTTTTCATGTATCTCGGTTTCTCCGGGTCCTATGACGAAAAAAAATGAAAATTTCGGATCACTATGGTTTTTCGATCATATCTCCCGTTCTATCGGTCGTATCGCTAAAACTCGGTCAGTTTCGTGTTCAGCGTGAAAAAACACATTGAATTGAGTCTTGCGGGAGCTCGAAAGATTGGGATTTTAGTGTTTTTCATGACTCTTGGTTTTTCTTAGTCCTATGGCGAAAAAAATCGGAAATTTCGGGTCACTATGGTTTTTCGATTATATCTTCCGTTCTATCGGTCGTATTGCAAAAACTCGGTAAATTTCGTGTTAAGCGTAAAAAAACACATCGAATAGATCCTTGCGGGAGATCGAAAGATTGGTATTTCAGTGTTTTTCATGTATCTCGGTTTCTCTGGGTCCTATGGCGAAAAAAAAATGAAAATTTCGGATCACTATGGTTTTTCGATCATATCTCCCGTTTTATCGGTCGTATCGCTAAAACTCGGTCAGTTTCGTGTTCAGCGTGAAAAAACACATTAAATAGAATCTTGCGGGAGCTCGAAAGATTGGAATTTTAGTGTTTTTCATGGCTCTTGGGTTTTCTTAGTCCTGTGGCGAAAAAAATCGGAAATTTCGGGTCACTATAGTTTTTCGATTATATCTCCCGTTCTAGAGGTCGTATTGCAAAAACTCGGTCAATTTCGTGTTAAGCGTGAAAGAACACATCGAATAGATCCTTGCGGGAGATCGAAAGATTGGTAATTCAGTGTTTTTCATGTATCTCGGTTTCTCTGGGTCCTATGGCGAAAAAAAAATGAAAATTTCGGATCACTATGGTTTTTCGATCGTATCTCCCGTTCTATCGGTCGTATCGCTAAAACTCGGTCAGTTTCGTGTTCAGCGTGAAAAAACACATTCAATAGAGTCTTGCGGGAGCTCGAAAGATTGGGATTTTAGTGTTTTTCACGTATCTCGGTTTCTCTGGGTCCTATGGCGAAAAAAAAATGAAAATTTCGGATCACTATGGTTTTTCGATCATATCTCCCGTTCTATCGGTCGTATCGCTAAAACTCGGTCGGTTTCATGTTCAGCGAGAGAAAACACATCGGATAGAGCCTTGCGGGAGCTCGAAAGTTTGGTAATTCAGTGTTTTTCATGTTTCTCGGTTTCTCCGGGTCCTATGACGAAAAAAAATGAAAATTTTGGATCACAATGGTTTTTTGATCATATCTCCCGTTCTATCGGTCGTATAGCTGAAACTAGGTCAATTTCGTGTTCAGCGTGAAAAAACACATCGAATAAAGCCTTGCGGGAGCTCGAAAGATTGGTAATTCAGTGTTTTTCATGTATCTCGGTTTCTCCGGGTCCTACGGCGAAAAAAAAAAAAATTTCGGATCACTATGGTTTTTCGATCATATCTCCCGTTCTATCGGTCGTATAGCTGAAACTAGGTCAGTTTCGTGTTCAGCGTGAAAAAACACATTGAATAGAGTCTTGCGGGAGCTCGAAAGATTGGGATTTTAGTGTTTTTCATGACTCTTGGTTTTTCTTAGTCCTATGGCGAAAAAAATCGGAAATTTCGGGTCACTATGGTTTTTCGATTATATCTCCCGTTCTATCGGTCGTATTGCAAAAACTCGGTCAATTTCGTGTTTAGCGTAAGAAAACACATCGAATAGAGTCTTGCGGGAGCTCGAAAGATTGGTAATTCAGTGTTTTTCATGTATCTCGGTTTCTCTGGGTCCTATGGCGAAAAAAAAATGAAAATTTCAGATCACTATGGTTTTTCGATCATACCTCCCGTTCTATCGGTCGTATCGCTAAAACTCGGTCGGTTTCATGTTCAGCGTGAGAAAACACATCGAATAGAGTCTTGCGGGAGCTCGAAAGATTGGTAATTCAGTGTTTTTCATGTATCTCGGTTTCTCCGGGTCCTATGACGAAAAAAAATGAAAATTTCGGATCACAATGGTTTTTTGATCATATCTCCCGTTCTATCGGTCGTATAGCTGAAACTAGGTCAGTTTCGTGTTCAGCGTGAAAAAACACATCGAATAGAATCTTGCGGGAGCGCAAAAGATTGGTAATTCAGTGTTTTTCACGTATCTCGGTTTCTCCGGGTCCTACGGCGAAAAAAAAAAAATTTCGGATCACTATGGTTTTTCGATCATATCTCCCGTTCTATCGGTCGTATAGCTGAAACTAGGTCAGTTTCGTGTTCAGCGTGAAAAAACACATTGAATAGAGTCTTGCGGGAGCTCGAAAGATTGGGATTTTAGTGTTTTTCATGACTCTTGGTTTTTCTTAGTCCTATGGCGAAAAAAATCGGAAATTTCGGGTCACTATGGTTTTTCGATTATATCTCCCGTTCTATCGGTCGTATTGCAAAAACTCGGTAAATTTCGTGTTAAGCGTGAAAAAACACATCGAATAGATCCTTGCGGGAGATCGAAAGATTGGTAATTCAGTGTTTTTCATGTATCTCGGTTTCTCTGGGTCCTATGGCGAAAAAAAAATGAAAATTTCGGATCACTATGGTTTTTCGATCATATCTCCCGTTCTATCGGTCGTATAGCTGAAACTAGGTCAGTTTCGTGTTCAGCGTGAAAAAACACATTAAATAGAGTCTTGCGGGAGCTCGAAAGATTGGAATTTTAGTGTTTTTCATGGCTCTTGGTTTTTCTTAGTCCTATGGCGAAAAAAATCGGAAATTTCGGGTCACTATAGTTTTTCGATTATATCTCCCGTTCTAGAGGTCGTATTGCAAAAACTCGGTCAATTTCGTGTTCAGCGTGAAAAAACACATCGAATAGATCCTTGCGGGAGATCGAAAGATTGGTAATTCAGTGTTTTTCATGCATCTCGGTTTCTCCGGGTCCTATGGCGAACAAAAATGAAAATTTCGGATCACTGTGGGTTTCCGATCATATCTCCCGTTCTTTCGGTCGTATCGCTAAAACTCGGTCGGTTTCATGTTCAGCGTGGGAAAACACATCAAATAGAGTCTTGCGGGAGCTCGAAAGATTGGGATTTTAGTGTTTTTCATGGCTCTTGGTTTTTCTTAGTCCTATGGCGAAAAAAATCGGAAATTTCGGGTCACTATGGTTTTTCGATTATATCTCCCGTTCTAGAGGTCGTATTGCAAAAACTCGGTCAATTTCGTGTTAAGCGTGAAAGAACACATCGAATAGATCCTTGCGGGAGATCGAAAGATTGGTAATTCAGTGTTTTTCATGTATCTCGGTTTCTCTGGGTCCTATGGCGAAAAAAAAATGAAAATTTCGGATCACTATGGTTTTTCGATCGTATCTCCCGTTCTATCGGTCGTATCGCTAAAACTCGGTCAGTTTCGTGTTCAGCGTGAAAAAACACATTCAATAGAGTCTTGCGGGAGCTCGAAAGATTGGGATTTTAGTGTTTTTCACGTATCTCGGTTTCTCTGGGTCCTATGGCGAAAAAAAAATGAAAATTTCGGATCACTATGGTTTTTCGATCATATCTCCCGTTCTATCGGTCGTATCGCTAAAACTCGGTCGGTTTCATGTTCAGCGAGAGAAAACACATCGGATAGAGCCTTGCGGGAGCTCGAAAGTTTGGTAATTCAGTGTTTTTCATGTTTCTCGGTTTCTCCGGGTCCTATGACGAAAAAAAATGAAAATTTTGGATCACAATGGTTTTTTGATCATATCTCCCGTTCTATCGGTCGTATAGCTGAAACTAGGTCAATTTCGTGTTCAGCGTGAAAAAACACATCGAATAAAGCCTTGCGGGAGCTCGAAATATTGGTAATTCAGTGTTTTTCATGCATCTCGGTTTCTCCGGGTCCTATGGCGAAAAAAAATGAAAATTTCGGATCACTACAGGTTTCCGATCATATCTCCCGTTCTATCGGTCGTATCGCTAAAACTCGGTCGGTTTCATGTTCAGCGCGAGAAAACACATCGGATAGAGCCTTGCGGGAGCTCGAAAGTTTGGTAATTCAGTGTTTTTCATGTATCTCGGTTTCTCCGGGTCCTATGACGAAAAAAAATGAAAATTTCGGATCACAATGGTTTTTTGATCATATCTCCCGTTCTATCGGTCGTATAGCTGAAACTAGGTCAGTTTCGTGTTCAGCGTGAAAAAACACATCGAATAGAATCTTGCGGGAGCTCAAAAGATTGGTAATTCAGTGTTTTTCACGTATCTCGGTTTCTCCGGGTCCTACGGCGAAAAAAAAAAAAATTTCGGATCACTATGGCTTTCCGATCATATCTCCCGTTCTATTGCTCGTAGCGCTAAAACTCGGTCGGTTTCGTGTTAAGCGTGAAAATACACATCGAATAGATCCTTGCGGGAGATCGAAAGATTGGTAATTCAGTGTTTTTCATGCATCTCGGTTTCTCCGGGTCCTATGGCAAACAAAAATGAAAATTTCGGATCACTGTGGGTTTCCGATCATATCTCCCGTTCTTTCGGTCGTATCGCTAAAACTCGGTCGGTTTCATGTTCAGCGTGGGAAAACACATCAAATAGAGTCTTGCGGGAGCTCGAAAGATTGGTAATTCAGTGTTTTTCATGTATCCCGGTTTCTCCGGGTCCTATGACGAAAAAAAAATGAAAATTTCGGATCACAATGGTTTTTTGATCATATCTCCCGTTCTATCGGTCGTATAGCTGAAACTAGGTCAGTTTCGTGTTCAGCGTGGAAAAACAAATCGAATAGAATCTTGCGGGAGCTCAAAAGATTGGTAATTCAGTGTTTTTCACGTATCTCGGTTTCTCCGGGTCCTATGGCGAACAAAAATGAAAATTTCGGATCACTGTGGGTTTCCGATCATATCTCCCGTTCTTTCGGTCGTATCGCTAAAACTCGGTCGGTTTCATGTTCAGCGTGAAAAAACACATCGAATAGATCCTTGCGGGAGATCGAAAGATTGGTAATTCAGTGTTTTTCATGCATCTCGGTTTCTCCGGGTCCTATGGCGAACAAAAATGAAAATTTCGGATCACTGTGGGTTTCCGATCATATCTCCCGTTCTTTCGGTCGTATCGCTAAAACTCGGTCGGTTTCATGTTCAGCGTGGGAAAACACATCGAATAGAGTCTTGCGGGAGCTCGAAAGATTGGTAATTCAGTGTTTTTCATGTATCCCGGTTTCTCCGGGTCCTTTGACGAAAAAATATGAAAATTTCGGATCACAATGGTTTTTTGATCATATCTCCCGTTCTATCGGTCGTATCGCTAAAACTCGGTCGGTTTCATGTTCAGCGTGAGAAAACACATCGAATAGAGTCTTGCGGGAGCTCGGAAGATTGGTAATTCAGTGTTTTTCATGTATCTCGGTTTCTCCGGGTCCTATGACGAAAAAAATCGAAAATTTCGGATCACAATGGTTTTTTGATCATATCTCCCGTTCTATCGGTCGTATCATTAAAACTCGGTCAGTTTCGTGTTCAGCGTGAAAAAACACATTGAATAGAGTCTTGCGGGAGCTCGAAAGATTGGGATTTTAGTGTTTTTCATGGCTCTTGGTTTTTCTTAGTGCTATGGCGAAAAAAATCGGAAATTTCGAGTCACTATAGTTTTTCGATTATATCTCCCGTTCTAGAGGTCGTATTGCAAAAACTCGGTCAATTTCGTGTTAAGCGTGAAAAAACACATCGAATAGATCCTTGCGGGAGATCGAAAGATTGGTAATTCAGTGTTTTTCATGTATCTCGGTTTCTCTGGGTCCTATGGCGGAAAAAAAATGAAAATTTCGGATCACTATGGTTTTTCGATCATATCTCCCGTTCTTTCGGTCGTATCGCTAAAACTCGGTCGGTTTCATGTTCAGCGTGGGAAAACACATCGAATAGATCCTTGCGGGAGATCGAAAGATTGGTAATTCAGTGTTTTTCATGTATCTCGGTTTCTCTGGGTCCTATGGCGAAAAAAAAATGAAAATTTCGGATCACTATGGTTTTTCGATCATATCTCCCGTTCTATCGGTCGTATCGCTAAAACTCGGTCGGTTTCATGTTTAGCGTGAGAAAACACATCGAATAGAGTCTTGCGGGAGCTCGAAAGATTGGTAATTCAGTGTTTTTCATGTATCTCGGTTTCTCCGGGTCCTATGACGAAAAAAAATGAAAATTCCGGATCACAATGGTTTTTTGATCATATCTCCCGTTCTATCGGTCGTATAGCTGAAACTAGGTCAGTTTCGTGTTCAGCGTGAAAAAACACATTGAATTGAGTCTTGCGGGAGCTCGAAAGATTGGGATTTTAGTGTTTTTCATGACTCTTGGTTTTTCTTACACCTATGGCGAAAAAAATCGGAAATTTCGGGTCACTATGGTTTTTCGATTATATCTTCCGTTCTATCGGTCGTATTGCAAAAACTCGGTAAATTTCGTGTTAAGCGTGAAAAAACACATCGAATAGATCCTTGCGGGAGATCGAAAGATTGGTATTTCAGTGTTTTTCATGTATCTCGGTTTCTCTGGGTCCTATAGCGAAAAAAAAATGAAAATTTCGGATCACTATGGTTTTTCGATCATATCTCCCGTTCTATCGGTCGTATCGCTAAAACTCGGTCAGTTTCGTGTTCAGCGTGAAAAAACACATTAAATAGAATCTTGCGGGAGCTCGAAAGATTGGAATTTTAGTGTTTTTCATGGCTCTTGGGTTTTCTTAGTCCTGTGGCGAAAAAAATCGGAAGGTTCGGGTCACTATAGTTTTTCGATTATATCTCCCGTTCTAGAGGTCGTATTGCAAAAACTCGGTCAATTTCGTGTTAAGCGTGAAAGAACACATCGAATAGATCCTTGCGGGAGATCGAAAGATTGGTAATTCAGTGTTTTTCATGTATCTCGGTTTCTCTGGGTCCTATGGCGAAAAAAAAATGAAAATTTCGGATCACTATGGTTTTTCGATCGTATCTCCCGTTCTATCGGTCGTATCGCTAAAACTCGGTCAGTTTCGTGTTCAGCGTGAAAAAACACATTCAATAGAGTCTTGCGGGAGCTCGAAAGATTGGGATTTTAGTGTTTTTCACGTATCTCGGTTTCTCTGGGTCCTATGGCGAAAAAAAAATGAAAATTTCGGATCACTATGGTTTTTCGATCATATCTCCCGTTCTATCGGTCGTATCGCTAAAACTCGGTCGGTTTCATGTTCAGCGAGAGAAAACACATCGGATAGAGCCTTGCGGGAGCTCGAAAGTTTGGTAATTCAGTGTTTTTCATGTTTCTCGGTTTCTCCGGGTCCTATGACGAAAAAAAATGAAAATTTTGGATCACAATGGTTTTTTGATCATATCTCCCGTTCTATCGGTCGTATAGCTGAAACTAGGTCAATTTCGTGTTCAGCGTGAAAAAACACATCGAATAAAGCCTTGCGGGAGCTCGAAATATTGGTAATTCAGTGTTTTTCATGCATCTCGGTTTCTCCGGGTCCTATGGCGAAAAAAAATGAAAATTTCGGATCACTACAGGTTTCCGATCATATCTCCCGTTCTATCGGTCGTATCGCTAAAACTCGGTCGGTTTCATGTTCAGCGCGAGAAAACACATCGGATAGAGCCTTGCGGGAGCTCGAAAGTTTGGTAATTCAGTGTTTTTCATGTATCTCGGTTTCTCCGGGTCCTATGACGAAAAAAAATGAAAATTTCGGATCACAATGGTTTTTTGATCATATCTCCCGTTCTATCGGTCGTATAGCTGAAACTAGGTCAGTTTCGTGTTCAGCGTGAAAAAACACATCGAATAGAATCTTGCGGGAGCTCAAAAGATTGGTAATTCAGTGTTTTTCACGTATCTCGGTTTCTCCGGGTCCTACGGCGAAGAAAAAAAAAAATTTCGGATCACTATGGCTTTCCGATCATATCTCCCGTTCTATTGCTCGTAGCGCTAAAACTCGGTCGGTTTCGTGTTAAGCGTGAAAATACACATCGAATAGATCCTTGCGGGAGATCGAAAGATTGGTAATTCAGTGTTTTTCATGCATCTCGGTTTCTCCGGGTCCTATGGCAAACAAAAATGAAAATTTCGGATCACTGTGGGTTTCCGATCATATCTCCCGTTCTTTCGGTCGTATCGCTAAAACTCGGTCGGTTTCATGTTCAGCGTGGGAAAACACATCAAATAGAGTCTTGCGGGAGCTCGAAAGATTGGTAATTCAGTGTTTTTCATGTATCCCGGTTTCTCCGGGTCCTATGACGAAAAAAAATGAAAATTTCGGATCACAATGGTTTTTTGATCATATCTCCCGTTCTATCGGTCGTATAGCTGAAACTAGGTCAGTTTCGTGTTCAGCGTGAAAAAACAAATCGAATAGAATCTTGCGGGAGCTCAAAAGATTGGTAATTCAGTGTTTTTCACGTATCTCGGTTTCTCCGGGTCCTACGGCGAAAAAAAAAAAAATTTCGGATCACTATGGCTTTCCGATCATATCTCCCGTTCTATTGGTCGTATCGCTAAAACTAGGTCAATTTCGTGTTCAGCGTGAAAAAACACATCGAATAAAGCCTTGCGGGAGCTCGAAATATTGGTAATTCAGTGTTTTTCATGCATCTCGGTTTCTCCGGGTCCTATGGCGAAAAAAAATGAAAATTTCGGATCACTACAGGTTTCCGATCATATCTCCCGTTCTATCGGTCGTATCGCTAAAACTCGGTCGGTTTCATGTTCAGCGCGAGAAAACACATCGGATAGAGCCTTGCGGGAGCTCGAAAGTTTGGTAATTCAGTGTTTTTCATGTATCTCGGTTTCTCCGGGTCCTATGACGAAAAAAAATGAAAATTTCGGATCACAATGGTTTTTTGATCATATCTCCCGTTCTATCGGTCGTATAGCTGAAACTAGGTCAGTTTCGTGTTCAGCGTGAAAAAACACATCGAATAGAATCTTGCGGGAGCTCAAAAGATTGGTAATTCAGTGTTTTTCACGTATCTCGGTTTCTCCGGGTCCTACGGCGAAGAAAAAAAAAAATTTCGGATCACTATGGCTTTCCGATCATATCTCCCGTTCTATTGCTCGTAGCGCTAAAACTCGGTCGGTTTCGTGTTAAGCGTGAAAATACACATCGAATAGATCCTTGCGGGAGATCGAAAGATTGGTAATTCAGTGTTTTTCATGCATCTCGGTTTCTCCGGGTCCTGTGGCAAACAAAAATGAAAATTTCGGATCACTGTGGGTTTCCGATCATATCTCCCGTTCTTTCGGTCGTATCGCTAAAACTCGGTCGGTTTCATGTTCAGCGTGGGAAAACACATCAAATAGAGTCTTGCGGGAGCTCGAAAGATTGGTAATTCAGTGTTTTTCATGTATCCCGGTTTCTCCGGGTCCTATGACGAAAAAAAATGAAAATTTCGGATCACAATGGTTTTTTGATCATATCTCCCGTTCTATCGGTCGTATAGCTGAAACTAGGTCAGTTTCGTGTTCAGCGTGAAAAAACAAATCGAATAGAATCTTGCGGGAGCTCAAAAGATTGGTAATTCAGTGTTTTTCACGTATCTCGGTTTCTCCGGGTCCTACGGCGAAAAAAAAAAAAATTTCGGATCACTATGGCTTTCCGATCATATCTCCCGTTCTATTGGTCGTATCGCTAAAACTCGGCCGGTTCCGTGTTCAGCGTGAAAAAACACATCGAATAGATCCTTGCGGGAGATCGAAAGATTGGTAATTCAGTGTTTTTCATGCATCTCGGTTTCTCCGGGTCCTATGGCGAACAAAAATGAAAATTTCGGATCACTGTGGGTTTCCGATCATATCTCCCGTTCTTTCGGTCGTATCGCTAAAACTCGTCGGTTTCATGTTCAGCGTGGGAAAACACATCGAATAGAGTCTTGCGGGAGCTCGAAAGATTGGTAATTCAGTGTTTTTCATGTATCCCGGTTTCTCCGGGTCCTTTGACGAAAAAATATGAAAATTTCGGATCACAATGGTTTTTTGATCATATCTCCCGTTCTATCGGTCGTATCGCTAAAACTCGGTCGGTTTCATGTTCAGCGTGAGAAAACACATCGAATAGAGTCTTGCGGGAGCTCGGAAGATTGGTAATTCAGTGTTTTTCATGTATCTCGGTTTCTCCGGGTCCTATGACGAAAAAAATCGAAAATTTCGGATCACAATGGTTTTTTGATCATATCTCCCGTTCTATCGGTCGTATAGCTGAAACTAGGTCAGTTTCGTGTTCAGCGTGAAAAAACACATCGAATAGAATCTTGCGGGAGCTCAAAAGATTGGTTATTCAGTGTTTTTCACGTATCTCGGTTTCTCCGGGTCCTACGGCGAAAAAAAAAAAAATTTCGGATCACTATGGTTTTTCGATCATATCTCCCGTTCTATCGGTCGTATAGCTGAAACTAGGTCAGTTTCGTGTTCAGCGTGAAAAAACACATTGAATAGAGTCTTGCGGGAGCTCGAAAGATTGGGATTTTAGTGTTTTTCATGACTCTTGGTTTTTCTTAGTCCTATGGCGAAAAAAATCGGAAATTTCGGGTCACTATGGTTTTTCGATTATATCTCCCGTTCTATCGGTCGTATTGCAAAAACTCGGTAAATTTCGTGTTAAGCGTGAAAAAACACATCGAATAGATCCTTGCGGGAGATCGAAAGATTGGTAATTCAGTGTTTTTCATGTATCTCGGTTTCTCTGGGTCCTATGGCGGAAAAAAAATGAAAATTTCGGATCACTATGGTTTTTCGATCATATCTCCCGGTCTATTGGTCGTATCGCTAAAACTCGGTCGGTTTCATGTTCAGCGTGAGAAAACACATCGAATAGAGTCTTGCGGGAGCTCGGAAGATTGGTAATTCAGTGTTTTTCATGCATCTCGGTTTCTCCGGGTCCTATGACGAAAAAAAATGAAAATTTCGGATAACAATGGTTTTTTGATCATATCTCCCGTTCTATCGGTCGTATCGCTAAAACTCGGTCAGTTTTGTGTTCAGCGTGAAAAAACACATTAAATAGAGCCTTGCGGGAGCTCGAAAGATTGGGATTTTAGTGTTTTTCATGGCTCTTAGTTTTTCTTAGTCCTATGGCGAAAAAAATCGGAAATTTCGGGTCACTATAGTTTTTCGATTATATCTCCCGTTCTAGAGGTCGTATTGCTAAAACTCGGTCAATTTCGTGTTAAGCGTGAAAAAACACATCGAATAGATCCTTGCGGGAGATCGAAAGATTGGTAATTCAGTGTTTTTCATGTATCTCGGTTTCTCTGGGTCCTATGGCGAAAAAAAAATGAAAATTTCGGATCACTATGGTTTTTCGATCATACCTCCCGTTCTATCGGTCGTATCGCTAAAATTCGGTCGGTTTCGTGTTAAGCGTGGAAATACACATCGAATAGATCCTTGCGGGAGATCGAAAGATTGGTAATTCAGTGTTTTTCATGTATCTCGGTTTCTCTGGGTCCTATGGCGAAAAAAAAATGAAAATTTCGGATCACTATGGTTTTTCGATCATATCTCCCGTTCTATCGGTCGTATCGCTAAAACTCGGTCGGTTTCATGTTTAGCGTGAGAAAACACATCGAATAGAGTCTTGCGGGAGCTCGAAAGATTGGTAATTCAGTGTTTTTCATGTATCTCGGTTTCTCCGGGTCCTATGACGAAAAAAAATGAAAATTTCGGATCACTATGGTTTTTCGATCATATCTCCCGTTCTATCGGTCGTATCGCTAAAACTCGGTCAGTTTCGTGTTCAGCGTGAAAAAACACATTGAATTGAGTCTTGCGGGAGCTCGAAAGATTGGGATTTTAGTGTTTTTCATGACTCTTGGTTTTTCTTAGTCCTATGGCGAAAAAAATCGGAAATTTCGGGTCACTATGGTTTTTCGATTATATCTTCCGTTCTATCGGTCGTATTGCAAAAACTCGGTAAATTTCGTGTTAAGCGTAAAAAAACACATCGAATAGATCCTTGCGGGAGATCGAAAGATTGGTATTTCAGTGTTTTTCATGTATCTCGGTTTCTCTGGGTCCTATGGCGAAAAAAAAATGAAAATTTCGGATCACTATGGTTTTTCGATCATATCTCCCGTTTTATCGGTCGTATCGCTAAAACTCGGTCAGTTTCGTGTTCAGCGTGAAAAAACACATTAAATAGAATCTTGCGGGAGCTCGAAAGATTGGAATTTTAGTGTTTTTCATGGCTCTTGGGTTTTCTTAGTCCTGTGGCGAAAAAAATCGGAAATTTCGGGTCACTATAGTTTTTCGATTATATCTCCCGTTCTAGAGGTCGTATTGCAAAAACTCGGTCAATTTCGTGTTAAGCGTGAAAGAACACATCGAATAGATCCTTGCGGGAGATCGAAAGATTGGTAATTCAGTGTTTTTCATGTATCTCGGTTTCTCTGGGTCCTATGGCGAAAAAAAAATGAAAATTTCGGATCACTATGGTTTTTCGATCGTATCTCCCGTTCTATCGGTCGTATCGCTAAAACTCGGTCAGTTTCGTGTTCAGCGTGAAAAAACACATTCAATAGAGTCTTGCGGGAGCTCGAAAGATTGGGATTTTAGTGTTTTTCACGTATCTCGGTTTCTCTGGGTCCTATGGCGAAAAAAAAATGAAAATTTCGGATCACTATGGTTTTTCGATCATATCTCCCGTTCTATCGGTCGTATCGCTAAAACTCGGTCGGTTTCATGTTCAGCGAGAGAAAACACATCGGATAGAGCCTTGCGGGAGCTCGAAAGTTTGGTAATTCAGTGTTTTTCATGTTTCTCGGTTTCTCCGGGTCCTATGACGAAAAAAAATGAAAATTTTGGATCACAATGGTTTTTTGATCATATCTCCCGTTCTATCGGTCGTATAGCTGAAACTAGGTCAATTTCGTGTTCAGCGTGAAAAAACACATCGAATAAAGCCTTGCGGGAGCTCGAAAGATTGGTAATTCAGTGTTTTTCATGTATCTCGGTTTCTCCGGGTCCTACGGCGAAAAAAAAAAAAATTTCGGATCACTATGGTTTTTCGATCATATCTCCCGTTCTATCGGTCGTATAGCTGAAACTAGGTCAGTTTCGTGTTCAGCGTGAAAAAACACATTGAATAGAGTCTTGCGGGAGCTCGAAAGATTGGGATTTTAGTGTTTTTCATGACTCTTGGTTTTTCTTAGTCCTATGGCGAAAAAAATCGGAAATTTCGGGTCACTATGGTTTTTCGATTATATCTCCCGTTCTATCGGTCGTATTGCAAAAACTCGGTCAATTTCGTGTTTAGCGTAAGAAAACACATCGAATAGATCCTTGCGGGAGATCGAAAGATTGGTAATTCAGTGTTTTTCATGTATCTCGGTTTCTCTGGGTCCTATGGCGGAAAAAAAATGAAAATTTCGGATCACTATGGTTTTTCGATCATATCTCCCCTTCTATTGGTCGTATCGCTAAAACTCGGTCGGTTTCATGCTCAGCGTGAGAAAACACATCGAATAGAGTCTTGCGGGAGCTCGGAAGATTGGTAATTCAGTGTTTTTCATGCATCTCGGTTTCTCCGGGTCCTATGACGAAAAAAAATGAAAATTTCGGATAACAATGGTTTTTTGATCATATCTCCCGTTCTATCGGTCGTATCGCTAAAACTCGGTCAGTTTCGTGTTCAGCGTGAAAAAACACATTAAATAGAGCCTTGCGGGAGCTCGAAAGATTGGGATTTTAGTGTTTTTCATGGCTCTTAGTTTTTCTTAGTCCTATGGCGAAAAAAATAGGAAATTTCGGGTCACTATAGTTTTTCGATTATATCTCCCGTTCTAGAGGTCGTTTTGCAAAAACTCGGTCAATTTCGTGTTAAGCGTGAAAAAACACATCGAATAGATCCTTGCGGGAGATCGAAAGATTGGTAATTCAGTGTTTTTCATGTATCTCGGTTTCTCTGGGTCCTATGGCGAAAAAAAAATGAAAATTTCAGATCACTATGGTTTTTCGATCATACCTCCCGTTCTATCGGTCGTATCGCTAAAACTCGGTCGGTTTCATGTTCAGCGTGAGAAAACACATCGAATAGAGTCTTGCGGGAGCTCGAAAGATTGGTAATTCAGTGTTTTTCATGTATCTCGGTTTCTCCGGGTCCTATGACGAAAAAAAATGAAAATTTCGGATCACAATGGTTTTTTGATCATATCTCCCGTTCTATCGGTCGTATAGCTGAAACTAGGTCAGTTTCGTGTTCAGCGTGAAAAAACACATCGAATAGAATCTTGCGGGAGCGCAAAAGATTGGTAATTCAGTGTTTTTCACGTATCTCGGTTTCTCCGGGTCCTACGGCGAAAAAAAAAAAATTTCGGATCACTATGGTTTTTCGATCATATCTCCCGTTCTATCGGTCGTATAGCTGAAACTAGGTCAGTTTCGTGTTCAGCGTGAAAAAACACATTGAATAGAGTCTTGCGGGAGCTCGAAAGATTGGGATTTTAGTGTTTTTCATGACTCTTGGTTTTTCTTAGTCCTATGGCGAAAAAAATCGGAAATTTCGGGTCACTATGGTTTTTCGATTATATCTCCCGTTCTATCGGTCGTATTGCAAAAACTCGGTAAATTTCGTGTTAAGCGTGAAAAAACACATCGAATAGATCCTTGCGGGAGATCGAAAGATTGGTAATTCAGTGTTTTTCATGTATCTCGGTTTCTCTGGGTCCTATGGCGAAAAAAAAATGAAAATTTCGGATCACTATGGTTTTTCGATCATATCTCCCGTTCTATCGGTCGTATAGCTGAAACTAGGTCAGTTTCGTGTTCAGCGTGAAAAAACACATTAAATAGAGTCTTGCGGGAGCTCGAAAGATTGGAATTTTAGTGTTTTTCATGGCTCTTGGTTTTTCTTAGTCCTATGGCGAAAAAAATCGGAAATTTCGGGTCACTATAGTTTTTCGATTATATCTCCCGTTCTAGAGGTCGTATTGCAAAAACTCGGTCAATTTCGTGTTCAGCGTGAAAAAACACATCGAATAGATCCTTGCGGGAGATCGAAAGATTGGTAATTCAGTGTTTTTCATGCATCTCGGTTTCTCCGGGTCCTATGGCGAACAAAAATGAAAATTTCGGATCACTGTGGGTTTCCGATCATATCTCCCGTTCTTTCGGTCGTATCGCTAAAACTCGGTCGGTTTCATGTTCAGCGTGGGAAAACACATCAAATAGAGTCTTGCGGGAGCTCGAAAGATTGGGATTTTAGTGTTTTTCATGGCTCTTGGTTTTTCTTAGTCCTATGGCGAAAAAAATCGGAAATTTCGGGTCACTATGGTTTTTCGATAAGATCTCCCGTTCTATCGGTCGTATTGCAAAAACACGGTAAATTTCGTGTTAAGCGTGAAAAAACACATTGAATAGATCCTTGCGGAAGATCGAAAGATTGGTAATTCAGTGTTTTTCATGTATCTCGGTTTCTCTGGGTCCTATGGCGAAAAAAAAATGAAAATTTCGGATCACTATGGTTTTTCGATCATATCTCCCGTTCTATCGGTCGTATCGCTAAAACTCGGTCAGTTTCGTGTTCAGCGTGGAAAAACACATTAAATAGAGTCTTGCGGGAGCTCGAAAGATTGGGATTTTAGTGTTTTTCATGGCTCTTGGTTTTTCTTAGTCCTATGGCGAAAAAAATCGGAAATTTCGGGTCACTATGGTTTTTCGATTATATCTCCCGTTCTATCGGTCGTATTGCAAAAACTCGGTCAATTTCGTGTTTAGCGTAAGAAAACACATCGAATAGAGTCTTGCGGGAGCTCGAAAGATTGGTAATTCAGTGTTTTTCATGTATCTCGGTTTCTCTGGGTCCTATGGCGGAAAAAAAATGAAAATTTCGGATCACTATGGTTTTTCGATCATATCTCCCGTTCTATTGGTCGTATCGCTAAAACTCGGTCGGTTTCATGTTCAGCGTGAGAAAACACATCGAATAGAGTCTTGCGGGAGCTCGGAAGATTGGTAATTCAGTGTTTTTCATGCATCTCGGTTTCTCCGGGTCCTATGACGAAAAAAAATGAAAATTTCGGATAACAATGGTTTTTTGATCATATCTCCCGTTCTATCGGTCGTATCGCTAAAACTCGGTCAGTTTCGTGTTCAGCGTGAAAAAACACATTAAATAGAGCCTTGCGGGAGCTCGAAAGATTGGGATTTTAGTGTTTTTCATGGCTCTTAGTTTTTCTTAGTCCTATGGCGAAAAAAATCGGAAATTTCGGGTCACTATAGTTTTTCGATTATATCTCCCGTTCTAGAGGTCGTATTGCAAAAACTCGGTCAATTTCGTGTTAAGCGTGAAAAAACACATCGAATAGATCCTTGCGGGAGATCGAAAGATTGGTAATTCAGTGTTTTTCATGTATCTCGGTTTCTCTGGGTCCTATGGCGAAAAAAAAATGAAAATTTCGGATCACTATGGTTTTTCGATCATACCTCCCGTTCTATCGGTCGTATCGCTAAAATTCGGTCGGTTTCGTGTTAAGCGTGGAAATACACATCGAATAGATCCTTGCGGGAGATCGAAAGATTGGTAATTCAGTGTTTTTCATGTATCTCGGTTTCTCTGGGTCCTATGGCGAAAAAAAAATGAAAATTTCGGATCACTATGGTTTTTCGATCATATCTCCCGTTCTATCGGTCGTATCGCTAAAACTCGGTCGGTTTCATGTTTAGCGTGAGAAAACACATCGAATAGAGTCTTGCGGGAGCTCGAAAGATTGGTAATTCAGTGTTTTTCATGTATCTCGGTTTCTCCGGGTCCTATGACGAAAAAAAATGAAAATTTCGGATCACAATGGTTTTTTGATCATATCTCCCGTTCTATCGGTCGTATAGCTGAAACTAGGTCAGTTTCGTGTTCAGCGTGAAAAAACACATTGAATTGAGTCTTGCGGGAGCTCGAAAGATTGGGATTTTAGTGTTTTTCATGACTCTTGGTTTTTCTTAGTCCTATGGCGAAAAAAATCGGAAATTTCGGGTCACTATGGTTTTTCGATTATATCTTCCGTTCTATCGGTCGTATTGCAAAAACTAGGTAAATTTCGTGTTAAGCGTGAAAAAACACATCGAATAGATCCTTGCGGGAGATCGAAAGATTGGTATTTCAGTGTTTTTCATGTATCTCGGTTTCTCTGGGTCCTATGGCGAAAAAAAAATGAAAATTTCGGATCACTATGGTTTTTCGATCATATCTCCCGTTCTATCGGTCGTATCGCTAAAACTCGGTCAGTTTCGTGTTCAGCGTGAAAAAACACATTGAATAGAATCTTGCGGGAGCTCGAAAGATTGGAATTTTAGTGTTTTTCATGGCTCTTGGGTTTTCTTAGTCCTGTGGCGAAAAAAATCGGAAATTTCGGGTCACTATAGTTTTTCGATTATATCTCCCGTTCTAGAGGTCGTATTGCAAAAACTCGGTCAATTTCGTGTTAAGCGTGAAAGAACACATCGAATAGATCCTTGCGGGAGATCGAAAGATTGGTAATTCAGTGTTTTTCATGTATCTCGGTTTCTCTGGGTCCTATGGCGAAAAAAAAATGAAAATTTCGGATCACTATGGTTTTTCGATCGTATCTCCCGTTCTATCGGTCGTATCGCTAAAACTCGGTCAGTTTCGTGTTCAGCGTGAAAAAACACATTCAATAGAGTCTTGCGGGAGCTCGAAAGATTGGGATTTTAGTGTTTTTCACGTATCTCGGTTTCTCTGGGTCCTATGGCGAAAAAAAAATGAAAATTTCGGATCACTATGGTTTTTCGATCATATCTCCCGTTCTATCGGTCGTATCGCTAAAACTCGGTCGGTTTCATGTTCAGCGAGAGAAAACACATCGGATAGAGCCTTGCGGGAGCTCGAAAGTTTGGTAATTCAGTGTTTTTCATGTTTCTCGGTTTCTCCGGGTCCTATGACGAAAAAAAATGAAAATTTTGGATCACAATGGTTTTTTGATCATATCTCCCGTTCTTTCGGTCGTATAGCTGAAACTAGGTCAGTTTCGTGTTCAGCGTGAAAAAACACATCGAATAGAATCTTGCGGGAGCTCAAAAGATTGGTAATTCAGTGTTTTTCACGTATCTCGGTTTCTCCGGGTCCTACGGCGAAAAAAAAAAAAATTTCGGATCACTATGGCTTTCCGATCATATCTCCCGTTCTATTGCTCGTAGCGCTAAAACTCGGTCGGTTTCGTGTTAAGCGTGAAAATACACATCGAATAGATCCTTGCGGGAGATCGAAAGATTGGTAATTCAGTGTTTTTCATGCATCTCGGTTTCTCCGGGTCCTATGGCAAACAAAACTGAAAATTTCGGATCACTGTGGGTTTCCGATCATATCTCCCGTTCTTTCGGTCGTATCGCTAAAACTCGGTCGGTTTCATGTTCAGCGTGGGAAAACACATCAAATAGAGTCTTGCGGGAGCTCGAAAGATTGGTAATTCAGTGTTTTTCATGTATCCCGGTTTCTCCGGGTCCTATGACGAAAAAAAATGAAAATTTCGGATCACAATGGTTTTTTGATCATATCTCCCGTTCTATCGGTCGTATAGCTGAAACTAGGTCAGTTTCGTGTTCAGCGTGAAAAAACAAATCGAATAGAATCTTGCGGGAGCTCAAAAGATTGGTAATTCAGTGTTTTTCACGTATCTCGGTTTCTCCGGGTCCTATGGCGAACAAAAATGAAAATTTCGGATCACTGTGGGTTTCCGATCATATCTCCCGTTCTTTCGGTCGTATCGCTAAAACTCGGTCGGTTTCATGTTCAGCGTGAAAAAACACATCGAATAGATCCTTGCGGGAGATCGAAAGATTGGTAATTCAGTGTTTTTCATGCATCTCGGTTTCTCCGGGTCCTATGGCGAACAAAAATGAAAATTTCGGATCACTGTGGGTTTCCGATCATATCTCCCGTTCTTTCGGTCGTATCGCTAAAACTCGGTCGGTTTCATGTTCAGCGTGGGAAAACACATCGAATAGAGTCTTGCGGGAGCTCGAAAGATTGGTAATTCAGTGTTTTTCATGTATCCCGGTTTCTCCGGGTCCTTTGACGAAAAAATATGAAAATTTCGGATAACAATGGTTTTTTGATCATATCTCCCGTTCTATCGGTCGTATCGCTAAAACTCGGTCAGTTTCGTGTTCAGCGTGAAAAAACACATTAAATAGAGCCTTGCGGGAGCTCGAAAGATTGGGATTTTAGTGTTTTTCATGGCTCTTAGTTTTTCTTAGTCCTATGGCGAAAAAAATCGGAAATTTCGGGTCACTATAGTTTTTCGATTATATCTCCCGTTCTAGAGGTCGTATTGCAAAAACTCGGTCAATTTCGTGTTAAGCGTGAAAAAACACATCGAATAGATCCTTGCGGGAGATCGAAAGATTGGTAATTCAGTGTTTTTCATGTATCTCGGTTTCTCTGGGTCCTATGGCGAAAAAAAAATGAAAATTTCGGATCACTATGGTTTTTCGATCATACCTCCCGTTCTATCGGTCGTATCGCTAAAATTCGGTCGGTTTCGTGTTAAGCGTGGAAATACACATCGAATAGATCCTTGCGGTAGATCGAAAGATTGGTAATTCAGTGTTTTTCATGTATCTCGGTTTCTCTGGGTCCTATGGCGAAAAAAAAATGAAAATTTCGGATCACTATGGTTTTTCGATCATATCTCCCGTTCTATCGGTCGTATCGCTAAAACTCGGTCGGTTTCATGTTTAGCGTGAGAAAACACATCGAATAGAGTCTTGCGGGAGCTCGAAAGATTGGTAATTCAGTGTTTTTCATGTATCTCGGTTTCTCCGGGTCCTATGACGAAAAAAAATGAAAATTTCGGATCACAATGGTTTTTCGATCATATCTCCCGTTCTATCGGTCGTATAGCTGAAACTCGGTAAATTTCGTGTTAAGCGTGAAAAAACACATCGAATAGATCCTTGCGGGAGATCGAAAGATTGGTATTTCAGTGTTTTTCATGTATCTCGGTTTCTCTGGGTCCTATGGCGAAAAAAAAATGAAAATTTCGGATCACTATGGTTTTTCGATCATATCTCCCGTTCTATCGGTCGTATCGCTAAAACTCGGTCAGTTTCGTGTTCAGCGTGAAAAAACACATTAAATAGAATCTTGCGGGAGCTCGAAAGATCGGAATTTTAGTGTTTTTCATGGCTCTTGGGTTTTCTTAGTCCTGTGGCGAAAAAAATCGGAAATTTCGGGTCACTATAGTTTTTCGATTATATCTCCCGTTCTAGAGGTCGTATTGCAAAAACTCGGTCAATTTCGTGTTAAGCGTGAAAGAACACATCGAATAGATCCTTGCGGGAGATCGAAAGATTGGTAATTCAGTGTTTTTCATGTATCTCGGTTTCTCTGGGTCCTATGGCGAAAAAAAAATGAAAATTTCGGATCACTATGGTTTTTCGATCGTATCTCCCGTTCTATCGGTCGTATCGCTAAAACTCGGTCAGTTTCGTGTTCAGCGTGAAAAAACACATTCAATAGAGTCTTGCGGGAGCTCGAAAGATTGGGATTTTAGTGTTTTTCACGTATCTCGGTTTCTCTGGGTCCTATGGCGAAAAAAAAATGAAAATTTCGGATCACTATGGTTTTTCGATCATATCTCCCGTTCTATCGGTCGTATCGCTAAAACTCGGTCGGTTTCATGTTCAGCGAGAGAAAACACATCGGATAGAGCCTTGCGGGAGCTCGAAAGTTTGGTAATTCAGTGTTTTTCATGTTTCTCGGTTTCTCCGGGTCCTATGACGAAAAAAAATGAAAATTTTGGATCACAATGGTTTTTTGATCATATCTCCCGTTCTATCGGTCGTATAGCTGAAACTAGGTCAATTTCGTGTTCAGCGTGAAAAAACACATCGAATAAAGCCTTGCGGGAGCTCGAAATATTGGTAATTCAGTGTTTTTCATGCATCTCGGTTTCTCCGGGTCCTATGGCGAAAAAAAATGAAAATTTCGGATCACTACAGGTTTCCGATCATATCTCCCGTTCTATCGGTCGTATCGCTAAAACTCGGTCGGTTTCATGTTCAGCGCGAGAAAACACATCGGATAGAGCCTTGCGGGAGCTCGAAAGTTTGGTAATTCAGTGTTTTTCATGTATCTCGGTTTCTCCGGGTCCTATGACGAAAAAAAATGAAAATTTCGGATCACAATGGTTTTTTGATCATATCTCCCGTTCTATCGGTCGTATAGCTGAAACTAGGTCAGTTTCGTGTTCAGCGTGAAAAAACACATCGAATAGAATCTTGCGGGAGCTCAAAAGATTGGTAATTCAGTGTTTTTCACGTATCTCGGTTTCTCCGGGTCCTACGGCGAAAAAAAATGAAAATTTCGGATCACTATGGTTTTTCGATCATATCTCCCGTTCTATCGGTCGTATAGCTGAAACTAGGTCAGTTTCGTGTTCAGCGTGAAAAAACACATTAAATAGAGTCTTGCGGGAGCTCGAAAGATTGGAATTTTAGTGTTTTTCATGGCTCTTGGTTTTTCTTAGTCCTATGGCGAAAAAAATCGGAAATTTCGGGTCACTATAGTTTTTCGATTATATCTCCCGTTCTAGAGGTCGTATTGCAAAAACTCGGTCAATTTCGTGTTCAGCGTGAAAAAACACATCGAATAGATCCTTGCGGGAGATCGAAAGATTGGTAATTCAGTGTTTTTCATGCATCTCGGTTTCTCCGGGTCCTATGGCGAACAAAAATGAAAATTTCGGATCACTGTGGGTTTCCGATCATATCTCCCGTTCTTTCGGTCGTATCGCTAAAACTCGGTCGGTTTCATGTTCAGCGTGGGAAAACACATCAAATAGAGTCTTGCGGGAGCTCGAAAGATTGGGATTTTAGTGTTTTTCATGGCTCTTGGTTTTTCTTAGTCCTATGGCGAAAAAAATCGGAAATTTCGGGTCACTATGGTTTTTCGATAAGATCTCCCGTTCTATCGGTCGTATTGCAAAAACACGGTAAATTTCGTGTTAAGCGTGAAAAAACACATTGAATAGATCCTTGCGGAAGATCGAAAGATTGGTAATTCAGTGTTTTTCATGTATCTCGGTTTCTCTGGGTCCTATGGCGAAAAAAAAATGAAAATTTCGGATCACTATGGTTTTTCGATCATATCTCCCGTTCTATCGGTCGTATCGCTAAAACTCGGTCAGTTTCGTGTTCAGCGTGGAAAAACACATTAAATAGAGTCTTGCGGGAGCTCGAAAGATTGGGATTTTAGTGTTTTTCATGGCTCTTGGTTTTTCTTAGTCCTATGGCGAAAAAAATCGGAAATTTCGGGTCACTATGGTTTTTCGATTATATCTCCCGTTCTATCGGTCGTATTGCAAAAACTCGGTCAATTTCGTGTTTAGCGTAAGAAAACACATCGAATAGAGTCTTGCGGGAGCTCGAAAGATTGGTAATTCAGTGTTTTTCATGTATCTCGGTTTCTCTGGGTCCTATGGCGGAAAAAAAATGAAAATTTCGGATCACTATGGTTTTTCGATCATATCTCCCGTTCTATTGGTCGTATCGCTAAAACTCGGTCGGTTTCATGTTCAGCGTGAGAAAACACATCGAATAGAGTCTTGCGGGAGCTCGGAAGATTGGTAATTCAGTGTTTTTCATGCATCTCGGTTTCTCCGGGTCCTATGACGAAAAAAAATGAAAATTTCGGATAACAATGGTTTTTTGATCATATCTCCCGTTCTATCGGTCGTATCGCTAAAACTCGGTCAGTTTCGTGTTCAGCGTGAAAAAACACATTAAATAGAGCCTTGCGGGAGCTCGAAAGATTGGGATTTTAGTGTTTTTCATGGCTCTTAGTTTTTCTTAGTCCTATGGCGAAAAAAATCGGAAATTTCGGGTCACTATAGTTTTTCGATTATATCTCCCGTTCTAGAGGTCGTATTGCAAAAACTCGGTCAATTTCGTGTTAAGCGTGAAAAAACACATCGAATAGATCCTTGCGGGAGATCGAAAGATTGGTAATTCAGTGTTTTTCATGTATCTCGGTTTCTCTGGGTCCTATGGCGAAAAAAAAATGAAAATTTCGGATCACTATGGTTTTTCGATCATACCTCCCGTTCTATCGGTCGTATCGCTAAAATTCGGTCGGTTTCGTGTTAAGCGTGGAAATACACATCGAATAGATCCTTGCGGGAGATCGAAAGATTGGTAATTCAGTGTTTTTCATGTATCTCGGTTTCTCTGGGTCCTATGGCGAAAAAAAAATGAAAATTTCGGATCACTATGGTTTTTCGATCATATCTCCCGTTCTATCGGTCGTATCGCTAAAACTCGGTCGGTTTCATGTTTAGCGTGAGAAAACACATCGAATAGAGTCTTGCGGGAGCTCGAAAGATTGGTAATTCAGTGTTTTTCATGTATCTCGGTTTCTCCGGGTCCTATGACGAAAAAAAATGAAAATTTCGGATCACAATGGTTTTTTGATCATATCTCCCGTTCTATCGGTCGTATAGCTGAAACTAGGTCAGTTTCGTGTTCAGCGTGAAAAAACACATTGAATTGAGTCTTGCGGGAGCTCGAAAGATTGGGATTTTAGTGTTTTTCATGACTCTTGGTTTTTCTTAGTCCTATGGCGAAAAAAATCGGAAATTTCGGGTCACTATGGTTTTTCGATTATATCTTCCGTTCTATCGGTCGTATTGCAAAAACTAGGTAAATTTCGTGTTAAGCGTGAAAAAACACATCGAATAGATCCTTGCGGGAGATCGAAAGATTGGTATTTCAGTGTTTTTCATGTATCTCGGTTTCTCTGGGTCCTATGGCGAAAAAAAAATGAAAATTTCGGATCACTATGGTTTTTCGATCATATCTCCCGTTCTATCGGTCGTATCGCTAAAACTCGGTCAGTTTCGTGTTCAGCGTGAAAAAACACATTGAATAGAATCTTGCGGGAGCTCGAAAGATTGGAATTTTAGTGTTTTTCATGGCTCTTGGGTTTTCTTAGTCCTGTGGCGAAAAAAATCGGAAATTTCGGGTCACTATAGTTTTTCGATTATATCTCCCGTTCTAGAGGTCGTATTGCAAAAACTCGGTCAATTTCGTGTTAAGCGTGAAAGAACACATCGAATAGATCCTTGCGGGAGCTCGAAAGTTTGGTAATTCAGTGTTTTTCATGTTTCTCGGTTTCTCCGGGTCCTATGACGAAAAAAAATGAAAATTTTGGATCACAATGGTTTTTTGATCATATCTCCCGTTCTATCGGTCGTATAGCTGAAACTAGGTCAATTTCGTGTTCAGCGTGAAAAAACACATCGAATAAAGCCTTGCGGGAGCTCGAAATATTGGTAATTCAGTGTTTTTCATGCATCTCGGTTTCTCTGGGTCCTATGGCGAAAAAAAATGAAAATTTCGGATCACTACAGGTTTCCGATCATATCTCCCGTTCTATCGGTCGTATCGCTAAAACTCGGTCGGTTTCATGTTCAGCGCGAGAAAACACATCGGATAGAGCCTTGCGGGAGCTCGAAAGTTTGGTAATTCAGTGTTTTTCATGTATCTCGGTTTCTCCGGGTCCTATGACGAAAAAAAATGAAAATTTCGGATCACAATGGTTTTTTGATCATATCTCCCGTTCTTTCGGTCGTATAGCTGAAACTAGGTCAGTTTCGTGTTCAGCGTGAAAAAACACATCGAATAGAATCTTGCGGGAGCTCAAAAGATTGGTAATTCAGTGTTTTTCACGTATCTCGGTTTCTCCGGGTCCTACGGCGAAAAAAAAAAAAATTTCGGATCACTATGGCTTTCCGATCATATCTCCCGTTCTATTGCTCGTAGCGCTAAAACTCGGTCGGTTTCGTGTTAAGCGTGAAAATACACATCGAATAGATCCTTGCGGGAGATCGAAAGATTGGTAATTCAGTGTTTTTCATGCATCTCGGTTTCTCCGGGTCCTATGGCAAACAAAACTGAAAATTTCGGATCACTGTGGGTTTCCGATCATATCTCCCGTTCTTTCGGTCGTATCGCTAAAACTCGGTCGGTTTCATGTTCAGCGTGGGAAAACACATCAAATAGAGTCTTGCGGGAGCTCGAAAGATTGGTAATTCAGTGTTTTTCATGTATCCCGGTTTCTCCGGGTCCTATGACGAAAAAAAATGAAAATTTCGGATCACAATGGTTTTTTGATCATATCTCCCGTTCTATCGGTCGTATAGCTGAAACTAGGTCAGTTTCGTGTTCAGCGTGAAAAAACAAATCGAATAGAATCTTGCGGGAGCTCAAAAGATTGGTAATTCAGTGTTTTTCACGTATCTCGGTTTCTCCGGGTCCTATGGCGAACAAAAATGAAAATTTCGGATCACTGTGGGTTTCCGATCATATCTCCCGTTCTTTCGGTCGTATCGCTAAAACTCGGTCGGTTTCATGTTCAGCGTGAAAAAACACATCGAATAGATCCTTGCGGGAGATCGAAAGATTGGTAATTCAGTGTTTTTCATGCATCTCGGTTTCTCCGGGTCCTATGGCGAACAAAAATGAAAATTTCGGATCACTGTGGGTTTCCGATCATATCTCCCGTTCTTTCGGTCGTATCGCTAAAACTCGGTCGGTTTCATGTTCAGCGTGGGAAAACACATCGAATAGAGTCTTGCGGGAGCTCGAAAGATTGGTAATTCAGTGTTTTTCATGTATCCCGGTTTCTCCGGGTCCTTTGACGAAAAAATATGAAAATTTCGGATAACAATGGTTTTTTGATCATATCTCCCGTTCTATCGGTCGTATCGCTAAAACTCGGTCAGTTTCGTGTTCAGCGTGAAAAAACACATTAAATAGAGCCTTGCGGGAGCTCGAAAGATTGGGATTTTAGTGTTTTTCATGGCTCTTAGTTTTTCTTAGTCCTATGGCGAAAAAAATCGGAAATTTCGGGTCACTATAGTTTTTCGATTATATCTCCCGTTCTAGAGGTCGTATTGCAAAAACTCGGTCAATTTCGTGTTAAGCGTGAAAAAACACATCGAATAGATCCTTGCGGGAGATCGAAAGATTGGTAATTCAGTGTTTTTCATGTATCTCGGTTTCTCTGGGTCCTATGGCGAAAAAAAAATGAAAATTTCGGATCACTATGGTTTTTCGATCATACCTCCCGTTCTATCGGTCGTATCGCTAAAATTCGGTCGGTTTCGTGTTAAGCGTGGAAATACACATCGAATAGATCCTTGCGGGAGATCGAAAGATTGGTAATTCAGTGTTTTTCATGTATCTCGGTTTCTCTGGGTCCTATGGCGAAAAAAAAATGAAAATTTCGGATCACTATGGTTTTTCGATCATATCTCCCGTTCTATCGGTCGTATCGCTAAAACTCGGTCGGTTTCATGTTTAGCGTGAGAAAACACATCGAATAGAGTCTTGCGGGAGCTCGAAAGATTGGTAATTCAGTGTTTTTCATGTATCTCGGTTTCTCCGGGTCCTATGACGAAAAAAAATGAAAATTTCGGATCACAATGGTTTTTTGATCATATCTCCCGTTCTATCGGTCGTATAGCTGAAACTCGGTAAATTTCGTGTTAAGCGTGAAAAAACACATCGAATAGATCCTTGCGGGAGATCGAAAGATTGGTATTTCAGTGTTTTTCATGTATCTCGGTTTCTCTGGGTCCTATGGCGAAAAAAAAATGAAAATTTCGGATCACTATGGTTTTTCGATCATATCTCCCGTTCTATCGGTCGTATCGCTAAAACTCGGTCAGTTTCGTGTTCAGCGTGAAAAAACACATTAAATAGAATCTTGCGGGAGCTCGAAAGATCGGAATTTTAGTGTTTTTCATGGCTCTTGGGTTTTCTTAGTCCTGTGGCGAAAAAAATCGGAAATTTCGGGTCACTATAGTTTTTCGATTATATCTCCCGTTCTAGAGGTCGTATTGCAAAAACTCGGTCAATTTCGTGTTAAGCGTGAAAGAACACATCGAATAGATCCTTGCGGGAGATCGAAAGATTGGTAATTCAGTGTTTTTCATGTATCTCGGTTTCTCTGGGTCCTATGGCGAAAAAAAAATGAAAATTTCGGATCACTATGGTTTTTCGATCGTATCTCCCGTTCTATCGGTCGTATCGCTAAAACTCGGTCAGTTTCGTGTTCAGCGTGAAAAAACACATTCAATAGAGTCTTGCGGGAGCTCGAAAGATTGGGATTTTAGTGTTTTTCACGTATCTCGGTTTCTCTGGGTCCTATGGCGAAAAAAAAATGAAAATTTCGGATCACTATGGTTTTTCGATCATATCTCCCGTTCTATCGGTCGTATCGCTAAAACTCGGTCGGTTTCATGTTCAGCGAGAGAAAACACATCGGATAGAGCCTTGCGGGAGCTCGAAAGTTTGGTAATTCAGTGTTTTTCATGTTTCTCGGTTTCTCCGGGTCCTATGACGAAAAAAAATGAAAATTTTGGATCACAATGGTTTTTTGATCATATCTCCCGTTCTATCGGTCGTATAGCTGAAACTAGGTCAATTTCGTGTTCAGCGTGAAAAAACACATCGAATAAAGCCTTGCGGGAGCTCGAAATATTGGTAATTCAGTGTTTTTCATGCATCTCGGTTTCTCCGGGTCCTATGGCGAAAAAAAATGAAAATTTCGGATCACTACAGGTTTCCGATCATATCTCCCGTTCTATCGGTCGTATCGCTAAAACTCGGTCGGTTTCATGTTCAGCGCGAGAAAACACATCGGATAGAGCCTTGCGGGAGCTCGAAAGTTTGGTAATTCAGTGTTTTTCATGTATCTCGGTTTCTCCGGGTCCTATGACGAAAAAAAATGAAAATTTCGGATCACAATGGTTTTTTGATCATATCTCCCGTTCTATCGGTCGTATAGCTGAAACTAGGTCAGTTTCGTGTTCAGCGTGAAAAAACACATCGAATAGAATCTTGCGGGAGCTCAAAAGATTGGTAATTCAGTGTTTTTCACGTATCTCGGTTTCTCCGGGTCCTACGGCGAAAAAAAAAAAAATTTCGGATCACTATGGCTTTCCGATCATATCTCCCGTTCTATTGCTCGTAGCGCTAAAACTCGGTCGGTTTCGTGTTAAGCGTGAAAATACACATCGAATAGATCCTTGCGGGAGATCGAAAGATTGGTAATTCAGTGTTTTTCATGCATCTCGGTTTCTCCGGGTCCTATGGCAAACAAAAATGAAAATTTCGGATCACTGTGGGTTTCCGATCATATCTCCCGTTCTTTCGGTCGTATCGCTAGAACTCGGTCGGTTTCATGTTCAGCGTGGGAAAACACATCAAATAGAGTCTTGCGGGAGCTCGAAAGATTGGTAATTCAGTGTTTTTCATGTATCCCGGTTTCTCCGGGTCCTATGACGAAAAAAAATGAAAATTTCGGATCACAATGGTTTTTTGATCATATCTCCCGTTCTATCGGTCGTATAGCTGAAACTAGGTCAGTTTCGTGTTCAGCGTGAAAAAACAAATCGAATAGAATCTTGCGGGAGCTCAAAAGATTGGTAATTCAGTGTTTTTCACGTATCTCGGTTTCTCCGGGTCCTATGGCGAACAAAAATGAAAATTTCGGATCACTGTGGGTTTCCGATCATATCTCCCGTTCTTTCGGTCGTATCGCTAAAACTCGGTCGGTTTCATGTTCAGCGTGAAAAAACACATCGAATAGATCCTTGCGGGAGATCGAAAGATTGGTAATTCAGTGTTTTTCATGCATCTCGGTTTCTCCGGGTCCTATGGCGAACAAAAATGAAAATTTCGGATCACTGTGGGTTTCCGATCATATCTCCCGTTCTTTCGGTCGTATCGCTAAAACTCGGTCGGTTTCATGTTCAGCGTAGGAAAACACATCGAATAGAGTCTTGCGGGAGCTCGAAAGATTGGTAATTCAGTGTTTTTCATGTATCCCGGTTTCTCCGGGTCCTTTGACGAAAAAATATGAAAATTTCGGATCACAATGGTTTTTTGATCATATCTCCCGTTCTATCGGTCGTATCGCTAAAACTCGGTCGGTTTCATGTTCAGCGTGAGAAAACACATCAAATAGAGTCTTGCGGGAGCTCGGAAGATTGGTAATTCAGTGTTTTTCATGTATCTCGGTTTCTCCGGGTCCTATGACGAAAAAAATCGAAAATTTCGGATCACAATGGTTTTTCGATCGTATCTCCCGTTCTATCGGTCGTATCGCTAAAACTCGGTCAGTTTCGTGTTCAGCGTGAAAAAACACATTCAATAGAGTCTTGCGGGAGCTCGAAAGATTGGGATTTTAGTGTTTTTCACGTATCTCGGTTTCTCTGGGTCCTATGGCGAAAAAAAAATGAAAATTTCGGATCACTATGGTTTTTCGATCATATCTCCCGTTCTATCGGTCGTATCGCTAAAACTCGGTCGGTTTCATGTTCAGCGAGAGAAAACACATCGGATAGAGCCTTGCGGGAGCTCGAAAGTTTGGTAATTCAGTGTTTTTCATGTTTCTCGGTTTCTCCGGGTCCTATGACGAAAAAAAATGAAAATTTTGGATCACAATGGTTTTTTGATCATATCTCCCGTTCTATCGGTCGTATAGCTGAAACTAGGTCAATTTCGTGTTCAGCGTGAAAAAACACATCGAATAAAGCCTTGCGGGAGCTCGAAATATTGGTAATTCAGTGTTTTTCATGCATCTCGGTTTCTCCGGGTCCTATGGCGAAAAAAAATGAAAATTTCGGATCACTACAGGTTTCCGATCATATCTCCCGTTCTATCGGTCGTATCGCTAAAACTCGGTCGGTTTCATGTTCAGCGCGAGAAAACACATCGGATAGAGCCTTGCGGGAGCTCGAAAGTTTGGTAATTCAGTGTTTTTCATGTATCTCGGTTTCTCCGGGTCCTATGACGAAAAAAAATGAAAATTTCGGATCACAATGGTTTTTTGATCATATCTCCCGTTCTATCGGTCGTATAGCTGAAACTAGGTCAATTTCGTGTTCAGCGTGAAAAAACACATCGAATAAAGCCTTGCGGGAGCTCGAAATATTGGTAATTCAGTGTTTTTCATGCATCTCGGTTTCTCCGGGTCCTATGGCGAAAAAAAATGAAAATTTCGGATCACTACAGGTTTCCGATCATATCTCCCGTTCTATCGGTCGTATCGCTAAAACTCGGTCGGTTTCATGTTCAGCGCGAGAAAACACATCGGATAGAGCCTTGCGGGAGCTCGAAAGTTTGGTAATTCAGTGTTTTTCATGTATCTCGGTTTCTCCGGGTCCTATGACGAAAAAAAATGAAAATTTCGGATCACAATGGTTTTTTGATCATATCTCCCGTTCTATCGGTCGTATAGCTGAAACTAGGTCAGTTTCGTGTTCAGCGTGAAAAAACACATCGAATAGAATCTTGCGGGAGCTCAAAAGATTGGTAATTCAGTGTTTTTCACGTATCTCGGTTTCTCCGGGTCCTACGGCGAAAAAAAAAAAAATTTCGGATCACTATGGCTTTCCGATCATATCTCCCGTTCTATTGCTCGTAGCGCTAAAACTCGGTCGGTTTCGTGTTAAGCGTGAAAGAACACATCGAATAGATCCTTGCGGGAGATCGAAAGATTGGTAATTCAGTGTTTTTCATGCATCTCGGTTTCTCCGGGTCCTATGGCAAACAAAAATGAAAATTTCGGATCACTGTGGGTTTCCGATCATATCTCCCGTTCTTTCGGTCGTATCGCTAGAACTCGGTCGGTTTCATGTTCAGCGTGGGAAAACACATCAAATAGAGTCTTGCGGGAGCTCGAAAGATTGGTAATTCAGTGTTTTTCATGTATCCCGGTTTCTCCGGGTCCTATGACGAAAAAAAATGAAAATTTCGGATCACAATGGTTTTTTGATCATATCTCCCGTTCTATCGGTCGTATAGCTGAAACTAGGTCAGTTTCGTGTTCAGCGTGAAAAAACAAATCGAATAGAATCTTGCGGGAGCTCAAAAGATTGGTAATTCAGTGTTTTTCACGTATCTCGGTTTCTCCGGGTCCTATGGCGAACAAAAATGAAAATTTCGGATCACTGTGGGTTTCCGATCATATCTCCCGTTCTTTCGGTCGTATCGCTAAAACTCGGTCGGTTTCATGTTCAGCGTGAAAAAACACATCGAATAGATCCTTGCGGGAGATCGAAAGATTGGTAATTCAGTGTTTTTCATGCATCTCGGTTTCTCCGGGTCCTATGGCGAACAAAAATGAAAATTTCGGATCACTGTGGGTTTCCGATCATATCTCCCGTTCTTTCGGTCGTATCGCTAAAACTCGGTCGGTTTCATGTTCAGCGTAGGAAAACACATCGAATAGAGTCTTGCGGGAGCTCGAAAGATTGGTAATTCAGTGTTTTTCATGTATCCCGGTTTCTCCGGGTCCTTTGACGAAAAAATATGAAAATTTCGGATCACAATGGTTTTTTGATCATATCTCCCGTTCTATCGGTCGTATCGCTAAAACTCGGTCGGTTTCATGTTCAGCGTGAGAAAACACATCGAATAGAGTCTTGCGGGAGCTCGGAAGATTGGTAATTCAGTGTTTTTCATGTATCTCGGTTTCTCCGGGTCCTATGACGAAAAAAATCGAAAATTTCGGATCACAATGGTTTTTTGATCATATCTCCCGTTCTATCGGTCGTATCGCTAAAACTCGGTCAGTTTCGTGTTCAGCGTGAAAAAACACATTAAATAGAGTCTTGCGGGAGCTCGAAAGATTGGGATTTTAGTGTTTTTCATGGCTCTTGGTTTTTCTTAGTGCTATGGCGAAAAAAATCGGAAATTTCGGGTCACTATAGTTTTTCGATTATATCTCCCGTTCTAGAGGTCGTATTGCAAAAACTCGGTCAATTTCGTGTTAAGCGTGAAAGAACACATCGAATAGATCCTTGCGGGAGATCGAAAGATTGGTAATTCAGTGTTTTTCATGTATCTCGGTTTCTCTGGGTCCTATGGCGAAAAAAAAATGAAAATTTCGGATCACTATGGTTTTTCGATCGTATCTCCCGTTCTATCGGTCGTATCGCTAAAACTCGGTCAGTTTCGTGTTCAGCGTGAAAAAACACATTCAATAGAGTCTTGCGGGAGCTCGAAAGATTGGGATTTTAGTGTTTTTCACGTATCTCGGTTTCTCTGGGTCCTATGGCGAAAAAAAAATGAAAATTTCGGATCACTATGGTTTTTCGATCATATCTCCCGTTCTATCGGTCGTATCGCTAAAACTCGGTCGGTTTCATGTTCAGCGAGAGAAAACACATCGGATAGAGCCTTGCGGGAGCTCGAAAGTTTGGTAATTCAGTGTTTTTCATGTTTCTCGGTTTCTCCGGGTCCTATGACGAAAAAAAATGAAAATTTTGGATCACAATGGTTTTTTGATCATATCTCCCGTTCTATCGGTCGTATAGCTGAAACTAGGTCAATTTCGTGTTCAGCGTGAAAAAACACATCGAATAAAGCCTTGCGGGAGCTCGAAATATTGGTAATTCAGTGTTTTTCATGCATCTCGGTTTCTCCGGGTCCTATGGCGAAAAAAAATGAAAATTTCGGATCACTACAGGTTTCCGATCATATCTCCCGTTCTATCGGTCGTATCGCTAAAACTCGGTCGGTTTCATGTTCAGCGCGAGAAAACACATCGGATAGAGCCTTGCGGGAGCTCGAAAGTTTGGTAATTCAGTGTTTTTCATGTATCTCGGTTTCTCCGGGTCCTATGACGAAAAAAAATGAAAATTTCGGATCACAATGGTTTTTTGATCATATCTCCCGTTCTATCGGTCGTATAGCTGAAACTAGGTCAGTTTCGTGTTCAGCGTGAAAAAACACATCGAATAGAATCTTGCGGGAGCTCAAAAGATTGGTAATTCAGTGTTTTTCACGTATCTCGGTTTCTCCGGGTCCTACGGCGAAAAAAAAAAAAATTTCGGATCACTATGGCTTTCCGATCATATCTCCCGTTCTATTGCTCGTAGCGCTAAAACTCGGTCGGTTTCGTGTTAAGCGTGAAAGAACACATCGAATAGATCCTTGCGGGAGATCGAAAGATTGGTAATTCAGTGTTTTTCATGTATCTCGGTTTCTCTGGGTCCTATGGCGAAAAAAAAATGAAAATTTCGGATCACTATGGTTTTTCGATCGTATCTCCCGTTCTATCGGTCGTATCGCTAAAACTCGGTCAGTTTCGTGTTCAGCGTGAAAAAACACATTCAATAGAGTCTTGCGGGAGCTCGAAAGATTGGGATTTTAGTGTTTTTCACGTATCTCGGTTTCTCTGGGTCCTATGGCGAAAAAAAAATGAAAATTTCGGATCACTATGGTTTTTCGATCATATCTCCCGTTCTATCGGTCGTATCGCTAAAACTCGGTCGGTTTCATGTTCAGCGAGAGAAAACACATCGGATAGAGCCTTGCGGGAGCTCGAAAGTTTGGTAATTCAGTGTTTTTCATGTTTCTCGGTTTCTCCGGGTCCTATGACGAAAAAAAATGAAAATTTTGGATCACAATGGTTTTTTGATCATATCTCCCGTTCTATCGGTCGTATAGCTGAAACTAGGTCAATTTCGTGTTCAGCGTGAAAAAACACATCGAATAAAGCCTTGCGGGAGCTCGAAATATTGGTAATTCAGTGTTTTTCATGCATCTCGGTTTCTCCGGGTCCTATGGCGAAAAAAAATGAAAATTTCGGATCACTACAGGTTTCCGATCATATCTCCCGTTCTATCGGTCGTATCGCTAAAACTCGGTCGGTTTCATGTTCAGCGCGAGAAAACACATCGGATAGAGCCTTGCGGGAGCTCGAAAGTTTGGTAATTCAGTGTTTTTCATGTATCTCGGTTTCTCCGGGTCCTATGACGAAAAAAAATGAAAATTTCGGATCACAATGGTTTTTTGATCATATCTCCCGTTCTATCGGTCGTATAGCTGAAACTAGGTCAGTTTCGTGTTCAGCGTGAAAAAACACATCGAATAGAATCTTGCGGGAGCTCAAAAGATTGGTAATTCAGTGTTTTTCACGTATCTCGGTTTCTCCGGGTCCTACGGCGAAAAAAAAAAAAATTTCGGATCACTATGGCTTTCCGATCATATCTCCCGTTCTATTGCTCGTAGCGCTAAAACTCGGTCGGTTTCGTGTTAAGCGTGAAAATACACATCGAATAGATCCTTGCGGGAGATCGAAAGATTGGTAATTCAGTGTTTTTCATGCATCTCGGTTTCTCCGGGTCCTATGGCAAACAAAAATGAAAATTTCGGATCACTGTGGGTTTCCGATCATATCTCCCGTTCTTTCGGTCGTATCGCTAGAACTCGGTCGGTTTCATGTTCAGCGTGGGAAAACACATCAAATAGAGTCTTGCGGGAGCTCGAAAGATTGGTAATTCAGTGTTTTTCATGTATCCCGGTTTCTCCGGGTCCTATGACGAAAAAAAATGAAAATTTCGGATCACAATGGTTTTTTGATCATATCTCCCGTTCTATCGGTCGTATAGCTGAAACTAGGTCAGTTTCGTGTTCAGCGTGAAAAAACAAATCGAATAGAATCTTGCGGGAGCTCAAAAGATTGGTAATTCAGTGTTTTTCACGTATCTCGGTTTCTCCGGGTCCTATGGCGAACAAAAATGAAAATTTCGGATCACTGTGGGTTTCCGATCATATCTCCCGTTCTTTCGGTCGTATCGCTAAAACTCGGTCGGTTTCATGTTCAGCGTGAAAAAACACATCGAATAGATCCTTGCGGGAGATCGAAAGATTGGTAATTCAGTGTTTTTCATGCATCTCGGTTTCTCCGGGTCCTATGGCGAACAAAAATGAAAATTTCGGATCACTGTGGGTTTCCGATCATATCTCCCGTTCTTTCGGTCGTATCGCTAAAACTCGGTCGGTTTCATGTTCAGCGTAGGAAAACACATCGAATAGAGTCTTGCGGGAGCTCGAAAGATTGGTAATTCAGTGTTTTTCATGTATCCCGGTTTCTCCGGGTCCTTTGACGAAAAAATATGAAAATTTCGGATCACAATGGTTTTTTGATCATATCTCCCGTTCTATCGGTCGTATCGCTAAAACTCGGTCGGTTTCATGTTCAGCGTGAGAAAACACATCGAATAGAGTCTTGCGGGAGCTCGGAAGATTGGTAATTCAGTGTTTTTCATGTATCTCGGTTTCTCCGGGTCCTATGACGAAAAAAATCGAAAATTTCGGATCACAATGGTTTTTTGATCATATCTCCCGTTCTATCGGTCGTATCGCTAAAACTCGGTCAGTTTCGTGTTCAGCGTGAAAAAACACATTAAATAGAGTCTTGCGGGAGCTCGAAAGATTGGGATTTTAGTGTTTTTCATGGCTCTTGGTTTTTCTTAGTGCTATGGCGAAAAAAATCGGAAATTTCGGGTCACTATAGTTTTTCGATTATATCTCCCGTTCTAGAGGTCGTATTGCAAAAACTCGGTCAATTTCGTGTTAAGCGTGAAAGAACACATCGAATAGATCCTTGCGGGAGATCGAAAGATTGGTAATTCAGTGTTTTTCATGTATCTCGGTTTCTCTGGGTCCTATGGCGAAAAAAAAATGAAAATTTCGGATCACTATGGTTTTTCGATCGTATCTCCCGTTCTATCGGTCGTATCGCTAAAACTCGGTCAGTTTCGTGTTCAGCGTGAAAAAACACATTCAATAGAGTCTTGCGGGAGCTCGAAAGATTGGGATTTTAGTGTTTTTCACGTATCTCGGTTTCTCTGGGTCCTATGGCGAAAAAAAAATGAAAATTTCGGATCACTATGGTTTTTCGATCATATCTCCCGTTCTATCGGTCGTATCGCTAAAACTCGGTCGGTTTCATGTTCAGCGAGAGAAAACACATCGGATAGAGCCTTGCGGGAGCTCGAAAGTTTGGTAATTCAGTGTTTTTCATGTTTCTCGGTTTCTCCGGGTCCTATGACGAAAAAAAATGAAAATTTTGGATCACAATGGTTTTTTGATCATATCTCCCGTTCTATCGGTCGTATAGCTGAAACTAGGTCAATTTCGTGTTCAGCGTGAAAAAACACATCGAATAAAGCCTTGCGGGAGCTCGAAATATTGGTAATTCAGTGTTTTTCATGCATCTCGGTTTCTCCGGGTCCTATGGCGAAAAAAAATGAAAATTTCGGATCACTACAGGTTTCCGATCATATCTCCCGTTCTATCGGTCGTATCGCTAAAACTCGGTCGGTTTCATGTTCAGCGCGAGAAAACACATCGGATAGAGCCTTGCGGGAGCTCGAAAGTTTGGTAATTCAGTGTTTTTCATGTATCTCGGTTTCTCCGGGTCCTATGACGAAAAAAAATGAAAATTTCGGATCACAATGGTTTTTTGATCATATCTCCCGTTCTATCGGTCGTATAGCTGAAACTAGGTCAGTTTCGTGTTCAGCGTGAAAAAACACATCGAATAGAATCTTGCGGGAGCTCAAAAGATTGGTAATTCAGTGTTTTTCACGTATCTCGGTTTCTCCGGGTCCTACGGCGAAAAAAAAAAAAATTTCGGATCACTATGGCTTTCCGATCATATCTCCCGTTCTATTGCTCGTAGCGCTAAAACTCGGTCGGTTTCGTGTTAAGCGTGAAAATACACATCGAATAGATCCTTGCGGGAGATCGAAAGATTGGTAATTCAGTGTTTTTCATGCATCTCGGTTTCTCCGGGTCCTATGGCAAACAAAAATGAAAATTTCGGATCACTGTGGGTTTCCGATCATATCTCCCGTTCTTTCGGTCGTATCGCTAAAACTCGGTCGGTTTCATGTTCAGCGTGGGAAAACACATCAAATAGAGTCTTGCGGGAGCTCGAAAGATTGGTAATTCAGTGTTTTTCATGTATCCCGGTTTCTCCGGGTCCTATGACGAAAAAAAAATGAAAATTTCGGATCACAATGGTTTTTTGATCATATCTCCCGTTCTATCGGTCGTATAGCTGAAACTAGGTCAGTTTCGTGTTCAGCGTGAAAAAACAAATCGAATAGAATCTTGCGGGAGCTCAAAAGATTGGTAATTCAGTGTTTTTCACGTATCTCGGTTTCTCCGGGTCCTATGGCGAACAAAAATGAAAATTTCGGATCACTGTGGGTTTCCGATCATATCTCCCGTTCTTTCGGTCGTATCGCTAAAACTCGGTCGGTTTCATGTTCAGCGTGAAAAAACACATCGAATAGATCCTTGCGGGAGATCGAAAGATTGGTAATTCAGTGTTTTTCATGCATCTCGGTTTCTCCGGGTCCTATGGCGAACAAAAATGAAAATTTCGGATCACTGTGGGTTTCCGATCATATCTCCCGTTCTTTCGGTCGTATCGCTAAAACTCGGTCGGTTTCATGTTCAGCGTGGGAAAACACATCGAATAGAGTCTTGCGGGAGCTCGAAAGATTGGTAATTCAGTGTTTTTCATGTATCCCGGTTTCTCCGGGTCCTTTGACGAAAAAATATGAAAATTTCGGATCACAATGGTTTTTTGATCATATCTCCCGTTCTATCGGTCGTATCGCTAAAACTCGGTCGGTTTCATGTTCAGCGTGAGAAAACACATCGAATAGAGTCTTGCGGGAGCTCGGAAGATTGGTAATTCAGTGTTTTTCATGTATCTCGGTTTCTCCGGGTCCTATGACGAAAAAAATCGAAAATTTCGGATCACAATGGTTTTTTGATCATATCTCCCGTTCTATCGGTCGTATCGCTAAAACTCGGTCAGTTTCGTGTTCAGCGTGAAAAAACACATTAAATAGAGTCTTGCGGGAGCTCGAAAGATTGGGATTTTAGTGTTTTTCATGGCTCTTGGTTTTTCTTAGTGCTATGGCGAAAAAAATCGGAAATTTCGAGTCACTATAGTTTTTCGATTATATCTCCCGTTCTAGAGGTCGTATTGCAAAAACTCGGTCAATTTCGTGTTAAGCGTGAAAAAACACATCGAATAGATCCTTGCGGGAGATCGAAAGATTGGTAATTCAGTGTTTTTCATGTATCTCGGTTTCTCTGGGTCCTATGGCGGAAAAAAAATGAAAATTTCGGATCACTATGGTTTTTCGATCATATCTCCCGTTCTTTCGGTCGTATCGCTAAAACTCGGTCGGTTTCATGTTCAGCGTGGGAAAACACATCGAATAGATCCTTGCGGGAGATCGAAAGATTGGTAATTCAGTGTTTTTCATGTATCTCGGTTTCTCTGGGTCCTATGGCGAAAAAAAAATGAAAATTTCGGATCACTATGGTTTTTCGATCATATCTCCCGTTCTATCGGTCGTATCGCTAAAACTCGGTCGGTTTCATGTTTAGCGTGAGAAAACACATCGAATAGAGTCTTGCGGGAGCTCGAAAGATTGGTAATTCAGTGTTTTTCATGTATCTCGGTTTCTCCGGGTCCTATGACGAAAAAAAATGAAAATTCCGGATCACAATGGTTTTTTGATCATATCTCCCGTTCTATCGGTCGTATAGCTGAAACTAGGTCAGTTTCGTGTTCAGCGTGAAAAAACACATTGAATTGAGTCTTGCGGGAGCTCGAAAGATTGGGATTTTAGTGTTTTTAATGACTCTTGGTTTTTCTTAGTCCTATGGCGAAAAAAATCGGAAATTTCGGGTCACTATGGTTTTTCGATTATATCTTCCGTTCTATCGGTCGTATTGCAAAAACTCGGTGAATTTCGTGTTAAGCGTGAAAAAACACATCGAATAGATCCTTGCGGGAGATCGAAAGATTGGTATTTCAGTGTTTTTCATGTATCTCGGTTTCTCTGGGTCCTATAGCGAAAAAAAAATGAAAATTTCGGATCACTATGGTTTTTCGAACATATCTCCCGTTCTATCGGTCGTATCGCTAAAACTCGGTCAGTTTCGTGTTCAGCGTGAAAAAACACATTAAATAGAATCTTGCGGGAGCTCGAAAGATTGGAATTTTAGTGTTTTTCATGGCTCTTGGGTTTTCTTAGTCCTGTGGCGAAAAAAATCGGAAGGTTCGGGTCACTATAGTTTTTCGATTATATCTCCCGTTCTAGAGGTCGTATTGCAAAAACTCGGTCAATTTCGTGTTAAGCGTGAAAGAACACATCGAATAGATCCTTGCGGGAGATCGAAAGATTGGTAATTCAGTGTTTTTCATGTATCTCGGTTTCTCTGGGTCCTATGGCGAAAAAAAAATGAAAATTTCGGATCACTATGGTTTTTCGATCGTATCTCCCGTTCTATCGGTCGTATCGCTAAAACTCGGTCAGTTTCGTGTTCAGCGTGAAAAAACACATTCAATAGAGTCTTGCGGGAGCTCGAAAGATTGGGATTTTAGTGTTTTTCACGTATCTCGGTTTCTCTGGGTCCTATGGCGAAAAAAAAATGAAAATTTCGGATCACTATGGTTTTTCGATCATATCTCCCGTTCTATCGGTCGTATCGCTAAAACTCGGTCGGTTTCATGTTCAGCGAGAGAAAACACATCGGATAGAGCCTTGCGGGAGCTCGAAAGTTTGGTAATTCAGTGTTTTTCATGTTTCTCGGTTTCTCCGGGTCCTATGACGAAAAAAAATGAAAATTTTGGATCACAATGGTTTTTTGATCATATCTCCCGTTCTATCGGTCGTATAGCTGAAACTAGGTCAATTTCGTGTTCAGCGTGAAAAAACACATCGAATAAAGCCTTGCGGGAGCTCGAAATATTGGTAATTCAGTGTTTTTCATGCATCTCGGTTTCTCCGGGTCCTATGGCGAAAAAAAATGAAAATTTCGGATCACTACAGGTTTCCGATCATATCTCCCGTTCTATCGGTCGTATCGCTAAAACTCGGTCGGTTTCATGTTCAGCGCGAGAAAACACATCGGATAGAGCCTTGCGGGAGCTCGAAAGTTTGGTAATTCAGTGTTTTTCATGTATCTCGGTTTCTCCGGGTCCTATGACGAAAAAAAATGAAAATTTCGGATCACAATGGTTTTTTGATCATATCTCCCGTTCTATCGGTCGTATAGCTGAAACTAGGTCAGTTTCGTGTTCAGCGTGAAAAAACACATCGAATAGAATCTTGCGGGAGCTCAAAAGATTGGTAATTCAGTGTTTTTCACGTATCTCGGTTTCTCCGGGTCCTACGGCGAAGAAAAAAAAAAATTTCGGATCACTATGGCTTTCCGATCATATCTCCCGTTCTATTGCTCGTAGCGCTAAAACTCGGTCGGTTTCGTGTTAAGCGTGAAAATACACATCGAATAGATCCTTGCGGGAGATCGAAAGATTGGTAATTCAGTGTTTTTCATGCATCTCGGTTTCTCCGGGTCCTATGGCAAACAAAAATGAAAATTTCGGATCACTGTGGGTTTCCGATCATATCTCCCGTTCTTTCGGTCGTATCGCTAAAACTCGGTCGGTTTCATGTTCAGCGTGGGAAAACACATCAAATAGAGTCTTGCGGGAGCTCGAAAGATTGGTAATTCAGTGTTTTTCATGTATCCCGGTTTCTCCGGGTCCTATGACGAAAAAAAATGAAAATTTCGGATCACAATGGTTTTTTGATCATATCTCCCGTTCTATCGGTCGTATAGCTGAAACTAGGTCAGTTTCGTGTTCAGCGTGAAAAAACAAATCGAATAGAATCTTGCGGGAGCTCAAAAGATTGGTAATTCAGTGTTTTTCACGTATCTCGGTTTCTCCGGGTCCTACGGCGAAAAAAAAAAAAATTTCGGATCACTATGGCTTTCCGATCATATCTCCCGTTCTATTGGTCGTATCGCTAAAACTAGGTCAATTTCGTGTTCAGCGTGAAAAAACACATCGAATAAAGCCTTGCGGGAGCTCGAAATATTGGTAATTCAGTGTTTTTCATGCATCTCGGTTTCTCCGGGTCCTATGGCGAAAAAAAATGAAAATTTCGGATCACTACAGGTTTCCGATCATATCTCCCGTTCTATCGGTCGTATCGCTAAAACTCGGTCGGTTTCATGTTCAGCGCGAGAAAACACATCGGATAGAGCCTTGCGGGAGCTCGAAAGTTTGGTAATTCAGTGTTTTTCATGTATCTCGGTTTCTCCGGGTCCTATGACGAAAAAAAATGAAAATTTCGGATCACAATGGTTTTTTGATCATATCTCCCGTTCTATCGGTCGTATAGCTGAAACTAGGTCAGTTTCGTGTTCAGCGTGAAAAAACACATCGAATAGAATCTTGCGGGAGCTCAAAAGATTGGTAATTCAGTGTTTTTCACGTATCTCGGTTTCTCCGGGTCCTACGGCGAAGAAAAAAAAAAATTTCGGATCACTATGGCTTTCCGATCATATCTCCCGTTCTATTGCTCGTAGCGCTAAAACTCGGTCGGTTTCGTGTTAAGCGTGAAAATACACATCGAATAGATCCTTGCGGGAGATCGAAAGATTGGTAATTCAGTGTTTTTCATGCATCTCGGTTTCTCCGGGTCCTGTGGCAAACAAAAATGAAAATTTCGGATCACTGTGGGTTTCCGATCATATCTCCCGTTCTTTCGGTCGTATCGCTAAAACTCGGTCGGTTTCATGTTCAGCGTGGGAAAACACATCAAATAGAGTCTTGCGGGAGCTCGAAAGATTGGTAATTCAGTGTTTTTCATGTATCCCGGTTTCTCCGGGTCCTATGACGAAAAAAAATGAAAATTTCGGATCACAATGGTTTTTTGATCATATCTCCCGTTCTATCGGTCGTATAGCTGAAACTAGGTCAGTTTCGTGTTCAGCGTGAAAAAACAAATCGAATAGAATCTTGCGGGAGCTCAAAAGATTGGTAATTCAGTGTTTTTCACGTATCTCGGTTTCTCCGGGTCCTACGGCGAAAAAAAAAAAAATTTCGGATCACTATGGCTTTCCGATCATATCTCCCGTTCTATTGGTCGTATCGCTAAAACTCGGCCGGTTCCGTGTTCAGCGTGAAAAAACACATCGAATAGATCCTTGCGGGAGATCGAAAGATTGGTAATTCAGTGTTTTTCATGCATCTCGGTTTCTCCGGGTCCTATGGCGAACAAAAATGAAAATTTCGGATCACTGTGGGTTTCCGATCATATCTCCCGTTCTTTCGGTCGTATCGCTAAAACTCGTCGGTTTCATGTTCAGCGTGGGAAAACACATCGAATAGAGTCTTGCGGGAGCTCGAAAGATTGGTAATTCAGTGTTTTTCATGTATCCCGGTTTCTCCGGGTCCTATGACGAAAAAATATGAAAATTTCGGATCACAATGGTTTTTTGATCATATCTCCCGTTCTATCGGTCGTATCGCTAAAACTCGGTCGGTTTCATGTTCAGCGTGAGAAAACACATCGAATAGAGTCTTGCGGGAGCTCGGAAGATTGGTAATTCAGTGTTTTTCATGTATCTCGGTTTCTCCGGGTCCTATGACGAAAAAAATCGAAAATTTCGGATCACAATGGTTTTTTGATCATATCTCCCGTTCTATCGGTCGTATAGCTGAAACTAGGTCAGTTTCGTGTTCAGCGTGAAAAAACACATCGAATAGAATCTTGCGGGAGCTCAAAAGATTGGTTATTCAGTGTTTTTCACGTATCTCGGTTTCTCCGGGTCCTACGGCGAAAAAAAAAAAAATTTCGGATCACTATGGTTTTTCGATCATATCTCCCGTTCTATCGGTCGTATAGCTGAAACTAGGTCAGTTTCGTGTTCAGCGTGAAAAAACACATTGAATAGAGTCTTGCGGGAGCTCGAAAGATTGGGATTTTAGTGTTTTTCATGACTCTTGGTTTTTCTTAGTCCTATGGCGAAAAAAATCGGAAATTTCGGGTCACTATGGTTTTTCGATTATATCTCCCGTTCTATCGGTCGTATTGCAAAAACTCGGTAAATTTCGTGTTAAGCGTGAAAAAACACATCGAATAGATCCTTGCGGGAGATCGAAAGATTGGTAATTCAGTGTTTTTCATGTATCTCGGTTTCTCTGGGTCCTATGGCGGAAAAAAAATGAAAATTTCGGATCACTATGGTTTTTCGATCATATCTCCCGTTCTATCGGTCGTATAGCTGAAACTAGGTCAATTTCGTGTTCAGCGTGAAAAAACACATCGAATAAAGCCTTGCGGGAGCTCGAAATATTGGTAATTCAGTGTTTTTCATGCATCTCGGTTTCTCCGGGTCCTATGGCGAAAAAAAATGAAAATTTCGGATCACTACAGGTTTCCGATCATATCTCCCGTTCTATCGGTCGTATCGCTAAAACTCGGTCGGTTTCATGTTCAGCGCGAGAAAACACATCGGATAGAGCCTTGCGGGAGCTCGAAAGTTTGGTAATTCAGTGTTTTTCATGTATCTCGGTTTCTCCGGGTCCTATGACGAAAAAAAATGAAAATTTCGGATCACAATGGTTTTTTGATCATATCTCCCGTTCTATCGGTCGTATAGCTGAAACTAGGTCAGTTTCGTGTTCAGCGTGAAAAAACACATCGAATAGAATCTTGCGGGAGCTCAAAAGATTGGTAATTCAGTGTTTTTCACGTATCTCGGTTTCTCCGGGTCCTACGGCGAAGAAAAAAAAAAATTTCGGATCACTATGGCTTTCCGATCATATCTCCCGTTCTATTGCTCGTAGCGCTAAAACTCGGTCGGTTTCGTGTTAAGCGTGAAAATACACATCGAATAGATCCTTGCGGGAGATCGAAAGATTGGTAATTCAGTGTTTTTCATGCATCTCGGTTTCTCCGGGTCCTATGGCAAACAAAAATGAAAATTTCGGATCACTGTGGGTTTCCGATCATATCTCCCGTTCTTTCGGTCGTATCGCTAAAACTCGGTCGGTTTCATGTTCAGCGTGGGAAAACACATCAAATAGAGTCTTGCGGGAGCTCGAAAGATTGGTAATTCAGTGTTTTTCATGTATCCCGGTTTCTCCGGGTCCTATGACGAAAAAAAATGAAAATTTCGGATCACAATGGTTTTTTGATCATATCTCCCGTTCTATCGGTCGTATAGCTGAAACTAGGTCAGTTTCGTGTTCAGCGTGAAAAAACAAATCGAATAGAATCTTGCGGGAGCTCAAAAGATTGGTAATTCAGTGTTTTTCACGTATCTCGGTTTCTCCGGGTCCTACGGCGAAAAAAAAAAAATTTCGGATCACTATGGCTTTCCGATCATATCTCCCGTTCTATTGGTCGTATCGCTAAAACTAGGTCAATTTCGTGTTCAGCGTGAAAAAACACATCGAATAAAGCCTTGCGGGAGCTCGAAATATTGGTAATTCAGTGTTTTTCATGCATCTCGGTTTCTCCGGGTCCTATGGCGAAAAAAAATGAAAATTTCGGATCACTACAGGTTTCCGATCATATCTCCCGTTCTATCGGTCGTATCGCTAAAACTCGGTCGGTTTCATGTTCAGCGCGAGAGAACACATCGGATAGAGCCTTGCGGGAGCTCGAAAGTTTGGTAATTCAGTGTTTTTCATGTATCTCGGTTTCTCCGGGTCCTATGACGAAAAAAAATGAAAATTTCGGATCACAATGGTTTTTTGATCATATCTCCCGTTCTATCGGTCGTATAGCTGAAACTAGGTCAGTTTCGTGTTCAGCGTGAAAAAACACATCGAATAGAATCTTGCGGGAGCTCAAAAGATTGGTAATTCAGTGTTTTTCACGTATCTCGGTTTCTCCGGGTCCTACGGCGAAGAAAAAAAAAAATTTCGGATCACTATGGCTTTCCGATCATATCTCCCGTTCTATTGCTCGTAGCGCTAAAACTCGGTCGGTTTCGTGTTAAGCGTGAAAATACACATCGAATAGATCCTTGCGGGAGATCGAAAGATTGGTAATTCAGTGTTTTTCATGCATCTCGGTTTCTCCGGGTCCTGTGGCAAACAAAAATGAAAATTTCGGATCACTGTGGGTTTCCGATCATATCTCCCGTTCTTTCGGTCGTATCGCTAAAACTCGGTCGGTTTCATGTTCAGCGTGGGAAAACACATCAAATAGAGTCTTGCGGGAGCTCGAAAGATTGGTAATTCAGTGTTTTTCATGTATCCCGGTTTCTCCGGGTCCTATGACGAAAAAAAATGAAAATTTCGGATCACAATGGTTTTTTGATCATATCTCCCGTTCTATCGGTCGTATAGCTGAAACTAGGTCAGTTTCGTGTTCAGCGTGAAAAAACAAATCGAATAGAATCTTGCGGGAGCTCAAAAGATTGGTAATTCAGTGTTTTTCACGTATCTCGGTTTCTCCGGGTCCTACGGCGAAAAAAAAAAAAATTTCGGATCACTATGGCTTTCCGATCATATCTCCCGTTCTATTGGTCGTATCGCTAAAACTCGGCCGGTTCCGTGTTCAGCGTGAAAAAACACATCGAATAGATCCTTGCGGGAGATCGAAAGATTGGTAATTCAGTGTTTTTCATGCATCTCGGTTTCTCCGGGTCCTATGGCGAACAAAAATGAAAATTTCGGATCACTGTGGGTTTCCGATCATATCTCCCGTTCTTTCGGTCGTATCGCTAAAACTCGTCGGTTTCATGTTCAGCGTGGGAAAACACATCGAATAGAGTCTTGCGGGAGCTCGAAAGATTGGTAATTCAGTGTTTTTCATGTATCCCGGTTTCTCCGGGTCCTATGACGAAAAAATATGAAAATTTCGGATCACAATGGTTTTTTGATCATATCTCCCGTTCTATCGGTCGTATCGCTAAAACTCGGTCGGTTTCATGTTCAGCGTGAGAAAACACATCGAATAGAGTCTTGCGGGAGCTCGGAAGATTGGTAATTCAGTGTTTTTCATGTATCTCGGTTTCTCCGGGTCCTATGACGAAAAAAATCGAAAATTTCGGATCACAATGGTTTTTTGATCATATCTCCCGTTCTATCGGTCGTATAGCTGAAACTAGGTCAGTTTCGTGTTCAGCGTGAAAAAACACATCGAATAGAATCTTGCGGGAGCTCAAAAGATTGGTTATTCAGTGTTTTTCACGTATCTCGGTTTCTCCGGGTCCTACGGCGAAAAAAAAAAAAATTTCGGATCACTATGGTTTTTCGATCATATCTCCCGTTCTATCGGTCGTATAGCTGAAACTAGGTCAGTTTCGTGTTCAGCGTGAAAAAACACATTGAATAGAGTCTTGCGGGAGCTCGAAAGATTGGGATTTTAGTGTTTTTCATGACTCTTGGTTTTTCTTAGTCCTATGGCGAAAAAAATCGGAAATTTCGGGTCACTATGGTTTTTCGATTATATCTCCCGTTCTATCGGTCGTATTGCAAAAACTCGGTAAATTTCGTGTTAAGCGTGAAAAAACACATCGAATAGATCCTTGCGGGAGATCGAAAGATTGGTAATTCAGTGTTTTTCATGTATCTCGGTTTCTCTGGGTCCTATGGCGGAAAAAAAATGAAAATTTCGGATCACTATGGTTTTTCGATCATATCTCCCGTTCTATTGGTCGTATCGCTAAAACTCGGTCGGTTTCATGTTCAGCGTGAGAAAACACATCGAATAGAGTCTTGCGGGAGCTCGGAAGATTGGTAATTCAGTGTTTTTCATGTATCTCGGTTTCTCCGGGTCCTATGACGAAAAAAATCGAAAATTTCGGATCACAATGGTTTTTTGATCATATCTCCCGTTCTATCGGTCGTATAGCTGAAACTAGGTCAGTTTCGTGTTCAGCGTGAAAAAACACATCGAATAGAATTTTGCGGGAGCTCAAAAGATTGGTTATTCAGTGTTTTTCACGTATCTCGGTTTCTCCGGGTCCTACGGCGAAAAAAAAAAAATTTCGGATCACTATGGTTTTTCGATCATATCTCCCGTTCTATCGGTCGTATAGCTGAAACTAGGTCAGTTTCGTGTTCAGCGTGAAAAAACACATTGAATAGAGTCTTGCGGGAGCTCGAAAGATTGGGATTTTAGTGTTTTTCATGACTCTTGGTTTTTCTTAGTCCTATGGCGAAAAAAATCGGAAATTTCGGGTCACTATGGTTTTTCGATTATATCTCCCGTTCTATCGGTCGTATTGCAAAAACTCGGTAAATTTCGTGTTAAGCGTGAAAAAACACATCGAATAGATCCTTGCGGGAGATCGAAAGATTGGTAATTCAGTGTTTTTCATGTATCTCGGTTTCTCTGGGTCCTATGGCGGAAAAAAAATGAAAATTTCGGATCACTATGGTTTTTCGATCATATCTCCCGTTCTATTGGTCGTATCGCTAAAACTCGGTCGGTTTCATGTTCAGCGTGAGAAAACACATCGAATAGAGTCTTGCGGGAGCTCGGAAGATTGGTAATTCAGTGTTTTTCATGCATCTCGGTTTCTCCGGGTCCTATGACGAAAAAAAATGAAAATTTCGGATAACAATGGTTTTTTGATCATATCTCCCGTTCTATCGGTCGTATCGCTAAAACTCGGTCAGTTTTGTGTTCAGCGTGAAAAAACACATTAAATAGAGCCTTGCGGGAGCTCGAAAGATTGGGATTTTAGTGTTTTTCATGGCTCTTAGTTTTTCTTAGTCCTATGGCGAAAAAAATCGGAAATTTCGGGTCACTATAGTTTTTCGATTATATCTCCCGTTCTAGAGGTCGTATTGCTAAAACTCGGTCAATTTCGTGTTAAGCGTGAAAAAACACATCGAATAGATCCTTGCGGGAGATCGAAAGATTGGTAATTCAGTGTTTTTCATGTATCTCGGTTTCTCTGGGTCCTATGGCGAAAAAAAAATGAAAATTTCGGATCACTATGGTTTTTCGATCATACCTCCCGTTCTATCGGTCGTATCGCTAAAATTCGGTCGGTTTCGTGTTAAGCGTGGAAATACACATCGAATAGATCCTTGCGGGAGATCGAAAGATTGGTAATTCAGTGTTTTTCATGTATCTCGGTTTCTCTGGGTCCTATGGCGAAAAAAAAATGAAAATTTCGGATCACTATGGTTTTTCGATCATATCTCCCGTTCTATCGGTCGTATCGCTAAAACTCGGTCGGTTTCATGTTTAGCGTGAGAAAACACATCGAATAGAGTCTTGCGGGAGCTCGAAAGATTGGTAATTCAGTGTTTTTCATGTATCTCGGTTTCTCCGGGTCCTATGACGAAAAAAAATGAAAATTTCGGATCACAATGGTTTTTTGATCATATCTCCCGTTCTATCGGTCGTATAGCTGAAACTAGGTCAGTTTCGTGTTCAGCGTGAAAAAACACATCGAATAGAATCTTGCGGGAGCTCAAAAGATTGGTAATTCAGTGTTTTTCACGTATCTCGGTTTCTCCGGGTCCTACGGCGAAGAAAAAAAAAAATTTCGGATCACTATGGCTTTCCGATCATATCTCCCGTTCTATTGCTCGTAGCGCTAAAACTCGGTCGGTTTCGTGTTAAGCGTGAAAATACACATCGAATAGATCCTTGCGGGAGATCGAAAGATTGGGATTTTAGTGTTTTTCATGACTCTTGGTTTTTCTTAGTCCTATGGCGAAAAAAATCGGAAATTTCGGGTCACTATGGTTTTTCGATTATATCTCCCGTTCTATCGGTCGTATTGCAAAAACTCGGTAAATTTCGTGTTAAGCGTGAAAAAACACATCGAATAGATCCTTGCGGGAGATCGAAAGATTGGTAATTCAGTGTTTTTCATGTATCTCGGTTTCTCTGGGTCCTATGGCGGAAAAAAAATGAAAATTTCGGATCACTATGGTTTTTCGATCATATGTCCCGTTCTATTGGTCGTATCGCTAAAACTCGGTCGGTTTCATGTTCAGCGTGAGAAAACACATCGAATAGAGTCTTGCGGGAGCTCGGAAGATTGGTAATTCAGTGTTTTTCATGCATCTCGGTTTCTCCGGGTCCTATGACGAAAAAAAATGAAAATTTCGGATAACAATGGTTTTTTGATCATATCTCCCGTTCTATCGGTCGTATCGCTAAAACTCGGTCAGTTTCGTGTTCAGCGTGAAAAAACACATTAAATAGAATCTTGCGGGAGCTCGAAAGATTGGAATTTTAGTGTTTTTCATGGCTCTTGGGTTTTCTTAGTCCTGTGGCGAAAAAAATCGGAAATTTCGGGTCACTATAGTTTTTCGATTATATCTCCCGTTCTAGAGGTCGTATTGCAAAAACTCGGTCAATTTCGTGTTAAGCGTGAAAGAACACATCGAATAGATCCTTGCGAGAGATCGAAAGATTGGTAATTCAGTGTTTTTCATGTATCTCGGTTTCTCTGGGTCCTATGGCGAAAAAAAAATGAAAATTTCGGATCACTATGGTTTTTCGATCGTATCTCCCGTTCTATCGGTCGTATCGCTAAAACTCGGTCAGTTTCGTGTTCAGCGTGAAAAAACACATTCAATAGAGTCTTGCGGGAGCTCGAAAGATTGGGATTTTAGTGTTTTTCACGTATCTCGGTTTCTCTGGGTCCTATGGCGAAAAAAAAATGAAAATTTCGGATCACTATGGTTTTTCGATCATATCTCCCGTTCTATCGGTCGTATCGCTAAAACTCGGTCGGTTTCATGTTCAGCGAGAGAAAACACATCGGATAGAGCCTTGCGGGAGCTCGAAAGTTTGGTAATTCAGTGTTTTTCATGTTTCTCGGTTTCTCCGGGTCCTATGACGAAAAAAAATGAAAATTTTGGATCACAATGGTTTTTTGATCATATCTCCCGTTCTATCGGTCGTATAGCTGAAACTAGGTCAATTTCGTGTTCAGCGTGAAAAAACACATCGAATAAAGCCTTGCGGGAGCTCTAAATATTGGTAATTCAGTGTTTTTCATGCATCTCGGTTTCTCCGGGTCCTATGGCGAAAAAAAATGAAAATTTCGGATCACTACAGGTTTCCGATCATATCTCCCGTTCTATCGGTCGTATCGCTAAAACTCGGTCGGTTTCATGTTCAGCGCGAGAAAACACATCGGATAGAGCCTTGCGGGAGCTCGAAAGTTTGGTAATTCAGTGTTTTTCATGTATCTCGGTTTCTCCGGGTCCTATGACGAAAAAAAATGAAAATTTCGGATCACAATGGTTTTTTGATCATATCTCCCGTTCTATCGGTCGTATAGCTGAAACTAGGTCAGTTTCGTGTTCAGCGTGAAAAAACACATCGAATAGAATCTTGCGGGAGCTCAAAAGATTGGTAATTCAGTGTTTTTCACGTATCTCGGTTTCTCCGGGTCCTACGGCGAAAAAAAAAAAAATTTCGGATCACTATGGCTTTCCGATCATATCTCCCGTTCTATTGCTCGTAGCGCTAAAACTCGGTCGGTTTCGTGTTAAGCGTGAAAATACACATCGAATAGATCCTTGCGGGAGATCGAAAGATTGGTAATTCAGTGTTTTTCATGCATCTCGGTTTCTCCGGGTCCTATGGCAAACAAAAATGAAAATTTCGGATCACTGTGGGTTTCCGATCATATCTCCCGTTCTTTCGGTCGTATCGCTAAAACTCGGTCGGTTTCATGTTCAGCGTGGGAAAACACATCAAATAGAGTCTTGCGGGAGCTCGAAAGATTGGTAATTCAGTGTTTTTCATGTATCCCGGTTTCTCCGGGTCCTATGACGAAAAAAAATGAAAATTTCGGATCACAATGGTTTTTTGATCATATCTCCCGTTCTATCGGTCGTATAGCTGAAACTAGGTCAGTTTCGTGTTCAGCGTGAAAAAACAAATCGAATAGAATCTTGCGGGAGCTCAAAAGATTGGTAATTCAGTGTTTTTCACGTATCTCGGTTTCTCCGGGTCCTACGGCGAAAAAAAAAAAAATTTCGGATCACTATGGCTTTCCGATCATATCTCCCGTTCTATTGGTCGTATCGCTAAAACTCGGCCGGTTCCGTGTTCAGCGTGAAAAAACACATCGAATAGATCCTTGCGGGAGATCGAAAGATTGGTAATTCAGTGTTTTTCATGCATCTCGGTTTCTCCGGGTCCTATGGCGAACAAAAATGAAAATTTCGGATCACTGTGGGTTTCCGATCATATCTCCCGTTCTTTCGGTCGTATCGCTAAAACTCGTCGGTTTCATGTTCAGCGTGGGAAAACACATCGAATAGAGTCTTGCGGGAGCTCGAAAGATTGGTAATTCAGTGTTTTTCATGTATCCCGGTTTCTCCGGGTCCTTTGACGAAAAAATATGAAAATTTCGGATCACAATGGTTTTTTGATCATATCTCCCGTTCTATCGGTCGTATCGCTAAAACTCGGTCAGTTTCGTGTTCAGCGTGAAAAAACACATTAAATAGAGTCTTGCGGGAGCTCGAAAGATTGGGATTTTAGTGTTTTTCATGGCTCTTGGTTTTTCTTAGTGCTATGGCGAAAAAAATCGGAAATTTCGGGTCACTATAGTTTTTCGATTATATCTCCCGTTCTAGAGGTCGTATTGCAAAAACTCGGTCAATTTCGTGTTAAGCGTGAAAAAACACATCGAATAGATCCTTGCGGGAGATCGAAAGATTGGTAATTCAGTGTTTTTCATGTATCTCGGTTTCTCTGGGTCCTATGGCGAAAAAAAAATGAAAATTTCGGATCACTATGGTTTTTCGATCATATCTCCCGTTCTATCGGTCGTATCGCTAAAACTCGGTCAGTATCGTGTTCAGCGTGAAAAAACACATTAAATAGAGTCTTGCGGGAGCTCGAAAGATTGGGATTTTAGTGTTTTTCATGGCTCTTGGTTTTTCTTAGTCCTATGGCGAAAAAAATCGGAAATTTCGGGTCACTATGGTTTTTCGATTATATCTCCCGTTCTATCGGTCGTATTGCAAAAACTCGGTCAATTTCGTGTTTAGCGTAAGAAAACACATCGAATAGAGTCTTGCGGGAGCTCGAAAGATTGGTAATTCAGTGTTTTTCATGTATCTCGGTTTCTCTGGGTCCTATGGCGGAAAAAAAATGAAAATTTCGGATCACTATGGTTTTTCGATCATATCTCCCCTTCTATTGGTCGTATCGCTAAAACTCGGTCGGTTTCATGTTCAGCGTGAGAAAACACATCGAATAGAGTCTTGCGGGAGCTCGGAAGATTGGTAATTCAGTGTTTTTCATGCATCTCGGTTTCTCCGGGTCCTATGACGAAAAAAAATGAAAATTTCGGATAACAATGGTTTTTTGATCATATCTCCCGTTCTATCGGTCGTATCGCTAAAACTCGGTCAGTTTCGTGTTCAGCGTGAAAAAACACATTAAATAGAGCCTTGCGGGAGCTCGAAAGATTGGGATTTTAGTGTTTTTCATGGCTCTTAGTTTTTCTTAGTCCTATGGCGAAAAAAATCGGAAATTTCGGGTCACTATAGTTTTTCGATTATATCTCCCGTTCTAGAGGTCGTTTTGCAAAAACTCGGTCAATTTCGTGTTAAGCGTGAAAAAACACATCGAATAGATCCTTGCGGGAGATCGAAAGATTGGTAATTCAGTGTTTTTCATGTATCTCGGTTTCTCTGGGTCCTATGGCGAAAAAAAAATGAAAATTTCAGATCACTATGGTTTTTCGATCATACCTCCCGTTCTATCGGTCGTATCGCTAAAACTCGGTCGGTTTCATGTTCAGCGTGAGAAAACACATCGAATAGAGTCTTGCGGGAGCTCGAAAGATTGGTAATTCAGTGTTTTTCATGTATCTCGGTTTCTCCGGGTCCTATGACGAAAAAAAATGAAAATTTCGGATCACAATGGTTTTTTGATCATATCTCCCGTTCTATCGGTCGTATAGCTGAAACTAGGTCAGTTTCGTGTTCAGCGTGAAAAAACACATCGAATAGAATCTTGCGGGAGCTCAAAAGATTGGTTATTCAGTGTTTTTCACGTATCTCGGTTTCTCCGGGTCCTACGGCGAAAAAAAAAAAAAATTCGGATCACTATGGTTTTTCGATCATATCTCCCGTTCTATCGGTCGTATAGCTGAAACTAGGTCAGTTTCGTGTTCAGCGTGAAAAAACACATTGAATAGAGTCTTGCGGGAGCTCGAAAGATTGGGATTTTAGTGTTTTTCATGACTCTTGGTTTTTCTTAGTCCTATGGCGAAAAAAATCGGAAATTTCGGATCACTATGGTTTTTCGATTATATCTCCCGTTCTATCGGTCGTATTGCAAAAACTCGGTAAATTTCGTGTTAAGCGTGAAAAAACACATCGAATAGATCCTTGCGGGAGATCGAAAGATTGGTAATTCAGTGTTTTTCATGTATCTCGGTTTCTCTGGGTCCTATGGCGAAAAAAAAATGAAAATTTCGGATCACTATGGTTTTTCGATCATATCTCCCGTTCTATCGGTCGTATAGCTGAAACTAGGTCAGTTTCGTGTTCAGCGTGAAAAAACACATTAAATAGAGTCTTGCGGGAGCTTGAAAGATTGGAATTTTAGTGTTTTTCATGGCTCTTGGTTTTTCTTAGTCCTATGGCGAAAAAAATCGGAAATTTCGGGTCACTATAGTTTTTCGATTATATCTCCCGTTCTAGAGGTCGTATTGCAAAAACTCGGTCAATTTCGTGTTAAGCGTGAAAAAACACATCGAATAGATCCTTGCGGGAGATCGAAAGATTGGTAATTCAGTGTTTTTCATGTATCTCGGTTTCTCTGGGTCCTATGGCGAAAAAAAAATGAAAATTTCGGATCACTATGGTTTTCCGATCATATCTCCCGTTCTATTGGTCGTATCGCTGAAACTCGGCCGGTTCCGTGTTCAGCGTGAAAAAACACATCGAATAGATCCTTGCGGGAGATCGAAAGATTGGTAATTCAGTGTTTTTCATGCATCTCGGTTTCTCCGGGTCCTATGGCGAACAAAAATAAAAATTTCGGATCACTGTGGGTTTCCGATCATATCTCCCGTTCTTTCGGTCGTATCGCTAAAACTCGGTCGGTTTCATGTTCAGCGTGGGGAAACACATCAAATAGAGTCTTGCGGGAGCTCGAAAGATTGGGATTTTAGTGTTTTTCATGGCTCTTGGTTTTTCTTAGTCCTATGGCGAAAAAAATCGGAAATTTCGGGTCACTATGGTTTTTCGATAAGATCTCCCGTTCTATCGGTCGTATTGCAAAAACATGGTAAATTTCGTGTTAAGCGTGAAAAAACACATTGAATAGATCCTTGCGGAAGATCGAAAGATTGGTAATTCAGTGTTTTTCATGTATCTCGGTTTCTCTGGGTCCTATGGCGAAAAAAAAATGAAAATTTCGGATCACTATGGTTTTTCGATCATATCTCCCGTTCTATCGGTCGTATCGCTAAAACTCGGTCAGTTTCGTGTTCAGCGTGAAAAAACACATTAAATAGAGTCTTGCGGGAGCTCGAAAGATTGGGATTTTAGTGTTTTTCATGGCTCTTGGTTTTTCTTAGTCCTATGGCGAAAAAAATCGGAAATTTCGGGTCACTATGGTTTTTCGATTATATCTCCCGTTCTATCGGTCGTATTGCAAAAACTCGGTCAATTTCGTGTTTAGCGTAAGAAAACACATCGAATAGAGTCTTGCGGGAGCTCGAAAGATTGGTAATTCAGTGTTTTTCATGTATCTCGGTTTCTCTGGGTCCTATGGCGGAAAAAAAATGAAAATTTCGGATCACTATGGTTTTTCGATCATATCTCCCGTTCTATTGGTCGTATCGCTAAAACTCGGTCGGTTTCATGTTCAGCGTGAGAAAACACATCGAATAGAGTCTTGCGGGAGCTCGGAAGATTGGTAATTCAGTGTTTTTCATGCATCTCGGTTTCTCCGGGTCCTATGACGAAAAAAAATGAAAATTTCGGATAACAATGGTTTTTTGATCATATCTCCCGTTCTATCGGTCGTATAGCTGAAACTAGGTCAATTTCGTGTTCAGCGTGAAAAAACACATCGAATAAAGCCTTGCGGGAGCTCTAAATATTGGTAATTCAGTGTTTTTCATGCATCTCGGTTTCTCCGGGTCCTATGGCGAAAAAAAATGAAAATTTCGGATCACTACAGGTTTCCGATCATATCTCCCGTTCTATCGGTCGTATCGCTAAAACTCGGTCGGTTTCATGTTCAGCGCGAGAAAACACATCGGATAGAGCCTTGCGGGAGCTCGAAAGTTTGGTAATTCAGTGTTTTTCATGTATCTCGGTTTCTCCGGGTCCTATGACGAAAAAAAATGAAAATTTCGGATCACAATGGTTTTTTGATCATATCTCCCGTTCTATCGGTCGTATAGCTGAAACTAGGTCAGTTTCGTGTTCAGCGTGAAAAAACACATCGAATAGAATCTTGCGGGAGCTCAAAAGATTGGTAATTCAGTGTTTTTCACGTATCTCGGTTTCTCCGGGTCCTACGGCGAAAAAAAAAAAAATTTCGGATCACTATGGCTTTCCGATCATATCTCCCGTTCTATTGCTCGTAGCGCTAAAACTCGGTCGGTTTCGTGTTAAGCGTGAAAATACACATCGAATAGATCCTTGCGGGAGATCGAAAGATTGGTAATTCAGTGTTTTTCATGCATCTCGGTTTCTCCGGGTCCTATGGCAAACAAAAATGAAAATTTCGGATCACTGTGGGTTTCCGATCATATCTCCCGTTCTTTCGGTCGTATCGCTAAAACTCGGTCGGTTTCATGTTCAGCGTGGGAAAACACATCAAATAGAGTCTTGCGGGAGCTCGAAAGATTGGTAATTCAGTGTTTTTCATGTATCCCGGTTTCTCCGGGTCCTATGACGAAAAAAAATGAAAATTTCGGATCACAATGGTTTTTTGATCATATCTCCCGTTCTATCGGTCGTATAGCTGAAACTAGGTCAGTTTCGTGTTCAGCGTGAAAAAACAAATCGAATAGAATCTTGCGGGAGCTCAAAAGATTGGTAATTCAGTGTTTTTCACGTATCTCGGTTTCTCCGGGTCCTACGGCGAAAAAAAAAAAAATTTCGGATCACTATGGCTTTCCGATCATATCTCCCGTTCTATTGGTCGTATCGCTAAAACTCGGCCGGTTCCGTGTTCAGCGTGAAAAAACACATCGAATAGATCCTTGCGGGAGATCGAAAGATTGGTAATTCAGTGTTTTTCATGCATCTCGGTTTCTCCGGGTCCTATGGCGAACAAAAATGAAAATTTCGGATCACTGTGGGTTTCCGATCATATCTCCCGTTCTTTCGGTCGTATCGCTAAAACTCGTCGGTTTCATGTTCAGCGTGGGAAAACACATCGAATAGAGTCTTGCGGGAGCTCGAAAGATTGGTAATTCAGTGTTTTTCATGTATCCCGGTTTCTCCGGGTCCTTTGACGAAAAAATATGAAAATTTCGGATCACAATGGTTTTTTGATCATATCTCCCGTTCTATCGGTCGTATCGCTAAAACTCGGTCGGTTTCATGTTCAGCGTGAGAAAACACATCGAATAGAGTCTTGCGGGAGCTCGGAAGATTGGTAATTCAGTGTTTTTCATGTATCTCGGTTTCTCCGGGTCCTATGACGAAAAAAATCGAAAATTTCGGATCACAATGGTTTTTTGATCATATCTCCCGTTCTATCGGTCGTATCGCTAAAACTCGGTCAGTTTCGTGTTCAGCGTGAAAAAACACATTAAATAGAGTCTTGCGGGAGCTCGAAAGATTGGGATTTTAGTGTTTTTCATGGCTCTTGGTTTTTCTTAGTGCTATGGCGAAAAAAATCGGAAATTTCGGGTCACTATAGTTTTTCGATTATATCTCCCGTTCTAGAGGTCGTATTGCAAAAACTCGGTCAATTTCGTGTTAAGCGTGAAAAAACACATCGAATAGATCCTTGCGGGAGATCGAAAGATTGGTAATTCAGTGTTTTTCATGTATCTCGGTTTCTCTGGGTCCTATGGCGAAAAAAAAATGAAAATTTCGGATCACTATGGTTTTTCGATCATATCTCCCGTTCTATCGGTCGTATCGCTAAAACTCGGTCAGTTTCGTGTTCAGCGTGAAAAAACACATTAAATAGAGTCTTGCGGGAGCTCGAAAGATTGGGATTTTAGTGTTTTTCATGGCTCTTGGTTTTTCTTAGTCCTATGGCGAAAAAAATCGGAAATTTCGGGTCACTATGGTTTTTCGATTATATCTCCCGTTCTATCGGTCGTATTGCAAAAACTCGGTCAATTTCGTGTTTAGCGTAAGAAAACACATCGAATAGAGTCTTGCGGGAGCTCGAAAGATTGGTAATTCAGTGTTTTTCATGTATCTCGGTTTCTCTGGGTCCTATGGCGGAAAAAAAATGAAAATTTCGGATCACTATGGTTTTTCGATCATATCTCCCCTTCTATTGGTCGTATCGCTAAAACTCGGTCGGTTTCATGTTCAGCGTGAGAAAACACATCGAATAGAGTCTTGCGGGAGCTCGGAAGATTGGTAATTCAGTGTTTTTCATGCATCTCGGTTTCTCCGGGTCCTATGACGAAAAAAAATGAAAATTTCGGATAACAATGGTTTTTTGATCATATCTCCCGTTCTATCGGTCGTATCGCTAAAACTCGGTCAGTTTCGTGTTCAGCGTGAAAAAACACATTAAATAGAGCCTTGCGGGAGCTCGAAAGATTGGGATTTTAGTGTTTTTCATGGCTCTTAGTTTTTCTTAGTCCTATGGCGAAAAAAATCGGAAATTTCGGGTCACTATAGTTTTTCGATTATATCTCCCGTTCTAGAGGTCGTTTTGCAAAAACTCGGTCAATTTCGTGTTAAGCGTGAAAAAACACATCGAATAGAGTCTTGCGGGAGCTCGAAAGATTGGTAATTCAGTGTTTTTCATGTATCTCGGTTTCTCTGGGTCCTATGGCGGAAAAAAAATGAAAATTTCGGATCACTATGGTTTTTCGATCATATCTCCCCTTCTATTGGTCGTATCGCTAAAACTCGGTCGGTTTCATGTTCAGCGTGAGAAAACACATCGAATAGAGTCTTGCGGGAGCTCGGAAGATTGGTAATTCAGTGTTTTTCATGCATCTCGGTTTCTCCGGGTCCTATGACGAAAAAAATGAAAATTTCGGATAACAATGGTTTTTTGATCATATCTCCCGTTCTATCGGTCGTATCGCTAAAACTCGGTCAGTTTCGTGTTCAGCGTGAAAAAACACATTAAATAGAGCCTTGCGGGAGCTCGAAAGATTGGGATTTTAGTGTTTTTCATGGCTCTTAGTTTTTCTTAGTCCTATGGCGAAAAAAATCGGAAATTTCGGGTCACTATAGTTTTTCGATTATATCTCCCGTTCTAGAGGTCGTTTTGCAAAAACTCGGTCAATTTCGTGTTAAGCGTGAAAAAACACATCGAATAGATCCTTGCGGGAGATCGAAAGATTGGTAATTCAGTGTTTTTCATGTATCTCGGTTTCTCTGGGTCCTATGGC